>CM065391.1:25857500-26472500 GCA_033060915.1 Euryodendron excelsum | reverse complement strand
AACCCTAATCTCCATTTTGCATCATTGCATTTTGCTCTCTTGAGTTTTGTTGCGCCCGTGTCCAAGGTCCTTTCGGCTCGGAGACCAAAAGCACAAAACTCTGTCACTAGAACTCATCCTACTAGAAGAACAAGTGCCACTGAGTTTGAAAATTGGTTTGACTAAGGGCTTTTCAGAAAAATAGGAGTCGCCACCTAACTTGATCAAGGTGAGTTAGGTCACTTAAAACTAAGTGTTAATATGAAGATTAAACTTAGAGTTTTTAAAAAAGATTTTGAAAACTCCCTTAAGAGAGGGTTTTTAAGAAAATAGATTATTTGGTAACGTTTGGAAAGATTTAAGCCCTTTTTGAAAATAACTCCATTTTGGTCTTTCAAAAACAGAAATCTATGGTTCAAGAGTTAGTTACATGTAGGAAAGATATCCTAAGATCATCACCCTACCTCGCCCTTTCGGTACCTACATGTCTAATCACCCTTTGTTCACTCACTAGAATAATCGGTTACCATTATCCACTTAATATCCACTTTAGAATTTTGAAAATGTGGTTTAGTCATTACTTTTTGGATGAATGATGCATGATGCAAGTTTTGAGGAAAAGTTTGAAAACATGAGAGTTTTGAAGGAGTTTGAAATGTAAACTTTGAATCAATGAAAACTTTTGAAAATGGGATTGGAGTTGAAATAGAAGTTATGAATGCACCATTTTAGGTTACCTATGTATCTCATTTGACGAGAATCAAGTAATTCGTAGTTTGAGCAAGAGCCCGATGGAAAATAGGCGCATTAAGGCCTTTGGAAAGTTTTGAAGACACTTTGAGGTCCTTCGAATAGTTGGAGACACTTTGTGGTCTTTTAGAAAAAGAGAACTTGAGAGTTTTGATTTGGAAGTGAGTATTGAAGCATTTTGAAAAAGAACTTTGAAATTCTTGAAAGGGGGTTTTGAAGTGTTTTGAAATGTTTTTAGAATAACTCAAGGGAGTTTTGGAAATGCTTTGAAATAACTTATGAGAGCTTTGGAAATGTTTTGTAGTTATGTTTTGAAAATTTTGTAGGTATGATTTTGGAGTGTTAAAAAGTTTTCGAAAATAGTTTTTGGGAACCGCTAGAGCTTTGGAACTCTAATATGGACAACCTTGGAGATTGTTCTTGATATATCACATTCCTTTGGAATTCCTAATCATGGAAAGGGTAAGGACACCTTAGGGTTGTGAGTTCTTGAAAACTTTTTTGGGAATACTTTGAAGATAGAGTGTGGGGGTATTTGAAAGGGTTATGGAGTTGATCGCAAGAGAGTGGGAGGTTTTTCAAAAATGGGGTATGGGAATAATTTTAAATAGAAAGCTGATTTTAAAAAGAGGTCCATGAGTTGGAACCTTGAAGCATACTAACCTAGATTGAGTTGGCCTAATGTTAGGGGTGACCTAAGGTTAACCAACTTAGATTAGGTTAACCTAGGGTTAAGGTGACTTAGGGTTAACTAACTACGGTTTGGTTAACCTAGGGTTAACTAATTAGGGTTAGCTTAACCTAGGATTGGTCAACTAAGGTCAAGTGAACCTAAGGTTGGACAACTAAGGTCAAGTTAACCTAAGGTGAGTAAACTAGGGTCAAGTTAACCTAGGGTTGGACAACTATGGTCAAGTTAACCTAGGGTGAGTGAACTAGGGTCAAGTTAACATAGGGTTGGATAACTAGGGTCAAGTTAACCTAGGATTGGATAACTAGGGTCAAGTTAACCTAGAGTTGGATAACTAGGGTCGAGTTAACCTAGGGTTAGACAACTAGGGTCAAGTTAACCTCGGGTTAGATTGGAAGGTGGTTTTGAAAGGTGGTTTTATGCACTTGGAAAAGGGTTTTGGAAAACAAATCATGTTATGCAAAGGATTTTGGTTGACAACCTTTTTGAAGATCATTTCTATGAAAATTTGACTCTAGCCAAGAGTATGGTTTATATGGTTGATGTTTGGAGATCATTCCAAAAAAGGTTTCCTTATAACCATTATAACCATTATCTTGACAAAAGTATAGGGTTCAAGAATCAACATGGTGATGACAACTTGTGAAAAACCATTGTTGATGTAAAGATGGAGATAATGAATTTTTTGAAAACCATTTTTTAGAGGAGACCATTCTAACAAGTTAGAGTTCCTATGACCAATGTAGAAGGGAAGACCACTCAAGAAAGGGTTCCATGGGGCCATTCCAACTACTAAACTTGTGAGAATGGAAACCTTAGAAATCAAAGAGTTTGAAATCCACTTGTGTGCAAGAATAAAGAGAGAAGCGAACCATTCTAACAATCTAAGGTTCCTATGGCCAATATACAAGGGAGACCATTCAAGAGAGGGTTCCATGGGGCCATTCCAACCACTAAACTTGAGAGAATGGAAATCTTGAAAGTTAGAGAGTTTGAAAACAACTACTCTACAAGTTGAAATGCAATGATGCAAAAGTGTGAGTTAGGGCGTTAGTGGGAGATTTTCTAAGGCATGAATTTTAAGGTTTCACCCTAAACTTCAAGGAACCAACTCTTGGAACCATTTTGAAAAGAATGTTGAACTTGACAATAACATGGAAATAAGAGTAATGCAAGCTTTGTAGCACATGGTTAGAAGCATAAAAATGAAGCCAAGCACACAAGACATGATCAAGTTAGCAAAATACAAGGGGGTCATGAATACATATAAGGCTTTTAGGCTACACCACATAATCAAGGGGTTCCTAGGCCATACCATCTTAAAGTAGGCTAGTGAGAGATTCCCCTACATGGTGGCTCCTACTAGCTTTTCTCTAGGCATGAACTAAAAGCCCTCTTGGCTCAAGCATGCAAGAAAGGGGGTTGAAGATGGGGGTTAAAATAGAGGATAGCCTAAGTAGGCTAAGAGGGAGAAGAGAAGAGTGGGGGAAGACAAAAATATAAAAGAGATATCACATTTTGCCTTCAACACACTTGTAGTCTTCAATGGATGCCTCGACTTGAACTTGAATGATTTCAAGAAGGTTTGAGGGGTTGGAAGGGAGTGTTTAATGGTATATAAGACTATGTAGGTGAAGTGTATAGGCTTGAGGGAGGTGGAATCTAGCCTAGGTGTTGGAGGCGTGGAATATGTATAGAGACTCGAGGTTCTAAAGTAGTTTTAGTAGAGCTTCGCATCAATTTCGGAGTTGGAATATGCAAAGGGGGGTGCTGGCATTTATAGGGAACCTGGAACAGGTGCTACATGCGCCAATACTGTTCCATTGCCAGAATGACACGTGACACCCTTTGCATTGGCTAAATCTCAACGGCTGATTAAAATTTGGTCAATCTGATCAAAATTTAGGCGCATGTAGCATACGTTCTGTCACCGGGGGTATTTGTTTAAATTTTACCTCGATAATTAAGCCAACCAGAAAGGTTCCCGGGGAATCGGTTACACCCGGGGTGTTCTCTTAGGGTTTGTGGTGAACTTTCGTGTTTTGGCAAGTTCGAACGGTGTTTGAAAGTGTGAGATATCATCTCGGGAAACACCCGTACAATGGCATCTTTGCGAAGCGTCTGTGATACGCTCCGTGAGGATTCGAAAGTAGCTATTTTCGTGTCGCGTGATCGAGGCCTTCGAGAAGCGACCTCTTCCATTGGACCGTACCGATAGAAAGTACTCTGAAAATAATTTTGAAAGTTCCCTAATTTATGCATTTCTCAAGTCATTTGACAATGCATTGTAATCAGGGAATCGGTGGAAAAGTGAATCTAGGCGGAGCGTCTGCGAGACGCTCTAGGGGTTATTGACGGTTGCAGTTTTCACACCGTACAATGAAGGGCTTCGGGGAGCAATCTATCCGATCGAGCAGTATTGATAAAAAGACCTACAGATGAGGTTTTGGGTATTCCCTAGTTTACGCGTTTATCGAGTCATTTGACGGTGCGTTATAACTAGGCAATTAGGAGAAAAGGTAATTTTGGCAGAGCATCTCACAGACGCGCCGAGGAACTTTTATTGAGTCATGGGTGTTTAGCATCGTGAGGTCTTCTTTTGGTTAAAAAGGGGTGCACGACAAGATTCGTCGTTCAGTAACCTAAGACTGGTGTTGTTTTGGAGTGCGTTAGGGTCGTCAGGGGCAAAATGGTCATTTGGCCAAGTTTGTTTGAGTGCGGTCAGAAATGGATTGGAGTATCATCTTAAGCGTGTCGAGTCATTTAGGGATGTTTTCAAGAGAGTCTTTTACCGTTCGGTGGGGTTTTTGCAGTGCTGGGGGGGTTCGGAGGCAAAACGGTCATTTTAATCAGAATTGGTCGGAATGGGATCAGAATTGGACTGGATGGTGTGTGGAGTACACCTAACAGTTTAGTAACATTTTGGAAGGGTAAACTTACCATTTTGAGATGTTTTGAACTTTCTCAAAACGTGCCTAGAGGCCCAAAGGGGGCAGATTTGGTCATTTTTCACCGAGTCGAGCTAGCAGGCACCGGTGTTGACCTAGGTGTTGGTTCCCAAGATCGCCCGGTCTTGGAAAACTACTTGTGCGGTGTTGGTCCCTAAGAATGCCTGGTCTTAGAGAGCTACCTATAGAGTGGTGTTGGTTCTTGAGAACGCCCGGTTTTAGAAAGCTACCTGTGAGGGTGGTGTTGGTCTCCGAGAAAGCCCAGTCCCGGAGAACTACCAAATGACGGACATTCTACATTGGCGGGCTAGCACGTGCCAGAAGTGAACCGTCTGGAATTTGATAGAGTGTTGGTCCTAGAGATCGCCCGATCTCGGGAAGCTACCTGGATGGCATTGGTTTTCGAGACCGCCCGATCCTGGAAAGTTGCCTGGGAAGATGTTTATGGCTTCATTTGGCCTTTGTGAGCCCGGGAAGCGACTAATAAACTAGATTAAAGTTTGAAAGGCTCGTCTTGAGCTTGTATGTGTTGTGATGTTTGAAAACTGAGTCCGGTCGGGCCAGAGATTGTCGAGCGGGCAAAAATGGGGTGTGTACAAGTTTGCATAAAAATTATTTTCAAAATCACCCTCTCTAAAAGAGGTTTTCTTAATTTTCAAACTTTTGCTATCTTGGGTTTTAAGGTTGGAATGGTCCTAAAGGTGCCCTCTTTTAAGTGGTTTCCTCAAATCAACCATATGAACCATTGCTCATTAGAATGGATTTAATATCCTAAAAGTGATTTTTAAAAACAACCCTCTTCAAAAGAGGTTTTCAAAATTTATACTCTCTTGAGTTTTCGTCAAAATGGTTTTCAAAATCACCTACTCTTGAGTTTTATTCTCTTAGGTTAGGGGTTGGAATGGTCTAATGAACCCCTCTTCGGAGAAGGTTTCCAGGTATCAACTATACGAACTCTACACTTGCTTGAGTGCTTTTTACAAAAATGATTTTCAAAACTCACAACTCCCTTGAGTTGATTTTCCAAATGTTTTGCTTCAAATGGTATTTTCTAAAGCCTACATCAAGTTTTTTCACATAAAATGATAAGTTTCTTACATGAAATCGTGGTTTCCAAAATATTCTTTCAAAGTATTGATTCACCTTCAACTAACACAGGCGGTTGTAGTTTAAATGGGAGTATTCCTATTATCGTGTTCGCCCATGAGATTTGTATCAATCTAGCAATAAGAACGAGTACAATTTAGAAATTATCCAAACTAAAATTGCAACACAAGGATGGTATTGAATCTATGGTAAATAAAATTAAACTGAAAATCTTTAGAGGTTCGTGAATTAGTTTTTACTATCAATTAGGCAAATAATTGAAAATGCTAACTAAAACACTAAATTGAGCAATTAAAATAAGAAAGCAAATGGATGAATTTGAGAATTTTACCACAATAACAACAATTAAAACTAAATTGGATTTAAGCTAATGAAAATTTGAATGAAAATAATTCAGAATTTAAATAGAATAAAAAGGGGGTTTGGGTGCAATTGCTTCAATCTGCCAATTCTAGCATGGAATTTGGAAGGGGGAAATTGGATTAACTCAAATTAAGGATCTTCCAAAGGATCCTTGATTAAGAGAATTTAGTTTTGAAAATCTAGAGTTCTTTAATTAATTTGAAATTAGATTTTATCATCTTTTATAGGTTCTTAGAAATAAATCACGTGTTACTAACTATGATTATAGATCCAAGATTTCTACAAAAAATCAATTCCAAAATAATAGAGAATAAATCAATAAAAATATTCAATGAGATTTAGAAACTCCCCTTGCGATTCATATGCCTTCCTTGGTAGATCTTCACATTTTTGCACCAATACTATGGAATTAGCTAGAAGATCCCATGGATTGAAGCTTGCCAAAATGCAAAACTAACATCTAAAAATCTCAAATATATTGAACTCAACTCTTGTTTAAGCTACAAAGAAAATATATGGAAGATTACAAGGAAAATGAGACAAAAATCCAACCACAAAAATACAAAAATACATCCAAAATAAAACATTCCCCTCTTTTTTTCCTATTCTCGGCCGCCCAAAACCTTAATAAAAACATTGTCTTTTTCTCATTCTTCGACTGCTAGTTTTAGGGCAAATTTGCACCCACTATCCGACGCGCGTCCGATGTGCGTCCGGACAGTGCATTCGAACGTTATTTTTACCATCCGAATGGTTAGCATACCATTCGAACGGCCCTTAAACGCACTTCAGAGGCAAAATGACGACTCTATTTCTCTTCAGACTCAAAAACTGAACTTTAGAATGCTTCGGACACAAAAACTCGACTTTGGAAGTCCCGTAGCGTCTGAACGGTATACTGTCACCATCCAAAATGCGTCCAAATAGTGATTTCACCATCCGAAGGGTGCATTCAAACGGTGAAATCATCATTTGAACAGTGCGTTCGAATGGTATATCACTGTCTGTATGGTGCCTCCGAATGATCCTCTGCACTTTCAGCCCATTTCTGCCATTTTAGCCTGAAAAACCTATAATACATAGAGAAAAGTAGTTTAGGACAATTTATTACTAAAATTTATTCTAATAAACATATTGGGGCTAAGAAACAACTAATTAGGGAATTAAGATTATACTTTTAGAGTGGAATCAAGTATCATGCATAAAACCAGTTTTTCAAACTTCATAAAGTTCCTAAGACCAAATCCTAATTCAAACCCACTTTTTCAAAACCACTATGTCCCAACCCTAATTTAAAACCACCTTCCAAAGCCCCTAAATTCAAACCCTAGTATCTAAACCCTAGGTTGACCTAACCCTAGTTAGTTAACCCTAGGTCATTCTACCCTAGTTACCTTAACTAAGGTTAGTTGGTTTCAAGTCTCCAAATCCAATTCCATTTTAAAACCACTTTTCAATTCAAAAGTCATTTTCAAGACTTGTTTTCAAAAGCATACTAATCTCTTACATTTTTAAAAATCAACTCAAAAATCCTTTCAAATACTTTCATACTCCTCTCAAAAATATTTTCAAGAGCTCTTCTTAACTTGTCTCGACTAAAATGGCTAGACACTTAACATTGTCAAAAACTACTTTTAAAAATATTTCAAAAGCTCACAACCCTAAGATGACCCTAACCCTCTAATCGTTAGGGTTTCTAAGAGAAAGTGATACATCAAATAAAACTTTCAAGGTTCATAGTAAGGGTTCCAAACCATAAGAGTTTTTCAAAATCCTTTTCAAAAGTGATTTCAAAAATCACACCCTTACGACAATCTTAAAATCTTAATCACTCAATGATTATGGTTTCCTAAGGAAGATGAAATATCAAGTAGATTTTATAAACCTAAATGCTTTCAAAAACCCAAGGGAAGTGCCTAGCCTCTTTTTTAAACAAATTTTCAAAATTCATAACCTCAACGGAGTTTGGCTTCTCTATAGCTAACCTCTCAAAAGGGATGAGATATTCAAAATGCCTTTCTTAATGTGATTTTTAAAAACTTTCAAAAGACAAGTTCAAATGAGTTCTTACCTTACTCCAAACCAAACTTCAACTCCAAGATTTTCAAAACAAAACTTCAAGAACCTTTCTAAAACTCTCTTAAGTTATTTCAAAAACATTTCAAAACTCTCTTGAGTTGTTTTCAAAAAATTTTCAAAACTCTCTTGAGTTGTTTCAAAAATATTCCAAAACTCTCTTGAATTGATTCGAAAACATTTCAAAATTTTCTCGAGTTAATTCCATAAATACCCTAAAACTTTCTTGAGTTGTTTTCAAAAACACTTCAAAAACATTTCAAGTCCTATTTCAAATGTACTTTAAAAAAAACTCCAAGTTCAAGTCCAAGTCAAAACTCTCTTGAGTTCAAGTTTTAAAAACCTTTCAAGACTCCATCCCTAGCCTAAACAATCGATGACCTGATTCTCGCCAAATAAGATACATAGGCAAGCTTCATATATGCGGTCATAACCCTTATTTCAAGTCAAATACTATTTTCAAAACTCTTCCTCAAATCAAACTATCTTTCCAAAATTAAGTTTAAAAAACTTTCAATATTTCAAAAATCAAATTTCAAACTCTTTGGAAACTCTCTCAAAATCCTTTCCAAAAAATGTGTATCATGCATCATTCATCCAAAAAGTAATGACCAAACCCCTTTTTAAAATTTTAAAGTGAATAAAAAGTGGATATTAGGAAACCGGTGATTCAAGTGAGTACACTAAAGGTGAATAGACATATAAATATCGAAAGAGCGAGGTAGAATGATGATCTTAGGATATCTTCCCTATATGTAAGTAACCTCTGGACCGTAGATTTCTATTTCAAGACCAAAATCGGAGTCATGTTTTCAAAATGACTTTAAAACACTTTCAAATGTTGCTAAAAACCTTTTTTTTAAGAACTTTTTTAAGAAAGACATTTTCAAAACATTTTCAAAAAATTAAAGTTTAGTCTTCAGATTACACTTAGTTTTTAGATGACCTAGTACATCTATAACTATATTAGGTAACAACTCCAAATTTTTTCAAAAAACACTTATTCAAATCAATTTTGAATCAAACCCTTGTCGCACTTATCCTTTAGTAGGGTAGGTTCTAACAGAGAGAGTGTTGTGATTTTTTTTTTCCTAGCCAAAAGAACTTGGAATAACTCGGAGCGGTACAAATTGGAATTGAAAATACAATGTTTTCTCTCTCTACAAGTCTTATATCTAGCTATCTATAAACTGAAAAATGTACAAAAAAATGAGATCTCCAAAATGAAGTACAAAATCTACATTTATAGTTGCCAATAAAACAAAGGTGCCATAAAGCGTTCAAACACCCTAGGAAGCCATTCGAACACTTATCGAATGGTCTTGAGACAGCCTTCGAACGGGTGAAATCAAGCCTTTGTATTTTTTAATGGCATCATAGAGGACTTCATCTGGCCTCTATTCTGGAAAAGCATTCGAACGCCCTTGGGGGCTGTTCAAACGGTTGGAGACATATTCGAATGCTCTCAAAGGGCGTTCGAACGGTCCTTTGTCCAGTTTGCCCTTAGCTCTCTTAACTTGTTCCATTTAAGCTCATAACCTATAAAGCAGCTATAAAACCAAGTTAGAATCAAAATACAATTAAAATAATAAAATACTACTAATCTAACGCCAACAAATAACTAATTAGAGGTTGTAGCTATACTTTTGTAGCACAATTAGGAATGAGGTAATTAAAGATACAACATTATTTATGCTTGTGATGATTAATTAATTCATTACACCTAAGCACTGAAATTCATCAGAATTTTTGTACCTTAATGTTTTTATTATTCTAAGCTTTAACTTGCCCTTCCTACATAAACAGCTATGACAGTTATAGCTATCAAACATAAAAATTATACAGCATCATTAATAAAAAATGATATTGCTGAAAGAGTTGTTTCATTTTAAAATAAAATACTCATCAAGATGACTCTTGATTGTAAAATTATTATGCCATCCTCACATCAGTCTAGAATGATTTTCTATAAACAGGTGTTACAAACCAACAAGTTTTCAGGCAAATCCCATAATTAATCGGTTCAGGCGGACAATATAGATGAGGAATGGATCAAATCTTGTGTTATTGGGATCGCAAAGGAGTATAACATCATTCCAGGAATGGCGGAAGCTATGAGAACAGAGGGCATCTTTAACATAACTATCAAACCTTTGGGAGGCCTGAAAGTGCTAATTCAATTTCCATGTGTTGAAGACAAGAAGATCATGATGCAAGACGGTAAGGATTGGCTTCTTAACTGGTTTTCAATGACATATGATTGGTCATATAAGGAATACAACACCACAAGGAAAGTCTGGTTGAATGTCGAAGGAATGCCATTGCATGCCTGGAATGACAGTAATTTTTAAAAAATTGGTGATATTTGGGGAACAACAGTAGCAATCGATACCAGCACCTCTAACAAGTCCATGCTCAAATATGGAAAGATCCTAGCGGAAACTACAAGTGATTCTCCTATTTGTGATGTTTGCTCACTGATTGCGGGCCTATTCTCATATCAAATAAGAGTCTCCGAAGGTGTTTTTCATTCAACCTATGTATGGAATCCAAAAGGAATTATTACTGAGAATTCGATTTTATCAGAGACACAATTCCCAGATGAAGCATTTTTTTGATACTGAATTGAGAAGTAATCAGGCCAATTCAGATAAATTGGCCTCATCAGTCTCCCGATCATTATATGATTCAGACCCAGGGTCTGAACCTAGGCGCAATCCGAAAAATCATTCTTTAGATATGTATGTTGAGAGCGTCAATCCAGTTAATGCAACTGATTAACTCACCGGAAACGAAGCTATCACCGGCAAAGTTTTCTCCAGCGAAGGCTTGGAGGGGTCTTCTTCCCGTCAAGATGACATGGAATCCACTACCCACGTGGATGATTCTAAGAAGTCAACTTCAAATTTCTTCAGTAGATTGGAAGATGAGGACGGTGTGGCCCACTCTAGGGATTTGGTCGATATCAATACACATAGAGATAATGTTGAGAAGCCCGGTAGTTCCTTAGCCGACATAGCCGCATCACCATCATACCCAAGGTCAGCACGCCATGATACTCCCAAGGTATTGAAAACAGAAGTTCTCATCATCGAGCAGCGAACCCCTTTTTCGCCATTATTAGAAGCATATATCGGAGGCTCATTTAAGAAGATGATTTAAACGGGTCGGGTTCTCTTCAAACTGCACCTTTCCCATCTAGGCCTAGACCTGGCCCAATTCATGAACCTCAAAGACACTCGAAGGCCTCAAAACATACCTAGATGCTTACCCATTCTAAGAAGGCAGTTATTTTGGGTAAGCCTGGGAATAGTATCAATTTGCCACCACGAAGGAAGAAGAAGCAATTGGCTGAACTGGGATTGAAAACGAACAAAACGAGGTCTAACAAAAGCAAAGTAGTAGCACATGCGATGGTCTCAACGCAGGAGACTAATGACTCTTCTGTGTCTTTATCATCAGCAAATTTCAGGAACAGAAATTCTCTAATTTTGAAAAACCTAGAAGCACGTTGTACGGTGGAAGCAGAAAACACAATCCAATTGGGAAAGCTTCTAGGCATCAACTTCAAAGGGAATGAAGAGGGGATAAAAGATAAGATCATGGAGCTAGAGAGGAGAGATCGAGACAAACTAGTCTCAGAAGGAAGAAGGACAGAAAGATAGAATGCTACTCTTTTCTAGTTCATAAAGGTGTTTGATAATTTTGTTTAATGAAGCTTCTAATATGGAATGTCAGAGGACTAGGAAAGGAACAAAAAAGGAGAATGGTGAGAAAGGTAATTGCAGGGAATCAGCTGGATATGATACTCATTCAAGAAACTAAATGGAAAGATTGTGAAGACTCCAAGGTGTATGCTCTTTGGGGCAGAGTAGGCTTTAGTTGGGAAAGTGTCCATGCAGAAGGTCTCTCTGAAGGACTCTTATGCATTTGGGATGATACCTTTTTCAAGCTAGAAGTATGTCTCAAGAAAAAACACTTTATCATGTTAATTGGCCTTATCAAGAATTCTGTCAAATGAGAATCCTAAATATCCATGCTCCTAATAAGGAGGAGGAGAGATGAATTATGGGACAAACTGTTAACTCTGAGGGCCCAGTGGGTTATGCCCTGGTGTGTCGGTGGAGATTTCAATGAAATCTTCACTCCAAGAGAAAGACCTTCTGCCTCAAGCATGACACCAGGGATGAAAAGATTTAAAGCCTTTTCAAGAAAGGCAGAGCTCCTAGATATCCCAATGTTAGGTAGGATCTTTACCTGCTCGAATCTGCAATCAGTAAAGGTATGGAGCAGATTAGATAGGTTCTTGCTTAGTAGTGATTGGCTTGATATCTATCAATGTGTCCAATGGGGGTTACAGAGATTATTATCAGATCACAATTCTGTTCTACTGTCTGATGAAGGCCAAGATTGGGGTCCCAAGCCATTCAAGGTATTTAATAATTGGCTTAGTTCTAAATCTTTTATTAAACTTATTCAGGATACATGGTCGAAGAGTGATCTATCAAGGTGGTCAGCCTATTTCTTACAAAGAAAATTACAAATTCTCAAATCCAAAATTAGAGAGTGGAGTAATGATAAATTAGCCTCTTGGAATCTAAAATCAAAGGTCTTAGAGGAGAAGCTGCATAATCTAGACTTATCTGATGAACAACCATCATCCAACTCAATACAGAGTTTGAGCAATCAAGCACAAACTGTGGTCTTGTTACCTAAGGGAGGAGTCTGTGAGTAGACAAAAATCAAGAAAACTTTGGTTAAAGCTTGGAGATATGAACTCAAGGTATTTGCACACTTCTATAAAGGCTAGACAAAGGAGGAATTTTATTTGCAATTTGCTAGAAGATGGAGTGGTCATCTCAAATCCAGATCTAATTAAGCAAGCCATTTTCAATAATTTCCAAAAGGCCTTTTCAGAAGATGTGTTAACAAGACCAAGTCTTGCAGGTGATCCTCATAAGAAACTAAGCCAGGATATTCAGGAATCATTGGAGGTTCAATTCTCAGAATTAGAAGTCAAAGCTACTCTTTTCAGTTGTAATGGAAATAAGTCTCCAGGTCCAGATGGCTTCAACCTTCTGTTTTGGCAGAGAAATTGGGAATGCTTAAAGGGGGACCTTCTTTGTTTCATGGAGGAATTTTACAGACATGGCAAGATCCCAAAAGCCCTGAATTCATCCTTCATCATTCTCATCCCAAAAATGGACAGCCCTGAGTCTCTGAAAGATTATAGGCCAATTTCCCTGATAGCATCAGCTTACAAAATTCTGGCAAAAACTTTATCTTTAAGAATAAGTAAGGTCATGGGAGGAATTATCAGTGATAACCAGACTGCATTTGTCAAAGAAAGACAAATATTAGATGGTGTCTTCATTGCAAATGAGCCTATTGATGGGTGGAAAAAATCCAAATCCAAAAAGTTGATAATAGAGCTGGACTTTGAAAAGGCATTTGACAATGTAAATTGGAATTTTCTGCTACACATGAAGTCATTACTAGGTTATGGGGACAAATGGTGTGCATGGATAAAGGAATGTGTTTCATCAGCATGGTCCTCAATTCTAGTGAATGGTTCACTGACAAAAGACTTCAAACTTTCCAAGGGCCTCAGGCAAGGAGATTCTCTATCTCCTTTCCTATTCATTATTGTAGCTGAAGGATTAAATATTCTTATTTCCAGAGCCTATTGACTTGGGCTGTTAAAGGAAGCTTCAGAGGAGTTTCAAAGATCCAAGGTAATCATATCACCCATCTCCAATTTGCTGATGATACATTGATCTTTAGTTCAAGTGATTTAGAGGAACTAAAAACCCTAAAAAGGATTCTCAAATGCTTTGAAGTCTTATCTGGAATGAGTGTTAACTTTAACAAATCAGTGATCAGTGGAATAGGCATAGACATTGATCATCTTTCTAGGGCTAAGGATATTCTAAACTGCAAAATGCAAGTCCTGCCACTCAAACTGACAAAGAGCTGGTCAGGAGTTCTCAACAAGATGAAATCTCATTTGGCTCTATGGAAAAGAAAATACCTATCCATAGGAGGTAGGTTGACTCTCATAAAGTCTACTCTAAGAGTCTCCCCATTTACTATCTCTCAATGTATGAGGCTCCTTCAAAGGTGTGCAAGGAAATGGACAAATTGCAGAGCAGGTTTCTTTGGCGTAATCAGACAAGAAAAAAAGGAATACATTGTGTCAGTTGGAACAAAGTAACAAGAAGCAAGTTGAGGGGAGGGCTAGGATTGACACCTATTAGAGTAATGAATATGGCTTTGTTAGCAAAATGGTGGTAAAAATTTGCAATGGAGAAGGATGCACACTGGAGGAAGATTCTATGCTCAAAATACAAATGGGAAGCTTCGAATTGGTTGATTCCTAAAGAGAGAGGTTCTACTACTTCAACCCTTTTAAAAGACATACTCATGGTTAAAGAGGACCAACAATCATTCAAGTCTCTTTTGAGTACTCAGTTAAACATAGTTGTTGGTAATGGAAATTCTACTTTATTCTGGGACGATCCTTGGGTGGATGGGCAAGTGTTAAAGACTATGTTCCCAAGACTCTACTCATTATCAACCCAGAAGAAGTCTTTGGTGTCTGAGATCCTGCTGCCTTCAGGAGAATGGGCTTTAAACGTCAAAAGGAATCTTTTAGTTTGGGAAGATTCTAGTGTAAAAGAGCTCAAACTATTGATTGAAAGTGTGCCTCTTAATAGAAACAGCGCTGATCATATTGTTTGGAAGGCTAGCTCGGATGGTATTTTCTCCACCAGATCTTTCAATGAAGAAGCAGAGGAGTTTGCCCCATTTCCCCTCGTTCCATCTGAGATGATAGCTTTTTGGAAATTTTGGGCCCCTTTAAAGGTGAAGATATTCTGTCGGTTAGCACTTCAAGGTAGAATCAAAGCAAGAGCAGTCCATTTAACAAGAAAAATTCTAGATCAAAACTCTAGTTCCAAATGTGCCTTCTGTGACTGTGGATGGGAAGACTTTGAGCACATATTATTAAAATGCAGATTCTCTTGGTTTGGTCAGCTCCACTCAAATGGTGGGGCCTGGTTTGAGTTTCCCCTTCATCATTCAATCAGCATTATCAATGGTGGATGGAAAGCAAATCATTTGAGCTTGGAACCGATATATGGGAAGATCTGTTCTTTGCCGCAATCCGGAGCATTTGGAAGGCCAGAAACAATGCGATTTTTAACAAGAAGGAAGTATCATGGGAGGATTCTGTTGAAGATTCTAAACTGCAGGTACTATTATGGATTCAAGCAAGATTAAAGGTTGGAACTATAGACTATCACTCCTTCTTCTACTCCATTGACTATATAAAATCTCTTGATCCACATCTTCTGAAGTTGAGGGTTACATTCTTGCTAAGGCTGTATAGTATTGGTTGAATCCTGTTCAACTCTAGTTTGGGTGTAGTGACAGGTTGTCTGTAAAGCCTCATGGCTTGCAGCTTCCTATGTATCTCTTTCTATTTATAATATATTTTCCTTTTTGCCGTTCAAAAAAATATATATGGCATTAGATTTTTTTTTTCATTTTTTGGCCTCATCACACTGAACATAACGAGGTCAAGAAGGTCATTTCGCCTATTCTTTTTTATTTTTTAGTTCATCAAAGTATATAGCATATATATACTGGCATTCATGTAAATGAACTCTTTGTTCTTATACATACATATTATCACAGAGAGAGAGAGAGAGAGAGAGAGAGAGAGAATTATTTCTTTGGTTCTGAAATTGAATTTGTTCCTTGTTTGTGGTTGACTGATTTCTCAAATTTGAGAGAGTGTTGAGTGGAGACTGTGTCATCACTAGCGTGTTTTTGACATTGTTTATTTGTGTTTGTTATTTTATACTTCCTATCCGCTAAGGCATGCTATGAAAGACAACATCTTAAAGGCTAGATTTTGCCCTCTCTTACATTTGTTAGTCAGATGTCCCTTAAAAGAAATAAAAGAGAAACAGCTATGACAATATTATTAGAGCTCATTGTACAAATAAAAAATTATACAAAATTTCTATAAAGAATTATATTGTCAAAAGGACTTTTACTTTAAAATAAAACACTGATCGAGATGACTTTTAATTGCGATATTATCATAGCCATCACCACATTATTCTATATTGTTTTCTATATAATTTTTTCATAATATTAGATTTTTCTCTTTTCGGCCTCATGACACTTTGCAGAACATGTACAAGGTCAAAATGTCATTTCGCCCCTTCTTTTTATATTTTAGTCCAGCAAAGTACGTAGCATAAACTTGGCATTCATGTAAATAAACTCTCATATATACATATATATATATTCATATATATGTATAGAGAGAGAGAGAGAGAGAGTATTATTCGTCCACAGAAGATACAAACTATTTCGATTGACTTCAGATTTTTTCTCACGAATATATATTTATGAGAATATAAATATATATACATACACACATGTATATATATATATAAAGAACCCTATATAAAGGGACTTTTTCTTCTCCACGCTGATAAAGATCAAAATAAATTATGTCCGACCTTTCTTTATCTATCTATATTTACTAATATAAAAGTAACACAGTCAAGATATGTCAAATTTTACATGCCTAAACTACTCCTTTAAACTCTTAACAGCTTTTAACTGTTAACTACGATGGGCGAGTAGAAAAAATTATATATTTTTTACCACGTAATAAGTAGCATGTGTCATCTTCTAATAGTAACTAAAACAGAATCTACTTCTATTTTAGTTAAAAGGTTCATTTTAATTACTTTATCGGACTTATGTTAATTTAGAGATATTTTACGTTATATATTGCCGGCTAAGTGTAGTCATTTACATAAACCAATCTACCTATTACGCGCTAGCAAATCACTACCGAACTGACATCCCTTAGTCATGGAAATCAGGCAGTTCAGGTCGAGAACTTGGCATTTCCCGGCTAGTTTTCCCGCAATGTAAGGTAAGGTGAGGTGAGCTGAGGTGAGATGAAGTTGATGTAGCAGGCTTGGCACATGAACCCTTAGCCACCTTCGTCGTGGGTTACATGGAGAGGCCAGGAATACTTATATGTCTATCTTTTTGTACTAGATAGATTTTATGCTGTTAGAGCTGCATGCTCCTTGGAGTTTTATATATATACATATATATGTGCGCGCGAGCGGCCGCGCAAGTTTTCAATTTCTATGCTCGAGTTTGTGCAAGATTGTTGTCCACATGTGTAAACTTTAGGCATTATATTATATATATATATATATATAGAGAGAGAGAGAGAGAGAGAGAGAGAGAGAGAGATACGAAATGAAACATAAGAGGAAAGCATAGGCAACTTCATTGATTAACCTTGTATAATGAACACAGATACATAATATGGAGACAAATTAATACACTAACCACTGATCACTTGGCTACATATAGATACGTATTGAAACATATAAGAAAGCACAGGAAACCTAAATGATTAACCACATGTAGGGAACATGGATACATAACATATTGGATCACCCAGAACCAGAGTCATGAGTCTCATGACCAGGATTGATCTTCTTCTTGTTTTTGGTCTTGTTAATGGAGGAAGCAACAGCTTGCACCATCATCTCTTTCACTTGACTTCTTCGGTGGTTGAATCAAGCTACCCGAGCTTGCCTCCCCCATCTTGCCTTTAATCGATCCCTTGTCTGCCCATCTCTCTCTCTCTCCCTCTCTCTCTCTCTCTCTCTCTCCTCGATCTGTCTGTTTGGAATGTGTGTTGTGCCTCTCAAGAATGATGATATTTATAGATGAGGAACTCAACTCCTTGGTGTGGATGCGTGTGAATGCAATTCAAAGAGCCATCCGAGGGTGTGTCCATTTGTGTGGGTATATGTGTTTGTGTTTGTGTTTGTGTGAAGCCATTTTAAAAGACCTACATGTGTGTGTGTGTGAGAGAGACTAAGAGAGAGAGAGACAAGCCAAGTTAAAAGACCCACTTCAGGGTTTGGGGTGTGGGTGTCGGTGTGGGTGTGGCGGGGTGGGTATCTTAGGTGGGTGAATTTTATCTAAATAACTGATCACCCCAAAGCCATAACTAAATTCAAGTCAAGATAATGACATCTTACCATACCACAACATGAATTTCTAATATATATATATATTCCTAGACTTGCAATTACTATACATTGGTCCTCTACTGTACCTTATTGTCTAAGAATTCTTTTCTTACTCTTTTATTTTAGGTTACTGTACCTTCATGGCAACCACTTGTAAGGAAAATGCGAACAAAATTACTTTTTGTCTAATTTGACTATCATGAAAAACATGGAGAAAAGGGAAATATAATGGAAAATGAGATAAATTGTTAATTTTCTATATCATTTTCCCTTCCCCTATTCTTCATTTTTTTCCCATCTCTTAAATATTTTTAAGGGATAATTATACTTTGCAGTGTGCACCCTTACACTTTACACCAAAACTCACTTCAAGATTTTTACTTTTAATTGTAATAATTAAGTTCATTCATAATTTGTTACAATGTCAACCTTCAGTTTATAAAATGGACAAAAATTTTAAATGTGATAACCACATGACATTTTTTAAGGGAACAAATAGACTCACATGTATCGTACATGAGTTGGATTGAGGGTCTTTATATGAAACCTAATCACACTAATAAATCACAAATTTGATTACACTAATAGTTTTGGAGAGATTTTAAGCATTTATATTAGGGCAAAAGATATTGAAGAATAATAGAAATAATGAATTCAAATTTCATGTTTCAAAAGAAAATTCCAATTTTTACGGAAAAACTGGTTATGAAAGACGGGATAAAACTTCTACGGAACTTAAAAGCATGTATAAAAGTATTTGAACCTGATCTCATAAAACTTTTTGAAAATTCTTGAGAAAGAATATAGGAAATCATTAAAAAGGAAAAGACTATGATTCGTTGAATTTTCCCAATTTTTATACCTTTAAACCGTGTAACAACATATTAGTTTTCTTAAATTTTCTTCATGAGTTTCCTAATGAGCTTCTGATATATACATTATTCCAAGTCATTTCTCATGATTTTATTCTTATGATAACTTTATCTAATGTTTCACATTTATATTTCCTTTATTTTATTTCATTTACGGCCACCCTATTTTCAGTTCATGCACTGTCAAGATTGTCCACTTTTTTAGAATGGAAATATAACACGCTCGTTTGGACATGGCTTTTCTTATAAACTTTAACTTTAACATGTAACTTTTTTATTAACTCAAAAAAATAGTTAAAAGAAAAAGTTATAAGTCAAATTAAGACACCGATAAAAAAAAAAAAAAGATAACTTAAAAGGCTTGAACACATCTCTCAAATAATAATCATACAAAACTCAGTCCAAAGTCCTTGAAAGAAGCAGAGTGGAGAGAAATCATATATAACCCTTCTGATTTACTATATGATAGATGCAACTTCTAAGTAATTCATCTATTAGATCCATTTATTCGATGAACAAATGGAATTTTTTTTCCTTTCTCTTTTGGTTATAAAGGAGGCCGAAGCCTGGAGACTGTCAATACCCACCCGACACATATTTCCAAGCAAGCAGTACAAAACCTGTTAGACTCAATTTTTAATTTCAGGTGATCCTATTGCCAAGGCAATTTTTTTGTAAATTGTCAAATTGTCCCCGAGTCAAGGTAAATAGACAAAATTGTCCTAAATTCATTACAGTATCTGGTCCTCAGGGCACTTTTGTCAATTCACAAAAAAAAAATGTCGCGGCTCTGCTTGCCAAGTAGGATCACCCTCATTCCTTTTGCAGAGAAATTAGGAGGAAAGGAAGACATGGGATTCAAATTCTTCAATAGCTTCTGCCCTCTTTCATCCCAAAAATAACACATTTAGGAAGAAGCCATGTCTGAACCCAAGGTGAACAAAATAGGCAGTCACAATAAGCTAGAAACAAAAGACAGTTTCAGTAACGGTGAAGCTTATTTTGAGTTTTTTTAAAGTTGATTTTTTTGGCTTATAAGCAAACATAAAAGTAAACTTTTTTTTATTTTTTAAACTTTTATAAGCTATAAGATGAGCAAAAAAAAACTAAAAAAAAAACTAAAAAACAATTAGCTTTTTTTGCTTAAAGGTCAAAAATACCAATCTGAAAAAGTTGGGCAAAAAACCCTATCAAACGGGCCCTTAGAGGTCACACTACAGTAAAGATTTCCAGGCAAGTACTATCAAAGATAATCTCCAAAATGAAGTACAAAATCTACATTTATAGTTTAAAATAAAACAAAGCTGCCGTAAAGCGTTCAAACACCCTAGGAGGCCATTCGAACGCTTATCGAATGGTCTTGAGACAGCCTTCGAACGGGTGAAATCAAGCCTCCGTATTTTTGAACGGTATCATAGAGGACTTCATCTGGCCTCTATTTTGGAAAAACATTCGAATACCCTTGGGGGCCATTCAAATGGTTGGTGACCTATTTGAACACTCTCAAAGGGTGTTTGAACAGTGCTTTGTGCAGTTTGCCTTTAGCTCCCTCAACTTGTTCCATTTAAGCTCATAACCTATAAAGCAGCTATAAAACCAAGTTATAATCAAAATACAACTAAAAAAATGAAATACTACTAATCTAAGGCCAACAAATAACTAATTAGAGGTTGTAGCTACACTTTTGTAGCTCAATCAGGAATGAGGCAATTAAAGGTACGACATTATTTATGCTTGTGATGATTAATTAATTCATTACACCCAAGCACTGAAATTCATAGGAATTTTCATACCTTAATGTTTTTATTGTTCTAAGATTTCACTTGCCCTTCCTACATAAACAGCTACGACAGTTATAGCTATCAAACACAAAAAATTATACAGCAGCATTAATAAAGAATGATATCGTGGAATGAGGTGTTTCACTTTAAAATAAAATACTCATCAAGATAACTCTTGATTGTAAAATTATTATGCCATCCTCACATCAATCTGGAATGATTTTCTATATAGCATTAGATTTTATTTTATTTTTTCATTTTTTGGCCTCATTACACTGAACATAACGAGGTCAAGAAGGTCATTTCGCCTATTCTTTTTTATTTTTTAGTTCATCAAAGTATATAGCGTACATATACTTGCCTTCATGTAAATGAACTCTTTGTTCTTATTGATCACACTCTAAAAGTGTAATCACAATCCCCTTATTAGTGGATTGTTAGTCTCATTTTAAGCTTTATTTTAGTTTTTTAGTATAAATTGTATTGATTGGCCTTTGTCTCTTTGGAATTGAAGGAATTGGGCAGAAAAGGGGCAAAAGTGAGAAAAAGCTGGGATGGTAGTTCGAACGACATCACCTAGTGTTCGAACGGCCTATTCAAACGACCTTCTGATGGCATCAAGCATTTGAACACGACAGAGCACCCTTTGAACAATGCGACGACCCAAGTTCAAATTTTGGATATTCAGAGAGGTGCATTCTCGGTTCGAAGTAGGTTCGATAAGATTTAGAGAGCCTAATTTCCTATTCGAAGACCGTTTGACACAAAGTTTGAACATTCGGAGACCGTTTGAACGACCATGAAGGGCGTGCGAACAATCTTTGGTGTTCAAATGGTGGAATTTGGCGTTCGAACGCCCTAACTATCTATGCTTATATATATCAGACTTGGCCTAAAATATAGATCTTCTTCCAGTTTTTAACGTCTTTTCTATAAATCTTAGATAGATATAGATAGAAAAAGTGTATTTAGCGATTTTCCTTTATTTTTTCTCACTTTCCTTGTAGCCAAACAATAATTTCCTTTACAATTAATGAGAGATTTACCATTTCTAGTGCATTTGTGTATGGATTCAAGTAGCTAAACTCATCCTTGGATGCAATTGTGAAGATCTACCAAGGCTCTTCAAGGTCTTCAATAGAGGTATATACACTTCAATGAATTATCTTATGACTTCTTCATATTCATCTCAATTGTGTTGTAAATCTATAGAAAACTTGGATTCATAATCACTATTGGTAATCTCTATGCACAATTCTTAAATTGGTATAGATATTGCACAATTGATGATTTGCTTCTATGATTCTTAAAGTTGAAGAAAAATTCACATCCAATTGAGTATGAACTCCTATTTTTATGGTCTAAATCTTTCGAATCAAGGATCTGCGGAGTGATTCCTTGGTTTGAGTTATCAAATCCTCCATTGAGTCATTTTTAAAGAATTGGTAGATTAGATCAATTGTATTCAAGCTTCTTTCATTACTTTCAAGCTTTTCATTACTTGTTTTCAAATCTAGATAGAATTGGCCTTAGTACTTTGTTTAATTAGCTTAATTCGGTAGTCAAAATACTCTCACCATCGATATGGTTTTAGTCTTCTTTGTAGATAGTTAATTCAATTTGCCTAAGTGAATTTCTAATACGAATCAATTTGTTTGTTGTATGCCTTTGTGACGCCTATATTTGGCTTGATCCTTTAGGAGAACGGTATCAGACATCACCGGATTATACTTCAATCGCACACCCGTTCTCTTACAGGGAAGCTCAAGTCTATATCATTTTTAGGAGTGATTCAAGTTTTGGCACCGTTGCCGATGATCAAAAGCATAAGGCGAACACCAACAAGTTGAGGATTAAAAAAGCATTTGGCGAATTGCATATAAAAAAAATAGCAAAACTAGCAAATAAAGGAGAAAAAGAAAACTAAACAGAACAACAAAATTACAAGCAGGTGGGATTTGATCACTCACCTTCGACGGAAGTATCTACGGCTTTGGGCCTTGGTAATCTCTTTCTCCCTTAATGTGCATAGATTTTTGGTTTTTCTTTGTTTTGTTTATTTTGTTTAATTGAGGTTTAGTTGCATTGCATTTTGCTAGGACTCCTTGTGAGGAGACATTTTGTGGAGGTAGGATACTATGCTTAATTTGCAAATTGGTGGTATTGCCTTGCATAAGGAGATTGGAGGATCGGTTGAAAAATAAGAAAAAAAGCCGTTGTCTGGCAATGCATGTTTGTGTATAAAGTGCTATATGACCTAGACGGTCCATTATTTGTTGCATTCATCTTCGCATGCCATATTTCACTAGAGACATTCATCACTAACTTGTGAGGTTTGAGAGTGCAAGTAGTTCATCATCACACACACTGGGACTTCCATTAGTTGTGGACCTACGCTTTCTTCCAATGGCGAATATGAATGATCAAGGTTTACCAAACGTCTTCCCTCCGAATCTGAACGCTACACCGAATGCACCTAATCCACAACTCCACCCTAATCTTCAACCCGTTTCACCGAGGGTAGATCCTAATGTAGAGGGTGATGATGATATGGAGAGAGGGAGCCACCATGGCGACATGGCAGCCCCCTATCAAAGAACCTTATGGGACTACTTAATCCCCTAAGTCAAGCACTAACTTTATGCATAGTATTCCCGCCACATAACACTTTGCTTAACATTTGGCTGGAAAACATGCAAATGCTCCCTCAATTCCATGGAATGGACTCCAAACAACCATATGATTTCATTAAGGAGTTTGAGGATGCATGCTCACTTATCATGGATAATTCTTGCTCGAAATAGGTTTTTTTGTTAAAACTCTTCCCTTCTGTTTGAAAGACAAGGTCAAACGTTGGTTCAATTCTTTGAGGCCTATGTCTATTCATTCATGGGTTGTACTCCAAGGAGAATTTTTAAAGAAGTTCTTTCCCGAGAATCGAACGGAGAGCATCCAAAGGCAAATTTCCTAATATTTCCCTATGATGGGGGAAACGTTCTTTTATTGTTGGGAGAGGTTTAAAGACCTCTTGAATACATTCCCTCATCATGGTTTCACCAATTGGCACATCATCAACACCTTTTACTTATCTTTAACCCCTCAACTTAAGCATTTGATTGAGTCAATGTGTGTGAGGACATTCTTTGACAAACAACCCCATGAAGCATATGAATATTTTGACACCTTAGCAAATAAGGGTAGAGATTGAGCACTTACCAGAGCTCAAAATCCCGAGGGTTGTTCCATTCAACATGGGGTAGGGCCATACCAATTAAAAGATATTGATGATGTTAATACGAGAGTGGCCACCTTAACAAAGAAACTAGAGGCTTTAGAAGGAAAAAAAAAGGGTGTTAGCTATTGAGAGTGAGGTGAGGAAAGAGACTTGTTGCATAGTGTGTGACACCACCGACCATAACACATCTTCATGTTTGATCATTCCAGGGGTGAAAGAAACTTTACATGGCCAAGTCAATGCAATTAGCCAATTTCAAAGAGGAGGGGGCAACCCTTACTTTAACACCTAAAATCCAAAATGACGAGATCACCCAAATTTTGGGTGGAGGAATGAGGGGAGTTCAAACTTCCAACCTTACCAAGGAGGGTATCAAAACCCTCAACACTATTCCACACCTATTCTTCCATTCCAAGCACCTCAACCTCAAGCTTACCAACCCCAACCCGTGGCATAACTTTCAAATCGACCCAAAACGTATCAACCTCCTCATAGGAAGCCTATGGAAGATAATTTTTATCAAATTTCCAATGACATGAGAGGGGTTAACGCAAGGGTAGATAAGCAAGATAAGGTGTTGGACCAACATACTAGGATACTTGAGGAAATATAAAAGCAAATGTCTACATTGACACAAGTTTTGACTCAAAATGTCCCATGGAGATTCCCGGCTCAACCTCAACACAATCCGGTGGTTAGGCAAGTACACATCACCGAGGGTGGCACGGACTCTCATACAAGTCATGAACAAGTACAAGCTGTCACAACTCTTAGAAACGGTAGAGTCATTAACAAAACCATTGCCTCAATAGATGTAGCTTCTAAACCATGTGTTAACCAAGAGGGGAAAGGAAAAGAAAAGGAGGTTGAGAAAGAGGAACAATCGAATGAGGACGAAAAGAGTGATAAGCATCACGAGAAAAAGGAGTCCGTTGTTACTCCTTTTGATACTTTGAGTGAGACCACTATGGATAAGAGGAAGGATATCTTGAAGCATGCACATTTTCCTTAAAGGTTGACCAAATCAAAAAATGAACTCTTGAATGCCAAAATTTATGAAGTGCTCAAGCAAGTTAAGGTTAACATCCCTATTCTTGATGCCATTAAGCAAATTCCATCATATGCCAAGTTCTTAAAGGACTTATGTACTTTCAAGAGGAAGTTACATATCAAAGAGACGATTATGATGAATGAGAACTCAAGTGCAATTATGCAATGTAAAACCGTTCCAAAATTCAAGGACCCCAGATGTCCTACCATCTCTTGCACCATTAGGAACACTAGGATAGATCGAGCCTTATTGGATTTAGGGTCTAGTGTTAATCTTCTCCCATTTTTGGTATATAAGGAACTTGGTTTAGGAGAATTACAACCTACCCATGTGACTTTACATCTAGCGGATCGGTCTATCAAGGTTCCTAGGGGTATCATTGAGAATGTACTCATCCAAATTGATAACTTCTATTTCCCCGTTGATTTCATAGTGTTGGACACTCAACCCGTGGAGAATCGTATAGCTTACAACCAAATCCCTGTCATTCTAGGGCAATCTTTCCTAGCTACTTCCAATGCTATCATCCATTGTAGGAATGGGTTAGTGAAGCTTTCGTTTGGTAACACCACCTTTGAATTGAATATCTTTTCAATTACCAAACAACCGAGTGAGTGTGAGGATATCCAGGAAGTTGACATCATTGAGACAATAGTGCAAGACCACTTTGAGAATGAGTTCTTTGAGGACTCTTTGGAAAAAGCTTTGTTGAGGAGCGAGCCTCATGAAGCTTTGGATTGTCATGTTAAAGATTTAAGAGAAGTTTCTTCCTTAGGTTGTGAGAATTCCTAATGTATGCATATGGGTCAATGGATCCCTTCTTTTGAACCTCTCCAACCTAATGATATAAAGCCAATTCCATCGAAGGTAAAGTCTCCCATTCCCGAGAGGAAACCATTACCGACCATTTTGAAGTATGCATTTTTGGGTGATGGTGAGTCTTATCCCATTGTTATTTCTTCCACCCTATCTTTGAGCCAAGAGGAAGGCTTGATAAGCTTGCTTAAACACCATAGGAAAGCTGTAGGGTGGACCATCGCCGATCTCCATGGTATTAGTCCTCTTTTGTGCACACATCACATTTTCCTAGAAGAAGGGGCTAAACCCGTTCGTCAAATGAAACGGAAATTGAATCCTAATATGAAGGAAGTGGTAAAGAGTGAGGTGTTGAAATTATTTGATGCGAGTATTACCTACCCCATTTCTGACTCTAAGTGGATAAGTCTTACCCAAGTGGTACCTAAGAAATTGGGTGTCACAGCAATTAGAAATGATAAGAATGAATTAGTACCCACTCGCATCCAAACCGGATGGCAAATGTGTATCGATTACTGCCGCCTCAATGCCATGACCCTAAATGACCATTTTCCTTTGCCATTTCTTGACCAATTTCTAGAGAGAGTATCCAGAAAAGCTTCCTATTGCTTTCTTAAGGGCTATTTCGAGTACAACTAAATTGAGATTGCATTAGAGGATCAATCCATGACTACCTTTACATGTCCATTTGGTACCTATGCATACCGCCGCATACCCTTTGGCTTGTGTAATGCATTGGCCACATTTCAAAGGTGCATGATGAGCATCTTTAGTGACATGGTAGAGCATATTATAGAAGTGTTCATAGATGATTTCTTAGTGTATGGAGACACCTTTGAGGGATGCCTCTAGAATTTAGTAAAGGTGTTAGAACGATGTGAGGAGAGTAACCTCGTTCTCCATTAGGAAAATTTTCATTTCATGGTTACTAGTGGAATTGTGTTAGGTCACATCGTGTCTTCTAAGGGGATAGAATTTGAAAAGCTTAAATTGAATTAATCCAAAAACTACCTCCTCCCACTTGTATGAAAGATGTGTGATCATTTCTTGCGCATGCCATTTCTACCGGCATTTTATTGAGGAATTTAGTGTAATTGCTAGGCCAATGTGTCAACTTTTGTCTCTTGATGTGCCATTTGAGTGGACCCCAACGTGTCAACAAGCTTTTGACATTTTAAAAGGCTTATTGACATCTGCCCCAATCTTGCATGCACCCGATTGGTATCACCGCTTTGAGCTTATGTGTGATGCTAGTAACTACGCCATGGGTGCGGTTTTGGAACAAAGAATTGATAAAACGCCTCATGTCATATATTATGTCTCTAAAACCCTCAATGATGCCCAAATCAATTACATCACAACTAAAAAGAAACTTCTCGCGGTAGTTTTTGCATTGGATAAATTTCATTCTTACTTGATAAGGTCACTAGTTATCATTTACACCGACCATGCAGCCCTCAAGTACCTTCTCACCAAACTCGATGTAAAACCCCGCCTCATTTGGTGGATCTTATTGCTTCAAGAATTTCATATTGAAATGCGAGATATAAAAGGGGTAGAAAATGTAGTAGCGGATCATTTGTCCTAACTCCCCCTTGATGGAAGAACCACTGACTCCACCCCTATCAATGAACATTTTCCGGCTGAGCAAATCTTGCATGTGCATGCTTTGGAGAAAGTTCCTCCCCCTTGGTTTGCCGATGTTGCAAACTACCTTGTGACCGGTGAGCTTCGATCCCATTGGTCGTCCATTGATAAATGCAAGTTCTTTTGAAATGTGCATTATTTTTCTTGGGATGATCCTCACCTCTTTAAGTATTTCCAGGATCAAATTATCTAGCGTTGTGTGCCTAACCATGAATTCCAACAAGTTATGGAGCTTTGCCACTCCCAAGCTTGTGAAGGACATTTTTCCTCTAAAAAGACCATTGTCAAGATTCTTCAATGTGGCTTTTATTGACCAACTATGTTTAGGGATCTTCATGCATTTTGTCCTACATGTGATAGGTGCCAACATTTAGGAACTCTGACCAAGCGTCACATGATGCCTCTTCAACCCATTACCATCTTGAAAATATTTGATTATTGGGCAATTGACTTCATGGGATCCTTCACTAACTCTTTTGGCTACCTTTACATCCTAGTGGTGGTGGGCTATATTTCAAAATGGGTGGAGGCCATTGCCTCCCGGAACAATGACCACCAAGTGGTGGTCCGCTTTTTGAAAGAGAATATTTTCTCAAGATATGGCATGACCTGAGCCATCATTAGTGGTGGTGGCTCACACTTTTGTAATAGACCCTTTGCATTCTTAATGAAGAAGTATGGTGTGGTTCATAAGGTTGGCCTACCTTACCATCTTTAAACCCAAGGGCAAGTCGAGTTAGCCAATAGGGAGATCAAGAGAATCCTTGAAAAACTCGTTAACCCCAATAGGAAGGAATGGTCCCTTAAGTTAACTGACGCATTGTGGGCTTACCGCACGGGTTACGAGACCGTGCTTAGTGCATCACCTTATAGGCTTGTTTATGGAAAAGCATGCCACCTCCTGGTGAAAATTGAACATAAAGCCTATTGGGCCATCTGGCAATGTAATGAGGACTTTGATGCCACGGGCACCCACCGAAAACTTCAATTGAATGAGCTTGATGAACTCCGGAATGACGTCTTGAAAAATGCTAAAATTGCTAAGGCCCGCATAAAGAAATTCCATGACCAACACATTATTCACAAATCCTTTAAAATTGGTCAAAAGGTTCTTCTTTATGATTCGCGTCTTCATTTGTTTCCGGACAAGTTACAGAGTAAGTGGGTGGGTCCCTACCTTGCTACCGATATTTTTTCCCATGGTGCTATAGAAGTGAAGAATCTCATGAATGGGTCGGCTTTCAAGGTGAATGGCTAATGGTTGAAGCCATATTTTGAGACCTTTAAAGGTGACTTAGATTGTGTGGATCTTATTGACTCACCCTCCTTTGATTGACGATGGCCCATGTTCTAGTCTTTTAGGAGTAGGGATAGATTTAGTTAGTTTATTTTCTTTCTTCTTTCTTTGTGTTCTTAGTTTTATTCTTTGTATCTCCCTTTCTTAGTTTTAGTTAGTTTCTTCCATTGCCATCTTAGTCCTTTAGGATTAGGATTTGTTTTGGTTATTTTCTTCTTCTTTCATAATTATTCTAGTTTTTGTATAGTTTCTGTGTTTTGTTTTGTTTCAGTAGCAGGGTAGGAATAGGGATCAATAGAATAGAGTTGTGAACTTTAATAGCAGGGTCCATCGTCCGAGCGTTAATGACTACCATTTGAACGGCCTGGTCATTTGAACTCTGGTGATGGCCATTTGAACGGTATCCAACTTTTTAGATTCCAAATCTTGCATGCAGACTGTTCCCCTGTAAGCACCCCATTTTTGACCGCTCGGCAGTCTGTGGTCCGTTCAGACTTGTATTCAAGTTAATGTGGATATATGTTGAGTCAAATCAACTTTCTAAGTCTAATCCTATCTATTCATCGCTTCGATGGCCTGCCGGGCCCAGATAGAGGCAAAATGACCAAAATGCCCCTGGGGGCATCGTTCGGTCCAATTCTAAATCAGGCACTTCTTTTCGAAAAGGGTAAGTCCCCTTTCCAACAAGCACGTCTTTCCAAAGATGATAAATCCCCTTTCCAATAGGCATGTCTTTCCGAAGATGATAAGTCCCTTTCTAATTTCAATTCCAATCCCTCTCTCGAGACAGCTGATTCCTCGAGACGGTAAGTCTATCCAATCCGACACATTTTTTGAAGAAAGTTTCTTTGGAACGGTAAGTCCCTTCAAACTTGTCGACCGGGATGAGACCCCAAGTCCCCTAGATGGTAGAACGGTCCACCTTTAGCGCCTGCTAGCCCGCCAATACAGAAATGTCCGTTTCGGCACGCCTTCCAAGAAAGTTGATTCTCAGGCGCTAAATCCCTTTAGTAGTTTCCTGAGATCAGGCAGTCTCGAAAATGATCGTGAACCGTCAGAGTAGCAAAAATACTCGCAAACATCGCAACCGTCAGAGTAGCGAAAATACTCATAAACAGGTCGATATAGGGAATTGCCAATAAACCCCTGTATCACAGGACCGCTGTTAGAGTGGCGGAAACACTCAAAACCCAGTTCAACACCGGTGCCTGCTAGCCCACTTCGGTGAAAAATAACCAAACTGCCCCTAGGGCCATTTCCGGCACATTTCTCGAGAACACATCTAAATCCTCAGAATGGCAAGTCCACCCTTCCAAGATTGTCTTAATGGCAATCCGGCATGATTAGGTGCCTTCTAGTCAATTTCGGGGCCCATTCCGAGACTTTCCGCTCAAGATGACCATTTTGCCCCTAGGCATCCGAACGCCCTGGGGACCACACCGGCTCTGGGTATCAAATCGGTAACCTCCCGAGAATGCTTTTTATAGTATTCCCAACCTTCTTTTATCTTTCCGGATCATTCCGAGTCAATTCCAGCAAACTTGATGTAAAATAATCGTTTTACCCCTAGTGGGTCAGTCGCCTTTTCCGACCACACCAGCTCTGGGTATCAAACGGGCAACCTATGGGAATATTCTAAATAATGTTTCCAAATCTCGAGTCTTCTTCCGGGACATTCCGAATCCGTCCTGGTAGCTTTTCGGTCCAATTAACCGTTTTGCCCCTAATGGCTCGGTCAATCCTTCCGACACATCCTATCCTCATTTTTCAAGTCAAATACCTCTAGAACTCTATTATAAGGGTTCCTATCCCTTTCTGGCTTTCCGGGCCAATCCCGGCACCTTAAATCATTCCCGGACTTTTCAGAGTCACTCCTAGTGAAGCTAGGCTAAAAATTGCATGGTAGTCACTAGTACAGGCGCCCAAATTTTCTCAAGATACGTTGCTTACCGACCTTAAAACTTTCCTAACTGGCTAGCGCCACTCCTAATGGCTCCAAGAGGAAATTGGGCCTGGCGCCACTGCAACAGGCGCTAGGTCTATCCCATCTCTATAAATACAGAGCCTCTTCCAGTGTGAAGGAGGTCCGTAAACTCAGTCTGAAAACCCTAATTTTCGATATACAGAGCTTGTAGGCTCTCTAAACCCTAGCCACCATACACAAACCCTAGCCTTCTATACACTCATACACATTCCTATACACTTATTCAGTAGCCTCAAACCTCCATTGAAGACTTGAAGTGCTGCAACTCGAAGCTCTCGAGGATCGAAGAAGAGTTCCCGAAGATCAAGACGAAGACTGAAGTGAAGTGAAGACCGAAAAAGAGCAAGCAAAGCAAGGCGCGCAAAGCAAGACGAAATAAACAAGACATACGGTAAGCTTTCTCTTTAAGTTTCTGCACTTCCCCCTCTCTCTTCTCTCTCCTTACCCACTTAGGTTTTCTTCTATTTTAATCCCCTATCTTTTTTCCCCCTTTCTTTGCATGCTTGAAACAAGGGGATTCTCGGTCCATGTGTAGGATTAGGCTATTGGAGGGTCACCGTGTCGGGGGCTTTCTTTTAGTCTAACCGGAGACCGCATGGGTTCAGGCCCCTTGATTATGTGGTGAAGCCTTAACCTTGTATGTTCACGACCCCAATTTGCATTGTGCAAATCATGATCTTGTATTTTTCCAAAAATCGTTTTCAAACTCGTTTTAAAAACTTGCATTAAATTTGTTTTCAAAATTGCATCAAAATCTTCTTTTCCAAAACTTGTTTTCAAAATCACAATCCTAGGGTGATTCTAGCCTTTCCATGGCTAGGGTTGCTTTAGGAAAGTGTTACGTTTAAAGTGACCAATATGGTCCATATTTTCAAATCCTTCTTGTTTTCAAAACCACTTTCTTAAAGTGGCTCTAGCCTTCTTATGGTTAGAATTGCTTTATGAAAGTGAGACATTTTTATACTTTCTAAAAATTCTCTTTTCAAAAGTCTCTCTTTCTAAAACCCTCCTTTTCAACATGCTTTCCTAAAACTCTTCTTTTCAAAATTGTTTTCTAAAAACTCCCTCCAAAAATCTATTTTCCAAAACTTCTCTTTTCAAACTCCTTTCCAAAACACTCTCCTCAAAATTTACTTTCCTAAAAACTCTTTCTAACAATCTTTTTTCAAAATTTTGTTTCCAAAGCTCTCTCAAAGTTCTACTTTCCAAAAACTTCCTTCCTAAAATTCTCTTCAAAACTCATATTCTAAAAACTCCTCTCTAGGATTTCCTTCAAAAAATCTTCTTTCCTTGGTGCCCAAGTTAACCCTAGAACCCACAATTAGGAAACCCTAATTTTTCTTCCCAAAAACGTGATTTTCAACCTTACCCCAAACCTAGGTTTTCAAAATCTCCCTTTCTACATCAAAATCCTAAGTTTCCAAAAAAAATCTATTTTCTACGTCAAAACTATAGTCTTCCCAAAACTAGGATTTTCAAAACTCCATCTTTCCAAATTCATGCCAAATCAAATCTTCCCTTTAGGACACCAAATCTAATCTTCCGTTTAGGAAACTAGATCCTGTCCTCCGTTTTTTGAAACAAAATCAAACCTTCTCTTTTAGAAACAAAATCCAATCCCTTGTTTTAGGAAATAGGAATCTTAACCCTTTCTAGTCTAAATATTTCCTAATTCAAATCCTTCCTAATTTTCTACTTTCCTAAATCTTAAATCTTCAAAACTTGAACATAAAAATCTTTCCTAAATTTTAAAACTCAACAATTTCCTAATTCTATCTCTTTTCAAATCCTAACTTTCCAAATCTAAGTTTTCAAATCCTTCTAAAACTCAAAATCTTTCCTAAATTCTAAACTTTTCTAAACTTAAAATCTTTCTAAATCTAAAACTTTCTAAACTTAAAACTTTCTTATTTTCAAAACTTTCTTATTTCAAAACATTCCAAATTCAAAACTTTCCTATTTCAAAACTTTCCCAAAATGAAACTTTCCTAAATTGAAACTTTCCTAAATTGAACTTTTTCTAAAATGAAATTTTCCTAATTCGAAACTTTCCTAAACCAAAACTTTCCTAAAACGAAACCTTCCTAAAATGACACTTTCCTAAAATGGAACTTTCCTAATTCGAATCCTTCCTAAATCTAACCTTCCTTAATCTTCAAGTCAAATCTTTTCTTAAAACCCTTTCAAGTCAAATCTTTCCCAAGTCTCTTTTCTTTCCTAAGTCTAGGTTTCCTAAACCTCCATCTGTCCAAAATAAGTCTAAATCTTTCTTCCAAGTTTTATCTTTCCAAGTCAAAGTCCAATCTTTTTAATTTCAAAATTCTAAATTCCAATCTCCTATTCTAAGTTCAAATCAAATCCTTTTTCCAATCAAAATTTCTTTCTTCGAATCTAACCTTCTATCTTCTATCGGACTCTTGTCCGAACTACGACTGACCTGAATCCTCCAAAAGGATACGTAGACAACCCTTATGGGTGCGGTCACAACATTTTTCAAACTTTTATTTCCATAACCTTTTTCAAATTTCCAATTCCATAATCTATTTCAAGTTTCTAATTCCAAAAATCTGTTTTCAAATCTCTATTTCCAATTTCTAAAACTTTCCAATTTCAAATCTATCTTTTCAAATCTCTTTTTAAATCAAATCAATTTTCCAACTCCCTTTTTCTATTGCATTTACATATCATGCATAATGATAGTTTTTAAACATTCTTTTCTAAAGTGGATAGGATTGAACATTGGTTAGTTGAAGACTCTCATAGGTGAATCTAGGGTAAATAGACATGTAGGTACCACAAGGGCGGGGTAGAGTGATGGCCTAGTGCGTCTTCCCTACACGTAACCAACCTCCGAACCTAGATAACTGTTTTCGTAAGACCAAAATGGAGTTATTTTCAAAAAAGGACTAAATGTTTTCTAAAGATTGCCAAACAACCTGTTTTTTTTAAAAACCCTCTCTTGAGATGGTATTTTCAAAAACCTTTTCCAAAAACCCTAAGTGTAGTCTTCAGATTATTCTTAGTTTTTAAGTGACCTAACTCACCTTAATCTAGCTAGGTGGCGACTCCAAATGTTTTCCAAAAACTCTTTATTCAAATCAATTTTCAATTCAAACCTAGTCGCACTTATTCTTCTAGAAGGGTGAATTCTAACAAGAGAGTGCAGCATTTTTCCCGCTTGTGGGTGAATTCCTCGAGTGCGAAAATCTTGGGCGCGACATCCCCTTTAATACTCTGACCATCCCTCAGCATTTTAGCCTATTAATGAGCTTGGTGATCCCCTATTTTCTCTTGTTCCCATCTTTCTTTGAGTGGCATCATTGTTCTCTTCATTCTTAGTATTCCCATGGCTTCCAAGAGCACCTCCAAGGAAAGTTCCACTCCCACTCATGTACCTAACTAGTCAGTAACCATAGATCCCGACTATGCTGCATTTCTTCGCGTCTTTATGCCTCTTGCACAGACGAATCTCCCAGAAGAGAAGGCCATTGAGATTTTTGCACTTGTTGCTCCCTACTTCTTCCTTCCACCTGTCCCTCATCCATTTTGAAGAATGCCGGGGTCCCAAGTCACCCACTATCTGAGAAGCAGGAGTAGCAGTTTGTAGTTTGGAGTTTAGCTAGTGTCTGATGTTGTTTTGTTGATGTTTCATGGCACTTAGCTTGCTTTCTCATGATCTCTCGTGTTTCTTCTCTTTGGTCGTATTGTTCTCATCATTCTTGTTGGACGGTTTATTGAGGTTCTATAATCTGTTTCCTTGTTTTCCCTCCCCACCCTTTCCTTTCTACCTTGCTCTATTTTCTGCCCTGAGGACAGTGCCATTCCTTCTGTTGGGTAGGGGTGGGGGGGCATTCAAACGATAATATCTGGAGTTCGAATAACCTTTCTAGGACTCGAATGATGTGGTTGTTCGAACGAAGCATTTTCGTAGTATCGAACGGTATCATAATGATATGTTCGAAAGAGGTGTTCGAACGTTATTTTGGTGTGTTCAAATGGCGAGTTCGTTCGAACAGTAGTTGTGCGCTGTATCGAGTGATTGTTTGAATGGTCTTCGAATGGCCAGGAAGGTCTATATAAGGGGGCGTTCAAACTCATTTTCATATGTTCAAACACTATTTCACCCCTATATTCTCTGAGATTTGATTGTTCGAGCTAGCGGGACCCTGTTCGAATGCCAGCACCCCAATTTTTGTGCTTACCGAGGTCTTGAGGAGTCAACCTGCCTTCCTATAGGTATTCTACTTGTGTCATTCTTGTTTATTTCATACGTTTCAGTAGTTTGCCTAGTATGGCCGCTCTACCAGCCGCTTATGATGCTAAGCAGTTTATCAGTCGAGCAGCGTCTGATGCCCTTCTATCTGACCTGGAGTATTAGGGGCATACCTTTAGAGAGGATGATAACTTTAGCAGTATTTAGAAGGGAGCCATATTAATGGGAGGAGACATTCACTGCTAGGTAGTGGGTTCCTCTCACATAGTTTGTTGAGCCATGTGTAGTCATGTTAGTTGCTAAGTTCATGGCTAATGTGAGTCTGATCACCACTGCACCGGGCCATGAGAGGATCACTTCATGGGTTTGGGGACACATTATCCAGATCACTCCCAACACATTTTGTCAGATATACAGGATACCTAGAGTAGAGGGGGCTCAGTTTGGGTATCCGATGGAGGGGGCCCCCGATTTTGATGTCATTGCTCAAGAGCTTTGTATTACTGGGACTCGATGCTTAGATAGGCAGCATATGCCCTCACGAGTGATCCTTCCCATATATCGACCCCTATCTATTTTCGGCTTCCGTCATTATTACCTCTTAGGAGGCACACTGACTGTAGTCGGGAGCGAGCAGTGCTTTTGTGGGGGGTAGGGACTAGGAAGACCATTGATCTTCCCAGATACATGTTCATGGTACTACGCCAAGAGGTTGACTAGCCCAGGACTCACGTTTCCATGCCTTATGGAGCACTTCTCACTCGAGTCATAGAGGTAGCTACGGGGCAGATACCGGGTTTATTGAGGGAGTAGCCACAGTCTCCTATTGACAGATTGACAATTCATCAGTCCCAGTCTCATCTTCATGTGAAGGATCAGCATCAGCAGCAGTAGTAGGAGGTTCCAGCTCAGCCTCAGCCAGCTGATCCATTTCCAGTTCTCCAGCAGATGATGGCGAGATTGGATTAGCAGGGGCAGACACTGACTCAGATCACTAAGACACTAACTCAGCAGACACAGGCATTGCAGCGACTCGAGGAGAGAGCGGTAGTCGAGGAAGTTGCTTGGAAGGCATAGACTGACCATATAGCAACACTAGAGGGTCGTATTCAGCACCAGCAGATGACCATTCAGCAGTTGACCCTCCTAGTTCGGAGACAGCGAGCCGGTAGTGACGATACTCCAGACCCTTCAATTTAGAGTTTAGATACTACATCATTTTGACATTATCATACCATGTATCTAAAACTCTGTTTTGCATTAGTAGACTGTATTTCATTTTGAGTTCATCTTATGTTTATTCCACTTGATGGCATTCTCTATCTCTTGCTTTAGTTGTATGATTACAGGTGTAGTATGGATGACTTCGATTGTTACCACTTGTATCATTTATCAGAGATATAGGTTTGTATGGTCTCGATATCATTTCCTCTTATAGTCTAGCACATTCTTTCCATATTCTTCTATATTGATGCCTAGATTGTATGGTGGATGTGTTGACTCTTTGTTTCCGACAACCATGACATGACTTGAGAAAGTGCTATTTGAGATGAGAAGAGAGGAACATGTGCTTACTTTTTGCTAAGATTAATGCATTATCTCTCTATACTTGATCTATTTATAGATTGTGCTTCATTCATGCTTAAGTAGAGGGGATCACTTTATTGTGCACAATTATGATGACGCGCATTAATTTTTACTATCTCTAGCATGTTCATCTTTACATTAGTGAAGATTATTATCTTGTGAGCTTTAGAGCATTTATCGCCTTTTGGAGCATTTGCATTTACTCAAGGATAGATACTTCACCGTCATTTAATTCAATAACTGCATTATGTTTGTATTTGGTTCATGAGTTGAGTTTTGATCTTGATATTGACACTTGTATTCTATGAAATGCTTCGGTTGTACAACTTTGGAAATGATCTTATACCACTACAAGAAAAGAGGTCTTTTGAGATGGCTACTAATGTCGTCGCAAAAACCCTATTAATTGCAACAGCAACCTCCCCGACGCAAAAAATGGCTTTTGTGTCGGCCCTATTTACGACGGCAGTGTTGCCATCACAAAAAATATTAAAAACAACATCGTTTTGTATAGGCAAATGCAACCGCTCACTATTTGCGACCGCATATTTGTGACGAGGTGCCATAGCAAATGATCTAAGTAAAACAACGCCATTTTGAACCTAAACGACGCCATTTGGACACCAATTTGATTTCCCCCCTTTCTCTTTTCCTTTAATTCCCAACCCTAGCTAGGATCAACCGTGCAACCCCACCCCCCCCCCCCCCCCCCCCCCCCCCCCCCCTCTTTCCCTCTTCGATCCTTCTTCCCTCACGTTGGCTAAGAGCGGTAAACATCGCCTGGAGTTGTCGGTGCCAGAAGCTTCGCTTGGAAGCCCTGCACTACCGGAAGCCTCATGGACTGATCAGCCATTCTTCTTCGATCTTCCCTCTTCCCTCGTCGTCGGCAGCCCCGACTAGAAACCCTAGCCGCCAGAAGCCGTGCACTGTCCGTCTAATGTATGAGAGGTATGTTTCAGCATTAAGAACTTGTTGTCAATAAAATACATTAATTTAAGTCAGTCTTGTCCATTCGCCACTGCTGTGATCATTTGATGGTGGCTGCAATCTGACATACCCAGAGGGTTAGCAACAAGGTTGCTGCTATAGCCGGCGGACAGACCTGTTCTAGAAAAAGCTAATTGGTTGTCCAGTAAGACGGGGGATGGCTTGATATGGAATTGTGAAGTTGGAGCAAAGATCCCAAAAGAAAGAATCCAAATATAACCTTAACTTGAAAGGACTGTGTAAAGAAAAAAACCATTACTTGAAATGATTTTTGGAAGAAAGCTTATCGATTATATTGCACAAGCAAATAGGTCTTCCCCCTCCCCCTCCTTCTTCCCAACCCAATACAAAACAACCCTGTGTAGAGATGTTGCTTGAGGAAGTAGAATTTTTTTCTAAACTCTTTCAGCTTTTAATTTTTTTAGTTAAAACCTGTTAGGTGGTTAGATATCTGTGAGTGTAACAAGGTTTATATCTTTATATGAAGTTCTTTAGTTTGATATTTCGTGTACCTTATATTGTTTTCTTGCTTATGAAAATTGAACTTTATTCATAAAAGAGAAGAAACCGAGGTGTAGTGAAATAGGGAATTAACTAATTCTGTCTACCTATATTAACTGCTTTTGAGGTCATAATTAGTTGTAAACATTTTTTTTTCCTTGTTGATGTTACTGATACCGTGTCTTTCTTTTGTTTTCCACTTCTAGCTAATCAAAAAATCTACTTATATTGATTGCATAAGCAATGAGTTAATGACACAATAATTATAACAAGTTTATATCTCATTCTTCTATGATTTAGCAGCAGATTGTTTATGATGTTTTTTTTTCTGGATACTACGTAGGCTTCTGAGAATTCCGGAATTGTGGACTTACGCCATTTTATACATTTGCAGGTCGAACTGGCACACTTCAATGGAGCAGAAAGAATGAGGTTAACTCCTTTCTCTGTGTTACATTTGCTATCTCTGTGGCCTTTCTTCAATTCTCTGAATCAAAGTAATAGAATTTATTATCAATTAAATAACTGTTTCAGGAGATGTCATGTCTATCCTAAAAAATAAAGATAATACAATATATTATTTCCCCCCTATTTTTTACTCTTTTCTGTTTTCATTCTCTTCAATAGATAAGCCATCCATATAAGTTGCAGTGAATCTTTCAAGTCAGTTGACCATGTCATTGCAGAGAGTCAGCTAATTTACTGGCAATATATTCCAAAATTATGCATCTACATTATGATTCTTTTTATTTTACAACTTTGTGCTTTATGTTGAAAAGTCATTGTTACGACTATTTATAACCTAGTAGAGCTTATCGTAATGTTGTTGCATCCAGAATATGAGATCAAGAATTCTATATTTGGGGAAGGGTTGAAGAGTTCTTTTCATCACATTGTTTTAATTTACTTTTTGATATTGATGGCTGTGTTACAATCTCTATGATTTGAATAGAAAATCTAGGCATGAACTTCAATTTAATGTTAACATCCACTAAATATTGTAGATTTGATACTTCTTCAAGGCATCTTATTTTCTGTGCTAATTTCCTCATTTGGTTGTTATAGAATATTGAAGCACGTTCTTCAGATGCATCACAGTTAATTCTTCAACATAATTACAAGCTTGATGTTCATGCTTTGAACAGTTGTCATCCTGGAGAAGTATGTTGTGAAGCTGTTTGAAGACTGTATGCTTAACATGTTTGGGTTATCACTTGTCAGTTGCTGATCAAGCCATGTATATTGCTTGAGCACCAGTCTTTTTGATCATGGCCTCAAATCTTCTTCATTTATGTGATAGCTTGATCGTTGAAAAAAATCAATCATTTTGTTCTGCTTTTTGTTTATTCACTTCAGTTTCTGACCTGTATGTGCGTCTGTCCTCCTTTTCATCTTCATCCTCTTTTATTGCCTGAGCATCAATTCAGCACCAATTCTGGAAAATCATAGCTTCTAATTATTTTCGTTTATGCCATTCTGATCTGTTATAAGATTTTGTCCAGTCCATTGATGTATTTTCCAGTAGAAGCCAGTGCAGCTCTCTGTCATTTGTTAAAATTATGTGTATGTATTTGCTATGTCACCTTTTGATTCCATTCAGTGTATTCTAACAGGCAATTGAAGGAAACAAGTTCGTATTGGCATAACTTTTACAAGTTCAATCCTTGAGTGTGTGAATTTTTTGGAATCAAAACATGCAGGATAGGTTGATGGCCTTATTCCGATCAAATCATGTAGAGCTGTTGGTAGATGTAACATGTATCAACCTATCCAACAGAACCAAGTAGAGCTGTTGGTAGCTCTAATATGACTTTTGCCCCAGACAGCAGGAAGTCAAACTTCCTGAAACATTTGGCCATGCTTCCCCATGCCAGAATTTTTTTTTTTTTGTGCTTGAATCTTGGGACCCATGAAGCTGGATAAAATAAGATTTAGGCACGAGTGACGTGTGGGAACGAATGTCATGGTCGCCGGAGTCCCGGTTTGAGAGATGTAACACCTTTTCCCTCTATTTTCCTTAGTTATTTCTTTTAGAAAATAATGTGTTTTCGAGTCGTTTGGGTACTAAAACCTACTAAAACCCACAAACAAGCTTGGCACTCCGTCAAAATTGATACGTAATAAGATTTAGGCATGGGTGACGTGTGGGAATGAACGACACAGTCGTCGGAGTCCTGGTTTGAGAGATGTAACACTTTTTTCTTTTCTTTTTCTTAGCGTTTTTTAAAATATTGAATTTTTCAAGCCGTTTGGGTACTAAAACCTCCAAATTAGCTCGGAACTCCGTCAAACTCAACACGTAGTAAGATTTAGGCACGGGTGACGTGTGTGAATGAACAACACAGTCACCAGAGTCCCGGTTTAATAGATGTAAGACTTTTTTTTCTCTCTTTTCCTTAGCTTTTTTTAGAATATTGAATTTTTCGAGCCGTTCGGGTACTGAAACTCCCAAATCAGCTCGGAACTCCGTCAAACTCAACACATAGTAAGATTTAGGCACGGGTGATGTGTGGGAATGAACGGCACGGTCGTCGGAGTCTCAATTTGAGAGATGTAACACTTTTTCCTCTTTCTTTCTTAGCTTTTTTTAGAATGTTGAATTTTTCGAGCCATTTAGGTACTAAAACCCTCAAATCAGCTCGGAACTCCGTCAAACTCAACACGAAGTAAGATTTAGGCATGGGTGACATGTGGGAATGAACGGCATGGTCACCGGAGTCTCAGTTTGAGAGATATAACACTTTTTTGCTCTCTTTTTCTTAGCTTTTTTTAATAGAAAATAACGTGTTTTCGAGTCGTTTCGGTACTAAAACTCACAAACGAGCTCAGGAGTCCGTCAAAATTGACATGTACTAAGATTTAGGCACAAGTGACCTGTAGGAACGAACGGTACGATCGCCGAAGTCCCGGTTTGAGAGATGTAACAATTTTTCCTCTCTTTTTCTTAGCTTTTTTTTTTAGAAACTAACATGTTTTCGAGTCGTTTGGGTACTAAAACTCACAAATAACTCTGTCAAGCTCGACATGTACTACAATTTAGGCATGAGTGACGTGTGGGAATGAATGGCGTGGTTGCCGGAGTCCTGGTTTGACAGATATAACAATTTTTTCCTCTCTTTTCCTTAGTTATTTTTTTAGAAAATAACGTGTTTTCGAGTCGTTTGGGTACTAAAACCCACAAACGAGTTCGGAACTCCATCAAGCTTGACAAGTAGTAAGATTTAGGTACGAGTGACGTGTGGGAATGAACGGTACGGTCGCCGGAGTTCCGGTTTGAGAGATGTAACATTTTTTCCCTCTCTTTTCCTTAACTTTTTTTTAGAAAATAACGTGTTTTCAAGTCGTTTGGGTACTAAAACCCACAAACAAGTTGGGAGTCCGTCAAAATCGACACGTAGTAAGATTTGGGCACAAGTGACGTGTAGGAATGAATGGCATGGTCGCCGGAGTCCTGGTTTGAGAGATGTAACAATTTTTTCCTCTTTTTTCCTTTGTTTTTTTAGAAAATAACGTGTTTTCGAGTCGTTTTAGTACTAAAATCCACAAACGAGCTCAGGAGTTCGTCAAAATCGACACGTAGTAAGATTTAGGCATGAGTGACGTGTGGGAATGAACGGCATGGTCGCCGAAGTCCCAGTTTGAGAAATGTAACAATGTATTCGTATTTTTTTTTTTTAGAAAATAACGTGTTTTTGAGTCGTTTGGGTACTAAAACCCACAAATGAGCTCGGAACTCCATCAAATCAACACGTAGTAAGATTTAGGCACGAGTGACATGTAGAAACAAACGGCACAGTCGCCAAAGTCTCGGTGTGAGAGATGTAACAATTTTTTTTCTCTTTTTTCGTTAGTTTTTTTTTTTTATAGAAAATAACGTATTTTCGAGCCGTTTGGATAATTAAACCACCAAATTAGCTCGAAACTCTGTCAAACTCGACACGCAGTAGGATTTAGGTACAAGTGACGTAGGAACGAACGGCACGGTCACCGAAGTCCCGGTTTGAGAGATGTAACACTTTTTTCCTTAACTTTTTTTAGAATAACGTGTTTTTCGAGCCGTTTGGGTACTAAAACCCCCAAACGAGTTCGAAACTCCGTCAAACTCAACACGTAGTAAGATTTAGACACGAGTAACTTGTGGGAACGAATGACACGGTCGCTGGAGTCCCGGTTTGAGAGATGTAACAATTTTTCCTTAGTTTTTTTTTTTTGGAAAATATTGTGTTTTTGAGTCATTTGTGTACTATAAACCACAAACGAGCTCGGAACTCCATTAAACTTGATACGTAGTAGGATTTAAGCACAAGTGACGTGTGAGAATGAATGACACGGTCACCGGAGTCCCAGTTCGAGAGATGTAATACTTTTTTCCTTAGCTTTTCTTAGAATAACGTGTTTTTCGAGCCGTTTGGGTACTAAAACCCCCAAACGAGCTCGGAACTCTGTCAAACTTAACACGTAGTAAGATTTAGGCTCGAGTGACGTGTGGGAATGAATAGCAGGGTCGCTGGAGTTCCAGTTTGAGAGATGTAACACTTTTTTTCTAATTTTTCCTTATCTTTTTTTAGAATAACGTGCTTTTCAAGCCATTCAGGTACTAAAACCTCCAAACTAGCTCGGGACTCCGTCAAACTTTACACTTAGGAAGGTTTAGGCACGAGTGACGTGTGAAACAAACAACACGGTCGCCGGAGTCCTGGTTTGAGAGATATAACACTTTTTTCCTGTCTTTTCCTTAGTTTTTGTAAAATAACCATTTTGCGTAATTGTATTAATTATGTATACATTTTTTGAATTTCTGATTTAAAAATATTTTATTTATTATTGTAGGATGGAGTAATGGTTTCTTTACTTTATTTTGATTTTTTGAAACTCGAATTAGCGGAATGAGTTCTTATTAACACGAATCGATTGACAGAAATTGATGGAGAACCATTGGGTCCAAATTACTACAAATTTTTTGTTCAAAATGCTCGAAAACCAAACACTTTATTACAACGACCTCGCAAAGACATTACAACTGTTGAAGAATCTATCGGCCGACATGTGGCTTGGCTTTCTCGTGATGTAAATTACTTTTTTATTTTAATAAGCCCATATATTACATGCATATCTATTAATTTTATTTATTATGTCGTTATCATATCTAATATTTTTTTATTTTTATTCTTTTCAGGTTATTCATAAAGAATAGGTGGATGGTCTTTTTTATATTGGCTTATGTTGTAATAGACTAAAAACTCTCTTTTGTTGTATGAATTCTTCATTTAGATCGTTCTTTTTGTGAGAGGATATGTATGTACGTTGGTTTTGTTTTGACTTTTGGTGGAAGGCAACATTGTTTGTTTGTTTTTTGTTTGGATATATATATATTAAAATGAAAGATTAATTTTGTTAAGTATTTATTTAAGCATTTTGGTTTTAGTGAATGTTTGAATTTGGTAGTTTTGATCATATTAAATATCATTTTATTAGGGTAAATAAAAAATTACTAAAATCATTTCTAATATGAACCAATTTTTTTTTTTTATTTTCAAAAGTATTTGTGACGGCAGAGACCGTCGCAAATACTTTGGTCATTTTAAATCAATTATTTCGAAATAGTATTTGCAACGGCAGGGACCATCGCAAATACTTCAGCGATTTTAAATCAATTATTTCAAAATAGTATTTGCAATGACAGGAACCCTCACAAATACTTCGAACAATTTAAATAAATATTTACAAATAGTATTTGCGACGGCAGGAACCGTCGCAAAAAGGGGGGTTATTTTTAAAATTTTATTACATAAAAATTTCATTAGCGACAACAATATATCCATCGCAAAAAACTTATTTGCGACGGCAATCTAAACCGTCGCAAATAAAATTGCTCCCGTCGTGCACTATTTGCGATGGCTAACATGCCGTCGCAAATAGTCCCCATGCCGTTGCTAAATGTATTTGCGACCCCACCTTTTGTGTCGCCTAAAATGCCGTCGCTCAGCCATCGCAAATAAGCATTTGTGACGGCATTTTGAGTATTTGCGACGGCATAGAGCCAAAGCAAATAGTGCCTTTTCTTGTAGTATACCATATTCTTCTCGATAGCCATTAGTTTTTTATTGCCAAACCATACGTTTCCCTTGACCCTTGTTGATCTCTTGCTTGTATCATTTGGAAAATGCAAAGTAATTTCTCCTCTTGTATCACAAAGGAACGCCTAAGTGAGAAAAGAGAGTGTTGCTTCATCACTAAAGTTGAAAAGAGAGAGAGAGAGAGAGAGAGATTGATTTGGAGATTTCTGATTATACTCTAAATTACAATCTACAGTCCTTAATTAGTTATTGTTAGCCTTAGAATAGGTTTAATTATGTTGTTTTAGTCCTAATTCATTACTAACCTAGTTTTACGTATGCTTTCAGGAATTCTGGTTTTAAAAGGAGAAATTCGATCTAAATTGGAAAAGGCGTCTGAAGTGTGTCTGAAGTGAGTTCGAACGGTGAATAGTGGCATTCGAACGGTTAACAAGCGTTCGAAGTGCGTTCGAACTGTACGTCGAATGGTGTCATGCTAAAATCAGGTCCAAAGATCGTTCAATAGATTCAGAGAGCATAAAATCCGTTCGAAGGGCGTTCGAACGGTCAATTAGGCGTATGAAGTTCGTTCAAAGCCAGTTCGAACGGTTCGGCGTGGCTTCATATTATTCTACTACTTATATAAGCTGGGATTGCTGTTATTTTTGGGGGTTCTAGGATTGACGTTTTTCTAGGGTTTTAGGAGTATATTAGAGTAGTTTATTCATAATTTTCATTCAGTTTTCAACTCCTGTAATCAGATTACTCAGTCTTTCAATATATTTTCAATACAACTTCACGTTTTTAATATTATAATGAGTAGCTAGATTCTATCTTGGGATCAATTGTGAAGATTAATTGAAGATCTTGGATGAACAAAAGAGGTACGTTCTTGGTTTTAAAGTTAAATTTTCTGTTTCTTCTTTCTTCTTCTTCTTTGTTCTAGAAATCTTTGAAAACCTGGACGTTTGATTATGTTCGGTAACGTTTATGCATGAATCTATAGTCAATATATGCGCTGCGCGAATCGATGGTACTCATCCTTGATCTAACAACCCGATTTATTCTATAAGTTGAAGTTTTGAAGAACTCTTGATTTTATCGCTAAATCTTCTGAATCCGAGACTCGCGACGTAGTCAAAGGATTTAAGTTATTAAATTATCTCATTTGGAATTCCATGAGACACGATTGGTTGGAATGATTGATTTTGAGACTTTTTATTTCTTAGTTTAAATTAGATAACAAATCTTTTCTCAACCTAAAATTAGATTTTTGTTTATTTGTGTGTTTTTCCTAAGATTTTTAATCCACGGTAAGTTTTCCTAGTTACGTAAACCATCTTCCTTGTGGGATCGACCTCGTACTTATGAGAAATTATTACTACATCACAGCGGTGCACTTACGGTTGAGTATCACTTTTTTTTTTTTTTTTTGCTGACGGGGGGAACTCGCCCGGTTTATCGCCAGGGTCAACCCCCGGTGTAGTCGACCGGTAAACCACCCCGGGCCCACGTAATACCCCGCTAACCACGTGGTCCGTTTAAGACGCAAGGCTTATGCCTTGGGCGGGTGGCCCCAAGAATCGATCCCATAACCTCTAAGTGGGGAGTAGTTCCACTTAGCCATCTAGGACAACCCTTGGGGTTGGTTGAGTATCACTCTTTTAGGGAGCAATCAAGTTTTTTGGCGCTGTTGTCGGGGAAGCTGCGTTTTACGTTGGTGGACTAGCTTTGGAGATTCTATTTTGGAGACAGCACTTCACCATCATTCTACAAACACGAGGGAACTCAATAGCTCGTTTGGGTAACTTCATTCCACCTTTTATTTTTTAGTACTTATTTTTGTTTTTCTTTTGGTTACATTGGGTTTGTGCATCTTTGTTGTGGGATTAGGAGGATAGGTTGTTTTCATATACTTGTTGGTTGGTCTTGTATACATCTTATTCGTGGATTATCCTTGGAATTTTTTTTCTACAAGTCCTTATTCATACGCGGCACAACCACAAGGCTATTATCCACCTCCAAACTATTCGAAGTGGAGTTCTCAAGTTTCACCATATGCTTCTTATGAACAACCACCACAACAACCGTATTACCATGCGCCACGTTCGTCTCCACCACATGCTTATGATTCATATACACCTTTTACTTCACCTTACACGTTTCACAAGACATATCCTTCATTATCTTATCAACCTTTGGTAGAGAATCAAGAGAATATGCAGTCATCTTACATGTCATATCACACAGGTATGTCCTCGGGGTTCGAGGATACTAATAAAGAGGTACAAGCTGACACTCTTGCAAAAATTCGTCTGGAGTTAGATGAACTAACTCAACGATTGACCCTATTATCACACGAGGCAATGGATCATAAGAAGGAAGAGCTTCCGGCTCAACCTCGAGATGATCTTACGTATAAGATGCTCACAATTCCATATACAAGTAGTCATAACCAAGGTCTCTCCATTATCGCTCTTAAGACTAAACAAGAAATAGAGAACATCAACGTTCCCACGGTGTCTGATCCAAAGGAAGACGTTCTTAGGGTGAATGATGATGAGGATGAGGATGAGGTTAAAGAAGAAGTACTTATTCTTCTTGAGGTGTCTGAATTGAGGGAAGTGATACCTAAAGAAGAGGTGAAGGAGGAAGAAACAATGGAGAGTGAGGGAGAGAAACCCAAGAGAGAAAAGCCCAAGATTAAGGACTCCCAATAAGAAAAGGTGACCGAGGATGGAGTAATGGAGAGTGAGATCTCCCATACTCTTCTTCAACATGAATTGAGCCTTAACATCCATATAATGCAAGATTCTATTTTTACTCTTTATTCTTCACAAACTTGCATGAGTGTTTTATATAATTTTGGGTTCAATAGTATTCGTACTTATGCATATGTATTAATTGTGAACTCATTACTACTGGTAAGTGGTAAGTGGCTCTATGCAAGCACACACCCTCGATATGGTGTTGGATAGTCTTCTCTTGTGTATTTGGGTAGTGTAGGAGTAGGTAGGTAGTTTTTGTTTTATTTTGTTTTGTTTTTAGAGTTTTTCCCTAGTTGGGGGGAGGGTATTGTCCCACTAGGTTTTTTCATCCCTTTTTCATGCATTCATATTTGTGTTTCTCTTTGCTTGATGCATTGAGAAAATTGCATCATTCTAGTTGGGGGAAAGGGAGAGACTACTAGTCTTTTTGTTTTGTTTTATTCTTTTTGTTTTTTTGTTTTTGTTTATATAAAAAATTTCAAAAATTGTTCTATTCTATCAAACCTTGTTATGCGTTATTAAGTAATTTTTAGGTATTAGTGCATGATTGATCTACCTTTTGGCCACTTGGAAGTCTTCGGTAAAGGTTTGATATATTATATGGTTCGATACCTTGGTTTGTATTTTTCACATTTTTTCATATACTCTTTATGTTTACTATTGCAATTGGAAGTATTGGAGATTATCTTGATGAACCATTTATGTATCCATGTCATAGTTAGTATGATGATAAGTTACTTTATTCCATGTTTTTGACTAAACTCGAGTTGATGATTGATTGACCTTATATGTTGTGATGAATTGCAAGTTTTTGTTATAAACCCACTATAAGATAGAGTTTACATTGTTGTTCACTAGTATGTTATATGATTTTTCTATGTTTTTCTCTTATGCATGCATGTCCTTATAAGGTAGAGATTTTATACCTTGGGAGCTTTAGAGCCTATTTATCGCATTTTGAGAGTGATTTACATTTATTCAAGGTTATTTTATTGATCTTCATTCATTGAATAACTTTATTATGTTTGATTTTGGTTTACATGTTGAGTATTAGTTAGAGTTATTGACATCTTATACACTCTTGAAATCTTAATTTGATGTGTTTTTTAGATTATAAAAGTAAAGGCCATTTCATTCCATTGAGCTGTTCATATTTATATTTCTTTCTCGATACTCGTATATACATGAGCTTAAAAGTTTGTCAATGCTAAATTTCAGAGTTTGTGCATTGCTTATATATTTGTAAAGTTGAAAGTGTATGGAGTTGAAAAGTAAAGCAAAAAAAAGAAAGGGAAGAAAATTTCAAATAATAAAGAAGTGAAGGAAGTAGAAAAGTCCAATATTATTGCAAAGTTGGAAATCTGGAAGTATGTATTTATTGATCATCATGTGTAATGCACAATGCATATGTAGAGTTTCATTATCTCTTCTTCTTTCCCCATTATTGGCTCTTCTTTCACATGGCCTTAGAATATCCAAAATTACATGAATCTTTAATTCAATTGTGTATAAGTCATCAATGTCAATCCTCTAATTTTAATTAAACAGTAAATATTCTTTCATGAAGCTATGCCAAGTCGATACACTTACAATTTATCAATTTTTTATTCGGAATTGCTCTACTTGCATGTCTTGTATGTTTATTTTGAAAATGAGCTTTCCATTAAGAGACCCTGTGTGTTCATGTTCAAAGTTGAGTGTATGCTTTGTGAGACTTGAATCAAAGCATAAAGGACATAATTATACAAGTTATGAGACATTAGAGTTATATACCATCGGTAGTACACTTCAATGTATTCTATTTCTTCGATATTTTATACCTTGACCTTGCAATGATTCGTGATTTAGGTGGATTGAGACTTGACTCGAATAAGGTTAATACATGTTTCATGTTCTTTGATATCATATTGACATTACATGGATAAATGTTTGTGGGTATTCTATTTACTCAAGGTTGATCCCCATGTTGATTTTGATGATAACTAAACCTTGTGTTATTTTACTAATGTATTTGCTTAGTGTTTAGATTAATAAAGTTTATAATTTAGACTTAAAGTTCAATTTAAAGTCTAATACATGTCAGAGTGAATGCACAACAAGCTAAGATCAAGCTATGCACTCTAAAAGTCATGCAATGTACCAAAACAGAATAATGACACCTATTCCAACTTCAAACAAATGAATTGCATTCGAAGATATTGAAGGCGTTCAAAGAAAATTTCATCAAGTATGCATAACTCAGTAAAGATTACTTAAATTTGAAGAGATTGAAGGTGTTCAAAAGAAGATTTCATCAAATGTGCAAAGATCAAGTGAAGATGATTTGATTTTGAAGAGATTGAAGATGTTTGAGAAGATAATTCATTGTAATTACATAATCTCTACAGAGAATCCAAGTGAAGACTTCATATGAGATGTAAAGATTAAATGAAAATGATATGCATTCAAAGAAATGAAGATGTTCAAGAGTAGACTTCATCAACCTTATAAAAGATTCATTGAGGTGATTCTAAAGAAGAAAGAATGATGTGCATCAAAAAGGTAGAGATCGGTAATGAAGCATCTTAAAGCTCTACATGAAAGAAATAGCTCGGCAACGAAAGAAATAACTCGGCAATGAAAAAGAAAGCTCGGCAATAAAGAAGAAAAGCTTGGCATTGATGGAATGAAATCCTGACAATTTGATGAGACAATTGTTTTCTTCACAAAATTTTGTAGAAAAGTTCAAAATGAAAAAAAGTTTTTCAATCACCTCTATTAGGACTGATCATGGAGGGGAATTCGATTGCAAACCTTTTGAAATGTTTTGCGATGAAAATGGTTTTGATCACAACTTTTCAACCCCTAGAACACCTCAATAAAATGGAGTTGTTGAAAGGTAAATTAGAGTTTTAGAAGAAATGGGTAGAACCATACTTTGTGAAAATGGTTTACCAAAGTATTTTTGGGCTGAAGCTGTGAACACAGCTTGTTACGTTTTGAATCGAATTTTATTTAGAAAATTTTTGAACAAAACCCCTTATGAACTTTGAAAAGATAAGAAACTGAATGTCTCATACTTCAGAGCATTTGCATCCATGCAAATGCTTTGTATTGAATAACAATAAAAACAACATCGACAAGTTTGATGCAAAATCTGACGAGGGTGTATTTTTTGGATATTCAATACATAGCAAGGCTTATAGAGTCTTTAATAAGAGGACTCTAGTGGTTAAAGAATCAGTCCATGTCGCTTTTGTTGAATATAATTCTTCTTCAAAGAATGTTGTAAGTAATGATGTAGATAAGGTAGAGCCAGACATGGAAAAACTGGACATTCAACCAAGCGCAAATGAAGAACCTCAAAAAGAAAGAAAAGCACAAGAAGTTCCTACAAGTCAACAAGAAATTAATGAAGGTCTACCTAAGGAATGAAAGTTTGTGCATAACCATCCTACGGAATAAATCTAAGGTGATCCTTCACAAGGAGTAAGAACTCGATCTTCTATATATATATATATATATATATGTAATCATCTTGCATTTTTATCACAAATAGAGCTTAAATGTTTTGATAATGTTGAAAATGATGAGTTTTGGATTAATGCAATGCAAGAAGAATTGAACCAATTTGAAAGGAATGAGGTATGTCACCTTGTTCCTAGACCTAATGATCATCCACTCATTGGAACCAAATGAGTCTTTAGAAATTGGTTCAAGGAAGGCATCTTCATTAACCAAGCCAAATACATCAAGGACTTGATCAAAAAGTTTGACATGAAAGATGCCAAGCCTATAAGTACTCCAATGAGTACTATAACAAAATTAGATAGCAATGATAAAGGTAAATCAATAGATACTAAACTTTATAGAAGCATTATAGGATCCTTATTGTATCTAACTGCTAGTACACCAGATATAATATTTAGTATTTGCTTATGTGCTTGTTTTCAATCAAATCCTAAAGAATCTCATGTGATTGCTGTAAAAAGAATATTTCGTTATCTTAAGCACACACCTAACCTTGGATTATGGTATCCAAAGGGTACTTGTTTTAATTTGAATGCTTACACTAACGTTGATTATGTGGGGAGTAGAGTTGATAAGAAGAGCACAAGTGGCTCTTGCCAACTCCTAGGCAACATGATTGTGTCTTGGTATAGCAAAAAACAAAATTTAGTTGCTCTCTCCACAGCTAAGGCTGAATATGTAGCAGCTGGTAGTTTTTGTGCTCAAGTGTTATAGATTAAACAACAGCTAGAAGATTATGGAATCTAGTTTGATCATATTCCTATTAAGTGTGATATTACTAGTGCTATAAACTTGATTAAAAATCCTATTCAACGCTCTCGCACAAAGCACATTAAAATTAGATATCACTTTATACGAGATCATGTATAAAAAGGTAATATTGAACTTGACTTTGTGTGCACCAACATGCAATTGGCTGATATATTTACTAAACCATTGAGTGAAGATCATTTTTTGCATGATAAGAAGAAATTGGGGATAAGTAATCCTGTGTCTTAATAGTCGTTTAATTTAAGTGAAATTTATGTTTTGAATGTTTTAAATGTAATTATCATTTATGTGAATTGCATTTCTCATATTCATAATTCATTGCATAATTATATTAAAACAAAATTTCTCTCTCATCTTGAAAGCCATATCCTAAAGTCCTTATACTTCACGTGCCCATGTATGGTTGCATGTGTCGACACACCATTTCGATGTGTCGACACATCACGACAGTGGACTTAAATTATTTTGTTGACACGCATGTGTCGACACATAAGTCTGGTCTATATACTTTACCCAAGTCCACTTTACAAGCATTCGAACTTTCCCTCTCTCACTCTCACTCTTTTTCTCTCCCGCTCCCCTATTCGCACCAAAACTCAACCATCACCTTCAAACCATCACAAATCTTCATTCTATTCCTCTTATAAACCCTAATCAGTCTCATTCCAACCTCTCTCAACTATTCTTGATCCTTCAATGGCTCCCAAGACCTCTAAACCAAAAAAGATTTCAAAAGCCCTAGTCGTAGCAACTGCCCCTATTTCGAGAGAACCGAAGAGGAAATCAAAAGGGGATCTGGCAAGGACAAAGGGAAAAGAAAGAGGAGTAAAATTAGAGAACCGGCATCCACAATAGCCCTGGAATGTAATGAACTATATTTCAGTGAGGGAAAAGCCTAAGAATGGTACAATTCAAAATTTTCTCTTAGAAAGGTATTTAACAATAAATAGGTGGATTACAAGTTCTTTGATCATCACAGGTTTGAATTTGGCACCAAATTGGGGAACCTAGGTTGGAAATTTATGACAACACTCAAGGATGATGTATACCCTGACTTGGTTGCTCATTTTTATGCTAATACCGAAAGGGATCCTGGAGAGGTATCCATCAAGAGTAATGTTAAGGGTGTTTCCTTCACGTTGGATAAAGAGGTGATCAGACATATTCTTGGAATCAGACTTAGTGGGGAAGTTTATAGAGATAATATCTCCGGGAAAGATCAACTAAAAATTCTTTATGGAAGGGATAAAGATGAAAGTATATAACCTCTTGTCACTGATTTGCCTCTTGAATTGAGGCTAGTTCATCACTTTACCTGCACTATTTTTACTCCTAAAACTAGAAAGTATGAATATGTTTCGGAGAACGAGTTGTTTTTCTTATGGGCATATTTGACTGATTCAAGGATTGACTTGTCTCTGTTTATTCTGGATCATATATATAAGGCTACCATCTCTAGAATAAACTTGTCTTATGAAATTTTCTAGACAAAAGTTTTTAAGCATTTCGAAATTGATTTGAAAAATGAGAACAAAAGAAACCCCAAGGCCATTAGTGATGAATACAATGAGAAGACACTCAAGCGAATGGGGTATATTCTACAAAATACCAAATGGACTCCAAAGAAAACTGAAGGAGAAAGTACTTCAAAGGGAAATGCTCCATTTGGGAGCAGCTCCAGGCAGAGAAACACAAAAAGAAGTTTGAGTTCAGAATTTGAAGAAAGTTTAGAGGATTAGAGTAGTTTTATGACTCAAATCATGGAATCTCTGGACAAAATGAATAAAAAGGCAGATATTGCAGCTACAAGGATGATGTTTATCGAAAGAAATATGACAGAACTCAAAAAGGAAATACAATTGTTGAGCATTGATAAAGGCAAAATCTTAAAGGAAGAAGAAGAAGAAGAAGAGGAAAAAGAAGTTGATAAAGAAGATGAAGAAAATGAGGAAGAAGAACAAGAAGGAGAAGAAGCCAGAGAAGAGGAGGACTCTTTAGCCACCGAATCAGATGCTCACTAGACTCTCCTTTCCTTATCCTACCTACCCCTACCTCTTTTACTTCCCTTCACCTCACATTCCCTCTTGCCCTATCATTCTGCACTGACATGACCTTGTTTTTTTTTGTTTTTTCATTGTTACACATTTTGTGGATATCAACTGTCAAACACTTTGTAATATTGTTTTAAATGAATGAAATATAATCTTGTTTTGGTGCACAATTGATGCCTTGATGACTTGCTTGCTTGTTTGCTTTCCTGGTTATACAATTTATTTTGTTAACATATTTTTTGCTATTGTACCTGTTTGTGATTTTCTTTTCTTTTTTTTTTCTCTCTTTTTGATGAATTAACAAAAAGGGGGAGAAGATTGATTAAAGAAGAATTGGACAAGAAGTGGAGAATAATTGATTAAAGTAAAATAACCAAGGAATGTTTGATGATTTGGTATTGATTACTTGATTACATATGGCATTGAATGGAAATAAAATGAAATGAGTGATAATTAATGAATATAGAGCATGTTCTCAGGGAGAGTAACATGAATTATTTCCCTCAATCTGTCTTGAAGTAATTGATAAAAAAACTCCTTGAGAGTTGTTCTTGAAAAGTCTTATGTCTCTTAAGCATCAGTTCTCTCATTATAAAACAAAGTGGGAGTTCTCTACTAGTATGCAATCTGATCTTGTTCATTTCATTTAATAATATATCAATTTAATTTGTAAAGGTTTTGTCATCATCAAAAAGGGAGAGATTGTTGACTCAAGGTTGATCCCCATGTTGATTTTGATGATAACTAAACCTTGTGTTATTTTACTAGTGCATTTGCTTAGTTTTAGATTAATAAAGTTTATAATTTAGACTTAAAGTTCAATTTAAAGTCTAATACATGTCAGAGTGGATGCACAACAAGCTAAGATCAAGCTATGCACTCTAAAAGTCCTGCAATGTACCAAAATAGAACAATGACACCTGGCCTATTCCAACTTCAAACAAATGATTTGCATTTCAAGAGATTGAAGGTGTTCAAAGAAAATTTCATCAATTATCAATAGACTCAATAAAGATGACTTGAATTCGAAAAGATTGAAGGTGTTCAAAAGAAGACTTCATCAATTGTGCAAAGATCAATTGAAGATTATTTGATTTTAAAGAGATTGAAGATGTTTGAGAAGAGAATTAATTGTAATTGCATAATCTATACAAAGAATTCAAGTGAAGACTTCATCTGAGATGTAATGATTAAATAAAGATGATATGCATTCAGAGAAATGAAGATGTTTAAGACTAAACTTCATCAAGCTTATAAAAGACTAATTGAGGTGATTCTAAAGAAGAAAGAAGGATGTGCAGCAAAAAGGTAGAGATCGGCAATGAAGCATTTTGAAGCTCCGCAATGAAAGAAATAACTCGACAATGAAAAAGAAAGCTTGGCAATGAAGAAGAAGAGCTTGGCATTGATGTGATGCGGATCGCATAGCCGAAGATTACTTGGAGAAGCGACGACGGCAATATGCCAGCGCCGGTGGTCGGTAAACTTCAACTGGGCATAACTTTTGATCCGTAGCTCCGTTTTGCTATTATAATACATTTTTGAGGAGCTAGCGACGAGCCGGAGAAAGGGGAAAATGATAAAATGATTTACCGGCCTACGAAAATCCAAAAAAATGCTTCTAAGTGTTGTTTTCGGCCTGTTTTGTGTTTTAGGCTTTTGTCTTTTTTTTAATTAACCCGATTTGTCCCGAGCCCTAGGGTTTCGTGTCGTATATTTATATTCATGTTAAGACACTTTTCAGCAGTTTTTTGAAGTTTAATAAGATTGGTGCTTGAAAATTGCACTTTTTTTTTTCCAATCATTCGGTATTCTTGCGAATCAACGAAAGCTTGATGCCTTTGAACCTGTGATTCATGGTGATTCTATAGGTTGAAAGAAGAGTTTTAATCCGGCATTCGTGGTGAATCAATGGATTGGAGCTGAGTTTCTTATTCTCCAAAGTTCTGCTGCATCAGTTGGTATCAGAGCGCTAGGTTCCGATTTTGATTGGTTCGTGACCATGCCGCCCAGACGTCGACCGATCCAAGACGCGATGGAGGAGGATATGCTCGCCAGGCTACAGCAGGTGGTTGAGAATCTGGCAGAAAGCGTGGCCGCCATGTAGATCCAGATGTAGCAGCAGCAACCGCAGCAGCAGCAAAGGCAACATCGGCAACATCAGCAACAGCAGCAGCGGCAATACCCCAATCCGCATATGGCAGAAGAGGGAGACGATGAAGATACTGCAAGCGACAAGGAAGAAAACCCCTTCGCAGAGTAGCAAGTAGAACTACGGCCTGAGAGGCAACCCCAATATCCTCGTAGGGCAGAAGGTTGAGAGGCTGGGGCTTTTTAACGGATGTGGGAGGCGAGTTTAAAAATTGATATCTCGGAGTTCCATGGTGGGCTAGAAGCAGAGGGTTTTCTCAATTGGTTATTTGCTGTCGAGGAGGTTTTGGAGTTCGAGGAGGTTTTGGAGTTGAAGGAGGTTCCTGAAAATAGACGGGTTCCTCTGGTGGCGACTCGTTTTCGGGGCGGAGCTGCGGCATGGTCGCAGCAGTTGAAGGTGAATCGTGCTCGGATGGGGAAAAGGAAGATTGAGTCCTGGGAAAAATTGAAGAAGCACCTCCGAGAGGCTTTCCTGCCACATAACTATGCGCAGACGATGTACCAGAGATTTCAGAATTTGAGGCAGGGGATGAAGTCAGTGGATGAGTATACCACTGAATTTTATCAGTTGATGGCACGTAATGATTTGGGGGAGACCGACGATCAGTTGGTTTCGCGGTACATTGGGGGGTTACAGCCTCAATACCAAGACACCCTGAATATGTTTGATTTGTATTCAGTTTCGGACACCCATTAGAAGGCATTACGGCTCAAGAAGCAGGCGAAGCGACGGGCGAGTGGTCTGCCTTGGGTGGGAGCCAATAGCCGGGGTGCGACCCAGCAGGGGACTGGACGTGGTGCAGTTCAAGGGGGTGCATCTGGGGGTGCGGCTGGAAAACCGCCAGTCTCGCAGCCGATTAAACCCATGACAGCCATCACAAGTCGTTGTTTTAAGTGTGGCGAACCAGGCCACCGATTTGCAGACTGCAAAAAGCCCTTTGTGCAGAAGGGGCTGTTTATCGATAATGAAGGAATGGTTGGTGTGGAGTTCGAACAACTTGTGCTGGCATCAGGCGAAGATCAGCTTGGCGAAGAGTTCATGGAAGATGAGCATGTTACTGGAGATGATGGGCCTCTATTGGGTGTGCACAGGGCTTGCCTTACCCCTCGTGAGTCTAGCAGTGATGAGTGGTTGTGGAATAATATTTTCCAGTCCAAGTGCACAGTTGGGGGCAAAGTCTGCAAGTTTGTGATTGATTCGGGGAGCTGCGAGAACGTGGTTTCCGAGGAAGCGGTCCGAAAATTGGGGCTGCCAACAGAGGAGCATCCCAGCCCGTACAAACTAACTTGGCTGCAAGAAGGAAAAAAAGTAACCGTTTCCAAGCGTTGTTTAGTTTCACTGTCCATTGGTTCCAATTACAAAGATGCAATCTGGTGTGATGTGGTTGAGATGGATGTATGCCATATTTTATTGGGTAGACCGTGGCAATATGACAGAGCTGTGCAACATGATGGGCGAAAAAATACCTACAGCTTTGTCTTCAACAATGTAAAGGTGGTATTGTACCCGAACAAAGAAGAGAAGGCAAAACAGGTGGCCGAGAAAAACCCGAATCTACTGACCATGCAGCCTTTTGCGGGGGAGATGATTGAATCTGGTATGGTATATTTACTGGTGGTTAAGGAATAGCAGCAGAATAGGGAGGTTTCGGACACTGTGCGGGGGTTATTGACGAGTTCAGTGACATATTTCCAGAAGAATTACCACTCGGGTTACCGCCGTTGCGAGACATTCAGCATCATATTGATCTAGTTCCAGGCTCAGTTCTGCCAAATCGTCCACACTACCGTATGAGTCCCACGGAGCATGAAGAGTTGCGGCGTCAAGTGGAGGAATTGCTGGTCAGGGGTCACATCCGTGAAAGCCTCAGTCCATGTGCTGTGCCTGCGATTTTGATGCCCAAGAAAGATGGGTCTTAGCGCATGTGTGTCGACAGTCGGGCCATTAATAAGATAACTGTCCGTTACTGGTTCCCGATTCCCCGGTTGGATGATTTGTTGGACCAGCTCAGTGGGGCGGCGGTGTTCAGCAAACTGGACTTGAAGAGTGGCTACCACCAGATTAGAATCCGTGAAGGTGACGAGTGGAAGACAGCCTTCAAGACAAGGGAGGGCCTTTACGAGTGGCTGGTCATGCCATTTGGGTTATCGAATGCACCAAGTACTTTTATGCGTGTGATGAACCAGCTCTTTCGGCCTTTCATTGGGAGGTTTGTGCTGGTTTACTTTGATGATATACTAGTTTATAGCCCTAATCGTGCCATGCATTTGCAGCACTTGCGGCAGGTTCTTGCTCTATTGCAAAAGGAGGGGTTTGTTGCGGCCACCGCCAAGTGTTCATTCATGTCCGATAGTGTACTGTTTCTTGGGTACATTGTGTCGGGAGAGGGGATAGCCGTGGATGAGGCGAAGATTGAAGCTGTCCGTAAGTGGCCAACCCCAAAGAGCATTCATGATGTGCACAGTTTTCATGGATTGGCTTCGTTTTATCAGGGATTCATTCCGGGCTTCAGTAGCATCATGGCCCCTATCACAGATTGCATGAAGGCTGGGCAGTTTACTTGGTCGAAAGCAGTGGCTAATGCTTTTGAGGAGATCAAGCACAAACTGACCACTGCCCTTGTCCTTGCATTGCTAGATTTCTCTAAGCCTTTTGAGTTGCATTGTGATGCATCAAAGGTGGGCATTGGGGCAATCCTTAGCCAAGAGGGCAGGCCTATTACATACTTCAGTGAGAAACTGAACGGAGCTAAGGCAAATTATAGTACCTACGACATAGAGTTCTACGCGATCATACAGGCCTTGAAGCACTGGTACCCCTATCTGTCACAAAGCAAGTTTGTGTTGTTCTCTGATCATGATACCTTGAAACACATTAACAGCCAAGATAATCTGTCAGCAAGGCACGCAAGGTGGGATGCGTATCAATAACAGTTCACCTTCTCCCTCAAGCATAAATCTGGAGTTTAGAATCGGGTTGCCCATGCCCTTAGCCGTCGCACTTGCTTACTTACCACCTTACGGGCGAAGGTAATTGGTTTTGATTCATTTTGTGAATTATTAAGTACTCACCCAGTGTTTGCCCCGATTGTTCATGAGGTTGAGACAAATCAGCGCACAGATTTTGTGATGCATGATGGGTTTCTGTTTAAGGGTACCCAACTATGTGTGCCGCAATCCAGTTTACGCCTCAAGATCATCAAAGAGTTGCACGAGGAGGGTCATATGGGGCGTGATAAAACCTGGCAGCTTGTGGCCAATTCTTATTATTGGCCTGCTATACGGCGTGATGTAGCTAGATTTGTTGAAGGGTGCCGAATCTGCCAAGTGTCCAAGGGGACGGCGACCAATGCGGGATTATATATGCCCCTGCCAATTCCGGAGAGACCATGGGTGAATGTCAGTATGGACTTCGTGTTGGGGCTCCCGCATACACAGCGTAGTAGCAATTCTATCTTCGTGGTGGTGGACAGATTCACCAATATGTCACACTTTATTGCTTGTAAGAAGACCAATGATGTTGTCAATATTGCTCAGCTTTACTTTCGGGAAGTTTATCGTCTTCATGGGCTGCCAACGTCCATAGTTTCTGATAGGGACTCTAAGTTCCTTAGCCATTTTTGGAGGTGTTTGTGGCAGTTGGCCAATACGAAACTGGATTTTAGCAGTGCCTACCACCCTCAAATTGATGGGCAAACCGAGGTGGTGAACCGTTCGCTGGGTAACTTGCTGCGGTGTCTTGTGGGGGAACACCTGAAATCATGGGACCAGAAGTTGTATCAAGCAAAGTTTGCTTTCAACCGATCAGTGAATCGCAATTCAGGTTTCAGTCCATTCTTTGCCAATTACGCATTCCAGTCCTGAGCTCCGATCGACTTAGCCCCTGTTCCTGATTTGCAGAGAGTCCATAAGAAGGCAGAAGATTTCATTACTAATCTGCAGGCTGTCCATGAACAGGTGCAGCAAAATCTGTGTGCGTCCACAGCAAAATATAAGGTGGCGGTTGACCAGAAGCGGCGCTTGGTGGAGTTTGACGTGGGGGATTTTGTGTGGGCTGTGTTAACGAAAGATCGGTATCCAGCACATGAATACAGCAAACTGGCAGCTCAGAAAGTTGGGCCGTATGAAGTTGTTGAGAAGATCAATCCTAATGCCTACAGGTTGAAGCTGTCGAGCCATATCAACACTTCTGACGTGTTCAACGTGAAGCATCTCATGCCTTACCATGGTGACAGTTCCGAGGAGGAGGCAGACTCGAATTTGCGGGCGAATTCTTTCCAACTTGAGGAGGATGATGCGGATCGCATAGCCGAAGATTACTTAGAGACGCGGCGACGGCGATATGCCCGCGCTGGTGGTCGGTAAACTTCAACTGGGCATAACTTTTGATCCGTAGCTCCATTTTTCTATTATAATACATTTTCGAGGAGCTAGCGACGAGCCGGAGAAAGGGAAAAATGATAAAATGGTTTTCCGGCCTACGAAAATCCAAAAAAATGCTTCTAAGTGTTGTTTTCGGCCTGTTTTGTGTTTTAGGCTTTTGTCTTTTTTTTAATTAACCCGGTTTGTCCCGGGTCCTAGGGTTTCGTGTCGCATATTTATATTCATGTTAAGACACTTTTCAGCAGTTTTTTGAAGTTTAATAAGATTGGTGCTTGAAAATTGCACTTTTTTTTTCCAATCGTTCAGTATTTTTGCGAATCAACGAACGCTTGATGCCTTTAAACTTGTGATTCGTGGTGATTCTATAGGTTGAAAGAAGAGTTTTAATCCGGCATTCATGGTGAATCAATGGATTGGAGCTGAGTTTCTTATTCTCCAAAGTTCCGCTGCATCATGATGAAATGAAATCTTGACAGTTTGGAAACCAAGAAATGATGATTATCAAATGATAGATTCAATCTAAATTGAATGGAGAACAACTTTGGTGAATTGAAGACTTTGATCCATCATCATACCCCAAAGAGAAGACGCCTTGAAGATTTTATAACATTGCTGAAGCTGAACTTGATCATTGGAAGAATGAATGAAGATTTCTGGACAATGTGTCGACACATAAAAATGAAAAGCCGACACATGAAGACAGAAGCCAAAATTTGAAGACAGAATGATCAAATGTCGACACATGGAGTTGATGTGTAGACACGTGGAGATAGTGGACACCATCTGGAAAATGCAGACCTGATATGTCGACACATGGAACCAAGTGTCAACACCTGGGAGATAACGGCTAGTTTTTCTAACGTTATAACAGACTGGACTTGTATTAAATGAGCCCCAACAATCTCTAACGGATAAAATCAATACAGGGGTTTATATACAAGCTTCCAACTGCATTTATAAGCAAGAGATACAAGAAACACAAGCACCACTGACTGATCAAACTGAAAAATCTGAATATTCCTCTTATCTTTATTGAGTGAGCTTTTATTTGTCTATCCACTCTTGATAAAGAGTTTGTATTTCATTTGTACAACTTCATACACCTGTAAGTGAGAGTTTTAGAGTTCTCTTGTAGAAGAAAAACTCTTTTAAGTTTAAGTGGATCTTGGACAAAACCACTTGGTAGCTGGAAGAACTTGGGAAGAAATTCTTGTGTAAAAGTGAGCTGAGCACTTAGTAAATCAGCATCCATTTTGTAATTGAAGATTACATAGTGGAGGAAGACTTCTATTGCTCTGTTTTCATTTCTCTTTTGATTACATTGTATTATATATATCTCTTAATCATTGTTCTATTGATTAGATTAATTTTAATTAATCTTAATTGCTTTTAATTTTTTAAAAATCCAATTCATCCCCTCTTTTGGGTTGCCATTTGGGCTAACATATTCATCACTGTAAGCCCTCACGAGACACCACTCGTCTACTAGGGGTAACCTAGGGGTTTAAAGGCTTGGTGCATATGTTAAATGCACTCGTGACTCCTATGAAAGTGGAGATGTGTTTTTGGTTTTAGTATTTTGCCAGGAACTAGCAAAAGGTTAGTTGGGGGGTGTGATTGTACTCCAAAAGTGAAATCTACATGCCATAATTAGTTATTTGTTAGCATTAGAATAGGTTTAATTATGTTGTTTTAGTCCTAATTCATTACTAACTTAGTTTTATGTATGTTTTCAGAAATTCTGGTTTAAAAGGGAGAAATTCGCACTAAATTGGAAAGCAAGTGTGTCTTAAGTGCGTCTAAAGTGAGTTCGAATGGCGAATAGTGGTGTTCAAATGGTTAACAGGCGTTCGAAGTGCGTTCAAACAGTATGTCGAACGGTGTCATGCTAAAATCAAGTCTGAAGACCGTTCTATAGATTCAGATAGCATAAAATCGGTTCGAAGAGCATTCAAAGGTCGTTTAAACGGTTAATTAGGCGTTCAAAGTCCGTTTGAAGCCAGTTCGAATGGTTCGACGGGGTTTCCTATTATTCTGCTGCTTATATAAGCTGGGATTGTTGTTATTTTGGGGGGATTCTAGGGTTGACGTTTTTCTAAGGTTTTAGGAGTAAATTAGAGTAGTTTATTCATAATTTTCATTCAGTTTTCAATTCTTGTAATAAGATTACTCAGTCTTTCAATATATTTTTAATACAACTTTACATTTTTAAGATTATAATGAGTAGCTAGATTCCATCTTGGGATCAATTGTGAAGATTAATTGAAGACCTTGGATGAACAAAGGAGGCACGTTCTTGGTTTTAAAGTTAAATTTTTTATTTTTTCTTTCTTCTTCTTCTTCGTTCTATAAATCTTTGAAAACCTGGACGTTTGATTTTGTTTGGTAACGTTTATGCATGAATCTATAGTCAGTATATGTGTTGCGCGAAATCGATGTTTGGTAACGTTTATGCATGAATCTATAGTCAGTATATGCGCTGCGTGAATCGATGGTACTCGTCCTTGATTCTAACAACTCGATTTATTCTAAAAGTTGAAGTTTTGAAGAACTCTTGATTTTATCTCTAAATCTTCTGAATCCGAGACTCGCGACGTAGTCGAAGGATTTGAGTTATTAAATTATCTCCTTTGGAATTCCAAGAGACGCAATTGGTTGGAACGATTGATTTTGAGACTTTTTATTTCTTAGTTTAAATTAGATAACAAATCTTTTCTCAACCTAAAATTAGATTTTTGTTTATTAGAGTGTTTTTTCTAAGATTTTTTTATCCACGGTAAGTTTTCCTAGTTACGTAAACCATCTTCCTTTTGGGATTGACGTCGTACTTATGAGAAATTATTACTACATTACAGTCGTGCACTTGCGGTTGAGTATCACCCTTTTGGGAATCGATCAATTTCAACACAAAAAGAGCATCTTGAAATATAAATAGTAGATGTTGAAAAGAAAAAGGGGGGGGGGGGGGTGGGAATGATGAAAGAAAAGAAGAAAACAATGAAAAAGGAGTTAAAAAAAAAGAAAAAATAAATAAATTGATGTGAAAATATTTTAGGAAAGTGCAAGAAGTAGAGAAGAGTGTATCAAACGATTAAAAAAGGAAAGAGTTGTAGTTGTTTTGCATTTATCATTTCATACCTTGATTACACATGATATGACCATTTACTGTCTCTTTACCCTCACCCTTCACCTCTACTACATTGTTATTTTCACCTTTACATGGATTAGTGATCCAAGTTATACTTGATTGAAGTTTTCAATAGAAAATAAGCTATATCTTATCAATATCTTTGAATCAATACCTGACGATGAACATTCTTTCATGGAGCTATGCTAAAGTTAATACACTTCTATCTTTTCGATTGTTTTTGTAATTGGTATGTTCACTTGATGTGTCTCTTTACATTTATTCCATTATTGAACATACCATTGTCAGAACCATGCAGGTCTTTTAATTGAGAGTGTATTTGTAGTGAGCTTTGGATCAAAGCTTTAAAAGATGGATTTATGTTTAGAGATGTTTCAAATTGAACTTTTCATCATGATATTTCACACACTCACTTGAACCTCTCTTTTGCATAACATGTTGTATGATCTTGTAAGTGTTAAGAAGTGAGAGTAGCATGCATTGATTATGACTTGATTAGTAGTTGTTCTTTAATCTCATCTAAATGTTGCAACTCATAAAGGGATCTTTGTGTGTATTATCAATGAAAACCCTCACGAGACACCACTCATCCACTAGGGCAACCTAGGGGTTTAAAGGCTTAATGAATAGGCTAAATGCATCTGAGACTTCTACAAAAGGGCAGATTATCTTTTTGTATATATATCCTCTTTCTTTTGTATAGATTTTGCTAGGGACTAGTAAAAAGCTATGTTGGGAGAGAGGGGGGGGGGGGTGATCACACTCTAAAAGTGTAATAACAATTTGCTTATTAGTGGATTTTTAGTCTCATTTTAGGCTTTATTTTAGTTTTTTTAGTATAAATTGTGCTAATTGGCCTTTATCTCTTTGGAATTGTAGGAATTGGGCAGAGAAGGGACAAAAAGTGAGAAAAAGCTGGGATGGCCATTCGAACGACATCACCTAGTGTTCGAATGGCCTGTTCGAATGACCTTCTGACGGCATCAAGCGTTCGAACGCAACGGAGCAGCGTTCAAATGATGCAATGACCCAAGTTCAAAATTTGGAGATTTAGAGAGGTGCATTCTCTGTTCGAAGTAGGTTCGATAAAATTCAAAGAGCCTCATTTCCCTTTCGAGACCGTTTGACGCAAAGTTCGAACATTCGGAGACCGTTCGAGCAACCATGAAGGGTGTTTGAACAACCTTTGGCGTTTGAATGGAGGAATTTAGCATTCGAACGCCTAACTGCCTATGCCTATATATATTAGACTTGGCCGAAAATATAGATCTTCTTCCAGTTTTTGACGTCTTTTCTGTAAATCTTAGATAGATATAGAGAGAGAAAGTGTATTTATAGATTTTTTTTTTTTTTGTTTTTCCTCACTTGTAGCCAAACAATAATTTTCTTTACAATTAATGAGAGATTTACCATTTCTAGTGCATTTGTGTATGGATTCAAGTAGCTAAACTCATCGTTGGATGTAATTGTGAAGATCTACCAAGGATCTTCAAGGTTTTCAATGGAGGTATAGACACTTCAATGAATTATCTTATAACTTCTTCATATTCATCTCAATTGTGTTGTAAATCAATAAAAAAAAAAAAACCTAAATTCATAATTACTATTGGTAATCTCTATGCACAATTCTTAAATTGGTATAGATATTGCACAATTGATGATTTGCTTCGATGATTCTTAACATTGAAGATAAATTCACATCCAATTGAGTATGAACTCTCATTTTTATGGTCTAAATCTTCTCAATCAAAGATCCGCGGATTGATTCCTTGGTTTGAGTTATCAAATCCTCCATTGAGACATTTGTAGAGAATTGGTAGATTAGAGCAATTGTATTCAATCTTTTCATTACTTGTTTTCAAATCTAGTTAGAATTCGCCTTAGTACTTCGTTTAATTAGCTTAATTCGGTAGTCAAAATACTCTCACCATCGATATGTTTTTGGTCTTCTTTGTAGATAGTTAATTCAATTTGCCTAAGTGAATTTCTAATATGAATCAATTTGTTTATTATATGCCTTTGTGACGTTTATATTTGGCTTGATCCTTTGAGAGAGTGATACCAGGCACCATCGAATTATACTTCAATCGCACATCCGTTCTCTTGCGGAGAAGCTCAAGTCTATATTATTTTTGGGAGCGATTCACTTATACATACACATAAGAGAGAGAGAGAGAGAGAGAGAGAGAGAGAGAGTATGGGCCTGCTTGGTTGTGGTTTCAGTTTCAGTTTTCTGTTTTTGTTTTCTGAAATTCGACGAAACCGTGTTTGGCAGATTGGTTCCGAAAACTGTTTCCGTCGAAACCGCGTTTGGTAAATTGGTTCCGGAACTTGTTTTCGGAAATTTTTTCAGAAAACAGTCCAGTTTCAGGAACCATTAAAAAGATGTTTTCTGAGTTTCCGAAACCATTTTTATACGAAAATGAGAACGATATGAAAACGATAGTGTTTTCGATGGTCTCATTTTTTTGTTTCCGAGAACAAGAAAAACGAGTTTTTTTTAAATTTTTTGGTTCCGAGAACACGAAAAACGAAAACGGAACCAGAACTGGAACCGATTCCAAACAGGGCCTATTATTTCTTTGTTTCTGAAATTGAATTTATTCCTTCTTTGTGGTTGACTGATTTCTCAAAGTTGAGAGAGTGTTGAGTGGAGACTGTGTCATCACTAGCGTGTTTTTGACATTGTCTACTTGTGTTTGTTATTTTACACTTCCTTTCCGTTAAGGCATGCTATTAAAGACAACATCTTAAATGCTAGATTTTGCCCTTTCTTACATTTGTTAGTTAGATGTCTCTTAAAAGAAATAAAAGAGAAACAGCTATGACAATATTATTAGAGCTCATTTTTATCAAAGTAGTGTTGTACAAATAAAAAATTATACAAAATTTCTATAAAAAATGATATTGTTGAAGGGTCTTTTACTTTAAAATAAAACACTGATCAAGATGACTTTTAATTGCGATATTATTACAGCCATCGCCACATTATTCTAGAATCGTTTTCTATATAATTTTTTCATAATATTAGATTTTTCTCTTTTTGGCCTCATTACACTTAGCAGAACATGTACAAGGTCAAAATGTCATTTCGCCTCTTCTTTTTATTTTTTAGTCCGGCAATGTACATAGCAAAAACTTGGCATTCATGTAAATGAACTCTTATATATACATATATATTCATATATATGTATAAAGAGAGAGAGAGAGAGAGAGAGTATTATTCGTCCGCAGAAGATACAAACTATTTTGATTGAGTAAAAGATTTTTTCTCACGAATATATATTTATGAGAATATAAATATATATACATACACACACATTTGTATATATATAAAGAACCCGATATTAAGGGACTTTTTCTTCTCCACGGTGATAAAGATCAAAAAAAATTATGTCCGACCTTTCTTTATCTATCTATACTTACTAATATAAAAGTAACACGGTCAAGACATGTTAAATTTCACATGCCTAAACTACTCCTTTGAACTCTTAATGAATTTTAACTATTAACTACAATGGACGAGTAGAAAAAATTTTATATTTTTTACCATGTTATAACATAGCATGTGTCATCTTCTAATCATATATACATAAAAGTTATGTTTGCCTTTATATTTTGTCTCTCTTCTATGTGGCGCTCTAAATGTTTATATACTTTTAAAATACCATGTCACAGAGGCAATTTAATAGATAACTATTAAATTTATTCTTTTATTAAACTCAATGGATTAGCTTTGTAAGATATATATATATATATATAAGATAAGATAAGATTAATTTTGTAATATAGATAAGATACATATATATAATATTAGATATCAGATTGTCAAGACTCTTTCTAAACTTAATATCTATCTTAAAAGTGATTATAATTAAATAAAATATCATATATATATATATATATATATATCAATATCTATTTACATTTTAAAGGTATGATACGATATATTAGTTTTGTAATATATATATAAGATAAGATTAGTTTTGTAAGATAAATAAGGTAAATATATAATATCATATTGTTAGGATTTTTTTTTGAACTTAATTTCTAAAAATTTAATTATAATTAAATAAAATACCATATATATCAATATTTATTTATATTTTAAATATACGATACGATTGAATAATTAATTATTGTTAATTTTAAATTAAATATTTATGATTTGAACAACTCTTACTCTCATGTATTGTACGGATTGAGACCTAGTAACTAAAACAGAGAATCTACTTCTATTTTAGTTAAAAGGTTCATTTTAATTACTTTATCGGACTTATGTTACTTTTGAGATATTTTACGTTATATATTGCTGACTTAGTGACGTCGTTTACATAAACAAATCTACCTATTACGCGTTAACAAATCACGACGTCCCTTAGTCATGGGAAATCAGGCAGTTCAGGTCGAGAACTTGGCATTTCCCGGCTAGTTTTCCGGCAATGTAAGGTGAGGTGAGGTGAGGTGAGGTGAGATGAAGTTGATGTAGCAGGCTAGGCACATGAACCCTTAGCCACCTTCGTCGTAGCCACCTCAATTCCCTTCTAGTTTGTTTCTGTGGGTTACATGGAGAAGCCAGAAATACTTATATGTCTTTCTTTTTGTACTAGATAGATTTTATGCTGTTAGAGCTGCATGCTCGTTGGAGTTTTATATATATACATATGTATGTGCGCGAGCGCGCGCCGCGCAAGTTTTCAATTTCTAAGCACGAGCTAGTGCAAGATTGTTGTCCACATGTGTAAACTTTAGGCATTATATTATATATATATATATATATAGAGAGAGAGAGAGAGAGAGAGAGAGAGAGAGAGAGAGAGAGAGAGAGAGAGAGAGAGAGAGAGATACTTATGCAACATAAGAGGAAAGGATAGGCAACTTCATTGATTAACCTTATATAATGAACATAGATACATAATATGGAGACAAATTATACACTAACCACTGATCACTTGGCTACATATAGGTACGTATTGAAACATATAAGAAAGCACAGGAAACTTAAATGATTAACCACATGTAGGGAACATGGATACATAACATATTGGATCACCCAGAACCAGAGTCATGAGTCTCATGACCAGGATTGATCTTCTTCTTGTTTTTGGTCTTGTTAATGGAGGAAACAACAGCTTGCACCATCATCTCTTTCACTGACTTCTTCGGTGGTGGAATCAAGCTACCCGAGCTTGCCTCCCCCATCTTGCCTTTCATCGATCCCTTGTCTGCCATCTCTCTCTCTCTCTCTCTCTCCTCGATCTGTCTGTTTGGAATGTGTATTGTGCCTCTCAAGAATGATGATATTTATAGATGAGGAACTCAACTCCTTGGTGTGGATGCGTGTAAATGCAGTTCAAAGAGCCATCCGAGGGTGTGTCCATGTGTGTGGGTGTATATGTGTTTGTGTTTGTGTTGGTGTGAAGCCATTTTAAAAGACCTACGTGTGTGTGTGTGTGTGTGTGTGTGTGTGTGTGTGAGAGAGAGAGAGAGAGAGAGAGAGAGAGAGAGAGAGAGAGAAAGCCAAGTTAAAAGACGCACTTCAGGGTTTGGGGTTTGGGTGTGGGTGTGGGTGTGGGTGTGGGTGTGGGTGTGGCCGGGTGGGTATCTTAGGTGGGTGAATTTTATCTATATAACTGATCACCCGAAAGCCATAACAAAATTGAAGTCAAGATAATGACATATTACCTTACCGCAAAATGAATTTCTAATTTATATATATATATATATATATATTCCTTGACTTGCAATTACTATACATTGCTCCTCTACTGTACCTTATTGTCTAAAAATTTGATGCGGATAGCATAGCAAAAAACTACTTGGAGATCCGAAGTGTCGTTATGCTCGTGCAGCGCATGGACCGATAATCGGTAAACTTTAATCAATCGTCACTTTTGCTCCGTAATTCTATTTTTTTATTATAATATGTTTCAAAAAATTAGCAATGAGCCGGAGAAAAGAAAAACTATAAAATGATTTACCGGCTTAGGAAAACATAAAAAAACGCCTCTAAGTATGTTTTTTAGCCCGTTTTGTGTTTTGAGCTTATTTTTTTAGGTTTTTGTCAGTTTTTCTATTAACCCGGTTTGTCCCGAGCCTTATGGTTTCGTACCGCATATTTATACTCTTGTTTAAGACTTTGTTCGGCAATTTTTGAGATTAATTTAGCTTGCGTGCGATTTTTGCACCTTTTCCATTCGTTCGGTATGTTTTGCGAATTAACGAACATTTAATCCCTTTGAGCCTCATATTCGTAGTGAATCAACAGGTTGGAGGAAGAATTTTAATCCACTATTCGTGGTGAATCAACGGGTTAGGGTTGATTATCTCATTCTTGTAAGTCCCGCTGCATCAAAATTTCTTTTCTTTCTCTTTTATTTTAGGTTATTGTACCTTCATGGCAACCACTTGTATGAAAAATGCGAACAAAATTACTTTTTTTCTTTTCTAATTTTACTATCATGAAAAACAAGGAGAAAAGGAAAATATAATAGAAAATGAGATAAATTGGTAATTTCTATATCATTTTCCCTTCCCTTATTCTTCATTTTTTTCCTATCTCTTAAATATTTTTAAGGGATAATTATACTTTGCAGTGTGCACCCTTGTACTTTACTCCAAAACTCACTTCATGACTTTTACTTTTAATTGTAACAGTTAAGTTCGTACACAACTTGTTACAATGTCAACCATATGTTTAAAAAATGAACAGAAATTTTAAATGTGATAATCATATAGCATTTTTTTAAGGGCACAAATAGACTCACATCTATCGTATGTGAGTTGGATTGAGAGTTTTTACATGAAACCTAATCACACTAATAAATCACAAATTTGATTACACTAATAGTTTTGGAATGATTTTAAGTATTTATATTAGGGGAAAAGATATTGAAGAATAGTAGAAATAATGAATTCGAATTTCATGTTTCAAAAGAAAAACCCTATTTTTTTGGAAAAACTAGTTATGAAAGACGGGATAAAACTTCTATGAAACTTAAAAGCATGTAAAAAAGTATTTGAACTTGAACTCATAAAACTTTCTGAAAATTCTCGAGAAAGAATATAGGAAATCATTAAAAAGAAAAAACTATGATTCATTGAATTTTCCCAATTTTTATACTTTTAAACCGTGTAACAACATATTAGTTTTCTTAAATTTTCTTCATGAGTTCCCTAATGAGCTTATGATATATACATTATTCCAAGTCATTTCTCATTATTTTATTCTTTATGATAACTTTAACCAATGTTTCACATTTATGTTTCCTTTGTTCTATTTTATTTACGGCCACCCTATTTCCAGTTCATGCACTTGTCAAGATTGTTCACTTTTTTAGAACGGAAAAATAACACGCTCATTTGGACATAGCTTTTTTTATAAACTTTAACTTTAACTTGTAACTTTTTTATGAACTCCAAAAAAAATAGTAAAAAAAAAGGTTATAAGTCAAATTAAAAGACTGATAAAAAAGATAACTTAAAAGGCTTAAACACATCTCTCAAATAATAATCATACAAAACTCAGTCCAAAGTCCTTGAAAGAAGCAGAGTGGAGAGAAATCATATATAACCCTTCTGATTTACTATATGATAGATGCAACTTCTAAGTAATTCATCTATTAGATCCATTTATTCGATGAACAAATGGAATTTTTTTTCCTTTCTCTTTTGGTTATAAAGGAGGCCGAAGCCTGGAGACTGTCAATACCCACCCGACACATATTTCCAAGCAAGCAGTACAAAACCTGTTAGACTCAATTTTTAATTTCAGGTGATCCTATTGCCAAGGCAATTTTTTTATAAATTGTCAAATTGTCCCCGAGTCAAGGTAAATAGACAAAATTGTCCTAAATTCATTACAATATCTGGTCCTCAGGGCACTTTTGTCAATTCACAAAAAAAAAAAATGTCGCGTCTCTGGTTGCCAAGTAGGATCACCCTCATTCCTTTTGCAGAGAAATTAGGAGGAAAGGAAGACATGGGATTCAAATTCTTCAATAGCTTCTGCCCTCTTTCCCTCTTTCATCCCAGAAATAACACATTTAGGAAGAAGCCATGTCTGAACGCAGGGTGAACAAAATAGGTAGCCACAATAAGCCGAAAACAAAAGACTGGTTCAGTTATGGTAAAGCTTATTTTAAGTTTTTTTAAAGTCGGCTTTTTCGGCTTAGAAGTAATTATAAAAGTAAAAAATTTTGAATTTTTTAAAATTTTATAAGCTAAGATAAGATGAGATAAAAAAAACAAAAAACCAAAAAAAAAAAAATCTTTTTGCTTAAAAGTCAAAAATACCAATTTGAAAAAGTTGGGCAAAAAATCTTATCAAATGGGCCCTTAGAGGTCACACTATAGGAAAGATTTCTTGGCAAGTATTATCAAAGATAATCTCCAAAATAAAGTACAAAATCTACATTTATAGTTGAAAATAAAACAAAGCTCCCGTAAAGCATTCAAACACTCTAGGAGGCCATTCGAACGCTTATCGAACGGTCTTGAGACAGCCTTTAAACGGGTGAAATCAAGCCTCTGTATTTTTGAATGGTATCATGGAGGACTTCATCTGGCCTCTATTCTTGAAAAGCATTCGAATGCCCTTGGAGGCCGTTCAAACGGTTGGAGACCTATTCAAATGCTCTCAAAGGGCGGTCGAACGGTGCTTTGTCCAGTTTGTCCTTAGCTCTCTCAACTTGTTCCATTTAAGCTCATAACCTATAATGCAGCTTTAAAACCAAGTTATAATCAAAATACAACTAAAACAATGAAATACTAGTAATCTAAGGCCTACAAATAACTAATTAGAGGTTGTAGCTACACTTTTGTAGCACAATCAGGAATGAGGCAATTAAAGATACGACATTATTTATGCTTGTGATGAATAATTAATTCATTACACCTAAGCATTGAAATTCATAGGAATTTTCATACCTTAATGTTTTTATTGTTCTGAGCTTTAACTTGCCCTTCCTACATAAACAGCTATGACAGTTATAGTTATCAATCACAAAAATTATACAGCATCATTAATAAAGAATGATATTGCCAAATGAGGTGTTTCACTTTAAAATAAAATACTCATCAAGATGACTCTTGATTATAAAATTATTATCTCATCCTCACATCAGTCTGGAATGATTTTCTATTTAGCATTAGATTTTTTTTCATTTTTTGGTCTCTTTACATTGAACATGACGAGGTCAAGAAGGTCATTTCGCCTATTCTTTTTAATTTTTTTGTTCGTCAAAGTATATAGCATATATATACTGGCATTCATGTAAATGAACTCTTTGTTCATGTACACACATATGAGAGAGAGAGAGAGAGAGAGAGAGAGAGAGAGAGAGAGAGAGAGAATTATTTCTTTGGTTCTGAAATTGAATTTGTTCCTTCTTTGTGGTTGACTGATTTCTCAAAGTTGAGAGAGTGTTGAGTGGAGACTGTGTCATCACTAGCGTGTTTTTGACATTGTTTATTTCTGTTTGTTATTCTATACTTCCTTTCCGTTAAGGCGTGCTATGAAAGACAACATCTTAAATGCTAGATTTTGCCCTTTCTTACATTTGTTAGTTAGATGTCCCTTAAAAGAAATAAAAGAGAAACAGCTATGACAATATTAGAGCTCATTTTCATCAAAATAGTGTTATACAAACAAAAAATTATACAAAATTACTATCAAGAGTGATATTGTTGAAGAGACTTTTACTTTAAAATAAAACACTAATCAAGATAACTTTTAATTGCAATATTATCGCAGCCATCGTCACATTATTCTAGAATCGTTTTTTATATAATTTTTTCATAATATTAGATTTTTCTCTTTTTGGCCTCGTTACACTTAGCAGAACATGTACAAGGTCAAAATGTCATTTGGCCTCTTCTTTTCATTTTTTAGTCCAGCAAAGTACATAGCATAAACGTGGCATTCATGTAAATGAACTCTTATCTATATATATATGTATAGAGAGAGAGAGAGAGTATTATTAGTCCACAGAACATACTAACTATTTCGATTGACTTAAGATTTTTTCTCACGAATATATATTTATGAGAATATAAATATATATACATACACACACATGTATATATAAAGAACCCTATATTAAGGGACTTTTTCTTCTCCACGGTGATAAAGATCAAAATAAATTATGTACGACATTTCTATATCTATCTATACTTCCTAATATAAAAGTAACACGGTCAAGACATGTCAAATTTCACATGCCTAAACTACTCCTTTAAACTCTTAACGGCTTTTAACTGCTAACTACAATGGGTGAGTAGAAAAATTTTATATTTTTTACCATGTGATAACGTAGCGTGTGTCATCTTCTAATAGTAACTAAAACAGAGAATCCACTTTTATTTTAGTTAAAAGGTTCATTTTAATTACTTTATCGGACTTATGTTACTTCTGGGATATTTTACGTTATATATTGCTGGCTAAGTGACGTCATTTACATAAACCAATCTACCTATTAGGCGTTAGCAAATTGCTTGGTCGCTACTAAAATATGTGGTGCTCAATCGTAAGTGTCGAGGTCACGATATAATATAAAATTTCAGAGGTACGAGTATCGTCCCACAGAGAGCAGTGCCAAAGTGATCACAAGAAAACTCTAACACTCAACTTGACCCTAACTTAACCCTAACTTGTGCTTCTAAAAAGAGAAAAGAAAATTCTTGTATTTGGTTTTTCAAAAGAGTTAAACTAAATCTAAACAATGGAAGCAATTAAAATTAATTGAAACTTTATAAAGAAGTGACTGCGAATCAATTGATCCTATTAACCGAGTTTCTCGGAATCCCAATGGAGGTGTCGTATAACTCAAATCATTCGACTACGTCACAAGTCTCAGATTCGGAAGATTTAACTTTAAAACCAATAATTCTTTCAATCTTCAATTTCTAAAATAAATCGGGTTGTTATAATCAAGAACGTGCATCATCGATTCGTGCAGTGCATATATTGAACCCAACTCACGCATAAACGTTACAAGGCAGTGTATGTACTGAGTGTGGTATTCATGCATAAGTGTTACCGAATATAATAGGATGCCCAGGTTTTTGAAAGTATCTAGAACGAAGAAGAAGAAGAAGAATCAAGAAGATATAGCAGTGAATTTAACCTTACCTTCATTGTTCAACCTTGATCCCCAATCAATCCTCACAATTGATCCTGAGTTAAGAAATTTAGCCGCTCATGGTCATGGAAAACAATTAACTATGTATTGAAAACTTTCTGAAATATAAAAACAATAAGCGAACTATGAATCTTGAATTAATTACAGATACTATAGATTCTTGAACAAAATCTTAAATTAAAGCAATAAAACTTGAATTTAATAGAAGTAATTACAAGAATAATGAAAACCCTAATTACTCCTATGAATCTAGACTAAAAAGTAGTAAAAACTATCAAGAAATCGTCCTCCTTCTCCAGAAAATCAAAGGGATATATATTGAGATTGCAAGTAGAGTCCTAGTAGAAATAGGAAATCTTTTCCAAAAATCCTTCTTAGCGTTCAAACCCTCATCAAGGAGTTCGAACCCTCAGAGCAATGTTTCTCTTCTATTTCTTCTTAGAGTTCGAACTCCCCTTTTCCCTTTGTAATTAGAGTTCAAACTCCCAAGCCTATGAATTCCTCTTCTACTTGTCTAGCATTTGAGCGTTCGAACCCTCTTCTGGGAGTTCGAACCCAAAGGCTAGAATACCATTTTTCTTCACATTTGCCAACCACCATTCGAACGCCACTTTTTTTTTCTTGTTTTCACCATTCAAACGCTTAGTGCATTTTTCCCAAATCTTCAACTATCTTCCCTTATTTCTCTGTAGCTTAGTTCAAGGCTTTTGGAGTCCATTTCTTACAATGTCCGTTAGACGTGAACTTGTATAACTTCGCGAGATATTTTCAACAGCGCATCTTTCATTTCATTCTGAACTACGGATAAAAACTTACACATTTCCCGAGACAAATCCCAACAATGGCCCTCGATATGCGTGCCCGCACTTTGGATCGCTTTTATGACTCCAAATCCTCTTCATTATCAACATTTAGCTACAATGAACTCAAAATACGACTCTCAGTACAGAATACATTAAAGAGGGTATAATTAACCTAATCTAAAGCTAACTTAGGTTAGTTTAGTTGCATTGAACTACCCTTATGCAACTCAATCACACCCCCCCAACTAACCTTTTGCTAGTCCCTAGCAAAACTAAGAAAACAAAACATAATTTCTCATTTCGAAGGAATCCTGAATGCATTTAGTGTATGCATCAACCCTTTAAACTTCTAGGTTACTCCTAGTGGACGAGTGGTGTCTCGTGAGGACATTCAGTGATGATACCTACAAACATCAACATTATGTAATGTATCAAAAGGAATTTAACAACAGCTCCTCAACACAGTACAATGCAATCATTTCAAATTAACCCATCCATGTCATGCTAACCACCAAACTGTCAAATGCAATACAAACAAGAGGTTCAAGTGTAAAAATAACGTCGTATTCCCAAAGATTAACTATCATGCCTCCTATAACAATAACTGATAGCTTCGGTTCAAAACTCACAAGGCATACACTCTCAACAATAGAACACACCAGTTTCCCTCAACGGATTGCTTGCTATACGAGTAAATGTAAAAAAATTAATGCAAATAAAGCAATCCCACTTTTAAAAACCGCAAAAACATAAAGTGTATCAACTTGGCATAACTTCATGAAATGAATGCTTACAATCAATGTAACAGTTGCGAATTTGATATTATGACTTTTACATGCAAGAACTCAAAGACTTATGCAATCCCAGATGCTTGAGGCCAAACGAATAAGAGAGCAGTCCAAGAAAATAGAGGGAATCAAATGGTAATAGATCTCAACATATGCATTGGCCACTACACATGCCAAGTTAATAAACATACACTTCAAACCCCTTTTGTTTCTTTTCTTTCTCTTTCCCTTTCCCTTTTTTCCTTGTTTTTTTTTCTTTTTTTTCAAACTTTTCAACTTCTTCCATCTTATTGGACTTCTATTTTACTTTTTCAATCATTTTTCTTCTTCTTTTTTTTGTTTTTTTGTTCTCTTCCTTTCTTATCCCCCTTCCTCCGGTTTTACATAACTTCTCAAAAGGCATGCAACACATCTTTTCTCCCTCAAATTTAAGACAACCTCCATATTTACACACTTTTGAGATCATTTATACATAATTACCGAAAAGAATGATAGAAAGGAAAGAAATAAATGACTTGGCCTCAATGTACCGGAATCCAAAACATGCATAAGTTAAATAGTTCAACCATATAAAAGGTGTCAACTATTCCAACTTATTACAATAACTTGTAAACCAAATTCAAACATACTAAAGCTATTCAAACAACGAAGCTCAATAAATTTCCTTGAGTCTAAGTAAAACCGCTCACAAAAATGATTCATGGCTCTAAAGCTCACAAGGTGTACATCTCCACTCTATGGAAGTAGTTATGGAAATCTATAATAATTGCACTTCAAAAACACGACTTGTGCTCAGTGTAAGTTATCCTTTCTCTTTATACAGCACAGACAGTTCAGTGTTAAGCAATGCAAGAATGAGTCAACATGATAATCCTCTTAAATATCATACTATGCAAAGTCACTAGTTAGTTCAACTGTCTTTGAAAACAAAACATAACGATTTATTCATGGTTGCAGTCCTAAGAAGTCTCAACACATCCATAGCAAATACAATATCTATAATATACCCATGAAATGCGAAGAGTCCAAATGAAATTCAAAGGCACTAGAAAACAGACCTATTTTGGATGACATACAATATAGATTGAACTAGAAAATAAACCTATTTCAATAACTTGCAGAAGAATGAGTATGCATTAAACAGCTTAAAAAGATATCACCAGGTTTTATATCCAACATTAGCTAAATATGATCACATCCAACAAAATAAGTCATTGTACCAACAAAAACTATCAATAAGACCCATAAAAACAACAACCACATCCATGAATCCAATGCCCTACCCAGCTGAAACTACAAAAGTTCTAGATTGATAACATATACAAGAACATGAAAACATGGCCTAGACTCTACTAAATCCCTACTCCTCATCATCATCCTCATCCTCCGGCTACATCCGAATGAGCATCCCTTTAATCTCATGCAATTGAGTAGTGTGTCGGTCCGACTGCTGCTCTAGTGTGGCCATCCTAGCCTCGAAATTTGTCATCCGAGTCTCTAAATCAGTCCTCAAGCCTGCAATCATTGCCTACAACTCCTCTAACCTAACAACTGGTGCTCCCGGTGCCCCGGCTGCAAACTTCCTCTTTTTTCTTTGTCCCTCAAACCTATTCAAGGAACTCTTATCAATCGACTTCTCCGGTTCCAAACTAATAAGGTCCATCGGAAAAGAAATCCCATGCCTCTTAAATAAAGCAGTCAGAAACCCCGTAAATGGCACAGAACCCCAAATCTGATGAAGTATAGGCCATGCACAGCAACATGTACATGATTCGGGGCAAATCAATAGATTTTTCGGTACCAATTGCCCACAATAAAGTTGCCCTTGTAACACTCATACCTACGGTAAGCTTTAAAGGTAATAATGAATGATAGGAAAAAAGAAATAGGATGAGATACTTATCATTGAGGCGCATTTTATTACATTGTGCCTCCCCATCCCACGTTTCACCTTCTAGAAGCAACTCCCGAGAAATGGTAGCCAAGTTAGGCTGCCCCACATCCGGAAAAGCGAAGTCTGGGTTCTCCACCCGAAGGATACCAAAAATCTCAACGAAGGTGTCCGGAGTTACTACCAACTTCGTCCCCCTCACCCAGCTCACCATCTTTTCCTTCCCTTTCTCTATCACTGGTTTATACTTAATGTTCGACATGAATTCCTAACATAGTGTGAGAATGGAATCAACCTTGAAATCCGCTAAACCAACCCATCCCTGGTTTGTGAAGTCCCCGAGGAAACCAAAACCTAATCCTCAAATGTGTCTTTATAAAACTCTCTCGATGACTGCCTCATTTTTCACCCACACGCAATTATAAAACTTCTCTTCTACTTTCCCAGTGAAGCGGGTGTCATCGTAACCTAGGACAGCAGTAGTCTTCCCCTTCCTTTTATCCTTTTAGATTGGTTGCAATTTTGCCGAGGCCGGACCCTTGGATTTCTTACTCGAACCCCTGGGCTTATCTCCCTTACTACCCCCTTTGTCAATAGTGCTCATCTCTCCAACACCCTGCAAAGGCAAGCAATACACATAACATGGCATACTTTAACGTACAAATGGAATGCATGAGAGTGTGCCTAAATGATGGGTTTGTTTCGGTCTATGACTACCGAGGGGCATAAAAGTATGCCTAATGCAGATTTAATACCCAATGTAAGAGAATGATGCACCTCCTAACCACTAAACCTCTTACAACAACAACCCCAACCTCAGAAAGCCATGAATAGCCCCCTTGCAACCGGTCTTGGCCACTATAGCCTTCTATCGAACACTTAGTGGGCAACCTATGGATTAAGGTTTCTAGGTGTGAAACTTCAATGTTCTGGCCTTCCACTCTTCAATTTGGATTACCTATAATGCATTAAGGTCTAATTGAACCCAAAATTAAGGCCAAGGATTCACTGGGGCATTTTTACAAACACTTGGTGGGCACAAGAAAACCCATGGCTCAATAAAAGATCCTATGCTATGGAAATCCTCTAAGATTTTGTTAACAACACAGGGAAAGCCCCCAACAATCCAATTGTTAAGTGTATGCAAGATTAAAGGTGTGCAATTGTGAGATTATGCATCAAATTGGTGTTTATCAAGAAAAACCTCCAAATGGAAACCTAGGGTTCCCTAGATATGTAATGCAATCAACTAGGATAGTTAAGGGAGGTGTAGTTACCTTGCGTAGGAGAAGAATTCGATAATCGAGGGTTGAAGCTTAAGACCTTGAAGCTTCCACGACCAAATCACCGAAGACCCCTTCTGCCCCTCTCTCAAGTAATGAAAGAAAATGGGCGCATATGCCCCTCTTATGCCCATTCAAACCTTTTTAAAAACAGTTTCTGGGCTTAGCGTTCGAACGCTGTGAGGGGCATTCGAACCCTTAGGCCGACGTCCCTCCTTTTACCCTTCTGAGAGTTTGAACGATGTCCATGGCGTTCGAACCAATAGGCTAATATTCCAATTCCCTAGTTCGAAGCGTTCGAACTATAAGGCAAAAATATATATTGTATTTTAAAGCATGCCTCAGAGCGTTCGAACGCCCTAATGAGGGCTCGAACTCTCAAGCTAAATGCCCATTAGTGATACCTCTGAGCGTTTGAACGCCCTAATGAGGGTTCAAACTCTTAGGCAAAATTTTACTTTTTCATAATGTGGTCTTTGCACAGCTTGTTTGTGTTTCTGCGTTTCACTCTACCCTATCCTATCTTATCAACTATCCTAAGTACTAATAAACCTAAAACTTAAGTAAACAACCCTAAGACCCTAAAACACATATTTTCACATTATGAAGTACCCCCCCCCCCCCCCCAAAAGCTAGAGATGAGCAGGCTCCAGAATGTAAGAAAAAAACAAAAACAGAACGACACAATGATGGACGGGCGGGGGAAAGGTGAAAGGGTAGGACAACACCTCCTCCCCCCCCCCCCCCCCCAAACTAGGGTTAAACTATCCCTGACTCGACTCGACCTATACACTTACTATACAATATACAAGAAAGGCATTATGTCTCATGTTATGCAAAAGGCGGTGGATCCCCTAGATCCACACATTCAACCTCTACTTGTTCAAGCTCAAGATAAGGCTTTAATCGATGCCCATTGACTTTAAAAACATTGCCATTTCTGAGATTCCAAATTTTGACAGTCCCATAAGGTGAACCGTCTTGTGCAATAAAAGGTATGAACCATCTACTTTGAAGCTTACCCGAAAACAAGTGTAACCAGGAATTGTATAGAAGAGTTTTAGGAAAACAATTTTGGAGAGCAGAGTTTTAGGAAAATGTTTTGAAAAAGAGATTTTTAGGAGGAAGGATTTTTGAAGAGAATTTTTAGAAGGTGTAAAAACATCTCACTTTCCTAAAGCAATTCGAACCATAGGAAGGCTAGAACCACTTTAGGAAAGCGGTTTTGAAAACAACAAGATTTAAAAATATGGACCATAAAAAGGTCACTTTTAATGTAACACTTTTCTAAAGCAACCCTAGTCATGGAAAGGCTAGAATCACCCTAGAATTGTAGTTTTGAAAACTAGTTTTTGAAAAAGAGATTTTGATACAATTTTGAAAACAAGTTTTAAAACGATTTGAAAAACAACTTTGAAAACGGTTTTTGGAAGATGCAAGACTATGATATGCACAATGCAATTTGGGGTCGTGAACATACAAGGTTAACGCTTCACCACATAATCAAGGGGGCCGGACCCACGTGGTCTTTGGTTAGGCTAGAAGAAAGCCCCCGACACGGTGACTCTCCAATAGCCCAATCCTACACATGGACCGGGAATCCCCTTGTTTCAAGCATGCAAAGAAAGGGGGGAAAGAGATGGGGGATTAAAATAGAGAAAACCCAAGTGGGTTGGAGAGAGAAGAGAGAGGGGGGAAGTGCAGAAAATTAAAGAGAAAGCCTACCGTATGTCTTCTTTATTTTGCGCGCCGCACTGTCTTCGGTCTTCGGTCTTTGGTCTTTGTCTTGATCTTCACCTTCAGTCTTCAAGAGTTGTCTTCAAGCATTGGATGGCAGCTCTTCAAGTCTTCAAAGAGTGGTTGAAGGCTAGTGTATGAGTGTATGGGGGAGTGTATGAGTGTATAGGAGGCTAGGGTTTGTGTATAGTGGCTAGGGTTTGGGAAAACCTAGGGAGGCTAGGGTTTTGAAGGTGCTCGAGCTCTGTATATCGAAATATAGGATTTTTAGGTTACGTTTTCAGACCTCCTTCACGTTGAATGAGGCTCTGTATTTATAGAAGTTGGAATACACTGGCACCTGTTGTAGTGGCGCCAGGCCAAAATTCCTTCTAGCGCCACTAAGAGTGGCGTCAGGCCAAATATTGGCTTAGCGCCACTACTAGTGGCGCCAGCCAATTAGGAAACTATTAAGGTCGGCAAGCAACGTATCTTTGACTAGATTTGGGCGCCTGTACTAGTGACTACCATGCAACTTTTAGCCTGGCTTCACTAGGAGTGACTCCGGAAAGTACGAAAATGATTTGAAGGAGCCGGGAATGACCCGGAAGGCCGGAAAGGAGCAGGAACACTCAAAACAGTGTCCTGGAGGTATTTGACTTGAAAAATAAAGACAAGGTGAGTTGGACAAGTTGACCGGGCCTTTAGGGGCAAAACGGTCAATCGGACCGAAAAACCGTCGGGACAAACTTGGACTGTCCCGGAAGAAGACTTGGGATCTGGAAACATTATTCAGAATGTTCCCAGAGGTTGCCGGTTTGACTCCCAGAGCCGGCGAGGTCGGAAAAGGAGATCGGCCCACTAAGGGCAAAATGGTCATTTTGTATCGGGTTTGCCGAAACTGACTCGGAATGGTCCGGAAAGGTAAGGGGAGGTTGAGAACACTATAAAAAGTATTCTCAGGACATTACCGGTTTGATACCCAGAGCCGGTGTGGTCGAAGAAGGAGACCGGCCCTCCAAGGGCAAAACAGTCATTTTGTACCGAGTTGGCGGGAACTGACTCGGAATGATCCGGAAAGGTAAAGGAAGGTTGAGAACACTATAAAAAGTAGTCTTAGGAGGTTACCGGTTTGATATCCAGAGCCGGTGTGGTTCCCGGGGCATTCGGATGCTTAGGGGCAAAATGGTTATCTTGACCGGAAAGTCTCGGAAAAGGTCCTAAGGGTAATCTGGTCATTTTTCACCGAAGTGAGCTAACAGACACGGGTGTTGACCTAGGTTTTGAGTGTTTCCGCCACTCTAACGGTGTGAGTATTTCCACTACTCGGACGGGGTTGATGATTTGTGAGTATTTCCACTACTCGGACGGGGTTGAGTATTTCCGCTACTCGGACGGGGTTGAGTATTTCCGCTACTCGAACGGGGTTGAGTATTTCCGCTACTCGGACGGGGTTGATGATTTGGGAGTATTTCCGCTACTTCGACGGGGTTGAGTATTTTCGCTACTCTAATGGCTTTGTGAGTAGTTTTGCTACTCGGACGGGGTTGATGATTTGTGAGTATTTCTGCTACTCGGACGGGGTTGATGATTTGGGAGTATTTCCGCTACTCGGACGGGGTTGAGTATTTCTGCTACTCGGACGGGGTTGATGATTTGGGAGTATTTCTGCTACTCGGACGGGGTTGATGATTTGGAAGTATTTCCGCTACTCGGACGAGGTTGAGTATTTCCGCTACTCTAACGGCTTTGTGAGTAGTTTTGCTACTCAGACCGTCTCGAGGAATAAACTGTCTCAAGAGAGGGATTGGAAAGGGGTCTTACCATCTCCGAAGAGACGTGCCTGGATTGAAACCGTCTCGAGCAATAAACTGTCTCGAGAGTGGGATTGGAAAGGGGTCTTACCGTCTCCGAGGAGACGTGCCTGGATTTTGAGTGTTTCTGCCACTCTAACGGCGGTTGTCGTGACACAGGGATTTGTTGCCAATTACCTATATCGACCTATTCGTGAGTATTTCCGCTACTCTAACGGTTTTATGAGTATTTCCGCTACTCTAACGGTTTTGTGAGTATTTCCGCTACTCTAACAGTTTTGTGAGTAGTTTTGCTACTCGGACCATCTCAAGGAATAAACTGTCTCGAGAGAGGGATTGGGATTGGAATAAGAAAGGACAATGCCCCTAAGGGAATTTTGGTCATTTTGCCTCTATTTGGACCTAACAGGCCCGCGAAGCGATGGAAAGACGGAATTTGGACCTAGAGAATTGGTTTTGATTGGAAATATGCCCAAAATGACTTGAAAACAAGTCTGGACGAAGGGTAGATTGCCGAGCGGTCAAAATTGGGGTGCTTATAGCTGCCCCTCTTTTTCTGTCTTTGCTTGTCAAAGACAGAAAACGATAAGAGTAAGAGTCCCATGTTGACCGCGAGGCAGTCAGAGGGACGGGACATTGGAAATCTTTCGACAACGGGGCTCGAAAACGGACAACGAGCCAAAAAGGCATTTGAAAACGAGTTTTGGCGGGAAAAAGGGCAAAACTGCCCAGAATTTATGACTGGCGCCACTACTAGTGGCGCCTTTGGCAAAAAGAAACTGGCACCTCTGCTAGTGGCGCCAGGCTTAAAGTTAAAACCAGAAAATTTCTAGTTCAAACACCCACGGGATTTTAAGAGTTTTTTGCAAATTTGTGAGGCATTGCGAGGAATCCGTCTTGGACATTGAAGGAGCACTCCTTGGGGACCACGGGTGATTGCCGGAGGGAGTCCACGTCACCGGAAAAGTCGCCGGAAGTGAAGATTTTGCCGGAGAACTTCCAAAAGGTGAGTTTTCAAATTTTGTTGATTTTGATGTGTAGAACTTCGTTTGAATCATGTGAATAGTGAAAATTGATGTTTTGATATATTTTGAACACTTTGGTGATGTTATTTTTGTTTTTTGATGGTTTTTTGATTGAATTTGAGTGATTATATGTAAATGTGTGAAGGGAGTTTTCTGCAGGAATAGAAAATTTGTTCTTATAAGCATAGGTATTGGGTTTTCTGGCCATGTTTTTGTGTAATGTGCCTTAGAAAAATGTGTTTAACAATCGTATGAAGTTTCGTGATTTTTTGAAAACTCGGTGAATTTTTGATTTTTTGAAAAACAGAAAAATATTTAGAAAATTAGAAGAAATTAGAAAATTCAAGAAATTGATGAAATTTTTGAAGTTTGAAATTTGAAAAAATGTAGGAATATTTTGAAAACATTTGAGGTGATTTTGAAGAATTTTGGAAGCCTTTTGAAAACCATTGATTTATTTGAAAAATAAAACATGAGTTTTGGGAATTTTGAAAAATTGAAAAGTGTGCACGGGTGCCATTGTCATGTGATTGTGGCGTTGGAAGGTGCATATTTCATATTTTGTGTTGATGTCATGGGCGTTGTAGGGGCCACTTTTAAACGGGACTCTGCCGAAATTTTTAGGAATTATGGAAAAAGTTGGTTAAAATCTTAGAAATAAAATCTTTTTGAAGGGAAATGGCAGAGAACCCTTGAGATGTGATTTGGAGTTGGAAAACCAAGATGTGTGAAAATTTTGTTTTTGATTTTTTATTCAAAATCCTTTATTTGTTTTGTGTTATTTGTTTGTTTTATTTTACTGTTATTTAAACTGCATGGATGGTATATTAACTTCACTTACCTTGGCTTACCTTTTCAGGATGGCAGATGCAGTTTTGAGTCGGCTGAGAGCCTGGCATAGTAGTTACCCTCCGGATGAGCAGGATATCTTTCGTCGGTCCTTTGGTCGGGTGGCCTCGCTTTTATCAGTGCAGCTTATTCCCGAACTCATGGAGGCAGTGATCTCTTTCTGGCAGCCATACTTGTCTCTTTTTCGCTTTGGGGAGTGTGAGCTTACCCCTACTCCTCATAAGTATGGGTTCCTTCTTGGTTTTTGAGATGTTTCTGCTGACATTGTGGGACCCCTCTTCCCGGATGGTTGTATTACAGCGGTTTCGTCCTAGCTCAGATTTAGACGTGCAGTTCTTTCGTCTTCTTCTTTGCCCCAGTTTCCCTATGTCCCAGTAGAGTTCCTCTTTTCCCATTTTGAGTTTCCTACGGGTATGCGAGTTCATTCAAGTGAGTGGCATACCTCCCAGGATTGGGCTATTTCTCGTATGGTTGCCTTAGCCTTGCTTCTGCTGAACTTCTTGGTGTTCCCCCGAGAAGATGATTTAGTGGATTGTCGACTCTGTGCACTGTTGGCCTTGATCCGTAAGGGGCATTCCTATGCTCCTATGATTGTAGGGGAGACCTTCGTGAGTCTTACGAGATTCCAGCAGACCCTTGACGCTCGTTTTCGCGGATGCGCTACTCTCTTTCAGCTATGGGCGATCAGTCATTTGTTTGTTACACCTTTATTTCTGCACACGTGGTATCCTGAGCTCGATCATGTATATTCCCTGGCGAGATCTCAGGGTGTCATGGCAGATGAGGGGAGATTTTCGCAGACCGCTGCATCCTGGGCTGACTATCTTCAGAGCATGAGGTCAGGCATAGTCAGGTGGAATTCAGGGCTGGTTGGTAGATATTGCTTGAGAGTTCGACCTTCTGGGAGAGCTTTCGTGCCCCTAGTAGGCCTGCGGGGCATTGCCCCTTTTTTCGGGATTCGGGTTCTACGACAGCTTGGTAGGAGTCAGGATATCCCTTTTCTAGCTTCTGCAGCCGAGTTTACTTTTGTCTTTGAGGCATCGATTCCTAGAGCATTGGTGGAGAAAGTCATGGATATATGGAGATCTTTGCTTCCTCATGTTGATGATGATGGACCCTTCTCTGACATGCCCCCTGCGACCGAGGCCTATCATTACTGGCTTCGACGCTATGTGTTGGGTCCTAGTAGACTTGGGGATCTTCTCATTGAGACTCCTTTACCTCCTGTAGGGTATACCTACTTCTTGACTGCTATGATTGTTCAGGGGCGTCGCCACAGACGGGAGAACCGTCGTTAGATACGGATGTTGCATGACCGATTGAGGATGAGAGACGCTGAGGTAGTTTTACTAGAGAGGCGATTAGCAGCAGCCAGATTGACACATGATGACCCTCCTTCGGGTGTTGCGAAGGCCCGCAGGCGGCCACGAGGCGTTCTAGGCAGTTCTCCTTCCCTGGAGGATGATGTGATGGATGGCCCGTCCTTGTAGGAGACTATGGAGTCCCTTACTCGAGAGAGGGACATGCTTCTGGCTAGATGTGCGGACTATGAGCGAGGCCGGCCTAGGTCTTCTGCTGCTGGTACTTCTTCGAGTACTCCTCTTGTAACCGGCGAGCTAGTGGATCCCTGCATAGCTGATTCCTCCTTTGATGACGACATGGAGCGATATATTTTTGCCCCTCGCTCTTAGATTTGCTGATTTCTGCATTTGTAGAAAAACATACTTTGTTTAGTGTTATGCTTCTTTTATCTTATGAATTCATGACCTCCCGCGCTTTTGGTGTAGTTTGTCTGCATGATTAGTATAGTAACAAATTTGGAAAAAATTAAATGAGAATTGCAGTTTAATGAAAAATAACTCCCCTTTGTTTGATTCTTTGACTCACTGATTGTTCCGTGAAAGGGACCCCTGCTTCTTTTAACCATAACTGGGCTAAACCGGAGAATGCCCTTCAAGACGCCTTTCAACTTTTACATCGTTGCTTTCATACCTTAACTTCTGGGGAATGTAGTAGCTCGAGCTATTTCTTATATCTAAATCTATTGTTCCCGCCCGACTCTTTTTTTTTTTTTTTGGCTATTTTTTGCTACTAGTGCCCCTGAGGGTTTTCACCAGTCCCAACTCTGTCATTTTTGCACCAAGGCGCCTTTACAGGTTTTCGCCAGGGTCGACAGTTTTGTGTCTTGCCACATCCCTACCTTTTTACCTACGGCGCCCTTTTGGGTTTTCACCGCATCCTCGGGAAGCGCTTAACTTTTCTCTCTTCTTTCTCTCTCTTTCCTCAGCTTGGCCTCGGGTTTCTGTTGAGAAGCTCCTAAACGCTACTTGCCCCATTCTTCAGCCCATGGCATATTTAGTAAGCTCATTTGGACTAATCAATTTAACTCCAATCTAAGAGGACTTTTAGGGGTTATGGTGTTGGTGTTTACTTTCGAAAGAAAAAGAAAAGGCTCAAGCCTACCATTCTACTAGTGATCACCTTTGATAGTTTTTGGTTCAATGGCACTTTTCCTGTGTATTCCCATCTTTCCTTGGGTATCTCGTTGCACGCCCGTTTTTTTTTTTTTTTCAGTGCCTCTGCTTAATATGATCACTTTATTGGGGGAATGCTCCTGAAAGAAGGTAACCGGCTCTAAAGGTTTAACAAAAGTTATATATATATGCATTTTGATTGGATAGAAAATGAAATAAGGGCCCCTCGTCATATTGGAATTAGATTGTTTAGTCCATAGAGCTTTAACCTTAAAACACTACCTTATTGATTAATGGAAAATGAGGAGAGTAAGTTTCATTGCTTCTTCACAGAATCCAAAGGTCTAGCTTTCGGAATCACATGTAGTAGTGTTTGACAGCATCTGAATTCAATGGGCTAGGAAATTCTTGGCCATCCATTTCTTCCAAAACGAGAGCTCCTCCAGACAAGACTTTCTTTACCATGAATGGCCCTTCGTAGTTTGGAGCAAAATTTCTCTGTGCTGTCTCCTGATGGGGGAACACCTTCTTGAGCACCAAATCTCTCGGCTGGAATGATTGAGGTCGTACCTTTTTGTCAAATGCTCTGGCCATTCGCCTTCTGTAACATTGAGTGTGATAAACTGCAGCTAACCGCTTCTCATCCAGCAGACAGAGTTGGGCATATCGATCTTTAATCCATTCTGCTTCGTCTAACTTGGTTTCTGTTAAGATCCGTAAAGAAGGAATCTCAATCTCAACAGGGATGACTGCCTCGGTGCCGTAAACTAGCTCAAAAGGAGTAATTCCGGTGGAGACCGTCATAGTAGTTCGGTAAGCCATCAATGCAAACGGAAGTTTCTCATGCCAATCTTTGTAATTGTCAATCATTTTTTGGAGTATTCTCTTAATATTCTTGTTGGCTGCCTCTACTGTCCCATTCATCTGGGGCCGGTAAGTGACCGAATTCCAGTGAATAATGCGAAATATTTGGCATAGCCTTGATATCAATTCGTTATTCAGATTGGAACCATTATCAGTAATGAGTGACTCGGGAATCCCATATCGGCAGATAATGTAATTTTTTATGAACCTTCTACGACCTTCTTGGTGACATGGATGTAAGAGACGGCTTCCACCCATTTAGTGAAATAATCAATAGTGACCAGGATGAAGCGATGGTCGTTGGAAGGTTTAGGAGTGATAGGACCAATCATATTTATCCCGCACATAGAAAAGGGCCATGGGGCAGACATAGAATGAAGCTCAGACGGTGGTGCTCTAATCTTATCCCCATGTATCTAACATTTGTGACACCGAAGAACGTATCTAATGCAATCTGACTCTATTGTTGACCATTAATACCCCGTCCGGAGAATCTTCTTTGCGAGCGTGTGGCCATTCATGTGGGGGCCACAAACTCCCTCGTGCACTTCTTCCATGATAACTTTGGCTTCAGCGGCATTGACACATCTTAGAGGTCCGAACCATGATCTCCTGAAAAGCTCATTCCCAGCCATGAAATAGTGTCCTGCCAAACGACAAATGGTCTTCCTATCGCGTTGTGTTGTCGCATCGGGGAATGTCCTGGCTTGAACATACCTCTGGATGTCATAAAACCACGGTTTCTCGTGAGGTTCAACAGTTGTATGCAGACAATAAGAGGGGACATCCCTGGTGAAGATCTGTAGAGGGGGTATTTCAGTGCCACTGTCCACCTTGATTGCTGCAGCCAATGTAGCCAAGGCATCGGCGAAGCTGTTCTCTGTTCGGGGCACATGACGAAAATCCACGCTTTTGAACAGCTGACACAAGTCCTTGACCTGTTGATGATATGGGGAGAGTTTGGCATCTCGAGTTTGATACACGTCCTTGGATTGCTGAATGACCAAATCTAAATCACCAAGAACAACCAATTCATCAATCCTCATTTCTAATGCCAATCTTAACCCCAGGATGCAAGCCTCATATTCGGCGATGTTATTAGTACAGAGTTCAAGTTGTAGCTTAACTACAATGGGATAATGACTGCCGGTTCTTGACACTACTACTGCCCCAATGCCAGCTCCCCTTTTATTAGCAGCGCCGTCGAAAAACATCTTCCACCCGGCTAGTTCTTGCTCTTCAAGCGTACCATCAACGCATAGTATATTTTCATCAGGAAATTGGGGCTCCATGGATTGATAATCATCAATGGGGTTCTCAGCCAGATAATCAGCTATCACCTGCCTCTTGACTGCTTTATGGGTAGCGAACACAATGTCGAATTCTGACAGGATCATGTGCCATCGAGCAATTCTGCTGGACAGGGTTGGTTTCTCGAATATATACTTGAGGGGATCCATTTGAGAGATGAGGAAGGTGGTATGATAGAGCATGTAGTGTCGAAGCCTGTGAGCCGCCCAAGCAAATGTGCAGCAGGTTTTCTCGAGATCGGAATACTTCGCTTCATATGGCAGAAATTTCTTACTGAGATAGTAAATGGCTTGCTCTTTTCTCCTCGTTTCATCATGTTGCCCCAGAACGCATCCTATAGAAGTATCTAACACTGTCATGTACATCAGCAAAGGACGCCCCGGGGTTGGTGCCACTAGGATAGGGGGATTTCGAAGATATTCTTTAATTTTCTCAAACACCATTTGACAGTTATCATCCCACTCCTTTGGAACGTCTTTCTTAAGGAGCTTGAAAATAGGTTCGCACAGGTGGGTCATTTGGGCGATGAATCTGCTAATAAAGTTCAACTTTCCTAGAAAAGACCGAACCTCCTTTTCCCCTTTAGGTGTAGGCATTTCAACAATGGACTTCACCTTGGCAGGATCAACCTCTATCCCCTTTTCATTGACTATAAATCCCAACAATTTCCCTGAAGATACTCCGAACATGCATTTGGCCGGATTTAGCTTAAGCTGATATCTACAGAGGCGATCAAATACCTTCCGCAAGTTGAACAAGTGGTCCTTCCACTGCTTGGACTTGACGATCATGTCATCCACATAGATCTCTACTTCTTGATGCATCATGTCATGGAATAAAGTTACCATGGCTTTTTGGTAAGTTGCCCCTGCGTTGCGAAGACCGAATGGCATGACCTTATAATAGTATACTCCCCAGAGGGTAATGAAAGCAATCTTCTCCCGATCTTCTTCAGCTAGCTTGATCTGATTATAGCTCGAAAAACCGTCCATGAAGGAAAACATTCTGTGACCGGCCGTGTTGTCAACAAGCAAGTCTATGTGGGGAAGAGGAAAATCATCCTTTGGACTGGCTCTGTTGAGGTCCCGAAAGTCAATGCACATCCGCACCTTGCCATCTTTCTTGGGTACCGGGACAATATTAGCCAGCCATTGAGGATACTCTACCACTTGCAGAAACCCTGCCTGGAATTGTTTAATCACCTCCTCCTTGATCTTCAAGCTCCATTCGGGTTTCAATCTTCTTAGCTTTTGCTTAAAGGGCTTCATCTGCGGGTCCAAAGGTAGTTTATGTTCGACAATGGATTCATCTAGTCCGGGCATGTTTTGATAGGACCATGCGAAAACATCCAAGTATGCACGCAAAAGTTCCAATAACTCTTTGCGCTGCCATTGATCTAGGCCCGTACCGATTCTCAGCTCCTTCGAATCCCCTTCATTTCCCAAATTAACGGTTTCCGTTTCCTCAATGTTTAGGGTATTACGATTCTCATGTCTTTCTACTTGTTCTCGAATTTCCTCTGGCACCTCCTCTGTAAAATTTATATCTTCTTCAATCCCCAGTTGTTGGTAATCAAACTCGGTGTTCAAGTCATCATTCATCAAGATTGGCATTCCCTGGATTAGCTGAGTAGGATATCGGATGCAAGGGTCCCTGGTATGGAAAATAGTGTACAATAAATTAAACAAGAAAGGGATATTATTTTATTCATTGATAACTTGCTTTTAAAAAGTTAAGACAAATAAATTTAAAAGGACAAAGTTTATGGCGAATCAGTTGCTCCAGGGTCTCGCTTTAATGGGCTTTCTACCGAAACTTGCGAGCACGGATGATGACTTGGCTGGCCCAATTATGCAACTTTTTGCCTGGCAACATTGCTCGAATGGATCCATCTTGGGTTATTCCGATGCTGATCGTCATGACGGGCGCTTCTCCTTGGACTTTTCTCTTCTTATTACTTAATGCAGATATTCCTTTTCCCATGTCTAACTGCTTGAATTGGTCTGAGAGCTCCATGACAGCTTTCTTATCAGCCCTTTTCTTCCGCGCTGCTTCTATTCTTTCTCTTTTCGTGGGTTCATATCCCAACCCAAAGGTGGGTTCAGCTGACGGTATTTCTACGATTTCTGGTCTTCCTTGTAAACATCTCCCTAAGCCTTTACTCGGATGGAAACCATTTTCTTTAAAGTACCGTACTACCATCTGAGAGTTCTTGGAATAATTTGGCTTCACTTGATCTTCCTTCTGCACAATAGTGATATATTCAAATGATTGAAAACAAGAGGGCAGTTCAGTGTCCGATGCAATGATGTCAGCTTTGTATACGGCGAGCTCTTTTTCAGCAAAAATAGCGATTAGCTTGGAGCCCACGATGAACTTGACTTTCTGATGAAGACTAGAAGGAACCGCTCCTGCCGAATGAATCCAGGGCCTTCCTAACAGCAAGTTATAGACAGCCGGAATGTGTAAAACTTGAAATTTAATCATGAAGGTTACTGGTCCTATCTCAACAGGCATTTCAATTTCTCCCATGGCTTCCCTCTGAGATCCATCAAAGGCACGGATGATCATACCACTATTTTTCAAATAAGTTTGGTCCATTCCCAGCCTTTCCAGAGTAGAATACGGGCACACATTCAATGCCGACCCATTATCTATCAATACTTTGGCCACCATTCTTCCTCTTGTTCTTACAGCGATATGCAAAGCCCGAGTATGACCTGTTCCATCAACCGGAATCTCGTCATCAAAGAAAGTGATGATGTTTGGGGCCATAATGAGACTGACCATGTCATGTAGATTGTCTGGCGTGAAACTCTCTGGCACATGAGCATCCTTGAGGATCTTTATTAAAGCATTTCGGTGCACCTCAGAAGTGAACAGCAAACCCAACATCGAAATATGGGCTGGGGCTTTCCTAAGCTGTTCCATGATATCGTAATCGACCTTTCCTAAAGCTTTGGTGAATTCTGACATCTCCTGATCTGTTGGCTAGTTGGAGCACTCTCCTTCTTTGTCCTTACCCTTCCTTTTTCTTTCCACTTCAACAAAGGTATAAAGGCGCCCTGACCGAGTCATTCCCCCTATTTCTGTTACAGGCTCTCCGATGTCCTTACCAGGTGGGTAATTCCATGGGACGTTATGAAGACTGGGTATTGGTGTTTGGGTTATGATGGGAAAAGTTATCCTTGGGTTTACGGGCAAAGGGATTGCTACAGCTGAAGGGTTGGTGAGGACGGGTAGAGTGGTGGGCACATTTGGCTTCTTTGGCAAGACTAAAGGCAGTTTAGGTCGTGTGTTTCCTTGGTTGTTGGTTTGAGGTTCAGGTCGAGCCATAGCGATCATGGGTTCAGGTTCAAACAACGTATTAAGGATAAAGGGGATAAGGGGAAGGGTCTAGTAAGGCTCTTATGGTTAAGTCCATGCCAGGGAGATAAGATTGCGTGGTTAGGACGGAAGGATTTTGGTATTCGGGCTCCTCTAAGGCAGGAATTGTCCCTTCTGAGATTGTGGTAGGTGTGTTGCACAGGGGGTCCCCGCTTGCATTCCCGCTTTCCAATGGTATGTTTTCCTGAAGCTTGTAACTCATGGCCTTCACTATTATAGAGGAAGTTGCACTAGTATTCATTACCTAAAACAATGACGACAACAGTTACAAATTAGAGTTTGGTGGAGAAATCTATGCAATGCATGTCCTAGGGTACCCCTTTTAAAGAGGGAAACTAGTTATGATGTATTGGCTCACTTTTGGAGATAGGGGGTTTGCCCCTGTATGCAGACATCTTACCTGTCAGGTAGGAAACTTCAGCCATTCATGCATTCATTCATAAAAATAAAGAATTTTGGGTTTAAGATAATTAATTACAATATAAGTCTAACAGAGTACAAATTAAGGGCTTATGATTACACTTTTAGGGTGTAATCACAACCCCCAACTTACATTTTGCTAGTCCTTAGCAAAAACTATAAAAAAAAAAAAAAAAAACATAAAGGATAATCTTCACTTTCGTAGGAGTCACGGGTACATTTAGCTCATGTACCAAGCCTTTAAACCCCTAGGTTACCCCTAGTGGATGAGTGGTGTCTCGTGCAGGTTTTTAGTGATGATACTCACAAACATTCTTATGTGAATTGCCTATTAAGATAAGAATAAGGAATGAATGCATAATCCTACTCAAGTTAACATTGATGCCACTCCAAACTCCAAACTCCAACACTTGCATCAATATACAACAACTCATACAAAAGAGAAGTTCATGTGTGTGGGTGGAGAATTATGCTAAATAACACAAATGAAACTCATTTATGCAAATCCACCCTTTTTACGCTTTGATTCCATCCTCACAAGGCATACACTTGCAATTAAAGTTCCACATGGTTCTTACAATGATATGCCCAACAATGGAGTAAATGTAAAGAGACAAAACAAGTGAGCATACTGTCGCGCCCAGATTTTTCGCACTCGAGGAATACTCACCCAAGTGGGAAAAACACTGTACTCTCTCGTTAAAACTCACCCTCCTAAAAGAATGAGTGCAACTAGGTTTGAATTGAAAAATTGGTTTGAATAAAGGGCTTTTGAAAAGGTTCGGAGTCGCCACCTAACTTGATTAAGGTGAGTTAGGTCACCTAAAAACAAAGCATAATCCGAAAACTACACTTAGGGTTTTTGAAAAAAGATTTTGAAAATATCTCCTCAAGAGAGGGTTTTTAAAAAAAAAAAAACAAGTTGTTTGGCAACCTTTGGAAAACATTTAGCCCTTTTTAGAAAAATAACTCCTTTTTGGTCTTTAAAATCAGTGATTCTAAGTTCGAAGGTTGGTTACGTGTAGGGAAGACGCACTAAGCTATCACCCTACCCCCCCCCTTTTGGTATCTACATGTTAATCTACCCTAGATTCACCTATGAGAGTCTTTAATTAACTCGTGTTCAATCCTATTTCACTTTAGAAAAACAACGTTTGAAAAATATGATGCATGATATGCAAGTGCAATAGAAAAGAATTGAAAAATAAATTTAAAAAGAGACTGATTTGATTTGAAAATAGATTTAAAGAGATGGAATTGAAATTGGAAAGTTTAAAAATTTGGAAATAGAAATTTAAAATTGGAAGTTTGAAAGTAGATTGGAATTTGATATTTGAAAAAAAAAAATTTGAAAACCACACCTATGAGGGTGGAATTGAAAGTTTGAAAAATGTTGTGACTGCACCTATGAAGGTTGCCTACGTATTCCTTTGGGGGAATCAGGTCAGTCGTAGTTCGGACTGGAGTCCGATTGAAAATAGAAGGTTTGATTTGAAAAGAGATTGAATTGAAAATTGAACTTGATTTGAGATTAGAAGAAGAGATTGAATTTGAGAAGATTGGACTTGCTTTGGAAAGATAGATTTGGACTTGTTTTGAAAAAGAGAAGGTGTGAGGAAACCTAGACTTAGGAAAGATAGGAGACCTAGGAAAGACTCAAGAGTTTAAGAAAGATTGGATTTAGGAAAGGTTCGAATTAGGAAAGGTTCGATTTAGGAAAGTGTCATTTTTGGAAAGTTTTTGAATTAGGAAAGTTTTAGGTTTAGGAAAGTTTTAAATTTAAGAAAGTTTAGAAATTGGAAAGTTTTGAATTTAGAAATGTTTTGAAAAAGGGAAGTTTTGAATTTGGAAAGCTTTGAAAACAAGGAAGTTTTGAAAATAAGAAAGTTTTGTTTTAGGAAAGGTTTGAAAAAGGAAAGTTTTCAATTTAAGAAATGTTTGAATTAAGAAAGTTTTGAGTTTAGAAAAGCCTTAGATTTGAAAATATTTGAAGTTTAAGAGAGTTTAGAATTTAGAAAGTTTTAGGGCTTAGAAAGATTTAACTTAAGAAAGTTTTGAATTTAGGAAGCTTAGAACTTTAGAAAGATTTGAAATTTAGAAAGTTTAGGATTTAGAAAGTTTTAGAGTTTGAATTTTAGAAAGTCTTGAAATTAAGAAAGGCTTGAATTTAGGAATGGTTTTGAAAACTTGAATTTGGAAAAGATTTTGGAAAGGGGTAGAATTAGGAAAGATGTTGAAGTTGAAAGTATTATGTTCAAGCTTTTGGAAGCTTAAGATTTAGGAAAGTGGAAGTTTAGGAAGGATTTGAATTAGGAAGGGATTGGATTTTGTTTCTAAAAGAGAAAGTTTGATTTTGTTTCCAAAAACGGAGGATTGGATCTAGTTTCCTAAACGGGAGATTGGATTTGAAAGTGTAGAATTTTAACGTAGAAAAGAGGTCTTAGAAATATGTATAGTTTGGAAGTGAAAACAAGAGGTTTTGGAAACCTAGGTTTGGGACAAAGCTTGAAAATCATGTTTTTGGAAAGAAAATTAGGGTTTCCTAATTGTGAGTTCTAGGGCTTGACTTGGGCTCTAAAGAAGGAGTTTTTGGAAAGTGCGTTTTTGAAAACAAAGGTTTTCTAGAAGGGAATCCTAGGGAGGAGTTTTTGGAAAGCGAATTTGAGTTTTTGGAAAGGGATTTTAAAGAGAAGGAGTTTTGGAAAGTGTGTTTTTAGAAACGTAGATTTTAGAAGGAAAATCCTAGAAGGAACTTCTAGAAGGAAGATTTTGGAAAGAGAGTTTTTGGAAAGACTTTTGGAGAGAGTTCTTCCAGGAAGGTTTTTGGTTGAAGATTGTTGGAGAGAGTTTTTGGAAAGATTTTTGAGGAACGTTTTTAGAAAGTGGATTTTGGGGGGAGGATTTTAGAAAGGAGTTGAAAAAGAGGGTTTTGAAAAATAGATTTTGGAAGGGAGTTTTTGAAAACAATTTTGGAGAGGAGAGTTTTAGGAAAATGTTTTGAAAAAGAGATTTTTAGAAGGAAGGATTTTTGAAGAGAATTTTTAGAAGGTGTAAAAACATCTCACTTTCCTAAAGCAATTCGAACCATAGGAATGCTAGAACCACTTTAGGAAAGCGGTTTTGAAAACAACAAGATTTAAAAATATGGACCATAAAAAGGTCACTTTTAATGTAACACTTTTCTAAAGCAACCCTAGCCATGGAAAGGCTAGAATCACCCTAGAATTGTGGTTTTGAAAACTAGTTTTTGAAAAAGAGATTTTGATACAATTTTGAAAACAAGTTTGAAAACGATTTGAAAAACAACTTTGAAAACGGTTTTTGGAAGATGCAAGACTATGATATGCACAATGCAATTTGGGGTCGTGAACATACAAGGTTAAGGCTTCACCACATAATCAAGGGGGCCGGACCCACGTGGTCTTTGGTTAGGCTAGAAGAAAGCCCCCGACACGGTGACTCTCCAATAGCCCAATCCTACACATGGACCGGGAATCCCCTTGTTTCAAGCATGCAAAGAAAGGGGGGGAAAGAGATGGGGGATTAAAGTAGAGAAAACCCAAGTGGGTTGGAGAAAGAAGAGAGAGGGGGGAAGTGCAGAAAATTAAAGAGAAAGCCTACCGTACGTCTTCTTTATTTTGCGCGCCGCGCTGTCTTCGGTTTTCGGTCTTTGTCTTGATCTTCACCTTCAGTCTTCAAGAGTTGTCTTCAAGCTTTGTATGGCAGCTTTTCAAGTCTTCAAAGAGTGGTTGAAGGCTAGTGTATGAGTGTATGGGGGAGTGTATGAGTGTATGGGGGAGTGTATGAGTGTATAGGAGGCTAGGGTTTGTGTATAGTGGCTAGAGTTTGGGAAAACCTAGGGAGGCTAGGGTTTTGAAGGTGCTCGAGCTTTGTATATCGAAATATAGGATTTTTAGGTTAAGTTTTCAGACCTCCTTCACGTTGAATGAGGCTCTGTATTTATAGAAGTTGGAATACACTGGCGCCTGTTGCAGTGGCGTAAGGCCAAAATTCCTTCTGGCGCCACTAGGAGTGGCGCCACGCCAAATATTGGCTTGGCGCCACTACTAGTGGGGCCAGCCAATTAGGAAACTATTAAGGTCGGCAAGCAACGTATCTTTGACTAGATTTGGGCGCCTGTACTAGTGACTACCATGCAACTTTTAGCCTGGCTTCACTAAGAGTGACTCCGGAAAGTCCGGGAATGATTTGAAGGAGCCGGGAATGACCCGGAAGGCCGGAAAGGAGCAGGAACACTCAAAATAGTGTCCTGGAGGTATATAACTTGAAAAATGAAGATAAGGTGAGTCGGAAAGGTTGACCGGGCCTTTAGGGGGAAAACGGTCAATCGGACCGAAAAACCGCCAGGACAGACTCAGACTGTCCCGGAAGAAGACTTGGGATCTGGAAACATTATTCAAAATGTTCCCAGAGGTTACCGGTTTGATTCCCAGAGCCGGCGTGGTCAGAAAAGGAGACCGGCCCACTAGGGGCAAAATGGTCATTTTGTACCGGGTTTGCCAGAACTGACTCGGAATGGTCCGAAAAGGTAAGGGGAGGTTGAGAACACTATAAAAATTATTCTCGAGACATTACCGATTAGATACCCGGAGCCGGTGTGGTCGAAGAAGGAGACCGGCCCTCCAGGGGCAAAACAGTCATTTTGTACCGAGTTGGCGGGAACTGACTCGAAATGATATGGAAAGGTAAAGGAAGGTTGAGAACACTATAAAAAGTAGTCGTAGGAGGTTACCGGTTTGATACCTAGAGCCGGTGTGGTTCCCGGGGCATTCGGATGCTTAGGGGCAAAATGGTCATCTTGACCGGAAAGTCTCGGAAAAGGTCCTAAGGGTAATCTGGTCATTTTTCACCGAAGTGAGCTAACAAACACGGGTGTTGACCTAGGTTTTGAGTGTTTCCGCCACTCTAACGGTGTGAGTATTTCCACTACTCGGACGGGGTTGAGTATTTCCGCTACTCGGACGAGGTTGAGTATTTCCGCTACTCTAACGGCTTTGTGAGTAGTTTTGCTACTCAGATGGGGTTGATGATTTGTGAGTATTTCTGCTACTCGGACAGGGTTGAGTATTTCCGCTACTCGGTCGGGGTTGATGATTTGGGAGTATTTCCGCTACTCGGACGGGGTTGAGTATTTCCGCTACTCTAACGGCTTTGTGAGTAATTTTGCTACTCGGACCATCTTGAGGAATAAACTGTCTCGAAAGAGGGATTGGAAAGGGGTCTTACCATCTCTGAAGAGACGTGCCTGGATTGGAATCCTCTCGAGGAATAAACTGTCTCGAGAGTGGGATTGGAAAGGGGTCTTATCGTCTCCGAGGAGACGTGCCTGGATTTTGAGTGTTTCCGCCACTCTAACGGCGGTCGTCGTGACACAGGGATTTGTTGCCAATTCCCTATATCGATCTATTTGTGAGTATTTCCGCTACTCTAACGGTTTTGTGAGTATTTCCGGTACTCTAACGGTTTTGTGAGTATTTCCGGTACTCTAACGGTTTTGTGAGTAGTTTTGCTACTCGGATCGTCTCGAGGAATAAACTGTCTCGAGAGAGGGATTGGGATTAGAATAAGAAAGGACAATGCCCCTAAGGGCATTTTGATCATTTTGCCTCTATTTGTGCCTGACAGGCCCGCGAAGCGATGGAAAGACGGAATTTGGACCTAGATAATTGGTTTTGATTGGAAATATGCCTAAAATGACTTGAAAACAAGTCTGGACGGAGTGTAGACTGCCGAGCGGTCAAAAATGGGGTGCTTACACATACCAATTACAAAAATCGAAAAGATAGAAGTGTATCGACATTAGCATAGCTCCATGAAAGAATGTTCAAAGTTAAACATTGATTCAAAGAAATTGACAAAATAAAGCTTATACTATATTGAAAACTTCAATCAAGCATAACTTGGATCAACTATGCCATGTAGAGGTGAAGAGGGTAATATGGAAGAGGTGAAATAAATGGTCATATCATGTGTGATCAAGGCAAGAAATGATGAATGCAAAACAACTACGACTCTCTCTTTTCAACATTTTACACTTTTCTCCAAACTCACTCTTCACTTTAAATATTTTCAACTTTTGAACTACTCTTTCACTCTTTTCTTCCTCTTATTCTCTTTTTTTTTTTTTACTTCTTCTTTCTACTTTTTTTTTTTCTTTTCTTACTTCTCCCTTTTTGTTTCCATCCTTTTATCATCCCCTTTAGAATCAACAACTACTTCTCATATTTCACTATACCCTTTTTGCATTGAATTTTCCAAATCAATCTCCTCTATTTTTTTCAAGTAGAAGATCAACAAGGGTTAAGGAAAAATGTACGGTTCGGTAATGGGAAACTTATGGCTATGAAGAAGAAATGGCATAGAATCATATCCAAAGTTGTACAACCGAAATATTTCATAAAGTACAAGTGTCAATAACAAGATCAAAACTTAACTCATGAACTAAAAACAAGCATAATGAAGCTATTGAACGAAGTGAGGGTGAAGAAACTATCCTTGATTAAATGTAAACACTCCAAAAGGCGATAAATGCTCTACAGCTCACAAGGTAATAATCTCCACTAATGTAAGGGTGAAAGTGCTAAGACTAGTAACAAATTGAGTTAAAAAGCATAATTGTGCACAATGATGTAATCCCCTCTACAAAAGCATGAATTAAGCAACTCCCACTACATGTTGGGTATGAGGAGTGATTCAACATCATCTTGAGTAAAGATACATGCAAAAATTCCTATCTTCCTATCTCAAAAGGCACTTTCACAAGTTAAATGATTTTTTTTTTATAGGGTGGTAAACAAATGAACAAAAACAAACAAAATAGAGGCAAAACCTTTACCCCATCCTCAACTTAAAATGATGCATCGTCCTTAATGCACGAGAACAAAGCATGAAATGCACATACATGGAAGGAAAAATAAAATGGGGTGCTTAAGGCACCCCCAACTTAAAAATAAAAAACAAACTAGGAAAAACAAAGAAATAAAACAACTACTCATACTCCTACCCAAATTAGAGAAAGTAAATCACCCAATGCCACGAAGTGGGAATTGGTCATCATCCCACACCCCCAACTTAGAGATTTTCAAAGATTTCGTGCAAAACTAAGAATATATAATGGCGACCTATTTGATGAACTCAAAAATATAACTTTAAAGCACACAGGGGTAAAAAGGGTCATGGTATGTAGAAAATGAAAAATAATCATGCACAAAGGTGCCCATTATGCTCATGCCATGAAGTGTTGGACCCTCCCCCTCTTGTTGTTGGTCGGCCATGGGTGTGATACTTGGTTCCAATGTTGGGACATGTAGCTCCAAAGGCTCCGGTAGAATAGTAGTAGGTGCTAGAGATTCAAAAGTAGAGATCTCATGATCCCTAGACATGGTAGGAATGTCCTCTGAATCGTCAACATCCTCATTGATTTGCACATTCCCAACATCAAATAAACCAAAATCATCATTAAGGGTAGTCTCATCACTACCCTTCTCTTCTTGTTTGGAGTCCCCAATTTCAGACTCCACTCTCTCAAATTTTTCATCCCAAAATTCATTTTCAATTATTTTCTCACTTTTCTTAGGAATGTCTTCCTTAGACTTAAGGTCTTGGGGAAAGATATTTTGATCAATGATTTCCTCATTCCTATGGTTAGTAATGGGGATGAGCGGGTGTACTTGGACACCCTTGGTTAGGAGGAATGACTGGAGATGACACGAGGGACTTGTCCTCAGCTCGGATAACCAAGGTTTGCATTAAAAGAGTCAATTGACTCTTTATCTCATTAAGGACATCATCTATTCTAGAGTTCACTTCTCCTTGAAATTTTATGGCTTGTTGAAGTGTGTCCTCTAGATTATCCTCTATATTGTTTAATTGTGTGTCAATGTGAGGAGTGTGATATTCCTCATAGGGTAAAAATTGGGATTGGGAGTATTCACAAGGTGGGTTTTGGTAGAGTGGAGGTGGTGCATGGTAATAGTCAAAGGGCTCTTGGGAAGAGTGATGCTCAAAATAATGATGTGAATATGTGCTCTCACATCCCTTACCAAGGTTAAATTGGTCACACCCCCCAAGAGTGGGAGGTGGTCGTGGAGGCTCCCTTTGGTCACTAGCTCTAAGGTGTTCCCTAAGAGACATCTTAGATGATGGAAGGTGTGAAAATCTACCAACAAACATAATGAAATGCACAATGGAATATGGATGCAATGCACAAACAAAAGTAGCGTACTGCGCCTCAACACATCATACACAACAATGCTCAACAGTTTTCCATCCAAACCTCTAATCTCCACAAAATAATTCCACCAATTCAATCAAGTTCAATCCAACCGAACCTCCAATCTCTACAAGTTATACACCACCAATTTGCAATAAAAATAATCCCTAGTTCTCCTCTAGCAATCCTCCAATTAAATTATTAAAATAAAACAAAATATATACAAAATAAACAAAACAAGCCTAAAATAAAGAGAAAAAGAAAGAATGAAAATCTAATATGGTATTTACATAAAAAATGGAATGAAGTTACCGATAGCCTAAGCCGAAGATTCCTCCGTCGTGGTAGATGGATGGAGATCCAATCCACCAATTGCTTTTCACCCCAAACTAGTAGTGCTTGCCTCGTGCCTTTGGTCCCCGGCAACGGCGTCAAAACTTGACTCGCCTCCGCAATGCGGTATTCTTACAAATGGAGTTAGCACCCCTGCAAGAGTACGTGGGTCGCGATGAAGTATAAACTGGTAATCTGGTATCGTTCTCTCCTAAGGGACCTAACCAAATATAGGCTCTAGCACTCACCTCACACTAACCTTAACTAGGGTTGAATTGCAATAAAAAGTGGAATTGGACCTAAAATAAAAAGGAAACTAAAAGGACCGAAAATGTTTTGAGTTTTTTATGATGGTTTTGAATTATTATCATAATGCAATGGAAGTTAAAGCAATTAACACTAGACAATTAAAGTAAAGCAAAGTGAAAATATAATTAAAGTATTTAAAAGGGAATTGGGCTCAAATGATCCAATCACTCAATTTCATCCAAGGTTTCCAATGGGGTTTATAACTCAAATCAAACACAACATTTAAGTGTGTTTGATTCAGAAGATTTAACTTTGAAAACCGATAATTCTCAAGCAATTGAAATTAGATACATGTTTAATGGGGAATCAAAGGTTAATACCATCGATTCAACTTATTCAATACCAAATTTGTGGTTGCATTGATTAGTCAAATATAGTCAATAACCTGGGTTGTCTAAGGCATCTTCAATCAATTGTTGGGAATGAATTTCTAACAATTGTAGAGTATTTTTCTAGTGAAGAGTCCTAAATTAATACCATTGATTTGGGTGATGAAAATTCCCAAACTTAGTCAATAATTTAAGTTTTCTAAAATTTCACATCTAATTACTAGAAATTTGAATTCTTAGAAAATATGACAATTAATCCATGAGATACCTCCAATTGAATTCCATGGATTATTTGGGTGATTTTCACATTTAAACCCAATGTAAATTCTAGCTACTTGAATACATCATAAAAAACATGTAAGAATGTAAAGAAAGTATGTAGAGACTTAAATTTAAAATTTACTTGAATATTAAAGATGTTTGGTTACAAAGAAAATACAAGAAAGTGAAAGAAAATACAATACAATAGAAGAAAACTACAAGTTTTACACCTATACTACAATTATAAAGCTAAATCTAAGTTAAAAATGAAGAAAAATGAAAAAAACCAACCTTGGAGGAGCTCGCCCACTGCCTCCTTGCTCAAAACTAACCCTCTTTACTCAAAAACTATATAAAAAACCCTAAAAACGCAAGTTCGGATGCAAAAAATGCATTCTGGATGAACAGTAAAGGTTCAAATACCGTCCGGACGGTGTGTCTAACGGTCATTTGAAGTGCGTCAGGACGGTGAATAGTAACTGTCAGAATGGTGAATAGTAACTGTTCGGACGGGTACTATTCATCACTGTTCGACCGCAGAAACTTTGAAACTTGATTTGACCACCCTAGAGCTCGATTTAGCCGATGCACATTAGAGGTTAAGTTGTAGAACTTGAAGTCGTCTTTCTAATGACACAAAAAGCAGCTAAATCGGACGTCGGAGTAAAAAGTTATGGCCAGAATACTGAGAAAGGTCTGAATTTTCATGAACAAATTATTCGCCTTGAACCCGCTTTGATTATTCTTGCTTTCTTTTTGCCTTTATTAGCTTATATAACCTAAAAAATACATACAAAACATACTCAAACAAATATCTAACTAAAATAAGATAATTAATTACAATATAAGTCTAACAAAATACAAATAAAGGGCTTATGATTACACTTTTAGGGTGTAATCATTTGCAGTGTCAGCATACCACGGGGTCATTATGCTTGTATGTGCAATGATTTGGAAGAGATGCTCATTCGAAAAGTGTTTGTTCATTGGAAGGGGGTCTTGGGCTTCCCCATCAGCAGGGAGCCACGACAGGTGATCGACTATTACATTTTCGACCCCTTTCTTGTCTCGAATTTCAATATGGAACTCTTACAGCAAGAGAATCTATCAAATAAGTTGAGGTTTCGCATCAGGTTTGCTCAAGAGTTACTTAAGTGCGAAGTGATTGGTGTATATGATAACAAGTGATCCGACTAACTACGAACCAAACTTGTCGAGTGTAACAACCATGGCAAGGAGCTCTTTCTCTATGGTGGTATAGTTCAATTGGGCATCATTAAGGGTTTTGCTTGCATAATAGATGACGTATGGTTTGTTATCTACCCTTTGCCCCAAAACAGCCCCCACTGTATGGTCACTCGCATCACATATCAACTCCAAAGGAAGAGACCAGTCGAATAATCAAATAATAGGTGCGGTGGTGAGAAGCCCTTTGAGTTTATCGAAGGCTTCTTGGTATTGTGGTTTCCACTCGAAAGATACATCTAATGAAAGTAAGTGGCGCAAAGGTCTAAATATAGCATTAAACCCTTTAATGAAACGCCAATAGAACCCGGCATGTCCTAAAAAGGATCTCACATCTTTTACGCTCTTTTGGGGGGGGGGGGGGGGGGGGGGGGGGGGGGGGGGGGGGGGGGGGGGGGGGGGGGGGGGGGGGTGGTGGAAGACGTTGAATAAGTTTGACTTTTGCTTAGTCTACCTCTATCCCCTTGTCGGACACTACATGTCCAAGGACTATACCTTGTGTCACCATAAAGTGACACTTTTCCTAGTTAAGCACTAAATGGCTTTCCTCACATCTCTCCAAAACTCGCTCTAAGTGCTCAAGACACGACTCATAGGTGCCCCTATAAATCGAGAAGTCATTCATGAAAACTTCAAGGATCTTCTCAACCATGTCACTAAAAATAGACATCATGCACCTTTGAAAAGTGGTTAGTGCATTGCATAGGCCAAAGGGCATTCTCCTATATGCATAGGTGCCAAAAGGGCACGTGAATGTAGTCTTTTCATGTTCTTCTAGGGTGACCTCTATTTGGTTATGGCCGAAATAACCATCTAGAAAGCAATAAAAAGCCCGGCCCACAACTCGTTCTAGGACTTGGTCCAAGAATGGAAGTGGGAAGTGATCTTTCCTAGTTACGGCATTGAGCTTCTGATTATGCTCTAAAAATACCATCTACATGCTTTAATTAGTTATTTGTTAGCGTTAGAATAGGTTTAGTTATGTTGTTTTAGTCCTAATTTATTACTAACTTAGTCTTATGTATGTTTCCAGGAATTTTGGCTTAAAAAGGAAAAATTCGAGCTAAATTGGAAAAGGCTTTTGAAGTATGTTTGAAGGGTGTTCGAATGGTGAACAGGCGTTCGAAGTGCGTTCGAATGGTATTTCAAACGGTGTCATGCCAAGACCAGGTCCGAAGACCATTTTCTAGATTCAGAGAACATAAAATCTATCCAAAAAGTGTTAAAAGACCGTTCGAACGGTTACTTAGCCGTTTGAAGTCCGTTTGAAGGTCGTTCGAACGGTGTAGCGAGGTTTCCTGTTTTTTTCTGCTGCCTATATAAGCTAGGACTGAACCTTTTTTAAGGGGATTTTGATGTTGAAGTTTTTCTACGGTTTTAGGAGTAGTTTAGGAGTAGATTAGAGTAGTTTATTCATAGTTTTTATTTAGCTTTCAATTCTTGTAATCAAATTACTCCATCTTTCAATATATTTTTAATACAACTTTGCATATCTAAGATTATAATGAGTAGCTAGATTCCATCTTGGGATCAATTGTGAAGATTAATTAAAAATCTTGGATGAACAAAGGAGGTACGCTTTTGGTTTTAAAGTTAAATTTTCTGATTTTCTTTCTTCTTCTTCTTCGTTCTAGAAACTTTCAAAAACCTAAAAGTTTGATTATGTTCAGTAACATTTATGCTTGAATCTATAGTCAGTATATGCGCTCCACAAATCGATGTTCGGTAATATTTATGCATGAATCTATAGCCAGTATATGCGTTGCGCGAATCTATGGTACTCGTCATTGATTCTAACAACCTGATTTATTCTAGAAGTTAAAGTTTTAATGAACACTTGGTTTTATCGCTAAATCTTTCGAATCCGAGACTCGCGACGTAGTCGAAAGATATGAGTTATTAAATTATCTCCTTAGAATTTCAAGAGACGTAATTGGTTGGATCAATTGATTCAAGAACTTTTCCTTTATTTCTTAGTTTAAATTAGTTAACAAATCTTTTCTCAACCTAAGATCATATTTTTGTTTATTGGAGTGTTTTTCCTAAGAGTTTTTATCCAGGGTAAGTTTTCATATTTACATAAATCATCTTCCATGTGGGATCGACCTCGTACTTACGAGAAATTATTACTATATCGCGGTCGTGCACTTGCGGTTAAGTATCACCTTTTTAGGGAGCGATCAAGTTTTTGGCGCCGTTGCTGGGGAAACTGCGTTCTACGTTGGTGGACGAGCCTTGGAGATTCTAGTTTGGAGGAAGCACTTCACCATCATTCTACAAACACAAGGGAACTCAATAGCTCGTTCGGGTAACTTCGTTCCATCTTTTATTTTTGAGCACTTATTTTCGTTTTTCTTTTGGTTACATTAGGTTTATGCATCTTTGTTGTGGGATTGGGAGGACAGGTTGTTTTCATATACTTGTTGGTTGGTCTTGCATACATCTTATTCATGGATCATCCTTGAAATTTTCTTTCTACAAGTCTTTATTCATACACGGCACCACCACAAGGCTATTATCCACCTTCAAACTATTCGGAGTGGAGTTCTCAAGCTTCACCATATGCTTCTTATGAATGACCACCACAACCGTACTACCCTGCACCACTTTCATCACCTTCGTCTCCACCATTTGCTTATGATTCATATATACATGTTACTTCACCTTACACATTTCATGAGACATATCATTCATTATCTTATCAACCTTTGGTAGAGAATCAAGAGAACATGCAGTCATTTTATATGCCATATCACACATGTATGTCTTCGAGGATCAAGGATACTAATAAAGAGGTACAAGTTGACCCTCTTGCACAAATTCGTCAGGAATTAGATGACCTAACTCAACGAGTGGCCCTGTTAACACAAGAGCTAATGGATCACGAGAAAGAAGAGTTTCTGGCTCAACCTCAAGATGATCCTACATATAAGATGTTCACGAGTCCATATATGAGTAGTCATAACCAAGGTCTCTCCATTATTGCCCTTAAGCCTGAACATGAAATAGAGAATATTAACGTTCCCGCGATGTCTGTTCCAAGGGAAAACATTCTTAGGGTGGATGATGATGAGGATGAGGTTAAAGAAGAGGTACTTATTCTTCCTAAGATGTTTGAACTGAGAGAAGTGATACCTAAAGAAGAGGTGAAGAAGGAAGGAACAATGGAGAGTGATGGAGAGGAACCTGTTGAAACTTGTGGCTCATATGTTTGATATAGAGAGACACCAGCAAGTTCTAGAAAGAGGGGCAGATGTTGGGCGGAGTAAGAGGAGCGAAGTGTATCAAGCGGAGCGGAACAGACTGAAGGGTCATTGGTTTGGGGGGTGCAGGGGGCTACGGTGTTATAAGGGTATTTTAGGAAAACAGACTAAATACTCTTGTTAAGGTTTTTCGAGTATCTATATATATTCTTGTATTGTAAACCCTAGAAGATTAGATGAATAACAAAGACTCTCGCTCTCGCTCTCGCTCCTATAGACGTACCTGAATTTGGGGAACCACGTAAATCTCTGTGTTTTTTTATTATTTTTCTCGTATTCTATTTCGTGTGTGTATGTGATTGTGCTAACAAGTGGTATTAGAGCACGTTAGTAGAATCACATGAAGAACGATGGTGGGGAATACGGCTATCTCAAAGTTTGATGTAATGAAGTTCAACGGGACTGGGAATTTCAAACTGTGGAAACAGTGGGTAAAGGATGTGCTAGTGTAATAGGGTTTGGTAAAGGTGCTGAGATCAGCTTCGAATAAACCAAAAGGGATGTCTGATGACGATTGGGAAGATATGCAGATGAAGGCAGTAAGTACGATCTGTTTGTGTTTTGCAGATGAAGTTATGTATCACGTGATCGATGAAGAAACCCTGGCTAGTGTCTGGTCGAAGCTGGAGAGCAAGTATATGTCAAGGTCCTTGACAAATAAACTATTTTTGAAGCAGAAGTTATTCGAGCTAAAGATGGTTGAGGGTACTGATTGCATTCAGTATATCAACACATTCAATCAGATTATAAGCGATCTGCTGAGGATTGATGTAAAATTCGAAGAGGAAGATCATGCCTTGATGTTACTTTCGTCACTTCCGGGTTCTATGGAAAACCTCGTTACAACTCTACTCTGGGGGAAAAAAACCCTAGAACTGGAGGAGGTTACAGTAGCTCTTCTGGCATATAATTAACGCATACAATAGACTGTCACTTCAGGGTGAAGGACTGGTGGTAAAAAGGAACGAGGGTCGTGGCAGAAAAACGACGACGGGTAGATCGATTGAACGTGGGAGATCAAAATTGAAGGGTAAATTTGAGTTGAAGTGTTACAAGTGTCATGAACCAGGTCACTTCAGGAAGGACTATCCGCAGAAAGGAAAAGGAATGAACTGGAAGAAGAAACAAGGTAAGGCTGCAGATGGACTATCAAATGTTGCAAACATTGTGGAGCAAGAATCGGATGATGATGATCTACTTTCAATTTCAGCAAATCCGAACCACCTGGCAGACTCATAGATTCTGGATTCAGCATGTTCTTATCATATGACCCCTAACAGGGAATGGTTCGACACCTACAGGTCAATTAATTGTGGTGATGTTCTTATGGGTAATGATGCATCATGTAAAGTCATAGGAATGGGCACAATTAAAATCAAAATATTTGATGGTGCTGTGAGAACCTTGGGTGAGGTTAGACATGTTCCAAATTTGAGGAAGAATTTAATTTCGTTGGGAACTTTAGACTCAAACGGTTGTGGGTATAAAATAGAAGGTGGAGTCATGAAAATAACAAAGGGTGCCATGGTGATCATGAAGGGTTTGAAAGTTTCTGGTAACATTTATAAGCTAACAGGGAGTATAGTTATAAGTGGAGTTGCTGCCACTATAGTGACTGATGCCGATAATACTGTTCTTTGGCATATACGGTTGGGACATATGGGAGAATGTGGAATGTTAGAGCTACATAAGAGGAATCTACTTAAAGGGGTTAAATCATATAAGGTTGGGTTCTGTAAGTTTTGTGTTCTGGGCAATAGTGTAAGGTGCAATTCAGGCATGCTGCGCACAGAACAAAGGGAATTCTTAACTACGTCCATTCAAATGTTTTGGGGGCTAGTGAGAGTAGCTTCGAAAGCTAGATCTCTGTATTTCGTGACCTTTATCGATGATTATTCGAGGAAAGTTTGGGTTCACTTCATCAAACACAAGTCAGAGGTTTTTGCAATGTTCAAAGTGTGGAAGGCTGAAGTGAAAAACCAAACAGGGAAACAGATTAAGTGCCTCAGAATAGATAATGGAAAAGAATGCAAGGATGGAAGTTTTTTGAAGTTTTGTGAGGAGCATGGGATTTAGCATCACTTTACAGTTCGGAAGACACCTCAACAAAATGGGGTGGCAGAGAGGATGAACAGAACTATAGCAGAAAGGGCCCGATGTATGAGATTGAACATAGGACTTCCAAAAACTTTCTGGGCAGAAGCAATGAGCATGGCATGTTTTATTATAAACAGGTCATTGAGCGTTGCTTTGAATGGAAAGGTAGCAGAAGAGGTATGGACAGAGAAAGAGCTAGATTACTTAGTTCTGAGAATTTTTGGGTGTCCAGCCTATGTTCATATTTGTCGCGCCCAGATTTTTCACACTCGAGGAATACTCACCCAAGCGGGAAAAATGCTGTACTCTCTCGTTAGAACTCACCCTCCTAGAAGAATGAGTGCGACTAGGTTTGAATTGAAAATTAGGTTTGAATAAAGGGCTTTTGAAAAAGATTCGGAGTCGCCACCTAACTTGATTAAGGTGAGTTAGGTCACCTAAAACTAAGAGTAATCCGAAGACTACACTTAGGGTTTTTGGAAAAAGGTTTTTTGAAAATACCTCCTCAAGAGAGAGTTTTTAGGAAAACAGGTTGTTTGGCAACCTTTGGAAAATGTTTAGCCCTTTTTAGAAAAATAACTCCTTTTTGGTCTTCGAAAACAATGATTTTAAGTTCGGAGGTTGGTTACGTGTAGGGAAGACACACTAAGCTATCACCCTACCCCGCCCTTTCGGTACCTACATGTCAATCTACCCTAGATTTACCTACGAGAGTCTTCGATTCACATATGTTCAATCCTATTCACTTTGAAAAACAATGTTTGAATAATATGATGCATGATATGCAAGTGCAAGATAAGAGAATGGAAAGATAGATTTGAAAAGAAGTTGGATTTGATTCGAAAGAGATTTGAAGAAATAGAATTGAAATTGAAAAGCTTGAAAACTTGGAAATAGGAATTTGAAAATAGAAATTTTGAAATTGAAATTTGAGATTTGAGAAGATTTTGAAAACCACACCCATGAGGGTGGAATTGAAAGTTTGAAAAGTATTGTGACCGCACCTATGAAGGTTGCCTACGTATCCCTTTGGGGGAATCAGGTCAGTCGTAGTTCAGACAAGAGTCCGATTGAAAATAGATTGATTTGAAGAGAGAGATTGGATTGGAAGAAAGAGATTGAATTGAGATTAGAAAAGGAGATTGGAAATTGGAATTGAGAAGATTGGACTTGGATTTGAGAAGATTGATTTTGGAAGAAAGATTTAGACTTGTTTTTAGAGAGATGAAGGTTTTAAGAAACCTAGACTTAGGAAAGAGACTTAGGAAAGGTTTGACTTGACTTGGAAGGTTTAGGAGATTAGGAAAGGTTGGATTTAAGAAATGTTTGAATTAGGAAATGTTCGATTTAGGAAAGTTTCAAATTAGGAAAGTTTCATTTTTGGAAAGTTTTCGAGTTAGGAAAGCTTTGAATTAGGAAAGTTTTCAAATTAGGAGAGTTTCGAAATTAAGAAAGTTTTGAAATTAGGAAAGTTTTGAATTAAGAAAATTTTGAATTTAGAAATGTTCGAAAAAGGGAAGTTTTGATTTTGGAAAGTTTTGAAAACAAGGAAGTTTTGAAAATACGAAAGTTTCGTTTTGGGAAAGGTTTGAAAAAGGAAAGTTTTCAGTTTAGGAAATGTTTGAATTAAGAAAGTTTTCAACTTAAGGAAGTCTTGAATTAAGAAAGTTTTGAATTTAGAAAAGTTTTAGATTTGAAAAGATTTTGAAGTTTTGGAAAGTTTAGAATTTGAAAAGATTTGGGTCTAGAAAGATTTAACTTAAGAAAGTTTCAAATTTAGGAAGCTTAGAATTTTAGAAAGATTTGAAATTTAGAAAATTTAGGATTTAGAAAGTTTTTAGGTTTAAATTTTAGATAGTCTTGAAATTAGGAAAGGCTTGAGTTTAGGAAAGGTTTGAAAACTTAGGTTTAAGAAGTTAAGATTTAAAAAGAGGGTAGAATTAGGAAAGGGTTGAATTAGGAAAGATTTGAAAGTTGAGTTTTTAAAATTTAGGAAAGATTTTTATGTTCAAGTTTTGGAAACTTAAGATTTAGGAAAGTGGAAGATTAGGAAGGATTGGAATTAGGAAAGATTTGGATTAGGAAGGGATTGGATTTGGTTTCTAAAAGAGAAAGGTTGGATTTTGTTTCCTAAAACGGAGGACGGGATCTAGTTTCCTAAACGGGGAGATTGGATTTGGTTTCTTAAAGAGAAGATAGGATTTGACAAGAATTTGGAGAGGGAAATTTTAGAAACCCTAGTTTTGAAAAATTGTAGTTCCGACGTAGAAAATAGGTTTTGAAAACATGTATAGTTTTGATGTAGAAAACAAAAGATTTTGGAAACCTAGGTTTAGGGCAAAGTTTGAAAATTGTGTTTTTGGAAAGAAAATTAGGGTTTCCTAATTGTGGGTTCTAGGGCTTGATTTGGGGCTCTAAGGAAAGAGTTTTTGGAAAGTGTGTTTTTAGAAACGAAGGTTTTTCTAGAAAGGAATCCTAGGGAGGAGTTTTTGGAAAGTGAATTTAGAAAGAGAGTTTTTGGAAAAGATTTTAAAGAGAAGGAGTTTTGGAAGGTGTGTTTTTAGAAACGTAGATTTTGGAAGGGAAATCCTAGAGGGGAATTTCTAGAAAGAAGATTTTAGAAAGAGAGTTTTTGGAAAGATTTTTGGAGAGAGTTTTTAGAAAGTGGATTTTGAGGAAAAGATTTTGGAGAGGAGTGGAAAAAGAGAGTTTTGAAAAATAGATTTTGGAATGGAGTTTTTGAAAACAATTTTGAAGAGGAGAGTTTTAGGAAAGTATATTGAAAAATGAATTTTTAGGAGGAAATTCTTGGAGAGAGAGAGAGAGTTTTTGGAAAGTACAAAAACATCTCACTTTCCTAAAGTGATTCTAGCCATAAGAGGGCTAGAACCACTTTAAGAAAGTGGTTTTGAAAAAAAAGTTTGAAAATATAGGCCAAAATGCCACTTTTAATATAACACTTTCCTAAAGCAACCCTAGCCATAGAAAGGCTAGAATCACCCTAGAATTGTGGTTTTGAAAACAAGTTTTTGAAAAAGAGATTTTGATGCAATTTTGAAAACAAGTTTAAAAACGATTTTTTGAAAAACAACTTTGAAAACGAGTTTTGGAAGATGCAAGACTATGATATGCACAATGCAATTTGGGGTCGTAAACATACAAGGTTAAGGCTTCACCACATAATCAAGGGGGCCGGACCCACGTGGTCTTTGGTTAGACTATAAGAAAGCCCCCGACACGGTGACTCTCAAATAGTCCAATCCTACACATGGACCGGGAATCCCCTTGTTTCAAGCATGCAAAGAAAGGGGGGGAAAGAGATGGGGGATTAAAATAGAGAAAACCCAAGTGGGTTGGAGAGAGAAGAGAGAGGGGGAATGCGGAAATTTAAATAGGGAGCCTACCTTGTTTCTTGTTTATTTTGCGCGCTGTGCAGTCTTTGGTCTTCGGTCTTCGTCTTGGTCTTCTTCTTCAGTCTTCAAGGGTTGTCTTCAAGCTTTAGATGGCAGCTCTTCAAGTCTTCCCATGATGGTTGAAGGTTAGGATATGAGTGTATAGAGGAGTGTATGAGTGTATAGGAGGCTAGGGTTTGTTTAGGGTGGCTAGGGTTTGGAGAAACCTAAGGAGGCTAGGGTTTTGGAGGTGCTCGAGCTCTGTATATCGAAATATAAGATTCTTAGGTTAAGTTTGCAGACCCCTTTCACGTTGATCGAGGCTCTGTATTTATAGAGGGAAGACAAGCCTGGCGCCTGTTGCAGTGGCGTCAGGGCAAAATTTACACTAGCGCCACTAGTAATGGCGCCAGGCCATTTTTTGGCTTGGCGCCACTGCTAGTGGCACCGGCCATTTAGGAAACAATTAAGGTCGGCAAGCAACGTATCTTTGACTAGATTTGGGCGCCTGTACTAGTGACTACCATGTAAATTTTAGCCTGGCTTCACTAGGAGTGACTCCGGAAAGTCCGGGAATGATTTGAAGGAGCCGAGAGTGACCCGGAAGGCCGGAAAGGAGCAGGAACACTTAAAATAGTGTCCTGGAGGTATTTGACTTGAAAAGTGAGGGTAAGATGTGTCGGAAAGGTTGACCGGGCCTTTAAGGGCAAAACGGTCAACCGGACCAGAAAACTGTCGGGACAGACTCAGACTGTCCCAGAAGAAGACTTGGGTTCTAGAAACATTATTTAGAATATTCCCAGAGGTTTCCGGTTTGATTCCTAGAGCCGGTGTGGTCGGAAAAGGAGGCCGGCCCACTAGGGGCAAAACGGTCATTTTGCACCGGGTTTGCCGGAACTGACTCGGAATGGTCCGAAAAGGTAAAGGAAGATTGAGAATAGTATAAAAAGTGTTCCCGGGTCATTACCGATTTGATACCCAGAGCCGGTGTGGTCAGAAATGGAGACCGGCCCACCAGGGGCAAAACGGTCATTTTGTACCGGGTTTGCCGGAACTAACTCGGAACGGTCCGGAAAGGTAAATAAAAATTGAGAATACTATAAAAAGTATTCTCGGGAGGTTACCGGTTTAATACCCAGAGCCGGTGTGGTCGGAAATGGAGACCGGCCCACTAAGGGCAAAACGGTCATTTTGTACCGGGTTTGCCGGAACTGACTCGGAATGGTCCGAAAAGGTAAAGGAAAATTGAGAATACTATAAAAAGTATTCTCGGGAGGTTACCGGTTTAATACCCAGAGCCGGTGTGGTTCCCAGGGCGTTCAGATGCCTAGGGGCAAAATGGTCATCTTGACCGAAAAGTCTCGAAAAAGGTCCTAAGGGTAGTTTGGTCATTTTTCACTGAAGTGAGATAACAGACACTGGTGTTGACCTGGGTTTTGAGTGTTTCCGCCACTCTAACGGTGTGAGTATTTCTGCTACTCGGACGGGGTTGACGATTTGAGAGTACTTCCGCTACTCTAACGGTTCTGTGAGTATTTCCGCTACTCTAACGGTTCTGTGAGTACTTCCGCTACTCTAACGGTTCTGTGAGTATTTCCGCTACTCGGACGGCTCCGTGAGTACTTCCGCTACTCTAACGGTTGAGTATTTCCGCTACTCGGACGGCTCTGTGAGTATTTCCGCTACTCTAACGGGTCTATGAGTATCTCCGCTACTCTAACGGTGGAGTATTTCTACTACTCTAACGGTTGTGTGAGTAGTTTTGCTACTCGGACCGTCTCGAGGAATAAACTGTCTCGAGAGAGGGATTGGAAAGGGGTCTTATCGTCTCCGAAGAGACGTGCCTGGGTTTTGAGTGTTTCCTCCACTCTGACGGTTGTGTGAGTGTTTCCGCCACTCTGACGGTTTTGTGAGTGTTTCCGCCACTCCGACGGTTTTGTGAGTGTTTCTGCCACTCTGACGGTTTTGTGAGGTCTTCCGCCACTCTGACGGTTTTGTGAGTAGTTTTGCTACTCGGACCGTCTCGAGGAATAAACTGTCTCGAGAGAGGGATTGGAATTGGAATAAGAATGGATAATGCCCATAAGGGCATTTTAGTCATTTTGCCTCTATTTGGGCCTGACAGGCCCGCGGAGCGATGGAAAGACGAAATTTGGACTAGAGGATTGGTTTCGATTGGAATATGCCTAAAATGACTTGAAAACAAGTCTGGACGGAGTGTAGACTGCCGAGCGGTCAAAAATGGGGTGCTTACAATATTCCTAGTAATGAGAGGTCAAAGCTTGGTGTGAAATCTAAACAGTGTATCTTTCTTGGTTATGAGAAAGGGGTAAAAGGTATAAGCTTTGGAATCTAGAGACAAAGAAAGTGGTAATCAGTAAAGATGTCGTATTTCATGAGGCTTCTATGGTCAAGACACATTAGGAAGTTCAGAAATCTGAGTCAGGGGAAAGCAGCAAGCAGCAAAGTATACAGATTGAGCTAGATAGTTTTGATACGGATGGTTCTTAGCCAGAAAATCAGCTTAATCAGCAACAGTAGTCGTAGCAGGAAAGCATTGCCATAAGGAGACCCAAACGAAACATCAAACGACCAGTAAGGTATGGTTTTGAGGATTTAGTTTCTTATGCATTGTCTACCACCAGTGGGGATCTGTCTATATTTTAGCAGGCTATCACTAGTTCTGAGAAGGACAGATGGATGAAAGCCATGAAGGAGGAGATGGAGTCATTGCACAAGAACAAGACTTGGGAGTTGGAAGAACTACCTCAAAGGAAGAAAACAGTGGGTTGCAAGTGGGTATACAAAAAGAAAGAAGCTGCATCAGAAAAGGAAAAGGAAAAGGAAAAGTTCAAGGCTCGGCCAGTAGCAAAGGGATACTCACAGAGGAAGGGGATTGATTATGATGAGGTCTTTTCTCCAGCGGTAAGACATACTTCGATCTGAATTATCTTGGCATTGGTGGCTGGTTATAATCTGGAGTTAAAGCAGCTAGATGTAAAACACCATTCCTCCATAGTGATTTCGAGGAAGTTTTGTACATGGAGCAACCTGAGGGGTTCATACGGCCAGGGACTGAGCATCTTGTTTGCAGGTCAAAGAAGTCACTTTATAGACTTAAGCAGTCTTCGAGGCAATGGTACAAGAGGTTTGACTCCTTCATGATTCGGATTGGGTTCACACATTGTGAGTATGATTGTTGTGTTTATGTTAAGAGTCTTGATGATGGCTCATATATTTTTCTACTACTTTATGTGGATGATATGCTTATTGCTACGAAGAGTATAGTTGACGTAAACAGGTTAAAGTCTTTGTTGGGCAAGGAATTTGATATGAAAGACTTGGGTGCTACCAGGAAAATACTTGGGATGGAGATTCGCAGAGATAGGTCAGCCGGCAAGTTATGGTTGTCTCAAAATGATTATGTGACGAAAGTATTGGAAAGGTTTAGTATGAATAATGCCAAACCAGTCAACACACCTTTGGCAAGTCATTTCAGGCTATCTACAGTATAGTGTTCAAAGTCAGATGAAGAAATTCAAGATATGTCAAAGGTGTCTTATGTTAGCGTAGTTGGTTACTTGATGTATGCGATGGTTTGTACGAGACCCAATTTGGCTAATCTAGGCAGAGAGCATTGGAAAGCAGTCAAGTGGGTTTTTAGATACTTGAAAGGTACTGCAGACGATGGGATCTTGTTTGCTAGACAGCCGGGTCAGATTTCAGTTGTAGGATTTATGGATGCAGATTATGCTAGAGATGTGGATGACAGAAGGTCTACAATAGGTTATGTATTTACACTTGTGGGCGGACTTATCTATTGGAAATCCATGGTACAACCTCTAGTGGCTCTATCTACTACCGAGTCTGAATACATGGCGATGACTGAGGCTACTAATGAAGCATTGTGGTTAAAAGGGTTGGTTAAAGAGTTGGGCATAGAACATGGTCGAGTGTGGTTGCACTGTGATAGTCAGAGTGCCATTTATTTGGCGAAGCATCAGGTGTATCATGCTTGGACTAAGCATATCAATGTCAGGTTTCACAAGATGAGAGAATTGATTGTTATAGGTGATTTGATACTCGAGAAGGTGCACACTTTAGAGAATGTAGCTGACATGTTGACAAAGACTATTACCGTAGGCAAGTTCAAGCATTGCTTGGACTTGGTTAACATCTCCAGGTACTAGAAAAAGGGAGGCATTTCACAAACCAGTTGGATTGAGATGGTTATCTTCTGAATGGGTGAATATTTGCCAATGTGGAGATTGTTGAAACTTATGGCTCATATGTTTGATATGGAGAGACACTAGCAAGTTCTAGAAAGAGGGGTAGATGCTGAGCGGAGTGGAGCAGAGCGAGAGGAACGAAGCGTACCGAGCAAACTAAATACTCTTGTTACGGTTTTACGGGTATCTATATATATTCTCGTATTGTAAACGCTAGAAGATTAGATGAATAAGAAAGACTTTCGCTCTCGCTCCTGTGGATGTACCCGAATTTGGGGAACCACGTAAATCTCTATGTTCTATACTGTTTTTCTCGTATTCTATTTTGTGTGTGTATGTGATTGTGCTAACAGAACCCAAGAAAGAGGAGCTCAAGATTAAGGACTCCCAACAAGAAAAGGTGACCGAGAAAATAACAATGGAGAGTGAGATATCCCATACTCTTCTTCAACATGAATTGAGCCTTAACATCCCTATCATGCAAGATTCTATTTTTATTCTTTATTCTTTACAAACTTGTATGAGTGTTTTGTATAATTTTGGGTTCAATAGTATTCATACTTATGCATATTTATTAATTGTGAACTCATTACTCATGGTAAGTGGTAAGTGGCTCTATGCACTGAAACACTCTCGATGTGGAGTTGGATAGCCTTCTCTTGTGTAGTTTGGTAGTGTAGGAGTAGGTAGGTAGTTTTTGCTTTCTTTTGATTTTATTTTTAAAGTTCTTCCCTAGTTGGGGGGAGGGTGTTGTCCCACCGAGGATTTTCATCCCTTTTTTATGCATTCATGTTTTTGTTTTTCTTTATTTGATGCATTGAGGATATTGCATCATTCTAGTTTTTTTTTTTGGGGGGGGGGGGGGGGGGCCTACTAGTCTTTTTGTTTTGTTTTGTTCTTTTTTTTTTATATAAAAATTCATAAAAAAAAACTCATTAAAAAAATTTTTAAATAGTTTTATTCTATCAAACCTTGTTATGCTTTATTGAGTAATTTTCTGGTATTAGTTTATGATTGATCTATCTTTTGGACACTGGGAAGTCTTCAATAAAGGTTTGATGTATCATATGGTTCGGTACTTTGGTTTGTATTTTTCACACTTTTTCATATACTCTTTATGTTTACTGTTGCGATTAAAAGTGTTAGAGATTATCTTGAGGAACCATTTGTGTATCCATGTCGTAGTTAGTATGATGATAAGTTACTTTGTTCTACGTTTTTGACTAAATTCGAGTTGATGATTGATTCACCTTAGATGTTGTAATGCATTGCAAGTTTTTGTCATAAAACCGTTATGAGAGAGAATTTACATTATTGTGCACTAGTATGTTGTATGATATTTTTATGTTTCTCTTTTATACATGCATGTCCTTATAAGATGGAAATTTTATACCTTGTCAGCTTTAGAGCCTATTTATCGCCTTTTGAGAGTGATTTACATTTATTCAAGGTTCTTTATTGATCTTCATTCATTGAATAGCTTCATTATACTTGATTTTGATTTACATGTTGAGTATTAGTTGGAGTTATTGACATCTTATACACCCTTGAAGTTTTGATTTGATGTGATTTTCAGATTATAAAAGTATAGGTCATTTCATTCCATTGAGCCATTCATATTTATATTTATTTCTTGATATTCGTATACACATGAGCTTAAAAGTATGTTAATGTTAAATTTCAGAGTTTGTGCATTGCTTATATTTTTGTGAAGTTGAAAGTGTATGGAGTTGAAAAGTAAAGAAAAGAAAAGAAACGATGAAAAGGAGTTGAAAAGAAAGAGAAAAAAATTCAAATAATAGAGAAGTGAAGGAAGTTAAAAAGTCCAATATTATTGCAAAGTTGAGAATCTGGAAGTGTGTGTTTATTGATCATCATGTGTAGTGCACAATGCATATGTTGAGTTTCATTATCTCTTCTTCTTTCTCCCTTCTTGGCTCTTCTTTCACATGGCCTTAGAATATCCGAAATTACATGAATCTTTAATTCAATTGCATATAAAGCATCAATGTCAATTCTCTAATTATGCTTAAACAGTAAATATTCTTTCATGAAGCTATGCTAAGTCGATACACTTACAATTTATCCGTTTTTAATTCAGAATTACTCTACTTGCATGTCTTGTATATTTACTCTTAAAATGAGTTTTTCATTCAGAGACCCTGTGTGTTCATGTTCAAAGTTGAGTGTATGCCTTGTTAGACTTGGGTCGAAGCATGAAGGACATAATTGTACGAGTTACGAGACATTAGAGTTATATGCCATCGATAGTACATTTCAATGTATCCTATTTCTTTGATGTTTTATGCCTTTACCTTGAGATGACTCATGATCTAAGTAGATTGAGACTTTACTTGATTGAGGTTAATATATTTTTCATGTTCTTTGATATCACATTGACATTACATGGATAAATGTTTGTGGGTATTCATCACTGTAAGCCCTCACGAGACACCACTCGTCCACTAGAGGTAACCTAAGGGTTTAAAGGCTTAGTGCATATGCTAAATGCACTCATGACTCCCATGAAAGTGGAGATATGTTTTTGGTTTTAGTATTTTGCTAGGGACTAGCAAAAGGTTAGTTGGGGGGTGTGATTGTACTCTCAAAGTACCATCTACAAGCTTTAATTAGTTATTTGTTAGCCTTCGAATAGGTTTAATTATGTTATTTTAGTCCTAATTCATTACTAACTTAGTCTTACGTATGTTTTCAGGAATTTTGGATTAAAAATGAGAAATTCGCACTAAATTGGAAAAGGCATTCGAACGGTGAAAAGTGGTGTTCGAACGGTGACCAAGCGTTCGAAGTGCATTCGAACGGTACATCAAATGGTGTCACGCCAAAACCAGGTCCGAAGACTGTTTGATAGATTCAGAAAACATAAAATCCGTCTGAAGAGCATTAGAAGATCATTCGAACGGTTAATTAGACGTTCAAAGTCCGTTCGAAGGCCGTTCGAATGGTGCAACAGAATTTCCCATTTTTTCTGCTGCCTATATAAGCTGGGATTGAACCTCTTATAAGAGGATTCTGATGTTGATGTTTTTCTAGGGTTTTAGAAGTAGTTTTAGGAGTAGATTAGAGTAGTTTATTCATAGTTTTCGTTCAATTTTCAATTCTTATAAACAGATTACTCCATCTTTTAATATATTTTCAATACAACTTTGCGTATCTAAAATTATAATGAGTAGCTAGATTCCATCTTGGGATTAATTGTGAAGATTAATTGAAGATCTTGGATGAACAAAGGAGGTACGCTTTTGGTTTTAAAGTTAAATTTTCTGGTTTTCTTTCTTCTTCTTCTTCGTTCTAGAAACTTTCAAAAACCTGGAAGTTTGATTATATTCAGTAACATTTATACATGAATCTATAGTCAGTATATGCACTGCACGAATCGATGTTCGATAATGTTTATACATGAATCTATAGCCTGTATATGTGTTGCGCAAATCTATGGTACTCGTCATTGATTCTAACGACCTGGTTTATTCTAAAAGTTAAAGTTTTGATGAACACCTGATTTTATCACTAAATCTTCTGAATCTGAGACTCGCGACGTAGTCGAATGATTTGAATTATTAAATTATCTCTTTGGAATTCCAAGATATGCAATTGGTTGGATCGATTGATTCCAAGACTTTTTATTTATTTCTTAGTTTAAATTAGATAACAAATCTTTTCTCAACCTAAAATCATATTTTTGTTTATTGGAGTGTTTTTCCTAAGATTTTTTATCCACGGTAAGTTTTCCTATTTACGTAAACCATCTTCCCTGTGGGATCGAACTTGTAGTAATGAGAAATTATTACTACATTACGGCCCTGCACTTGTGGTTAAGTATCACCCTTTTAGCGAGCAATCAGCTTTCGGTAGTCAATACACATTCTCCAACCTGTTTGGATCCTAGTTGGCACTAGTTTGTTATGCTCATTCTGTACTACAGTGACTCCCGACTTTTTAGGGACGACTTGGGTTGGACTTACCCATGCATCTTCGAAATCTTTAATATATGCGTATGGTTGCTCCGAATCATAACTGTGAAATTGAGACAAGGCAGGTCACATTCCTGGTTTAATATTTAACGTGGCTTGGTGTGTAGGAATTACTATGATGGAAGTGGGGGTTTGCCTTTGGGGATTCATGTAATCCCTCATGGTACGGTTCTGGGCAGCATTGTCCCCTTGGTTACTTCCTCTTTCGAGGTTGTCATTGTTGCCTGGTTTGCCATTGGAATGGGTCTTAGGTCAACAATCAAGGAAAAACTAGGAAGGTCTACTAGACTACGATGAATGGGTGATAAAGTCAAGTAACCTGATGGAAGATTGCACAACAGGTCGGCTTGAACTAAACGATGTGTCTAATCTCTAAAATATGATGACATACATATGCAATACACACAAGAAAACACGTACAGTCTAACTGATCCTCCAATCTCCTCGGAAATATCAACTCCGTTGCCCACAAAACAAGTAATTTATCCCAGCTAAACCTCCAATCTCCGCATGCAAAGCAATACCACCAATAAACAATTAGCACAGAGCCTAACTGCCTCTAAATACGCCTCTTATCTAAATGAATTCCTAGACCCCTAAAAAGGAAAGAAAAACAAATAATCCTAAAAACTAACACAAAAAGGTGGAACAAGGTTACCGATATAGCCTTAGCTGTCGATTTCCTTGCTGTGATAGATGAATGGCAAATTAGTCCGCTAAATTTCATGTGGATTGAGGTTCGTGTTCTAGCACGCCTCTTATGGTCCCTTGTGCGAAAGTATGCTCTCCGGCAATTGCGCCAAAAATTGCTTGATCGCTACCAAATATGTGGTGCTCAACCACAAGTGCACGGGTCGCAATGCAATATAGAATCTCGGAGGTACGAGTATCATCCCACAGGATGCAGTGCCAAGGTGATCACAAGAAAACTATAACACTCAACTCAACCCTAACTTAACACTAACTTATGCTTCTAAAAAGAGAAAAGAAAATTCTTGTATTTGGTTTTTTGAAAGAGTTAAACTAAATCTAAACAATGGAAGCAATTAAAATTGATTGAAACTTTATAAAGAAATGACTCCAAATCAATTGATCCGATTAACCGAGTTTCTCAGAATACCAATGAAGGTGTCGTATAACTCAAATCCTTCGACTACGTCACAAGTCTCAGATTCGGAAGATTAAGCTTTAAAACCAATAGTTCTTTCAATCTTCAATTTCTAGAATAAAACGGGTTGTTATAATTAAGGACATGCATCATCGATTCGTGCAGCGCATATACTAAACCCAACTCACACATACATATTACAAGGCAGCATATGTACTGAGTGTGGTATTCACACATAATAACAAATACAATAGGACTCCCAGGTTTTCGAAAGTATCTAGAATGAAGAAGAAGAAGGAGAAAAAGAAGAATCAAGAAGATATAGCAGTGAATTCAACCTTACCTCCATTGTCCAACCTCGATCCCCAATCAATCCCCACAATTGATCCTGAGTTAAGAAATTTAGCCGCTCAAGGCCATGGAAAACAATTAAGTATGTATTGAAAACTTTCTGGAATATAAAAACTATAAGCGAACTATGAATCTTGAATTTGTTGGCCCAAGAAGGCAACCCAAGTGGGAGGTGAATTGGGTTTTATAGAATTTATATCAAGAATTGCAACTAAAAACAGTTTATGTATTTTGACAATGATTAATCGAAGTGTAAATCGAGCAAGTAAAGTGTATATCAAAGTATATATCTATGCAAGCATGTATAGAGAGCAAATAACCAAAACAAAGGCAAGAGAGAAGAGCACCAGATTTATAGAGGTTCCGCCGACCATGCCTACGTCCTCTCTTCTTTGATCCTTTCGAAGGAATTCCACTATGTAATACTCCTTACACAGCTGCTGGTTTTGCCATAAGTGCCCAGCTCACTCTTACAAAAGCTTCTTCCCAAGCTTTCAAAACCAAGAGATTTTGTCCAAGCTCCTCTCAAACTTACAAGTGATTTTGTCCAAGCTTCACTCAAACTTACAAATGTTTTTACCCAAGAACACTCAAACTTACAGGTTTACAAACCCACCCAAGTGAAATGAATAAAGGTTATACAATAGGTAACTCTCCTAGTGAGTATATGAACAAATACAACTCAATGAATAACCTTAAAAACTCAACAAAAATATGTGGTAGTGAGGTACAGGTGATTTTCAGCTTCAAGCACTTGATATCAATGGTATAATTGCTCTAATCATCATCATTGAAGTTGTATGTATCCTGTATATAAAGATATGGATCGATTCTAGCCGTTGGAGAGGTATGGGAGAAGTTTTGGTTGCATATTTGCCCATACCGTCTGTTAGAAAACTAGCCGTTACTGTCTGGGGATCGACTCTTTTTACAATGAGTCGACTCTTTTTGCATTTCAGTAGATTTTTCAAGTCACTGTCCAAATGAGTCGACTCTTTTGTCCTAGGAGTCGACTCTTTTAAGCAGTCTGCAAAAATTTCATTCTCTGTTGAAATGAGTCGACTCTTTTTACACCAGGAGTCGACTCTTTTAAGCTTCCAGCAGAATTCCAAGGCTCTGTTCGAATGAGTTGACTCTTTTTACTTGAGGAGTCGACTCTTTTAACCAAAAACCATATTTTTGTAGCTTTTTTTCAGCCTTTTCCAAAGCTTCCAATCTTTTCAAGGATCATTCAAATAAGTTTTTTACAGCTTGCAAATGCTTCTTCAAGGCTTGATAACTCCAACAATATCTTCAATTCATTCTAGATTAATTTTCTCCATTTTCATTACTTGTAGAGCTCTTCCATCATCAAGGCTTCATCCATTGATTCAAGTCTTCTTCAAAATCTTCAAGAGAGCTTCTAAGACTTAGAATCTTCATTTCTTCAACTGATTTGTCATTCTTCTTTAGACATCTTCATTTCTAGATTTCTTCTAAAATTCTTCAATCAATATATCTTCTCCATAGATTTAAACGAATCTTCTAAGAAAGCTTTTCTAGTCTTGTGATTCCTTCCATGTCTTCAAGACATCTTAAAATCTAACAAGAAAGCTTCCATATCTTTGAGTCGATCTCTTCTTCTTCCATTCTTGCAAGATATCTTCAAATCTTCGAAGAAAGCTTCCATGTCTTTGAGTTGGTCTCTTCTTCTTCTATTCTTGCAAGATATCTTCAAGTCCTCAAAGTCTCCAATCCTTTCAATCAAGACTTTTAGCATTTTTATTCTTCTTCCTTGATATCCATCATCTTCTTTCTCTTATAAGATCACCATTGTTGAATATGTCATTCCTTCATGAGTATCAATCTTCAATCTAAGATTTTCATCAACTTGATATTCCTTTATCTTCTTGTAATATCAGCTTTGTAGAATACATCACCTCATCATGCTTTTCAATCTTTATTCAAATCTTTGCATCACAAATCCTCCATCATGATAAGCTTCAAATCAAAATCTAATTAATAACTACTCTGCACACTAAGTAGAATTATTAGATCATTAAACCATGTTTTGTTATCATCAAAATCAAGGCATTGACTCAACAATCTCCCCCTTTTTTATGATGACAAAACATTAAAAATATATGCACTTAAGCTCAATATAAAACATGAAGATTAATATGTATGAGAAATATGGGACTTCAAATTCTGAGTTTTCTTCCCATGTCAATATATTTTTCATAAGTATTTCTCCCCCTTTTTGTTAATCAATCAAAAAGGTAAGCAAATTTGAAATGAAAAAGTGGAGTCAGATTTTAAACACTTCGCCCCCTTAATGAAGGAGTTTTACAAAGTGAGATTTTAATCTGCAATGTCAAAAAAATTTAGAGAAAGTGAGATTTTCATACCAAGCCTTTGCTCCCCCTTGCTTTTGTACTTTGTGCCTTTGAGTAGTTTGAGATCCAAGGTAGAGCAATCAACAAACATAGTAGGGTATGTATGCACTTGGAAGTTCATGCTTTATTCATTTTATTTGATGATGCATTGCTCATGCTCCATGTTTCTCCTTGTGCATCAGTTCAATGCTCCCCCTTTCTTTTACAGTTAATGCCTTATTGCACTACAATTCCTTTGCACTCATTTAGTACCAGAGAATAATTCATTGTAGTCAACTAGTACCAAATAATGAAATGAGAGTTAAAAAGGAATGTGTTTCTTTTAACTGGTAATGTGTTTCTCATACCAACTTCCTTTTTTGTCAAATCATATCAAGGAGTAATAGATGGAGAAAAACAGACAAGTACAATAGCAAAAAGAAAGTAAAATGATGTTTATGAGAAGACCATTGATTAAGGCAGTTAAAGCAATCATTCATTCAGCAAATTCAACATTGTTAAAGCAATCACTCATTCAACAAATTTAACATTGTTAAAACAATCACTCATTCAACAAATTTAACATTGTTAAAGCAATTACTCGTTCAACAAATTTAACATTGTTAAAGCAATTACACATTCAACAAATTCACTTATTCGACATTCACAGGTAAAACAATAATGTTTAGACAATGAGATCCAAAACACATCATTCATTCATAAAGAAATATTGAAAGAGTTTAACAAAGAGAACCATCCACAAAAATATTACGTGATGCTTTAGAAAATGACTTGTTCAAAAACAGAAGATAGGAAGTTCAGAGGCAGAGGTCTTCATTTTCTTTTGGGAGAAGGGGTTTGAGAGAGATCAACTGGATTATCAACAGTGTTTGAAAATTTGCTGCTTGAAGGTCTTTGTCTCAGGCCATATTTGTGAGGTGCAACAGAAGACTTTGGAGGAGTTTGGCCAAAGGGATCAGAGGGGTCTGCAGGTGATGGCTGATAAGAGGTATGCTCCTTTCCACTAGATTCTTCCAACTCATCTGTGTTGGAATCCTCTGCTGCAAATTCTGCTGCTGAAGGGAAGAGAGGCTGGTATTGGTCTCCAACCAGCTTCTTCATATATTTGCCAATATGCTCAGTGGAAAGAGCAATGTCATTGGCAACTTTCCCTCTTATTTTGTTTCCTTCAGACACAAAGGCCTTGCTCAATTCCCTTACTTTTTTTTCAACAAAGAATAATCTGGTAGCCCCATTATCAATTTTCTTATCCAACTTGGTGAACATCTCTTCTTGATGCCTTTTCAAATCTCTTACCATGCTCATCAAAATAGACATATCCACTGATTGGCCACCTGGAACAATGCTCATTGGAAAAAGTTCCCTTGGAGTAAGAGAAGGGGCAGGTCTAGAGGGTTCACCACTCTCTGGTATGGCACTGGAAGGTTCACCTCTTTCAGTGGATTCAATTCTAAGAGTCCCACTGTCAATATATTTCTCCTTTCTAGGGGTCCAGGTCTTGCTCTGTGGGTTGAAGTGATAGCCCATTCTTGACAAAATTTTCTGATTGTACTCATCAGAATTTGAATCAGGGGTTCTGTGCTTTTCACCCCTTAAGTCTATCTTGAAGTGTTTGAAAACTTTGGTCAAAAGAATCCCATAGGGTAGGCTAACTTTGGTTCTTGAGGCCTTGACAATGTGCTCTAAAATGAACTTAGGCAAATCAATTTTGGTGTCTGTCAAATAAGCCTAAAGGAAAAACAATTCCCTTTCAGTGATGTAGTCAAACTTGCCACCTTTAGGAATGAGAATGTGGCAGATAAAGTGATGCACCAATCTCAGTTCCAAAGGCAACTCATTGGCCATGGGTTGGAATGAATTATCAGTAATTTTCTTTCCCAGTATAGCAGACAATGCAGTCTTTCTACTAACATCTCTCTTGTCCATTTGTCCACCACTACCAATTTTTAAAATCTGACAGATCACTCCTTTAGTGAGTGTAATGGTTTCACCCTTCACATAACTAATCACATTTACATCCCCAGTTTCCTTTTCTAAATGGGCTAAGAATTGTCCTATAATTTCAGGATATACATCATCCTTTAACAGGGTAATGGATTTCCAACCAAGGGCTTCAAATTTAGGTTCAAATGCAAACTTCTCTTTGGCAAAGAGAGCATAATTTATCCATCTTCCATTTAAAATAACTCTAGAAGAGAAGATTTTCTCATACTTATCTCGGTTGGATTTCTTCTCAAAGTAGATGTTGTTGTCGAGAAATTCATCTTCCTCCTCCTCAGTTTGCTTCCCTTTTCTCCTTTTTGAAAGCCTGGAAGAGTCCCCTTCTGTTATCCTCTTCGCTCCTCTTTTGGATGTGGGAGTCGGCTCTTTTAGGGCTTTCTTGCCTTTCTTCGATGGAGCAGATTTAGGAGCTATTGAAGGTTGAGAATGGCAGTTGAAGGAAGATAGGAAGGCTCTAGGATGATCAAATATATGTTGGTTATGGATTGAGAGAGAGTTTTTCGGTGGTTGGAAGTGGAGGTGGCGGTTGATCGTGAAACAAAAGAGAGAAAACAGAAATTTTGGAATGATTTGAATAAAACACGGGTTTTACAGTTTTAAAGCAATTTGAACTTAAATAAGTCGACTCATGGCTTAAAAGGGTAGACTCTTTTGAGTGAAGAAAGCTTCCTGGCCTCTCTGTTCAAATGAGTCGACTCTTTTGGCAAAGGGAGTCGACTCTTTTCAACAGAAGACTTCTGGGGCTGATTCCAGAGTCCAGGGGTCGACTCTTTTGAGGCATGAGTCGACTCTTTTTCTCCAGAAATGCAAAGATGTGTTTTTAAAAGCTATGAAATGCATCAAACAAGTTTGTAATCAATTTCAAAGATACATATGCATTCATCAAACATATATAGACATCTAAGCATTCAAGATAAAGGATTGTTCATTCCTAATTCTCTCCTAATCATACAAAATCTATCTTCATTTAAAAGTTTTGTGAATATATCAGCAAGTTGATGTTCAGTACTCACAAAATCAAGCAAGATATCACCTTTTTGCACATGATTATGTATAAAATGATGTCTAATCTCAATGTGCTTTGTGCGAGAATGTTGAATAGGATTTTTGGTTAGATTGATGGCACTTGTGTTATCACATCGAATTGGAATATGTTCAAATGTTAAACCAAAATCCTCTAGTTGATGTTTTATCCAAAGCACTTGTGCACAACAACTTCCGACTACAATATACTCAGCCTCAGCTGTAGAAAGGGCAACTAAGTTTTGTTTCTTACTAAACCATGAAACAAGCATATTTCCAAGAAATTGACAAGAGCCACTAGTGCTCTTTCTATCAACTTTACTACCAGCATAATCAGCATCCGAATAACCAATTAAGTTCAAAGATGTGTTTCTAGGGTACCATAATCCAAGATTAGGTGGGTGTTTAAGGTATCTAAATATTCGTTTAACAGTAACAACATGTGATTCCTTAGGATTAGATTGAAAGCGAGCACACAAGCATACACTAAACATAATATCAAGCCTACTGGCAGTCAGATAAAGCAATGAGCCTATCATACTTCTATATAGCTTGGAATCTACCAAAATACCTTTCTCATCACTGTTAAGCTTTGTTGAAGTATTCATAGGGGTGCTTAATGGTTTTGCATCTTCTAGTCCAAACTTCTTGAGTAGATCTTTGATGTATTTAGCTTGGTTAATGAAAATTCCTTCCCTTGATTGTTTGATTTGAAGTCTAAGGAAGTAATTGAGCTCACCCATCATGCTTATTTCAAACTCACCCTACATACACTCAGCAAATTCTTTGCAAAGCTTTTCATTAGTAGAGCCAAATATAATGTCATCAACATAAATTTGCACAAGTAACATGTCATGATTTTTAACTTTTATAAAAAGAGTTATATCAACTTTTCCTCTCGTAAAATCATTTTCAGTCAAAAATTTGCTTAGCCTTTCATACCAGGCCCTTAGGGCTTGCTTTAAACCATATAAGGCTTTAGTAAGTTTGAAAACATGATTTGGAAATATAGGATTTTTGAAACCAGGAGGTTGTTCAGCATACACCTCTTCAGATATAAAGCCATTCAAAAATGCACTTTTCACATCCATTTGATAAAGTTTGAAATTCTTGAAACATGAAAATGCAAGCAACATTCTAATAGCTTCTAATCTAGCTACAGGTGCATAGGTTTCATCAAAATCAATTCCTTCTTCTTGACTATAGCCTTGAGCTACAAGTTTTGCCTTGTTTCTAACAACAGTTCCAGATTCATCCATCTTGTTTCTGAACACCCATTTGGTTCCAATTACAGAATGATTTTTAGGTCTAGGAACAAGATTCCAAACCTCATTCCTTTCAAATTGTTTTAACTCTTCTTGCATGGCCATAATCCATGATTCATCATTTTCAGCATCTTGAAAACATTTTGGTTCTATTTGTGCAAGAAAAGCAAGATGATTACATACATTTCTAAGAGATAATCTTGTTCTTACCCCTTGTGATGGATCACCTAATATTTGATCTGTTGGATCCTTTGGCAATCCTTCATTCTCATCTTGTTGGCTTGACGAGTCATATTGATTTCCTTTTTCATGTGGTGAAGCTTCATTTTGAGTTGAATTGATGTTCAACGTATCCAAGTTCTTTTCCACATCATCTATATCATCATTCACAACCTTTCTAAACAAAGGGTTTAGTTCATCGAAGGTAACATGAATTGATTCTTCAACAACTAAGGTTTTCTTATTGTAAACTCTATAGGCCTTGCTATGTGAGGAATATCCTAGAAGGATAGCTTCATCAGATTTTGTATCGAATTTACCAAAGTTGTCCTTATTGTTATTCAACACAAAGCATTTGCATCCAAAAGCTCTAAAGTATGAAACATTTGGTTTCTTATTTTTCCAAAGCTCATATGGGGTTTTATTCAAAAATTTTCTTATCAAAACTCTGTTTAACACATAGCAAGCTGTGTTAACAGCTTCTGCCCAGAAATATTTTGGCAAATTGTTTTTACAAAGCATTGTTCTCCCCATTTCTTCCAAAGTTTTTTTTTTCCTCTCAACAACTCCATTTTGTTGAAGAGTTCTAGGTGCTGAAAAATTATGTTCAAAACCATTTTCATCACAGTATATTTCAAAAGGTTTGCAATGAAACTCACCACCATGGTCAGTCCTAATTGCTGTGATTGTAAATCCTTTTTCGTTTTGAACCTTTTTACAAAACTTGGTAAAGAAAGCAATTGTTCATCTTTGTGAGCTAGAAAGAATGTCCATGTAAACCTTGAGTAATCATCAACAATGACAAGAGCATATTGTTTACCAGTTAAATTTAGAGTTCTAGTTGGTCCAAACAAATCCATATGCACTAGTTGAAGTGGTCTAGAAGTAGAGAGCATGTTTGTAAATTTAAAAGAAACTCTGGTTTGCTTTCCTATTTGACATGCATCACATGTTTTGTCTTTTTCAAAATTGAGTTTGGGAAGACCATTTACTAACTCATTTTTTGAAATTTTTGAAAGAATGCTCATACTAATATGACCAAGCCTTCTATGCCACAACCAACTATCCTCTTTGTTCACAGCAGCAAGGCATTTAATTTTACAAGAAGATAATTCATTTAAATTGAAGGTGTAAATATTGCCTTATCTATGACCAGTCAATATGATCTTGTTATCATTTATGTTTACTACATTACATTTAGATGATTCAAACACTACCTTGCAACCTTTGTCACACAATTGACTAATGCTTAACAGGTTGTGTTTAAGTCCTTTAACAAGTAAAATATTCTCAATAGAAGTTGAAGAATTTTTATCAATACTACCTATACCGATGATCTTGCCTTTGCTATTATCTCCAAAAGTGACCAATCCTCTATCCTTTGGTTGCGAGAGAAGTGAATTGAGTTTCATCTCTAGTCATATGTCTTGAACAGCCACTGTCCAAGTACCATTGATCCTTTTTGGAGTTTGCTTGAAGACATACCTACAAAATAAGTAACTCAACCTTTGACCTTTGGTACCCAAATCATCTTGGGTCCAGTAGGGTTAGTCTTTAATGTTCCTTTTAGAACCCAAGCTTTCTTGACAGCATGAGATTTTTGTATGAGGAAGCATTGATTTGCAAAATGACTTCTCTTATGACAATAAAAGCATGTGATTGTAGTTTTTGAAAACTTTTTATGTTTGAAAACATTGTAATCTATTCTAGCCTCGTCAAGAGAGCAATTTCGTTTACCAAGCATAACATCAAGTTTATCTCTTCCATTGACACATTTAGAGAGAGATTTTTCTAAATCAGTGACTTTGTCTTTCAAAACAGAGTTTTCCTTTTTCAAAATATCATTTTCATTTTGTAACTCTTCACTTTCTTCTGTGAGAGTGGATACCATATTCTTGAGAAGATTGTTTTTGATACCTAACTTTTTAAATTCAACAATTAAATCATCGAAAGCATTTTGTAATTCATTAAATGAAAAATCAGGATTAGTTACCTCTGTTTCTTCTTCATGTGCCATAAGACATAAATTGGCTACTTCATGAATTTCAGATTCATTTGAGCTTGAATCTTCACTGTCACTCCATGTTGCAGCTAGAGCCCGCTTCCCTCTTTCTTTCTTTCTTTTCTTCTTCAGCTGGGAACACTCATTTCTCATGTGTCCTGGCTTTTTGCATTCGTAGCATATAATGGTGGAATCCTTGTTGTTGGACTCACCCTTTGCTTCATTCTTCTTTCCTCCTTTCCATCTTCTTTTCATGAATCTCTTGAATTTTCTTGTGATTAGAACAGGATCTTCATCCTTTTCCAAAGCTTCCAATCTTTTCAAGGATCATTCAAATAAGTTTTTTACAGCTTGCAAATGCTTCTTCAAGGCTTGATAACTCCAACAACATCTTCAATTCATTCTAGATTAATTTTCTCTATTTTCATTACTTGTAGAGCTCTTCCATCATCAAGGCTTCATCCATTGATTCAAGTCTTCTTCAAAATCTTCAAGAGAGCTTCCAAGACTTAGAATCTTCATTTCTTCAACTGATTTGCCATTCTTCTTTAAACATCTTCATTTCTAGATTTCTTCTAGAATTCTTCAATCAATATATCTTCTCCATAGATTTAAACGAATCTTCCAAGAAAGCTTTTCTAGTCTTGTGATTCCTTCCATGTCTTCAAGACATCTTCAAATCTAACAAGAAAGCTTCCATATCTTTGAATCGATCTCTTCTCTTCCATTCTTGCAAGATATCTTCAAATCTTCGAAGAAAGCTTCCATGTATTTGAGTTGGTCTCTTCTTCTTCTATTCTTGCAAGATATCTTCAAGTCCTCAAAGTCTCCAATCCTTTCAATCAAGACTTTTAGCATTTTTATTCTTCTTCCTTGATATCCATCATCTTCTTTCTCTTATAAGATCACCATTGTTGAATATGTCATTCCTTCATGAGTATCAATCTTCAATCTAAGATTTTCATCAATTTGATATTCCTTTATCTTCTTGTAATATCAGCTTTGTAGAATACATCACCTCATCATGCTTTTCAATCTTTATTCAAATCTTTGCATCACAAATCCTCCATTATGATAAGCTTCAAATCAAGATCTAATTAATAACTACTCTACACACTAAGTAGAATTATTAGATCATTAAACCATGTTTTGTTATCATTAAAATCAAGGCATTGACTCAACAGAATTAATTACAGATACTAAGGATTCTTGAACAAAATCTTGAATTAAAGCAATAAAACTTGAATTTAACAGAAGTAATTACAAGAATAATGAAAACCCTAATTACTCCTATGAATCTAGACTAAAAAGCAGTAAAAACCCTCAAGAAATTGTCCTCCTTCTCTAGAAATCAAAGGGATATATATAAAAATCGCAAGTAGAGTCCTAGCAGAAATAGGAAATCTTCTCCAAAAATCCTTCTTAGTGTTCGAACCCTCAGAGTAATGTTTCTCTTCTGTTTCTTCTTAGAGTTCAAACTCCCCTTTTCCCTTTGTAATTAGAGTTTGAACTCCCAAGCCTGTGAATTCCTTTTCTACTTGTCTAGCCTCTGAGCATTCGAACCCTCTTCTGGGAGTTCGAACCCAAAGGCCAGAATATCATTTTTCTTCACATTTGCCAGCCACCGTTTGAATGCCACTTTTTTTCTTGTTTTCACCATTCAAACGCTCAGTGCATTTTTCTCAAATCTTCAACTATCTTCCCCTATTTCTCTATAGCTCAATTCAAGGCTTTTGGAATCCATTTCTCGTAATGCTCATTAGACGTGAACTTATATAACTTCGTGAGATCTTTCCAACGACGCATCTTTCATTCCATTCCAAGCTACAAATAAAAACTTGTACATTTCTTGAAACAAATCCCAATAATGGCCCTCGATATGCGTGCCTGCACTCCGGATCACTTTTATAACTCCAAATTCTCTTCATTATCAACATTTACCTACAATGAACTCAAAATACAACTCTCAGTACAGAATATATTAAAGAGGGTATAATTAACCTAATCTAAAGCTAACTTTGGTCAACTTAGTTGCATTGAACTATACTTATATAGCAGACCATAGTTGAGCAAGATCGAGCAGGCCATACCAAGCATGACCTGCCGAACATGACCATGCCGAGCACGACCAAGCACGACCATGTTGAGCATGACCGAGCAGGCCATACCCCAAGCAGACCTTGTGGGACGGTGCCGATCATTCCCTCTCACCTGCCATGCTAGTGGGGGCTATCACTAACAACCCAATCATGATAACGTGCTTCCAACTCCAGGACCTCGCGTGTAGCAGGAGGTAGTCACCTTCTACACTCAGACACACGTCTAAGGGAGTGCCACATGTGGGATTGGACAACCACTCCCCTCACTATCCTGCCACCAATTTGGCCCTCCAATGCCACGCTGTCACATGGAGAGACAACCATCTCCCACTATCTCCGTATATACAACGCCCTCCTAGGACTACTAGGAGATCTACCTATATCAAAGGGAAACTCATCTTCGCCAACAAGGTATGCAAACATAAACCACAGGAAAAACTCTGTTAAAATATCTCTAGAAACCTAACTTTACCATCAGAGGGTCCTTGGCAAGCACCACACTTGTGCCTCCCACCCCTTTGCTTCCCCTCAGATCACTAGAGCAGCCTGTCGCCGGCCTGGAGATTGACCTCACAAGTTTACTGCATTATCAGTTGGCGCCGTCTATGGGAACGATTATTTCCATTTTTCTGGTCGTAACCAGATCCGACACTTCATACCTACTCCCACCGATGGATGACTAAAATACGAAAAGAGTCACAGCCCTTGAAACCCAAATGGCCGATGTGATGGCCAATATGCAAACGCTAATCACCCAAAACAAAGAGTTGCTTCAACGACTCCATGTTGCCTCAAGAGGAGGCCAACCACCTTGAGTTCAACCGGAAGATGGAGGAAGAGGCAATGCCATCAGAATAGTGAATGAAGACCCCATTTTTTCAGGCGATAGTGCGTTACCCCCTAACAGCTCGCTACCGCCCCAAAACGATAGAGCCCAAATGGAGGAAGCACAGAGTCAACCCCAAGTTCGCACCTGCAGCACCACCCCTAACACACTGAGATTGTAGGAGAAAGAATGGACAACCGCCCATGCTGGGATGAGCATTTTAGAGCCCTCCAGGCCCAGATGACCAGAGTCGTGGAGGCAGTGAAGACCAGGACTCCCAACACCGTTGAAGAATTAGTGAACAGAACCGACTCCCCGTTCACTCAGGTAGTGATAAGAGTCCCTCTACCACCCAAGTTCAAGATGCCAACTGTAGAGATGTTTGATGGGACTAAGGAACCGTTAGATCATCTGCAAACCTACAAGGCCTTGATGCAGCTACAGGTTGTCCCAGACGAGATCATGTGCAGAGCCTTCCCAATCACTCTCAAAGGAGCAGCTAAAGTGTGGTTCAACCGGATCCAACCCTCCACTGTTAACTCCTTTGTTCAGCTCAACAAGCTGTTTGTTGGACATTACATTGGAGCCCAGTGGCAAAGGAAACTAGCAACTAGTCTGCTTAGTGTGAAGCAAAAGAAGGAAAAAACCCTTCGGGAGTTTGTCACCAGGTTTAACTTGGAAACCCTTGAAGTGGATGATGTTGACGACAAGGTCGCTGTCACTGCCTTTATGAGCGGGGTCAGGACCCACAAGTTCATGTTCTCGTTGGCTAAGGAACCCCCGAAGACCATGGCAGACCTTATGATCAGAGCCTAGAAGCATATGAACGCAGAAAATACGATGAACGCGCGAGGAGAGCGTGATAAGGGCACTATGTGTAAGTGATTTCTTTCTACTTAAACGTATAACAATTGTAAAAAGTGAGCAGCTGACACCATGTAGAAGTTTGTCAACATTTATGCTAACTTGTCTCTACAATGACGAGTTCACCTATAACTTTTTGAATTTGCCTATAACTCTCTTTGTTTGCAAACTCCCTAACATCTCCCTTCTAAGGACATCAACCAAAATAATAACGAAGTAACAAAAGCCCTGCTCAGGCCCCGGCTGAGTAGGCAAAGGCTTTATGCCCAATCGACATGAGAAAGTAACAAAAGCCCTGCTCAGGCCCAGGTCGAGCAGGCAGAGGCTTTATGCCCATTCGACATGAGAAAGCGACAAAAGCCCTGCTCAGGCCCAGGCCAAGCAGGCAAAGTCTTTATGCCCAATCGACATGAGAAAGCATCCAAAGCCCTGCTCAAGCCCAGGCTGAGCAGGTAGAGGCTTTATACCCATTCGACATGTGAAAGTGACAAAAGCCCTGCTCAAGCCCAAGCCGAGTAGGCAGAGGCTTTATGCCCCATTCTATATGTGAAAGCGACAAAAGTCCTGCTCACGCCCAGGCCGAGCAGGCAGAAGCTTTATGCCCATATGACATGTGAAAGCGACAAAATTCCTGACTAGAGCATCCACTCTACTTATCGACCACAGTTACTTACCAACCAGAGTGTCTACGCTGATTATCTACACCTACATTTTTGCTTATTATCGACACTTGCATTTTTGTTGACTACGCACACTAGCCAAATTTCAAAATAGACTAGATAAGAGTTTGTTAATTTGTTGATTTATTTACTAATGAGATTTCATTTATTCATGGAAGGTAACAAAATCTACAGCTTAAAGCAAAAACTACAGCATTGGAGGCAAAAAGGGCATTTCCATTCATAAAAGTTAGATTACAATGCATTCCACCTTTACGAAGAAACATTCGCCATTCTAGAAATTCCCCTTACCACACTTGGAGTACTAAAAGGAATTAGGGGCAACTAATGGGGACCGATCAGGACCCCCAAGAATGGGCTGACCGGCGGTTGTATTGAGGACAGGGTGCCTAGAGTATATGTCAAGCACGACCGAGCAGACCATGGCCAACCGCGATTGAGCAGACTATGGCCGAGCAAGACCATGGCAGATCACGACTGAGCAGATCACGACCGAGCAAGACCATGGCCGACCGCGACTGTGCAGCCATGGCCGACCGCAACTGAGCAGCCATAGCCGACCATGACTGAGCAGACCATGGCCGACCATGACTGAGCAGACCATGGCCAAGCAAGATCATGGCCGACCACGACCGAGTAGACCATGGCCGATCACGACCGAGCAAACCATGGCCAACCACGACCATGGCCGACCACGACCGAGCAGACCATAGCTAAGCAAGACCGAGCAAGCCATACTGAGCACAAGCTACGGAGTACGACCTACAAAGCATGACCATGCCAAGCACGACCATGCCGAGCATAACCGAGCAAGCCATACCCCGAGCAGACCTTATGGGCCGATGCCGATAATTCCTCCTCACCTGCCACGCTAGTAGGGGCCATCACTGGCAACCCAATCAGGATAACATGCTCCCAACTCCAGAACCTCGCGTGTAGCAAGAGGTAGTCACCTTCTCTGCTCTAACACAAGTCTAAGGGAGCGCCACGTGTGGGATTAGACAACCACTCCCCCCACTATCCTGCCACCAGTTTGGCTCTCCAATGCCACGCTGCCACGTGGAGAGACAACCATCTCCCACTATCTCTGTATATGTAATGCCCTCCTAGGGCAACTGATTACACCCTAAAAGTGTAATCATAAGCATCTAATTTATACTTTGTTAGACTTATATTGTAATTAATTATCTTATTTTAGTTAGATATTTGTTTGAGTATGTTTTGTATGTGCTTTGTGGGTTATATAAGCTAATAAAGGCAAAAAGAAAGCAAGAATAATCAAAGCGGGTTCAAGGCGAATAATTTGTTTATGAAAATTCAGACCTGTCTCGGTATTCTGGCCATAACCTTTTACTCCAATGTCCGATTGAGCTGATTTTTACGTCATTGGAAAGAAGACTTCAGGATCTACAACTTACTCTAACATGCATCAGCTAAATCGAGCTCTAGAGTACTCAAATCAAGCTTCGAAGTCTCTGGGGTTGAACAATGATGAATAGTACTCATCCGAACGGTTACTGTTCACCGTCCGGACGCACTTCAAACGGCCGTTAGACGCACCGTCTGGACGATATTCAGACAGTTACTGTTCATCTAGAATGCATTTTTTGCGTCCGAAGCTGCATTTTTAGGGTTTTTTGTATAGTTTTTGAGTAGTGAGGGTTAGTTTGAGCAAGGAGGCAGCGGGAGAGCTCCTCCAAGGTTAGTTTTTTTCATTTTTCTTCATTTTTAGCTTAGATTTAGCTTTGTAATTGTAGTATAGTGTAGAAACTTGTAATTTTCTTCATTGTATTGTATTTTCTTTCACTTTCTTGTACTTTCTTGCATTTTCTCTCATTTTTCTTATAACCAAATAGTCTTATTATTGTAGTTAATTTTAGATTTAAATCTCTTTATGCTTCTCTTTTCATTTTTACAAGTTTTTATAATGTATTCAAGTAGCTAGTAATTTAAATTGGGTTTAAATGTGAAAATCACCTAAATAATCCAAAGAATTCAATGGATGTGTCTCATGAATTAATTGTCATATTTTCCTAGAATTTGAATTTCTAGTAATTAGATGTGAAATTTTAGAAAACTTGAATTATTAACTAAGTTTGGGGATTTTGATCACCCAAATCGATGGTATTAATTTAGGACCCTTGACTAGACAAAAACTCCACAATTTCTATAAATTCATTCCCAACAATTGATTGAAGATGCCTTAAAAAATTTAGGTTATTGACTATGTTTGGCTAATCAATGCATAAACCACAAATTTGGTATTGACTAAGTTGAATCGATAGTATTAACCTTTGATTCCCGATCGAACATGTATCTTATTTCAATTACTTGAGAATAATCGATTTTCAAAGCTAAATTCTCTGAATCAAATACACTTAAATGTTGTATTTGATTTGAATTATAAACCCCATTAGAAACCTTGGATGAAATTGAGTGATTGCATCATCTGAGCCCAATTCCTCTTTAATTGCTTTAATTCTATTTTCATTTTGCTTTACTTTAATTGTCTAGTGTTAATTGTTTTTATTTTCATTGCAATAGGTTAGTAATTCAAAACCATCATCAAAACCCAAAATATTTTTAGTCTTTTTATTTTTCTTTTTATTTTAGATTCAATTCCTCTCTTTAATTGCAATTCGATCCTAGGTTAGATTAGTGTGAGTTGAGTGCTAGAGCCTATATTGGGCTAGGTCCTTTAGGAGAGAACGATACCGGATTTTTCGGTTTATACTTCATCGCGACCCCCGTACTCTTGCAGGGTACTAACTCCATTTTGTAGTTTTTGGAGTGAGTCAGCTACTAGGAGATCTACCCATATAAAAGGGAAACTCATCTTCTCCAACAAGATACGCAAACATAAATCATAGGAAAAAAACTCTGTTAAAATATCTCCAGAAACCTAATTTTACCATCGGAGGGTCCTTGGCAGGCACCACACCGGCATCCCTCACCCCTTTGCTTCCCCTCAGATCTCTAGAGTAACCCGTCGCCGGCCTGGAGATTGACCTCACAAGTGTACTACATTATCATGTGTAAACTTTAGGCATTATATTATATATATATATATATAGAGAGAGAGAGAGAGAGAGAGAGAGAGAGAGAGAGAGATACGAAATGAAACATAAGAGGAAAGCATAGGCAACTTCATTGATTAACCTTACATAATGAACATAGACACATAATATGGAGACTAATTAATACACTAACCACTGATCACTTGGCTACAAAGAGATACGTATTGATACATATAAGAAAGCACAGGAAACTTAAATGATTAACCACGTGTAGGGAACATGGATATATAACATATTGGATCACCCAGAACCAGAGTCATGAGTCTCATGACCAGGATTGATCTTCTTCTTGTTTTTGGTCTTGTTAATGGAGGAAGCAACAGCTTGCACCATCATCTCTTTCACTGACTTCTTCGGTGGTGGAATCAAGCTACCCGAGCTTGCCTCCCCCATCTTGCCTTTCATCGATCCCTTGTCTGCCATCTCTCTCTCTCTCTCTCTCTCTCTCTCTCTCTCTCTCTCTCTCTGTGTTTGGAATGTGTGTTGTGCCTCTCAAGAATGATGATATTTATAGATGAGGAACTCAACTCCTTGGTGTGGATGCGTGTATATGCAGTTCAAAGAGCCATCCGAGGGTGTGTCCATGTGTGTGGGTGTATATTTGTTTGTGTTTGTGTGAAGCCAATTTTAAAAGACCTACATGAGTGAGTGAGTGTGTGTGTGTGTGTGTGTGTGAGAGAGAGAGAGAGAGAGAGAGAGAGAGAGAGAGAGAGGGGACAAGCCAAATTAAAAGACCCACTTCAGCGTTTGGGGTTGGGTGTGGGTGTGGGTGTGGGTGTGGCCGGGTGGGTATCTTAGGTCGGTGAATTTTATGTAAATAACTGATCACCCCAAAGCCATAACTAAATTCAAGTCAAGATATTGACATCTTACCTTACCAACATGAATTTCTAATTTATATATATATTCCGTGACTTGAAATTACTATACATTGGTCCTCTACTGTACCTTATTGTCTAAGAATTCTTTTCTTTCTCTTTTATTTTAGGTTACTGTACCTTCATGGCAACCACTTGTATGGAAAATGCAAACAAAATTACTTTTTTTTTTAATTTGACTATAATGAAAAATAAGGAGAAAAGGGAAATATAATGGAAAATGAGATAAATTGTTGATTTTCTACATCATTTTCCCTTCCCTTATTCTTTATTTTTTTTCCATCTCTTAAATATTTTTAAGGGATAATTATACTTTACAATTTGCATCTTTGCACTTTACACTAAAACTCATTTCAAGACCTTCATTTTCAATTATAACAATTAAGTCCTTACACATTTTGTTACAATGTCAATCTTTTGTTTAGAAAATGGACAGAAATTTGTCATGTGATAACTACATGGCTTTTTTTTAAGAGGACAAATAGACTCACATGTATCATACGTGAGTTGAATTAAGATTTTTGACATGAAACCTAATTACACTAATAAATTACAAATTTCATTGCACTGATAATTTTGGAGTGATTTTAAGCACTTCTATTAGGGGAAAAGATATTGAAGAAAAATAAAATAATAGATTCAAAATTTCAAGTTTCAAAAGAAAAACCAGTTTTTTTACCAAAAAAAACTGGTTATGAAAGACGGGATGAAACTTCTACGAAACTTAAAAGCATGTGAAAAAGTATTCGAACCTAAACTCATAAAACTTTCTGAAAATTCTTGAGAAAGAATATAGGAAATCATTAAAAAGAAAAAACTATGATTCATTGAATTTTTCCAATTTTTATACTTTTAAACCGTGTAACAACATATTAGTTTTCTTAAATTTTCTTCATGAGTTCCCTAATGAGCTTCTGATATATATATATATATATATATATATATATCATTCCAAGTCATTTCTCATTAATTTATTCTTATGATAACCTCAACCAATGCTTCACATTTATGTTTCTTTTATTCTATTTCATTTTCGGCCACCCTATTTTCAGTTCATGCACTTGGCAAGATGGTCCACTTTTTAGAAGGGAAAAATAACACTATGGTTTGGACATAGTTTTTTTACAAGTTTTAACTTTGACTTATAACTTTTTTATTAACTTAAAAAAATAGAAATAAAAAGTTATAAAAAATGTAACTTAAAAGGCTTAAACACATCTCTCAAATAATAATCATACAAAACTCGGTCCAAAGTCATGGAAAGAAGCAGAGTGGAGAGAAATCATATATTACCCTTCTGATTTGCAATATGATAAATGTAACTTCTAAGTAATTCATCTATTAGATCCATTTATTCGATGAACAAATGCATTTTTTTACCTTTTTGTTTTGGTTATAAACGAGGCCGAAGCCTAGAGAATGTCAATAGCCACCTGCCACATTTATTTCCAAGCAAGCAGTACAAAACCTGTTAAGACTTATTTTTAAATTTCAGTTGATCCTATTGCTAAAGCAATTTTTTTATAAATTGTCAAATTGTCCCCGAATCAAGCTAAATAGACAAAATTGTCCTAAATTCATTACATAATATTGACCTCAGGGCACTTGTGTCAATTCACAAAAAGTTTGTCCCGGCTCTGCTTGGCAAGTAGGATCACCCTCGTTCCTTTTGCAGAGAAATTAGAAGGAAAGGAAGACATGGGATACAAATTCTTCAATAGCTTTTGCCCTTTTTCACCGCAGAAATAACACATTTTGGAAGAAGCCATATCATTTTGAACTTCTTTTAAGTCGGCTTTTTTAGAGCTTTTTTCAAGTAGACTTTTTTGGTTTATAGGTAAAAAAGTTAATTTTTAAATTTTTATAACTTTTATAAACTAAGATAGGAAAAAAAGAAAGCAAAAAAGTCAAAACAAAAAAAAAAAAAAACAAATTAACTTTTTTGTTTAAAAACCAAAAAAATCAATCCAAAAAAGTTAAGCAGAAAGCCTTACCAAACGGGCTTGAAGGTCACACTACAGTAAAAATTTCCAAGCAAGGAATACCAAAGATAATCCAGACATAGTGAACAATATTCATAACAAACAAAAAATCGTCCATCTTGCTTAATGAAAGCACATCCAGAAAATTTCATTTTACAACAAATTGCCTTTAGATTCTGATATCCCTAGCAAAGATATGTACTACAAAGTACAAAACCCAAAGCTGTTAGGGTTTACTGGGATCAAACTGGTCTCACTGCTCTTAAGAATATCCCCTCACAATCATAGTTTTACAAGCCATCAGACCAAAAATGTACATTTGCAGAATCCTGCCTTGCCGCCGAGTCTAACAGAGTTTATAGCCTACGAAAGCAAAAACATATTTCGACACTGGGAGATACACATCAATATCTTCTTAGGTCCTTCCCTCCCCAAAATGTCTTGTTCCTTTGTTTTCAACTCTTCTTGATTGCAGCCATTTTATCCTCGTAATTTAGAGTTTTGGCCGCAGTTAGAAGCATGTCCACTCCACCGGATTTATCTATCAACTCTTCATTCTCTTTCCGTCCATTTTCAAGATTCTCAAATGCTCTTTCTCTATCTTCACCTCTCTTTTTCAGTTTCTTTTGAATATTCTCCTATGCTCTTTTCGCCTTGCGTATTTGCCGGATCCCTGCATCACATTTTCTGCAAAACCATTCCCCTCTGGGCATTGAAGTGCGTGGTGGCTGCAAACAATAAATGTGGTATGCATGATCACAGCCATCGCATAGAACAACCTCCTCATCGTCTTGGTCAGTGAGGCAGGCCCTACACAGACAAGAAGGGCAGTACCATCAGGAACCATAAAAATTGAATCACACGCCAGACAGTCCCTTTTCTCCACAGCGCTGGCAAGCACAGACTTTGTACACACCACAGGCCTCTGTTTGTTCCAGTTTAGTATGCAAGTCTGATTCTCCAGTAAAAAACTGCTAGCAATGACAAGAAGAGAGAGAGAGAGAGAGAGAGAGAGAGAGAGTGTTATTTCTTTGGTTCTGAAGTTGAATTTGTTTCTTCTTCGTCGTTGACTGATTTCTCAAAGTTGAGAGAGTGTTGAGAGGAGACTGTGCCGTCACTTGCGTGTTTTTGACATTGTTTATTTCTGTTTGTTAATTACGAGCAACATCATTCTAGTGAATATTTTTATGTGAATTTTCTGTAAGGATAGTATTTTTTTTATGCTTTTTTTTCCATTAAAGCATGCTATGAAAGGCAACATCTTAAATGCTAGATTTTGCCCTTTCTTACATTTGCAGTTAGATGTCACTTAAACTGACAAAGAAATAAAAGAGAAACAGCTATGACAATTACAGCTAATTTTTATCAAAGTAGTGTTGTACAAACAAAAGAATTATATAAAATTTCTATAAAAAATTATATTGTAGAAGGGTCTTTTTACTTTAAAATAAAACACAAATTAAGATAACTTTTAATTATAATATTATCACAATCGCCACATTATTTTAGAATGGTTTTCTATATAATTTTCATAATATTATATTTTTCTGCTTTTGGCCTCATTACACTTAGCAGAACATGTACAAGGTCAAAATGTCATTTCACGTCTTCTTTTTATTTTTTAGTTCAGCAAAGTATATAGCAGAACCTTGGCATTCATGTAAATGAACTCTTTGTTCATATACATAAATACATATATATATATATATATGTGTATAGAGAGAGAGAGTATTATTTGTCCACAGAAGATACAAACAATTTTGATTGACTTAAGATTTTTTCTCACGAGTATATATATATATGACAATATAAATATATACACATATATATATATATATATAGAAGGCTATGTCAGGGGACTTTTTCTACTTCACGGTCATAAAGATCAAAACAAATTATGTCCGACCTTTCTTTATCTATCTATACAAAAAAATATAAGAAATTGTTATTGTTTCAAAATTATTATACATAATTTTATATCAGAATGATGTGGCAATGACAATTTTATAATTAATATGCACCTTGATGGGTTCTTTATTATGAAGTGATAGGACCACAACTTAGATATATCATTCTAGTGATAAATTCTATATGAATTTTTTAATTGTATTACATTACTCAAAAATATAAAGGCACTGTCAGGATCTGTCAAATTTCACATGCCTAAATTATTTCTTTGAACTCTAAATGTTTTTAACTGTTATCTACAGTGGGTGAGTGGAAAAAATTATATATTTTTTACCATGTAATAACGTAGAATGTGTCATCTTCTAATAGTAACTAAAACAAAGAATCTACTTCTATTTTAGTTAAAAGGTTCATTTTAATTACTTTATCGGACTTATGTTACTTTTGAGATATTTTACGTTATATTTTGTTGGCTAAGTGACGTCATTTACATAAACCAATCTACCCATTACGCGTTAACAAATCGCTACCGAACTGACATCCCTTAGTAATGGGAAATCAGGCAGTTCAGGCCGAGGACTTGGCATTTCCCGGCTAGTTTTCTGGCAATGTAAGGTGAGGTGAGATGAAGTTGATGTAGCAAGCTAGGCACATGAACCCATAGCCACCTTCGTCGTCGCCACCTCAATTCCCTTCTAGTTCGTTTTTGTGGGTCACATAGAGAGGCCAGGAATACTTATATGTCTATCTTTATGTACTAGATAGATTTTATGCTGTTAGAGCTGCATGCTCGTTGGTGTCTTATATATATATATATATATATGCATGCGCGCTCACAAGTTTTTAATATCGAGCTTGTGCAAGATCATTGTCCAGATTAATCATGTAAATTTTAGACATTACATTATATATAGAGAGAGAGAGAAACGAAATGAAACATAAGAGGAAAGCATAGACAACTTCATTGATTAACCTTATATAACGAACATAGATACATAATGTGGAGACAAATTAATACAGTAACCACTGATCACTTGGCGACATATAGATACGTATTGAAACATATAGGAAAGCACAGGAAACTTGGCTACATATAAATGATTAACCACATGTTGGGAACATGGATACATAACATAATGGATCACTCAGAACCAGAGTCATGAGTCTCATGACCAGGATTGATCTTCTTCTTGCTTTTGGTCTTGTTAATGGAGGAAGCAACAGCTTGCACCATCATCTTTTTCACTGACTTCTTCGGAGGTGGAATCAAGCTACCCGAGCTTGCCTCGCCCATCTTGCCTTTCGTCGATCCCTTGTCTGACATCTCTCTGTCTCTGTGTGTGTGTGTGTGTCTCTCTCTCTCTCTCTCCTCGATCTGTCTGTTTGGAATGTGTTGTGCCTCTCAAGAATGATGATATTTATAGATGAGGAACTCAACTCCTTGGTGTGGATGCGTGTGAATGCGGTTCAAAGAACCATCCAAGGGTGTGTCCATGTGTGTGGGTGTGCAGGGGGCGAAGCTACCTAGTACCATGGACTTAGAGGGGGCAATTGTCCCCCCAACTTTTGAAAATTAATTTTTTTATCTACTAACTTGAAATTTTTTTTCTCCCTTTGCCTTCCTAAAATGATGAATGCCTTTTAAAAAATTATAAATGTCCCCTTAGAGGTTGTGACTACTGTTTGCCCTCTGAATATATTTTCTGGCTTCACCATTGTAGATGTGTATGTTTGTGTGAAGCCATTTTAAAAGAACTACATAAGAGTGTGCGTGTGTGTGAGAGAGAGAGAGAAGCCAAGTTGAAAAAAAAAACCCACCTCAGTGTGCGCCTACGTTTGATGAGAGAGAGAGAAGCCAAGTTAAAAGACCAGTTCAGGGTTTGGGGTAGACCACTTCAGGGTTTGGGGTCAGGGTTTGGGGTGTGGGTATGGGTGTGGGTGTGGCCGGGTGGGTATTTTAGGTGGGTGAATTTTATCTAAATAACTGATCACCCCAAAGCCATAACTAAATTCAAGTCAAGATAATGACATCTTACCTTACCAACATGAATTTCTAATTGATATATATATATATATATATATTCCGTGACTTGAAATTACTATACATTGGTCCTCTACTTTACCTAATAGTCTAAGAATTCTTTTGTTTCTCTTTTATTTTAGGTTGCTGTACCTTCATGACAACCACTTGCATGGAAAACGCAAACAAAATTACTTTTTTTTTTAATTTAACTATCATGAAAAACGAGGAAAGGGAAATATAATGGAAAATGAGATAAATTGTTAATTTTCTATATCATTTTCCCTTCCCTTATTCTTCATTTTTTTTCCCATCTCTTAAATATTTTTAAGGGATAATTATACTTTGCAGTTGCATCCTTAGACTTTACATCAAAACTCATTGCAAAACCTTCACTTTCAATTATAACAATTAAGTCTTTACACAATTTATTACAATATCAATATTTTGTTTAAAAAATTAACAAAAATTTCGCATGTGATAGTCACATAACATTTTTTAAGGGGACAAATAGACTCACATGTATCGTAGGTAAGTTGAATTGAAAGTTTTTACATAAAACTTAATTACACTAATAAATCACAAATTTTATTACACTAATAATTTTGGACTCTCTCTCTCTCTCTCTCTCTCTCTCTCTCCCTGCAATTGAGTGTTTTGAAATCAAAGCAATAAAAGAAGCGTCGTTTTCATGGCGGAAGTTGATTGGAGATCTTCAATCCTGCTTGACCTCCACCGCCGGCAACGGTAAAAGTCTATATATGGATAAAATTCTGATTGATTATCTCACTGATAACTTCTTCTATCCTGGTTTTATTCTTCGTTTACCCAGTAGCTCTCTTCACTCACAGTCCTTTCACCATCTTCATGGGTGAAGTCATGGTATTTCAAGGTACAGAAAAAAGGGAAATGATCAAAAACAAATTTGTCACGGTGGTCGTTGGAAATCTACCTAGGAGTATGAATCCACAATGGTTGTATAAGATATTCATGAAAATGGGCAAAGATGCTAACGTTTTTATTCCAAACAAGGTTGGCAGTAGAACTCAGGAAAGAGTCGGTTTTATAAGGTACTCCTCAGAAAAAGAAGCGTCGAATGCAATAACAACATTTAATGGTGTTTGGATTCTGGAATATCAGCTGAAGTTACAGAGAGCCATTTATGGAATGGACAGGAGAACCAAATCTAATCACCCAACCCACAGTCTTCACCTACAAAGAAAAGGAAACTCACACTTGTCTCACCCCACTGGAAGAAGAATTCAAAACGATCTCCGGGCCTTCAAGGACAAGAGAAGCTACAAGAAAGCGATACAAGTTGACGATGAATGGCTAAATAACTGCGCAATCGAAATCCCAATTGATAGTAAAAGTATGTTCGGGATCGAGGATGCTATGAGAAGGGAAGCAGTGTTTGGTATTAAGATCATTCATCTAAGAGGAAAAAAAATGTTAATTCAATTTGTTTTGATGGAGGAGAAGGCCAGCTTCTTAAATGAAGGTCAAGACTGGTTATATCAATGGTTTTCGGTAATTCATGAATGGTCGTATGGGGATTTCAATCTATCGAGGAAAGTGTGGTTGAACATCTGGGGGGTACCGTTACATGCTTGGAGTAATGAGAATTTTAGGAAAATAGGTGAGCACTTGGGAGAAGTAATCTCAGTGAATGGAAGAACCTCAGCCAAACTTGACCTTAATAAGGGCAAGATCCTAGTGAAAACTGAAGGTTTTTCCAGAATTCAGGATGTGATCAATTTAAAAGTGGAAAATTTTCTCTACTCAATTCATGTTAAGGAATCAGAATTTTCGATCCTTAACAATGACTGTATATGCAAGTCTTCATTTCAATCTGATCATGAAGATTCATTGAATAAGGACATAATTACTAATCTAGATTCAGTTTCGGGTTCTGGCAAGTCGAGGATCGATGTCCGACAATCACCTGGTAGCAAGCATTCCCATCCTAGAGAGGACGTGGTGGCCCACAAAAACTGTTCTTTGGAGGTTGAAGATGATGACTTGGCATTCCTCAGCCAGGTGGACGAATCTTTATCGGACAATGAAGACAATATTGGTAACGTTAGGTTTAAAATTTTGAGTTCTACAAAGGTAGCTTCAAACGGGGAGATTAATGCTATTAATGAGCTTTTACTGATGGATGGAAAAATAGTGTTATTGGAACCAGAAGTTCACTCTACAAACAGCATGCGTGCTGTATTAAATGCAAATGCTGGACCATTCTCTCAACCACCCTGTGTTGAAGAGGATCGACAAACAAATCATGAGATTGAAGTAGTTTCATCTCTTGGGCCTAGGGTAGCTCCGTCATCAATCTGGGGCCCTCTCCAAATCCACCAAACAGCAGCAATTCAAACAGCCCATAGGGGTCTTTCGGTTCAACAGACAGATGCACCAGCCCCGAAGCCCTTTAATGGTGGAAGTAAAAAAGCTTCAGGTGCAAGATTAAGAAAAATGAGACTGAAAAGAGTTATCGATGATTTTGGAAAGGTGGCAAAAATCTCAAAGGAAAGGATTACACATCCAAGTGTTTCGTCGTCAACATCATTCCTACCTTCTGCAAACATAAAGAATAGTAACATACAATTTTGGAAGGAACTCGAAGATTCAATTCTACAGAAAGCTGGGATTATAATTGAAGCGAGGAAGAGGCTAGGAATTAATTTTCTGGATAATGAGAGTGAATTGATCATCGCAAAAGAAAGTATGGAAAACAGTGAAAGAATTTCTACTAAAAATAAGGAAAGGGGCAATGAACTTTGAAGAAGTCATTGACAAGGTACAAAAGGTTTTGAATTTATTCCTCAATGAAGATACTATCTTGGAATGTTAGAGGATTAGGTAGTGATGAAAAAAGAAGAATGGTTAAAAGAGTCTGCAAGAAGAAGGCAGTGGAGTTCTTATTGCTGCAAGAAATAAAATGGCCTTCATGTGATGATAGGAAGATAAGATCTCTATGGGGGGCTAGGAACTATGGTTGGGAAGCAATGAACTCAGAAGGGACTTCAGGAGGGCTACTCTGTATTTGGAATCAAGATTTGTTTAAAATGGTAAACATAACCTCTCATAGGAACTTTATTATGATCAAGGGAGTGTTTCATAATAATGTAGAATGTTTGATTATAAATGTGTATGCTCCTAATGATGATAAAGAAAGGAGGATTTATGGAATATCTTGAAAGGATTAAAAGAGGCATGTAATCTACCATGGTGCTTTTTTTTTTGTGGGCGGGGGGGTGGGGGGAGGATTACAATGAGATTCTAAAAATTAGTGAAAGAACAGGGTGCACAAGGACTTTATTTGGGATTAAGAAGTTCCAAAAGTTCCTGGATGAAGCCGAAGTTAGGGATTTGCCTCTAATAGGTAGAAGATTTACCTTCAAGACAACGAAATTTGGAGTAGGTTAGACAAGTTGCTTGTTTGCTCAAGATGGTTGGGTTCGTTTAAATGCTCACAATTTCCTAGAATGATGTCAGATCTTTGCCCAATTCTGCTGACCGATGATGAGGTTGACTGAGGTCCAAAGCCATTCATAATCCTGGATGTATGGCTTAAGAAAAAGTCATTTAAAATTTTAATTTACAAAGGTCGAGGAAGGATTCCTCTTTCCAACAATGGGCTGGTTTTGTTTTCATGAAAAAATTGCAAGATCTCAAGGTCAGAATTAGAAAATGGAACTTAGAAGTTTTGGGGGATATTTTTTATAGAGTTAGCTATTTGGAGGATAAGCTGGCCAATGTTGAAAAACTATCTGAAAAAGATGTTGTCAATTTGGAAGCCAAGAAACTCGAAAGAAGCCTGGTTGGGAAATTGTGGAAAGCATATATAGATGTTGAAAGCATTTTGAGGCAAAAATCCAAAATGCTTTGGCTGAAAAAAGGTGTTGCCAATGCAGCTTTCTTTCATGCCTCAGTTAATAGAAGATATAGGACGAACTTCATTGGCCATTTGCTCTGAGATGGTAACATGTTAATTGATCCAAACTCCATCAAAGAAGAAGCCTACAATCATTTCAAGAGGTTCTATTCAAAAGACATTTCAATTAGACCATTTTTAGAGGGGAATGTTTTCATGAAGCTCAATCTGGAGAGTAAGCTAAAGTTGGAGGAAGACTTTAGTGAATCAGAAGTTCTCCAAGCTTTGAACAGCTGTGATATTGGGAAAGCCCCTGGACCTGTTGGCTTCAATCTAAACTTTATAAAGAAATTCTGGACTACTCTAAAGGAAGAGGTGATGACATTTCGATCGCTCCCTAAAAAGGGTGATACTTAACCGCAAGTGCACGACCGCGATGTAGTAATAATTTCTCGTAAATACGAGGTCGATCCCACAGGGAAGATGGTTTACGTAAATAGGAAAACGTACCGTGGATCAAAAATCTTAGAAAAAATACTCCAATAAACAAAAATCTAATTTTGGGTTGAGAAAATATTTATTATCTAATTTAAACTAAGAAATAAAGAAAAAGTCCTGGAGTCAATCGATCCAATCAATTGCGTCTCTTGAAATTCCGAATGAGATAATTTAATAACTCAAATCCTTTGACTACGCCACGAGTCTTGGATTCAAAAGATTTAGCGATAAAACTAAGAGTTCTTCAAAACTTCAACTTCTAGAATAAATTGGATTATTAGAATCAAGGACGTTCATCATCAATTCGTGCGTCGCATATACTGAACCCAACTCACGTATAAACGTTACAAAACAGCGTATATACTGAGTGCGGTATTCACACATAAGCATTACTGAACATAATAGGACGCCCAAGTTTTCGAAGGTTTCGAGAATGAAGAAGAAGAAAGAAAACTAGAAAATTTAACTTTAAAACCAAGAACATACCTCATTCATTCATCCAAGGTTTTCAATTAATCTTCACAATTGATCTCAAGATGTAATCTAGTTACTCATCATAATCGTAAATATACAAAGTTGTATTGAAAATATATTGAAAGACTGGGTAATCTAATTACAGAGATTGAAAACTGAATGAAAACTATGAATAAATTACTCTAATCTACTCCTAAAACCCTAGAAAAATGTCAACCCTCGCAATCCCCATAATTCTTCTCCTCCTTCAAAACATAAAACTCTCAAGTCTATTCTACTACTTACTAATCTATCTACAACTAAAAATTGAGTTAATCTACAAACCTCATCGTCAATTGTACGAACGATTCCCACTTAATGCTCCGATGAGTTGGGTCACTTCACAAAAGTTTGTAGGTCTCGAAAAGTTATATAAAATTGACATATTATGGGCTTAAATAGCCTTTCTGGTTTGAGAGATATGGGCTTCCAAAGTTCTAGCTCTACGTGCTTCAACAGCTTGTACCACAGCTTCAGCAACTTGTACCTTGACAGCAACCTCTGAAACCTATGATTCAATTGCATTCAAAATCATTTCATTTAAACTCAAAACCGTTCGAACGGCCTGGCCCACTGTTCGAATGTCACGGGCGACCGTTCGAACGGTATGTCGAACGTACTTCAAACGGGAAAACCTGCTCTCTAAATCTTTCGAACGCACTTTGAGCATAAATTTGTCGTAAGACCGTTCGACATACCGTTCAAACGCTTTTGTATACCGTTCGAACGCCCTTGAGGACCGTTCGAATGCTGAATCTAATTTAGCACGAATTTGTCCTTTTTAAGCTAGGATTCTTACAAACAAACATAAAACTAAGTTAGTAACGAATTAGGATTAAAAATAACACAATTAAATATATTATAAGGCTAACAAATAACTAATTAAAGCATGTAAATGGTACTTTTAGAGTACAATCACATTCCTCCTTGAGTTTCAAAAAAATGGTAAGATTACTAAAGATCTCAACTCTTCCTTTACTACTTTAATCCCCAAAGTTGATTGCCCTAAATCTCTCAACCAATATAGACCCATAAGTTTAATTGGTTCAATGTACAAATTGTTGGCCGAATGTCTTGCTAATAGATTGAAAGTAGTTTATGAATGAGGTGATTAGCGAGGCACAAAATGCTTTTATTAAAGGGAGGAACATCACTAATGGGATTCTAATAGCCAGTGAGGTTCTACATGAATGGAAATCTAAGAAGTCTAGGGAAATTGCTCTCAAGTTAGACTTTGAAAAAACTTTTGACTCAATTAACTGGGATTTCCTAATTCAAAAGATGAAGAAAATGGGATTTGGTTGTCTATGGTGTAAATGGATCAAGGAGTGTATATCTTCAGCCAAGATCTTAATTCTCATTAATAGGTCCCCTTCTAAGGAATTCCAGGTTGAAAGAGGTTTAAGGCAGGGTGATTCTCTCTCTCCTTTCCTCTTTATCATTGCTACTGAAGGTCTCAACATCTTTCTCAAGAGAGCATGCCAACTAAATCTGGTTAAGGGTATCAAAATTGGTAGGGATCAAATTCCTCTTATACAATTACAATATGCATATGACACCATCTGTTTCAATGCTTCTGATCTCAATGAGTTGAAAAACTTGAAAAGGATTCTCAGGTGTTATAAATTCCTCTCTGGACTCAAAATCAATTTTTCCAAAAGTTGTATTTATGGTGTTGGAACTGATAAAAGTTTTTTGGTTTCTCCTGCCTCAACATTTGGTTGTAGCATTGGTAAGCTTCCTATCTCTTACTTGGGGATGCGTGTGGGTGCTAATCAAAGGCTATCAAAGGATTGGAAAGGTGTTATTTCCAAGATTAAGGCCAAGCTTTCCAATTGGAAAGATCTCAATTATCAATGGGGGGCAGGCTCACTCTATTGAAGTCCACTTTTGACAACCTCCCTCTATATTTCCTCTCTCTATTCAAAATGCCTGGAAAAGTTAGAGTTGTAATTGAGAAAATCATAAGAAGCTTTCTATGGAGGGATGGTGATCTCAAGAAAAAAGTTCATTTAGTTAAGTGGGGATCTGTCACTTTAGCTAAAGAACAAGGGAGATTGGGAATAAAACCTATTCAAGTAATGATTGCAGCAATGTTATTTAAATGATGGTGGAGGTTCGGCACTAAGAAAGATGCATTGTGGAGAAAAGTTATATGTAGCAAGTATAGCTAGGATGATTCAAGGTGGCTACCTTATGTAAATGATAAAACAAGAGCTTCTGGAATCTGGAATGGCATTTTATCCTCTGGTAGCAGCAATGGCAGTTTCAGCAAATTCCTAAAGGAAAATCTAATAATCAATGTTGGTTCTGGCAACAACACCCACTTCTGGTCTGATCCCTGGCTTGATCATGGTACACTCTCAGGTTTATTCCCTAAAGTCTTTTCCTTGTCATCCAATCAGCATGAATTTATCAAGAATGCATATGTCAGACAAGCCAATGGATCCATCAATTGGAAATTGAGTTTTGAAAGGGAGCTTAGAGTCTAGGAAATGAGGAATTAGAAAAGGACAATAAGTATGCTATCCCATTCAAACTTGGTTTTAAACAAGCCTAATTCTTTATCATGGAAGGCAGAGTCATGCAATTTATATTCAGTCAGCTCTTTCTGCAAGACTGTACAATCTGCAAGGGGTCAGTCATCCTACTCATCCGTCTTCATATGGAAGAATGCTGCTCCATTAAAGGTTCAAGTGTTTGGCTGGCTAGCTCTGCAGGAAAGGATTTGCACTAAAGATCTGCTGCTTTACAGGAAAATCCTACCTCAATCCACAAACTCAAGGTGTGTTCTATGCAAGGAAGATGTTGAAACCTCTAATCACCTACTGTTAAAGTGTAGAATCTCATAGCTGATATGGTCATCTATTCTCAACTAGTGGGGTATTCTTTGGGTGGCTCCTGCCAAGCTCACAGATCATGCTTCATGGTGGTTTCGATGCAGAAAAAGTTGGGCAAAAAACCCTATCAAACAGGCCCTTAGAGGTCACACTACAGTAAAGATTTCCAGGCAAGGATTATTAAATATAATCTCCAAAATGAAGTACAAAATCTACATTTATAGTTGAAAATAAAACAAAGCTACCAGAAAGCTTTCAAACACCCTAGGAGGCCATTCGAATGCTTCTCAAACAGTCTTGAGACAGCCTTCAAACGGGTGAAATCAAGCCTCTGTATTTTTGAACGGTATCATAAAGGACTTCATCTGGCCTCTATTCTTGAAAAGTATTCAAACACCCTTGTGGAACCTTTCAAATGGTTGGAGACCTATTCGAACACTCTCAAAGGGCGTTTGAACGGTGCTTTGTCCAGTTTCCCCTTAGCTCCCTCAACTTGTTCCATTTAAGCTCATAACCTATAAAGCAGCTATAAAACCAAGTTATAATCAAAATACAACTAAAACAATGAAATACTACTAATCTAAGGCAAACAAATGACTAATTAGAGTTTGTAGCTACACTTTTGTAGCACAATCAAGAATGAAGCAATTAAAGATACAACATTATTTATGCTTGTGATGATTAATTAATTCATTACACCTAAGCACTAAAATTCGTAGGAATTTTCATACCTTAATGTTTTTGTTGTTCTAAGCTTTAACTTGCCCTTCCTACATAAACAGCTATGACAGTTATAGCTATCAAACACAAAAACTATACAGCATTATTAATAAAGAATGATATCGTTGAATGAGGTGTTTCACTTTAAAATAAAATACTTATCAAGATGACTCTTGATTGTAAAATTATTATGCCATCCTCACATCAGTTTGGAATGATTTTCTATATAGCATTAGATTTTTTTTTTTTTTCATTTTTTGGCCTCATCACACTGAACATAACGAGGTCAAGAAGGTCATTTCGCCTATTCTTTTTTATTTTTTGGTTCATCAAAGTATATAGCATATATATATACTGTCATTCATGTAAATGAACTCTTTGCTCTTATACATACATATGAGAGAGAGAGAGAGAGAGAGAGAGAGATAGAGAGAGAGAGAGAGAGAGTATTATTTCTTTGGTTCTGAAATTGAATTTGTTCCTTCTTTGTGGTTGACTGATTTCTCAAAGTTGAGAGAGTGCTGAGTGGAGACTGTCATCACTAGCGTGTTTTTGACATTGTTTAAACTACTCCTTTAAACTCTTAACGGTTTTTAACTGTTAACTACAATGGGTGAGTAGAAAAATTATATATTTTTTACCATTTAATAACGTAGCATGTGTCATCTTCTAATAGTAACTAAAACCGAGAATCTACTTCTATTTTAGTTAAAAGGTTCATTTTAATTACTTTATCGGACTTATGTTACTTTTGAGATATTTTACATTATATATTGCTGGCTATGTAACGTCATTTACATAAACAAATCGACCTATTACGCGTTAGCAAATCACTACCGAACTGACATCCCTTAGTCATGGGAAATCAGGCAGTTCAGGTAGAGGACTTGGCATTTCCCGGCTAGTTTTCCGGCAATGTAAGGTAAGGTGAGGTGAGGTGAGGTGAGGTGAGGTGAGGTGAGATGAAGTTGATGTAGAAGGCTAGGCACATGAACCCTTAGCCACCTTCGTCGTCGCCACCTCAATTCCCTTCTAGTTTGTTTCTGTGGGTTACATAGAGAGGCCAGGAATACTTATATGTCTATCTTTTTGTACTAGATAGATTTTATGCTGTTAGAGCTGCATGCTCGTAGGAGTTTTATATATATACATATATACATATATATGCGCGCGCGCGGCCGCGCAAGTTTTCAATTTCTATGCTCGAGCTTGTGCGAGATTGTTGTCCATATGTGTAAACTTTAGGCATCATATTATATATATATATATAGAGAGAGAGAGAGAGAGAGAGAGAGAGAGAGATACGAAATGAAACATAAGAGGAAAGCATAGGCAACTTCATTGATTAACCTTATATAATGAACATAGATACATAATATGCAGACTAATTAATACACTAACCACTGATCACTTGGCTACAAAGAGATACGTATTGATACATATAAGAAAGCACAGGAAACTTAAATGATTAACCACATGTAGGGAACATGGATACATAACATATTGGATCACCCAGAACCAGAGTCATGAGTCCCATGACCAGGATTGATCTTCTTCTTGTTTTTGGTCTTGTTAATGGAGGAAGCAACAGCTTGCGCCATCATCTCTTTCACTGACTTCTTCGGTGGTGGAATCAAGCTACCCGAGCTTGCCTTCCCCATCTTGCCTTTCATCGATCCCTTGTCTGCCATCTCTCTCTCTCTCTCTCCTCGATCTGTCTGTTTTGAATGTGTGTTGTGCCTCTCAAGAATGATGATATTTATAGATGAGGAACTCAACTCCTTGGTGTGGATGCGTGTAAATGCAGTTCAAAGAGCCATCCGAGGGTGTGTCCATATGTGTGGGTGTATATGTGTTTGTGTTTGTGTTTGTGTGAAGCCGTTTTAAAAGACCTACATATGTGTGTGTGTGTGTGTGTGAGAGAGAGAGAGAGAGAGAGAGAGATAGAGAGAGAAGCCAATTTAAAAGACCCATTTCAGGGTTTGGGGTTTGGGTGTGGGTGTGGGTGTGGGTATCTTAGGTGGGTGAATTTTATCTAAATAACTGATCACCCCAATGATAATGACAGCTTACCTTACCAACATGAATTTCTAATTTATATATATATATACTTTACATTGGTCCTCTACTGTTCTTTATTGTCTAAGAATTCTTTTCTTTCTCTTTTATTTTAGGTTACTGTACCTTCATGGCAACCACTAGTATGAAAAATGCGAACAAAATTACTTTTTTTTTCTAATTTGACTATCATGAAAAACAGGGAGAAAAGGGAAATATAATGGAAAATGAGATAAATTGTTAATTTTCTATATCATTTTCCCTTCCCTTATTCTTCATTTTTTTCCCATCTCTTAAATATTTTTAAGGGATAATTATATTTTGTAGTTTGCACCCTTGCACTTTACACCAAAACTCACTTCAGAACCTTTCTTTTTAATTGTACACAATTTGTTATAATGTCAACCTTTTGTTTATAAAATAAACAAAAATTTTAAATGTGATAACCACATGGCAATTTTTAAGGGAACAAATAGACTCACATATATCGTACCTGAATTTGATTGAGAGTTTTTACATGAAACCTAATCACACTAATAAATCACAAATTTGATTACACTAATAGTTTTGGAGTGATTTTAAGCATTTATATTAGGGGAAAAGATATTAAAGAATAGTAGAAATAATGAATTCAAATTTCACGTTTCAAAAGAAAATTCCGATTTTTACGGAAAAACTGGTTGTGAAAGACGGGATAAAACTTCTACAAAACTTAAAAGCATGTAAGAAAAGTATTTGAACCTGAACTCATAAAACTTTCTGAAAATTCTTGAGAAAGAATATAGGAAATCATTAAAAAGAAAAAACTATGATTCATTGAATTTTCCCAATTTTTATACTTTTAAACCGTGTTACAACATATTAGTTTTCTTAAATTTTCTTCATGAGTTCCCTAATGAGCTTCTGGTATATACATTATTCCAAGTCATTTCTCATTATTTTATTCTTATGATAACTTTAACCAATGTTTCACATTTATGTTTCCTTTATTCTACTTCATTTACAGCCACCCTATTTTTAGTTCATTCACTTGTCAAGATTGTTCACTTTTTTAGAACGGAAAAATAACACGCTCGTTTGGATATAACTTTTTTTATAAACTTTAACTTTAACTTTAACTTTAACTTGTAACTTTTTTATTAACTCAAAAAATATAATAATAAAAAAAGGTTATAAGTCGAATTAAGAGACCGATAAAAAAAAATAACTTAAAAGGCTTAAACACATCTCTCAAATAATAATCATACAAAACTCGGTACAAAGTCCTGGAAAGAAGCAGAGTGGAGAGAAATCATATATAACCCTTCTGATTTACTATATGATAGATGCAACTTCTAAGTAATTCATCTATTAGATCCATTTATTCGATGAACAAATGGAATTTTTTTTCTGTTTTGTTTTGCTTATAAAGGAGGCCGAAGCCTAGAGACTGTCAATACCCACCCGACACATATTTCCAAGCAAGCAGTACAAAACCTGTTAGACTCCATTTTTAATTTCAGGTGATCCTATTGCTAAGGCAATTTTTTTATATATTGTCAAATTGTCCGCGAGCCAAGGTAAACAGACAAAATTGTCCTAAATTCATTACATTATCTGGACCTCAGGGCACTTTTGTCAATTCACAAAAAACAAAATTTCCCGGTCTGGCTTGGCCAGTAGGATCACCCTCGTTCCTTTTGCAGAGAAATTAGGAGGAAAGGAAGACGTGAGATTCAAATTCTTCAATGGTTTCTGCCCTCTTTCATCTCAGAAATAATACATTTAGGAAGAAGCCATGTCTGAACCCAGGGTGAACAAAATAGGTAGCCACCATAAGCCGAAAACAAAAGACGAGTTCAGTTACAGTAAAACTTATTTTAAACTTTTTAAAGTTGGCTTTTTTTGGCTCATAAGCAAGCAAAAATATCAAAATTTTTAGATTTTTTAAACTTTTATAAGCTAAGATAAGATGAGCGAAAATCGAAAAAAAAAATTAACTTTTTTGCTTAGAAGTCAAAAATACCAATTTGAAAAAGTTGGACAAAAAGCCCTATCAAACGAGCCCTTAGAGATCACACTACAGTAAAGATTTCCAGGCAAATACTATCAAAGATAATCTCCAGACATAGTGAACATAAAATCATACAAACAAAAAACCCTCCATCTCGCTTAATGAAAGCCCATCCAGAAAATTTCATTTTACAACAAATTGCCTTTAGATTCTGGTATACCTAGCAAAGAAATGTACTACAAAGTACAAAACCCAAAGCTGTTAGGGTTTACTGGGGTCAAACTGGTCTCACTGCTCTAACAATATCCCCTGAACTTTAGGGGAGAAGCAAACTTCACAATCATAGTTTTACAATCCATCAGACCAAAAATTTACATTTGCCGAATCCTGCCTTGCCCCAAGTTTTGTATCCAAAAAGTCAGCCCCTGAGTCTAAAAGAGTTTATAGCCTACGAAAGCAAAAACATATTTCGACACTGGGAGATACACATCAATATCTTCTTGGGTCCTTCCCTTCCCAAAATGTCTTGTTCCTTTTTTTTTCAACTCTTCTTCTCGATTGCAGCCATTTTCTCCTCATAATTTAGAGTTTTGGCTGCAGTTAGAAGCATGTCCACTCCACCAGATTTATCTATCAACTCTTCATTCTCTTTCCGTCCATTTTCAAGATTCTCAAATGCTCTTTGTCTATCATCACCTCTCTTTTTCAGTTTCTTTTGAATATTCTCATATGCCCTTTTCGCCTTGCGTATTTGCCGGATCCCTGCATCACATTTTCTGCAAAACCATTCCCCTCTAGGAATTGAAGTGCGTGGTGGCTGCAAACAATAAATGTGGTATGCATGATCACAGCCATCGCATAGAACAATCTTCTCATCATCTTGGTCAGTGAGGCAGGCCCTACACAGACAAGAAGGGCAGTACCAACAGGAACCATAAATGCTTAGCTGCTTACTTGTCAAGCATCTCACATGGTAGTACTTGTGAGGGCAGAAGGGATGGCCACACACCCTGATTTTTTCGCCTATCTCTACCTCCATCCGACAAACATTGCAGCAGTGAAATTTTTTATCTCCGTTTAATGGTTCAAGCACATGTTCCACTAAACCATTTGAAATCTCTTCAAGTTCTGCATATGCTTCATCATTTGTTGTAACATCATCTCCAACTCCATTGTTTGCAGGTCTAGAGGCATTTAGATTCTCACACACTACACAATCGTCATGGGGCGATTCAACACCATTGGCAGTGCACTTGGCACAGTACCAACTTCTTGAAGGAATTTCTTCCACAGCAGGCTCAACGCAGGAAACATGGTATATCTCCTCACATGAATCACACGCCAGACAGTCCCTTCCATCTGCCTTTTCTCCACAGCGCTGGCAAGCACAGACTTTGTACACACCACAGGCCTCTGTTTGTTCCAGTTTAGTATGCAAGTCTGATTCTCCAGTAAAAAACTGCTAGCAATGACAAGAAGCAAATACCTTGTTCAGAACTAAGTCACCAGATCTAAAAGCAAGTTCTAATCACAAGGCTAAAAAAATGCAACCATCCAAGCAATGATTTAGGATTTTTCTACTGCTCCCAAGGTCCAGAACATCAGGTATCTAACAAATTCAAACAGTTTAAACAACATTAATCAAGAAAAGACCCAGGACTAAAGATGTGTTCCATTTCTTCAACAGAACTTAACCAAAATCCACGGGCAAAATGGCCAAACCAATGGTGAATAGCTTAAATCTACAGGATAACTTAAAAACTCATTTATCTCATCTTTAGCACCTTCAGACATGCTATGCACCAAGCCTCCCACCTAAGGGGGAACGAAGGAAAAGTTTTTTGGTTGAGATAACTATCTCATGAGCAAACCATGACAGAATGCATATCTTAATCATAGCAAACCATAGATGCGAACCATAAATCCTCAGAAAATTTGAGCCTAGCAGCTGCACAAAGTGAAAGCAGCATCAACAAGTTAGTTTATCTTTACCTGTTCACGATAAGAAGTCTTTGACTTGTCCGAAAGGCTGTTTGCAAGAGCAACCATTTCAGCACCAACATTTTGAAGCTTCGTCCATAGCTGTAAAAATCATTCAGGTTTCAGACTGTTAAGACACAATAAACGAAATTTGGCTCACCTTAAAAAAAACTATAATATATCATGCTAGTAGAAGAAATAACATGCGTGGCAAGCAAAACTGACATCCAAAAGAGCATCTTCAAGCCCTGATGAGTTCTTTGATATGACACATGAAAATTTGACCAAAGGAATCCAAGATATCAATGCATCGGTTCTCATAAGGATTAAATGCATTACGTGCTTATGTCTGTTATTGCTCTTCCAAAGTACAAGAGAAGGCAGAATGTTTGGAATATAAATAAGAGGCGAGAGAGAGCAACAAACAGCCTCCACCAAAACACTGGCAGTCAAATATGAAGCGAGCGCCGCCCCCCCCCCGGGCCACCAAGGCGGCCGATAACCCACCAATAACTCACGAAAGGAAAAATGAAATATAATCAAATAAAAGCAACCAGACATAAGGAAGAACATAAGACGAGTCATTCCATTTTTATTTAAATAATGCAATATAAGACAACAGCCTTAGTATCTACTAGTAGCTTTGGTTATCACTATACCCTCTCTAGACAAACAATTTGATTCAAAGAAATTGTTGAATTGAATCGTAGAGACTGATACCCTCTCTAGACAAACAATTTGATTCAAAGAAAATGTTGAATTGAATCGTACCAGTCTCTACTGGTGGTTCTTCTTCAAACAGAAATACATGCAAAACATTCATCACTACATGCATTCCCCTTTAAATGGTTATTGCCATGTTCCCACTTCCCACAATACGGAAAAAACTCAGCTACAAACTTTATTTAACTACTAAGACAGTTCCATTAACTTAAGATTATAAACCTGCCAAAGGTAGCTTTTCTTTCAAAAGCATCTCAGGTGATGCACTATTTAGCATTGATAAATAAGTTAGACATCAAAACCCATCTAGATAAAGGTTGCAGCTTATACATCATCAACTTTTTGTTAAGATATCAAAATAAGCAATTTGTATCACAATCAGAACCTGTTCATAAAATACTACCTTACTGCTTCCTACCGTTGTAGTTCTCAAAGAATTGTACATCAATATGCGATACCACAATGTAATCTGGGGTCCAAGCTTGGACAAAAATAAACCCACAAACACCATTTATCCCCAAAGTCACCTTTTAAATAGTTGAGGTGTACATGTCAATCAAAGGTTCAAAATAACATATCATTTTCTTAGCATAAATGTGTATTCATGCCTGGGAGGCCTGGGTTGAAGTTCATTTAGTTTAGTGTGGTTTATGGACTGCAAAAGACAAGAAATCCAAGAAACAATATATACATTTACGAAATAGTAAAAACAGCAAGGCAGTCAAATGAAGATTAAAAGATGAAGAATCAATCTCTTAAAAGAACACGAGAAAATGTATCGCATTTAATGCAACAATAAAATATCAGAAGTTCTCTTACAAAATTAAGGAAACTTGATAATATAATCCCTACTTTCTATGTAACTTGAAATCATATTAGTCAGCAAATCATAGATTCAACAATTAATCCCACACTTAATTCAGCACAAGCAGCACAAGCACAGAGGAAAAAATGCATATTTCATTAACTAAGTCATTGAAGGATAATAAAGTACCTGTTGAATATCTGAATGAAAAAGCATAGGTGACCTTTCATAAGCTCCCTCTTTCATCCTTGAGTTTATAACACCAATGTCCAAAAAGCTGTCAACTTTTATCCCTTGAAAATTTTCCAAGAGTAGGCTACATAGTTTAGCAAACTTTTCCGACATAACAATATCAAAGAAAGTACGTCGACACAGATCACCATTCTTCCGGTTTGATTCACTTAGTGATCCATTGGATATTACACCCTCATTCCCTTTAGAGGCATTATGGATACCATTAACCATCCACCCTGTTTGTGAAGGGCATTTATGGTTGTCATCACAAGAATGAATAGACCCCTGCAAACCAAACCACAGCAGGAAAAAAATAAATTTTTTTAAAAAAAAAGGAAAAGAGAGGAAATAGTTATAAGCCTACTAATATCATCTGAAACTATGCTGCTGGAGACCCCATGTACCTTAGCTGCAGTTCTGCAACCTCTTTCCGGATGAAACAGAATTGCATCTTGGATACATCCCTTTAAACCAATTTCACTCTCACATAAGGATTGATACATTTGTTCCAAAACAATTTTTGTCCTGCGGTTCAGTGGGCAATCATCTGAACCACTCATAACAGCATGACAGTCCATCCTAGGACGACTAACCTGCTCACAAGAACTATTGTGTAGAACCCTGTCCATTGTTTTTTCTGCTGTCTGCAGCAAACCAAATCACCCAGATATAGCTTAGGAAAAGAACAAGAGCAGCAAAAATTTCAGAAACACAATCTTCAAAGAATGCATTGAATGGTGAAAAGGCAAAAACATCTTTCATCAATTAGTCATAATTTGAATGCAATCCATAGACGCATCTCTCACATGTTTAACTTTTTCTCCCCCAATGAGAAGAATTTGGTAGACAAATCAGTCAATTTGAAATTTGCTTCAGTGCAAATATTTACAGGCCACTTTGAAAGAAGAATTAAGGAGAATATGACAAGACCAGACCACATATACATCTTGCTATTTCCCTTCACCAACTACATTTAGCCACAAACACCCATCTATAGTAGCTCGAGAAAGAGATGTTGTTGTGTCGACTCAAAATTCTCATGATTTTCCTCAGTAATATGAAAGAATTGTCTTCCCAAAGATAGCAAATAAAAATTTGAACTACATATTGCAAACGAACTTATATTTATGTATGAAAAGTTGAAAACCAAGATTACTATATTAGCATGTGTTACGATAAGAAAGCCAAGCAGCCAACACGAAGAACACAAGAAGAATTTAATACTAATTTATCATAGCTTACCTAGTCATCTTATTAAACACCTATTTGAAGGACTGTCAACAGCAAATTTTGATTTCTGATTGGTATAAAATAGCTGACTTATTTTAGCCACAAAACAGAGAAATCATTGCTGTCTCTCCCGATAATTCCGCTAATTTTACGAAGGAGTATAACAAATTATGTTTTCCAAAAAAAAATTAAATTACATATGCAAATGAGGATATATCACTTTTCAAGATAGGAACACCTATAAAATCCTCAATAAGTATATTAGCATGTATTCAGATAAGAAAGCCAAGCAGCCAATAAACCAATGTGCAAACAACAAAAGAAGAGATTGATGTTAACTAATGCTAGCAAACCTATCCATCTTGTTAAACACCTATTTGAAGGACCTTCAAAGGAACTTTTCTTTCAATGTAACCAGTACCGAATAGTGTACAGACTTCTAGTAGATGTGTATCAGGCAATAGCAGATATCATTGTGAACCTTCTTGTGCCACATTACCCAAAAAAAGAAACATAAAAAAACCTAAAGGTCCATTTAGTAACGCTGTCAGTTTTCGTTTTTTGTTGTGTGTTTTTGCTGTGTGTTTTTTTTGGTTTGGTAATGGGCATTTATAGGTTATCGTTGTGCCAATGGTACTAGACTAATGTTTTAGTAAGAGAGAACACACCCATTTTAGTGTTTTTAGTTTCCTTTTTCCGAATTTTGTAAAAAACTAAAAAAAAAATTTAAACAAACGCCGTTTTTTATTTTTTTTAAAGAAAAAAACAAACAAAAAAAAAAAACAATAAACGTTACCAAACAAGGCCTAAGTTTCCAAATAAAAGTGTTTCCAGTGAACTTTGATCAAAAGGCATTAATGGTGAGCCACTTCCAATGTTTGCACGTTGCTGCCAACTGATCATGGAAGGTTTTGAGTACTGTCCTACAAGCAACTGTATTTACCACCAAAAGCTCAAGACGAGAAAGAAAACCACACAAGGAAAGAGAGATAATAAGCACGCATGGATATAGTTCAAACGGAAAATTTATAAACAGAAGAGAATTTTTACTCAAGTGAATGCTAAGAACATATATAAAGCAAAAATAACAGCAATCATGGTCGTAGAACAATCCTAAAGATTTGCAAATCATGCCAAATCTATATCAACACCAGACAAATGGATGAACACATAGTACATATAAATAGCAACTCATAAAACATTTTAAGTATTCCAAGTACTGGTCAAGTCCAAACAAAAATACGAATGTCCAATATCAAACACATTCAATAAAGGTCCTCAACAGAATCACAAAGAGATTGAGTACGACACACAATCAGAACTTTTTGAACAGAATAAACACTATCAAAAAAAAAAAAAAATTCTCATTGTATGCATGAATAAACATGAAATTTAACTAAGAACTTCCTAATCTATCACAAGAAAAATTGATAAATATTGCAACATTTACACATAGTATGTTCATAGTCATGATCACCAAAAGCTTTCAAGGTTTCTGCATATTTCTTTTATAGTTTATGTTTCAATTTTAAATAGACCAAGCAATTTTCTTTTCAACTGTAGTCAGAGAAAAAAATCCCACCAAGAATTATAATCTACATCTAGTAGTACGAAAGAAGATAGGTCAATTACAAGAAGAAGGTAGATGAGAAAAAAGATAACAGACCAAGCGTCAGGTGACTGGCAGTACCCCCTGCTGCCAGAAACTATCTTACCTAGACTATTCTAAATTTGTGAAAAACCCATGTCGAATTGTCGACTCTCGGACAAGGGTATGGGACATGTGTCCAATATAATTAGTTAGACATGCATCCAACAAGTATGTATAAGTAATTGAGCTTTCTATAGAACTATGCATAAAACTTTCATTTTATGCATAAAATGTTATATTTTAGTTTGAGAACACTATTTTACCTTAAAAATAAATAAATAAATAAGTATTAAAAAAATATGAAATATAACCGTGTCCGGGTGTCCTTGGACATGAGAATTAGATAAATCCGACATTTAGACATATACCCACACCTGATACCCTTACCTCAGTCTAGGTAATGCAGGCTAGAAATGTTCAAATAAATCGGTACAGGGACTTTGAACTTTCTAAAATTCCTAATACGATAAAAATATAAGCAGCCTGTAACAAGATTGAGGCCACCCAAGCAATCAAGAAACATGTCCAAAAGTTTAAGAAGTCATTATTGCAGATCTCTATTTTCAGAAACAAAACAAAAGTTCTTATCACACAATGAAACAAACGCAATTGTGGGCTTTTAGCCATTTCTGTCCTCCAAAGTTCCCTAGATAAAGGCGCCGCAAGCATGGTCTAACAGATTGAAGTTACCGTCATCATCATCGAATTTACCACTTAACCATTTTTCCAGGCCTTTGACTGACTGAAAATTTTCCAATTCTTTTTAAGGTAAACAAGAATGAAATGCATTAAATGAAATACTATTTCAACTATCTCATTATCTGGAGGGGTAACTTATGCACAGCAGACCTCTAATGTGGACAAAACACAAATAACGACAACAAAGATAAAAATTTAGTACACCTACCTCCCAATTGCAGAGTAGATGTACACATGTACCAGGCCTAAATGGACTTTTAATGCAGACAAAAAACAAATAACGAATAATGAAACCAATGTTGAATTGGGTTCTCACATTCAGATGTTAACAGTCAACACTCAGGCTAAGCAAAAGATGTGCTTGTCACAACTCCTCTGACCGAAGGAAAGAAGTTTCTGGTATGATTTCTTTTTCACACCTTTCTGTCATTTCTAATTAAGGCATTGCCGTGTAAATGGTTAGAAGACAAAGTAGTACAGAGAGATTTATCTCCAAAAAGTTCAATTTTGAACTGATGAACTGGAAAATGCCAATTTCGTAGCTAAATGGTCGACGAAGTTGCACAATAAAAGTTAAACACGTAACTTCGTAAAACTATAGCTAATCCACAAGTGCAAGCCCACTTGGTCACATTGCAAACTTAAAACCCAATATATAAAATCCATCAGAAATAGCAAGAATTGTGCATGGTTATGGAATTTCAGTTATGACTTTAGTTTATGCATTTCAGTTTCCTATTCAATTGGAAGTAATTCAGCATACTGTTGCAGCATTTGATGTCAACAAAGTATACATCCTAAATCTTAAATTTTACAATTAGAAAGAATTCTAAACAGAATTACTAAAGATGCCAAGAAGAAAATTAATGCATAAAGAGTAACTCATGTACAAATACATCCATAAGTACATGGACATCATGCACGAGACACGGGCTTGGATTTTTCGAAGAAGCTAACGAACCTTATCCAGGTGTTGACGGACTGAATCTGCAAGAACCTTCCCATCCTGGAGCAATTTGGAATCTGAAATGCCCATCTTAATATGCCTTCGCCTCTTGTACGTCCGAAAGGCCTCGGAGGACGACCCTGCAGAATTCACATCCCCAACAGCCCCCTTTTCAAATTCAATTGCAAAACCATTCACTGCATCACCACTCCACTCCACAACCCCTCCACCGCACTCTACGCCACCACCATTATTCTCTCTCTCCTCATCAACCATTCCTTCACTTCCCATGAAGAAAACCCTATATTCCCAAGCTTCTGAGCACGAAATTAGGGTTCCACCGCAAAACCCAACTTAAACCATCCAACACGTCAATCTTTCTGCAAATACAAAAATACCCATTTCACCACATCGACAGCAGAACCAAAATCTAAGGATAAGTACAATTATCGATACAAAACCATAACTTTAGTTGAAATAAAGCTGAAATATTATCCCTTGCAAACATGCATACACATTTGTAAGCTAATATATGCGTTTGTGTATATATATCCATGCACGTATACATACAGACACAGAGAGAAGGGGGCTTACGTGAGTTGGGAAGACCAGAGAAGAGATAAATCGGAACCCTAAACCACAATTTTTGACGATCTGCATCCGAGAGGGGTTTATCCGAGAGTTTATTTAAAATTTTGAATGCAGGGCTTTGGGGGTGCTTTATTTTCGGTTATATATTATTATTTACTACTAGGACTTGGGAGACTGGGTACTGGGAATTGACGGTGCGTGACTCGGTTAGAAGGCCGCTGCTGTTGGGGTTGCGAACTGACAGTTGGCGGTTCTACCGGTGGCCACGGAGTGAAGTGGTGAGTTGTTAACTACTTGTGATCACCGGTGATACTCATACCGTCATACGGTTGGTAGACTTGCAGTAGTCATATTATGTTTTAGACTTATTAGTCTAATGAATGAAATAGTGATAAATTTAATAAAATAACAAAAATAACCTTACAAAAAGTATTCCTTTATTATAACATGAAAAAAATAAAATCGTCTTTTTAATGTTTTATTTTTTAAAAATATGAAATGATAAAAATACTTAATTAATATAATTGCTATTAATTCTTACCGTTTTCATTCATTTTATAGCTAAATCCAAGTCATAAGAAGATTAAGTGTTTACTTTTGAATCACAAGGGTCATCTGATTTTCGTTCAACCAACAAGAGGATGAAGTGTAATTTACTCCATATAACAATAGTGGTCTTAATGTGAATGATCTTTCTTTTCTTTTCTTTTTTCCTTTTTATGAAAAAACAATGGTGATTCTGTTTATTATTCATCCATGAACACTTAGGTAAATCTACATAAAAAGCATAATTTACATTAAGGAACTCAAAAAATATGATTTTAACAAGTAAAATAACTAAATTTGGAATACAATATGTTCTCTACATTTGGATTTAATCTTTTTTCAAGGCAAATGATATTGAGTTTAATTTTGATGTGGACAATGTAAAAAAAATTTACATAAAAGTGGCACAAAAATACATTATGCAATTCATGAGTCTTTCTTTATATCACATTAAAACTCTAAAAAAGCACATACCATATATTTTGGTGTCTGCTCGTGTCAAAAAGTTTTGCATCCAAATTCTTTATCAAAATTATCTTCTGCATCCAAGTCGCCCTCTTCTTTTCCTTTCCCATTCCCCCCTGAAAAAATCAATTACAGGTGCTTCTTCAAGAGTCTCCAGTGACCCTAAGTTACTTCTCCTTGTACTTTCTAACACAAACTCTTCCTTAAAATGTTTCTAAACCCCAAGCTGCTCATGTTCTTCTTCTCTGTGTTACCCTTTTGAAGCCTTTGATGTTCTCATGACTCAACCTCATGCTTCTCTTCTAGTCAATACTAAATAAGTTGAATATGGAGACCTTTTCACATCTTCATGTACCATGATTGAAATAATTGAATGACTGAGTTGAGAAATTCAGCTTAGGCACAAATTAATGTAGCAACTTAACTAATATTTCCCACTACCTTGCAAACCACCCCCACCCTACCCTAAATATATATTACATACAGTCATATGTGGGGGATTTGATTATGGAGGGGGAGGGAGAGGGAGAGGGAGAGGGGAAACATTTTCTATTTGACCTGCATTGCCGTGTATTGAGTCTCACATTAAAATATTACATAAAAAATATTTGGTAAATAACTACGAGCAATGAATTTAAATGACATATTTTTAACTAGTGCTTTTGTGTGAGTTCCTGCAATTGTTATTTATGGTATAAGAGTCAATCCATCTTGTGGGCTTAGAGTACTATACCACAAGGTCAGTGATTGATTATGGGATCGCATGAGGCAATCATGGAAGCGCGAGGAAATAAAAAGGGGAGATTGTGACCACTTTGACCAGTACCTTCTTGACTAGTTTTTTTAGGTGATTTTCCTTGTAAGTCACATTCACTTAAATTCTATTTTCCTCTTTCTATTCTTCTCTTGTTGATTATTTTTTGTAGGGGCAGATTTAGAATTTTCATTCAATGGAGGTAAAACTTACATAAAATTGTATGCAAAATTGTTTCTAAATTGACAATTCATTTTCTTTAATATGTAAAGAAATAATTGTATTAAAGGCGCAAAAAAAAAAAAGAGTGTCACCTTTATATAAAAGACAGTAAACAAAAAACTATACTTCTAAACAAAATTATGATTATCTATAAAATTAAAAGAAGACTCTATAATTTCTTTGCAACTTCACAATTTTGATTTACAAATGACCTCTATAATTTTTTATATTTTAAAAATGATGCATGATGCCTCATTTGGCATGCCATTGAAAATGTCTTTCTCAATATACAATCTAACTATCAATCACCCATTCAATTGCAAAGCTTATTTTTCACAATTTTCATAACAAAAAAAGCACAATTTTCATAAATAAATTAAAAAAAAAACCCTCTCTAGAGTCACAATCGCAATAGGCATAATCAGTGCCAAAGCTAGAATAAGTATAAATACCTAGGGATTGAAATATCCAAGAAAAGTTTTGAGGTTTAGATGACGACATATTAGGCATTGATAGAATAAAAATATTAAAGTTTGGGGATTTGAATATTTTTCTAGAATAGACAATAAATATTAAATGTATAATGGTATTTTAATTTAATATTAGGATGGGGGGTTATGTTTTTATTGTTTATTTCATAGTTTTCAATACCGTACTGGCTAGTGTACCATTTTTGCCACTGGTATGGTACATACTGATACCGGTGCATTACCGTGTACTGTTTCAAATTTATTGTTATAAATATTATATACATGTGAAAAGATATATTTACTTATAAAAACATAATATAAACGTGTTATCCAACCTAGCACATGTTTAAAAATATTTGATGACATATTAATTGCCTAATATATGTTTAACACAAGTTTTAATAGAGAATAATCATCAAATACAAGAAAAATAAATTATTTTAAAATAAATTATACAAAATTTAGTACCATTTGCTAAATCTGATGTTGGCCGATATGGAATGGTATTTGTTGGTATTGGTTGGTACCTTAACCAGTACGAAACTCAATATTATTTGTACTATTTTATGATCGGTACAATGCTTACCGCATGGTATGGCACGATATTGATAACTATGATTTATTTGGCTTAGGTACTAGAACAGAGAGAGCATTGACCTCCCCTGTCATAATTGTCTCCTAAATAGCATTAACGGAAATGATTTTTTTACCATACAAATATATTTATGTAGAGGTTATGTTTTTTCAAATATTGTTCATTCAAAAGAAAAAATCGCAAACTAGTGATCTTTCAAAATTATTTCCCAATTTAGGATTGATTGAACCACATCATACGCCACCTATGAGAGAGAAGGAGCAAATAAAATTTTTTATAATTCTTTCTCATAAATTTTTAGTTCAATACAAGTGCGTAGTGCCGAAGAAGGAGGAACGTTCCAATGCCCCTTGTATCAATGGCTCATATAATAAGAAACCATAAAACGCATCCATAGAACAGAGAGAACAAAACTAGGAGGAAGATAACATGTGATCTTCTGGTATGAATTCTTTCAAAGGCAGTATTCTTTAATGGGGACACATGCACATCAAATGGGCTTTTGAGTGAATTAGGACTTGGTATCCATTTAGAGTATTCTTTAAAGAAAGCCACTGTATGCGTCATTCATGCATCACATACTCTGCCTTAAGGAAGGCATTCAACTCTTTACCTTCGAAACATACCACCAATATGTTTTATAAAATCTGGTGCCCTTCTTAGTTGTGGTCCTTTGTGGGTCTTTATGGGTCAATGCCACCTGAACTTTGTATAATGCAAAATGGATTATCTATATTAGTTTTTAGGTGTGATCTACTTCCTCTGATTAAATCACCTGCACCAGGCTTTGTTGCTGGCATTGCTGCTTCAACCACTGCCAAAACTAGTATAAATTAATAGTTTTCTTGCTGGGGCTATCTTTTAGAAGGATGGTGTAAACTCGAATTAAATACATGCCATGGTAAGAGATCTACTTGAAACCGATATGACAACTAGAACTAGAAATGCTGAATGGAACATTGCAAAAATTACATAAGTAGCGATATGTCCAAAAGATTATTATTAACTTAAGAAAAAACCAAAATCAACCAACTCAAATTTTTCCCAATGAGGTTTTGAAGATTTTAGTTCTTCAAGCAAAGGACACATGTCCTCAGAATGAAAAAAGGGCAAGCCCTTGAACCTCACTCTCAAGCAGAGGCTTTTGAAAAGAAATAGTTATAGTGCATAGTGCATATTGACTAATGTTCTTTACAGTTAATGATTGAAATAAAATAGGACTTTTTACAGTTATTATTCCTTTCATTACTGTTAACAGTGGAATGCTGTACAACATATGTTTGCTCCATGACTGTTAAAAGGAGAAAGGCCCACAAATGTTTGCTCCATCAGAAAAAATTAAAATTTATTCGAAGGAACATATGAGGAACATGAATAATGTGAGAAACCATAAAGAGAATTATAAATAAAGTAAGAGGTTATGTTCAACTTATTCTTTGACAATATTAAACCAATTAACAGCAAGTAATAAGGAATCAACAGTAGTAGGCCAGTAAAGGGCAATCGATGCAGTAAAACAAACTCCACCGAAGCAAGACAGCCAGAACTGCAGATAATAGCAACCAGCAAGGAATCAACAATAGCAGGCCAGTGAAGACAGAAAAAGCAGCAAAACGAACTCCCCCAATCCTCCCTGTATCATCTCCAAACCAGACTGTAAAGCTCCACTTTGACCTACAATACAAGCACAATAGAACAGGAATCAGCAATCAGCAATCAAAAATCATGAGCTTCACCAGCAAGATCACATAGTAAGCAAAATTTACAATGTCTAGTGCTGTGCTTATGTTGAAGATTGTTGAGTTCTATTTTGATAAGAATGCTTGCTGTGCCCCTTTTGCTTGCACAAACGACAAGTAACTTGTGTATGACCCTTTCTAACACCCATTTCGTTATGCAAACGTGTTGATTGTGGTCGACCTTTACTACTTCATTTCATATGCTCATCCGGCACCAAAATTGGTCCTTCTTCAGGAGGCCAGTAGCTCTCATCAAGTATAGGGTGAAAACAAGGGGTCCATGTCTTTAAATAGTTGCTTTTAGAGTACCAAGACTGCAATAAATTTTGATAATCTAAGCTACGAGATTTGCATGCAGCAATAACATAAGAGCATGGTACTCCATAAAGTTGCCATTTCTGACAAGTACATGACTTCTCTTCAAGATTATTAACCACTTGAATGTGACCACCTTTGTTTCTACTTCCAATTGGTCAACCTGTTTTTATTCGGAAAATACCATCAACATGATAAAAGAGCATAACTTCATGTGCATTTGCCTTTACCTCATAGGTTTTAAGTCGTTTAACAATTTTCGAAGGGAACATTCCCCCTTTATTGGTGATTTCCTCGGCCCATTGTCGTCTCACAGCAAAGTACTTGTTCACACGATGGAATGAGTGTTCCACACATGCTGTTATAGGCAAGATACAGGCTCCCAATAATACACTATTAAGGACTTCTGACAAACTGTTGTCATTATCCCATATCTTCGACCTTCATCATATGACAATGCCCACTTCTTTTGGGGTATACCATTTAGCCATTCTTCAACTCCTGGATTGACTGTAAGAATTCTCTCCAACCTAAAATTGAACTTTCGAACCTGATGTGATGTTGCAGCCTTCCAAAGTTGATTTTTCAATGAAATGTCACGGAACTTTGAATGGAAATTACTCATTAAATGTCATATATAGACATAATGATGAGCACTAGACTCATTCCATCCAAGGTAAGGAGAGTTCATAGCATTTAGAAAACCATTATGGCAGTCAAATATAACTCAAAGGTCTACGACTTGTAACACGCTCTCGTATGCACGCTAAGAACCAACCCCAACTATCATTGTTCTCCCCTTCTACAATGAAAAAGGCAAGTGGAAACAATTGATTGTTGGCATCACTTCCCATTGCAATCAACATTCTTCCCTTGTATTTCCCATTCATATGTGTCCCGTCAATAGTAATCACTGGACGAAAAAAATTTGAATCCTTCAATTGAAGGACCAAAGGCCCAAAAGACTCCCTTAAAGATCTCCTTAATTAAATGAGGTACATGCACTTTTTCCCATATAATCATAATTCCAGGATTTTGTCAGTGTAATGCATTCATATGTCTAGGCAATACACTACATGAATATTTCCAATCACCAAAAAGCTCCTTAATTGCCCTCAGTTTTGCTTTCCATGGTTTCTTATAGGTTATGACATATTTGAATTCCGTTGAAATCATCGCTTGGATTGCCGTTACCTTCACCACATACATAACTTGATAAACAATAAATTTTGAATCCAATTGCTTATGATCTCGATTAATAATCGCGTTTACACAAGTGTGAGGGCCTTTATATCTCTTTATTTCAAAAAATGTGATAGCTTGACGAACTGATGCACGTAGTTTTCACTGGCACTTTGGACTTTGTTTGCACTTTAGTGCCAACACTTTAAGATTAGATTTTACTATCACATGTTGTTGATGAAATTTAAGGGAATGTACTTTCACTGCTCTTTGCAATTCCTTCTTCATTACAAATCTTTGGCCAACATACAACTCCCCATCTACATTTTGTGAAGCAGCATTTTGCACCCATGGTACCCACTGACTAACGATAGCATCATCTACCCAATCAACATTCATGAACTCTGGAACTGGTGCCTTTTATGTCCAACCTGTTGCTTCCATGTCCTCAGGATCTTCCTCTGTATCGTCCTCAACCAGATTATTGTTGATATCTGTGCCTTCAATAAAAAATGCAAAACCCTCAGTAGCAATAGTCTGCTGTACACAACTTCTATGTACATCAATGCCGGGTTCATCACAATCTTGTACGCCAATGCCTAGCTCATCACAACCTTCATCCACAAATTGATTACTGATAGGCGGCGATGTTGCCGGTGTCATATGTTCATCAAACATGTCATTCAAGTGAAACACATCTACATCACTTTCATGTGTAAGCAAACGAATGAAGGGACCACCATGCACCATTGGTGGCACATTCACTTGATTATCAACGGGTACATGCTCCTTTTCTATGTACAGTTCAACACAATTTATTCCATGTTTCCTTATAATATCTGACATGATTTCAATAGACTTATCATCATCGATTGGCAAAGCTATATATTGCCCATTTGTTAGATACCGACAAACGATCTTCAATTTAAATTGTTGGCTATCAACCCCAATTATCTTAGACATCTTTTCTAACAAGTCTCTGTGTTTTATTCCATAGTTGACCCTAGAAGCCTTTGGAATGGCACCTTCATAAGTAATGCCTCGCGAACCATTAGATATCCTCTCATCCCAATAACATAGTTATGGAACGCTCCATTTAGCCGTTTTCTACATCAAATCAAGTTATTTATATCATAAAAACTACATAACTTCATGATTGATTAATAGAAAGATGGGGACTACTATTAAAGTAAGGGGGCAAGAAAAAGAAGTAATTTAGGTACTTACCAAAAACAAAAATACTTCTGCACTTTGCCAAGCATAAAAATATATGAAAGCCAGACCTCCTCAATCTCTTTATTCTCTGTATTATGAGTCAAAGTGTCTCTCTTCATCAGCCTGATAAGTACAAAAATACATTAAAACCAATGGTTGTGATGTACTCTCTTAAATTAAAAGGTTTTCTAGGACAAATGATTTAGGGGTTCAAAATGACCTGTAAACATGCAAGACCCAATAAAGCAATTATTTTATCGAGTTCAATAAAACGCTAACATAAAATTAAAAGATATATACAGATGGGAGAGTTAAAGGTAACAGAAAAATAGGAATAACAAACATGAATTCAAGATTAAGAAAAGACCATCATAATATGATGTAAGAAACTTAGGCAATCTAAGGGCAGCAGATGGATATCGTCAGTATCATATAACAACAATCAAAACGGTGATATTAGTCATTATTGTGGTGTACAAGAAAGCAGGTTCCAGATGCATATTCGAGATTGATCTTTTAAGTAAAACATTTATTCTTCAAGTTGTTTTCATTATAAAGTAACATATGTTCATAGTGGGGGCTTCCATTGAATTGGCCAACAAGAAGGCTGGCACAGACGTTGTCAATTGTCTACTTGTCCAACTCGGCCCCAAGTAACCTCACCGACAATGTAAATTGAGTTTGTTGTATAAATACTAGTCTTACAATATGCCTTACCTGTAGACATTGGAGTCACTTCACTGCATGCATTTATAATCGGATCACAATGCCATAAACGTCTGATGTAGAGAAGCCATTCTCAAAAGCTTGGGTTTTACCAGTAAAAGGATAGAGAGAAAGAGGATGGGGCTAGGATTCTGCATCAGAATAGGTATGAAACACTAGATATGAACGATAACACTAGTATTCAGAAAAAAGGTTTTTTTCTAAGTCTCTTATTCTCTCTAAAAAAAAAGGTTTTTTTTAAGTCTCTTATTCTCTCTCATACGTGGCTTATGATGTGGCACAATCAACCTTAGATTGGGAAATGGTTTCACGAGTACATAATTGTGAATTTTTTTTCAACTAACAATATTGTGGTAAAAAACTCATTTATGTAAGGGTTGTTTTGTGTTTGTGTATGTGTATATGTATATAGTGCAGACTCAGAAATTTTCTTGATGGGGTCAAGATAAAAAATTTTAAAATTTTGAGAAGTTGAGATAAAATTTTCTGATGTTTTGCTCACTAATACTCAATACCTATCCTAAAAACTCAAAAATTTATAGGATATAAATACAATTAAAAAATTTAAGGGTGTCAAAACACTAATTTTTGTCATAAATGTATAAAATCTATGAGACTTAAGCATAATTTAAAAAAGTCAGGGGAGGGCCAAGGCCCCTTAGCCTATACATTAGTCTGCCCCTGTTTATATATATTAACTAGTCATAACTCGTGATTATGGTACTTTCAACAAATTTGATGCTTTGAATAGGAAATTAAAGGTGCAAAATCCATTAAAACCGTAAGGCCAAAAACAAAATTATAAGAATAGTCAAAAGGCCCCAAATCTAGGTGTTTCTCTTGCTTTCAAGAAGGAAAGATGAAACAAAATAAGTACTTTGAAAATTCAGTTCAAAAGACCCCTAATCTAAACAAAATATGTTAACACTTACCATTTTTCATTAACACTTCCTAATACAACCCACGTACAAAAAAGCAAAGCAAGTCAAGAAAGCAAGCAGCTTACAACAAAACACAGGACTTGCAAAGACAAAAGTGAACAAACCTCTGGCCGAGTAAAAAATAAAAGATTTGATTTTAGTAATCTAACAAAAGGCTCTTCAATAGAAGAAAAACTTCACTAACATGAAAAATGCTGATTTTGAAAAGAAAAGAAAAAGGGGGTCAACCTAAGGTAGGCTGCGTAATTCAAAGAAGTAAATGGAACCCTTCTAGTTATGGCAACAATGTTTTGCTCCTCCGCAATTCCAGAAGTTTCACCATGGTATTGAATTTTGGTGTTACATATTCATATCATTTTAAGGTGGGCAGCGTCATTTCTTTAAATAAATGAGAGAGAGTCAACTCTAGCACCAAAATTACCTTCTACTACTGTGACAGTGAGGCATCTCTGCCTAACACCTAAGGAGTTATAGCTGAAACCAGAGGTAATACCGTCCCATATATATAAAGAACATGACGCTATCTACCATTGGATTTGTATTCCATGAGCATATCACACCTCGGGAGCTGTTAATTTTGATAATAGCTTTACATCTAGCAGTAAAGGAACCACTTTGTCAGATTATATCAGAAAATGCTGGTTAGAATGTACGGGGAAAAAAAAAGCTCAGCAATTAGATATATTCCTATCATATAATGTCCAGAATGCATTGCATTTTCACTTACACCAGAATGCATAATATTAAGAGAAAAAAAAAATTATTCGGAGGCAACAAAATGCAAAATTCGAAATCACTGTAAATATAAAAAGGAAATATAACTAAAGCCAAAGCGAAAAGAAGAAGAAAATGACCAAAAAGAGCCACATTAATTCAAGTGCACCCGCAGAAGTAAGTGAAGGAAAGCGAAAGCTAGACAGAGAAATAGAAGAGGTAAAGAGAGAGAGAGGAACCAGCAAGGTCCAAATCGGCAGGTGTGGACAAAATCAGAAGTAATAAAGTGTTGGTCTTTCTTGTTCCACTCTGTAGATGGTCAAAATTGGGTCATCGGTCAACCATGAACCAATGGCCCTATAGGGTAGCTCAGAGGTATTCCTGGAGTGTTACCCACCATCTCAGCCCAGATACAATTGAACCCATTCTAAAGTGTATTTTTTCCACTGCCAGAGAGGGATAGATGGATTAGACCTCCAGACGATAGAAGGACTGAGAACCATCAGGCCTTCCCAAGCCCAATCCGAGAGGAGTAGATCTAAGAGTTCATTAGCCCTCCTTAAACATGACATATACTATAATTCCTCTCCAATACCTGAGTCTCAAAGGAGAGAGAGAGAGAGAGAGAGAGAGAGAGAGAGAGAGAGAATCAGCCTTCTTGAGAGAATATTAGATGGAGGACCACTGGGCCACGTGGCAGCACCCGGTGGTGTCCTCTCCTAATAATCAGGAGGAGGATCACTTGTGGAAATTGTTGTTAGTGGTCCCCACGTATTGGGATTAGGATGTGTCATGGATTGGTTAGCTAGGGTGTGAGATATGCCATTGTGCACGTGTACAGTACCATGAGGATCTCGTGGTACAGTGCCACGTGGCCACGTTTGGCCTAATAGAGCAGAGTAGGGAGGATCTTGTGATCCTTGGGTCACTTGGGGCATGCTGCGCGATTTCTTGGTGCCTAAGCACCAAGATGCTTGTGTGTGTGTGTATATTATGTACATCAGCTATGAGAAGGGAGAGATGGAGAGATTTTCATCTTCTTCTCTAGCTAAACCAAGGAAAAAACCCTAGAGCCAGCAATCCTAATTCCAGAGCTGCAAGCTCAAGTGCTCTACGAGCATTCTGCCACTTTCCTTGTGCTTAGCCAGTCACACCCTCCGTCCATCTTCTCCATCACTTTTGAGTCCCTTCTGACCATACACCTTTCCTAAGCTCTCTAAGAATGAACTCCATCTCAGGTCAAGCATGATCTAGTGTTGACTCTTTACATTTTGGCGACTCCACTGGGGAGGTGGATCCGTGGATGGTCAGTACCAGAAGTGGGAGGTGAATAACTTCTAGCGTGATGATGGCTGAGCACATTGAAGGATCTTCGAACTATAGCCACCTCAGCAGAGTGCTAGCATAGACGAGACCTATACCTTGGACGCCATCCAGATAGTTCAAGATACACAACTGGAGGTCTTGGCCACAATGAAGGAGTTGCACGACACTGTACTGTTGCTGGTGAACAGCCCTATTTTCTAGCAAGTTGTGGTGCCGCTGCCTCCTCCTGTAGACCCTACTACTATTGGTGAAAATCCAACTGTGACGCATGTTGCTAGAACCTTGGCTATCAGAGTCATGATGGTTAGCGTTCAACAGGGACTCCCTACTCTAGTTTCTGCTGCCTTTTAGACATAGTCCACATCGGGGCTAGTGGCTCCTGTAACTCCAACTCAACCGGTGACAAACCTCTCTTTAGCCACCACTATTGCTTCAGTCACTCAGAACATGCAAGCCCACTTGGCCACACCAGCTAATTTCGTCACAATGGAGGATGTTCAAGCCATCTTGCAACAAGAGCGCACTAAGGCAACCTTGCCCTCTCTTCCAGATCCTAACATTCAACCACTGTATCTAGCTCACATTTGTTCTTTGGCATACTCGGAGGGCTACGCACCTCCGAAGTTTCTTCGTTTTGATGAAAAGAATGGAAATGCCCATGAGCACGTTGTTCGGTTCATTAAAACCCTAAGGGCTCACGGCTCCAACATAAACCTCTGCCTGAGGAAGTTTTCGAAGTCTCTTACTGACCGTGCTTACAGTTGGTAAGTCAATTTGGCTCCTGAGTCAATTCTGACCTGAGAGTACATGGTGAACAAGTTTAACTCCAAGTTTTTCCAAGTCCGTGAAACAGTTATAGCTATCTCTCTAGAGTTCATCCAACGCTTCCAGGATAGAGCCGTAGAATGCCATGAGCCTGTGGAAGAAAAGGTGCTGGTGAACCTCTCCATGCCAACCTTCTCTGCCTTGTTGGAAGGGGCAAGAAACCTTATGCTACTGTTAAGACGATCCTCATATCTGGTGATTGGAGGAACTCCAAAAATAGTGTCTCTGCACCTTCTGCCCCTAGTGGCCGATAACGGCAGAGGGAGTAAAGTTCTAAAGGAAGGAAGAAAAAGGGGCGTGATCCTCCTCCATTGCAGCGTGCCAGAGGTTGAGGCCCTTCTCAAGGAATGAGTTAACGACGGGGAGGTTGACCTGCCCGAAGTAGAAACACTTCCTTTCAAGAAGGACAAAGAAAGTGAGAAGTATTTCATCTATCACCGATCTACTAAACATTCCACCAAGGATTGCTGGAGTCTCAGGAGGATAGTCCACAAGAAGGTCTATGAAAAGAAGCTCCACTTCAAAAAGGGTGGGAATGACGTTTGGAATAACCCCTATCCTAATCACAAAGACAAAGGGAAGAATGTCAATATGGTGGCCTACTGTGGCCCCATCAATGTCAGTGAGAAGTTCCTCGAGTTCGTAGATGAAGAGGAGCTATACAGCATTTGCATGGCATCCTACCATGACGAGCTTGAGGAAATTAGAGATTACTATCCTCTAGTAAATGCTCCAGACCTTGATATGTAAGCAAAGGTCCTCTAGAATTGGACTAAATTTAGAAGGTTCTTTAACTAGTTTAGTTTGGGCTCTCGAGCAATGCTAGGTTGGAGATCACTAAATCAATTATCAACATCGAGGAGGTACATCATGAGGGAGGACCACTGGGCCACGTGGCAGTACCTGGTGGTGTCCTCTCCTAATAATCAAAGGAGGATCACCAGCAAAAACTGTTGCTGATTGTCCCTACATACTTGGATTAGGACGTTTCATGGATTGGTTGGCTAAGGTGTAAGATATGCCATTGCGCACATGTCCAGTACCATGAGAAGCTCGTGGTACAGTGCCATGTGGCCACATTTGGCCTGGTAGAGCAGAGCAAGGATGATCTTGTGATCCCTGGGTCACTCGGCGCATGCTGAGCGATTTCTTGCTACCCAAGCAATAAGATGCTCGTGTGTGTATATATATTATGTACATAGCTATGAGGAGGAAGAGATGGAAAGATTTTCATCTTCTTCTCTGGCTAAACTAAGAAAAAAACCCTAGAGCCAGCAACCCTAATTTTAGAGCTACGAGCTCAAGCGCTCTAGGAGTATTTTGCTATCTTCCCTATGTTTAGCCAGTCACACCCTCAATCCATCTTCTCCACCACTTCTGAGTGCCTTCTGACCATACACTGTTCCTAACCTCTTCAAGAACAAACTCCAGCTTAGGTCAAGCATGATCCAGTGTTGACCCTCTACACACTCCAAATCATAACATTCCTTACAATCACCATGTCTGTTGTAGCAACCCAAATTCAACGACATGCCACTTGGGATCACCCACAACAACCTCATTTTGCTGCTGCAAACTTTAACCACATTTCACCATGGTGGTTATGGGTGATTGCCTTGTGTGGTCTAGCCATGTAGCTTTTGTGAGAGTGAGGGAGTTGGCCGTTGAAGTGGTGGTGGTGGAACCTCAGTTAAATGGTGTGTTGAGATGGGTCTCTATTGTGAGAGAGGAAAAAGATGGGGCCATAGTAGTTCGACCTATAAGGTTTTTGTGCTTCCACCACCGTGTGTGGTGGGTGATATGTAGCCTTGTGAGGGTGAGAGATGGAGATTGAAATGGGTCTATGAGGAGTGGGTAGCCGGAGTGATGGAAGAAGAAGGTGGTGCAATGGTAGCGGCCACAGTAGCTAGAGGTGAAGGCGTTTAAAAGAGAGGAAGAGTGAGGGTGTTGGGTATGTTTGTGGGGTGTTTAGAGACAGAAAGAAAGGAGTATGTTTGGAGAGAAAATGAGAGGCTGTGTTGGCGGTGGTTCAACTGTTTTAGAGGACTGAGGAGGAGGAAAAGAAGGGTAAGAAAAAAATAAAGTATCGTGTATAAATTAAAAAAAAAAATGTTTGTTTAAAACTTTTTTGTGAAGTGTATAGTCTGTTCGAGTGTCTGAGACTCTAAAATATTATCTCAGCTTTTACTTCTTTCTATGCAACGTTCAAAGCATCCATCCAGCGATTCCAGCCATCATAATTTCCAAGTCCCTTATGCAACGACTTATTGAAAAGGGACGCTGAAGATAAAAGAGAGAAGTCAAAAGGTGACCGTTCAATTGAAGAGAGAGTCCCAGGTTTGCCCATGGAGTTGGTTTTCATGCAACGTCCATAATCATGGGATCCATTGATGTTGATCTCTTCGAGCGGAAGTTTGATTATGGGAAAAGTAATTGAAAAGTGATCTCATCCATTCAATTTTGAATTTTAGACAAAATAAATCCTGACCATTCTAACAAAATGTATCTCAAATACATTTAAAAAAGGCTGAGCTATTTTAAAATATGAATGTGCATATGTATAGGTAGGATGATGAATGTAGGATTTAATCTTATTAATTTGTCAACATTCAATCCTTGAATTTAAAAATTTTCTTGACATTAATATCATTAGTTTTACTAATTTCTCATTAATCTCTTTAATCTCCCTCTTTCCTTGAATTTAAAAAATCAACAACTTTCCCTGCAAAATTAATTTCTCATTATGCGGTTTTGGTATGGCGGTTTCTGGTGAAGTATGTATAATGTAGACACATATCTATGTATATAGGTGCCGTTGCTACTAGTGATAGTGGGTAATGGGATGGTCAGGTGATGTGGTGTCGGCAGCGGCGATGAAAGGAAAGTGGATGTCGATTAGTGGTGGGACGTGGAGGGAGGGTTAGCGTGAGGAGGAGGTGGCCGGGCTTGTTGAAGATGGAGAGAGGGGTACCACTTAGGGGTGGCCATGAATTTGAGAACTTGATAATCCTGCTCAAGTCCATTCATAAATTAAATTATAGAACTTAAGAATTTTTTTAAGGCTCGATTAATTTAATGGGTAGATTTGAAAATTGTCTTTGAAGCTCAATCTGACTAAAAATATATTAAAAAATAATATATTTTAATATTTGTATATATAATAAAATTTTATATTATTTAATATTATTTATATAAAAAAATTATATATTAAACAAATTTTATCTTAAATGGGCACGCCTAAACGAGCTTAGGCATGCAATTTTTTTAATAAGACGGACTTGAGATTTAATTTTAGACCTGATAAATTTTTATTTTTATTTTTTGTGTAGGCTTAAGCCTGGGCCCAAACCTCTCAATGTCCACCCTTAATACCACCAAATTGTTGAATAAGAGAAAAAAAGGGGGGGGGGGGGGGGGGGGGGGGGGGGGGGTTGGGTTGTTCAGAGGAGGTGGATATGAGAGGGTTATGTGTGATGCGGTTCACATAGACCAAGTGCATGATGATACAACTCCTCATTGGGTGAGGTGATGTGATTAGTAAGAGGTACATGGAAATAAGTAGAAAAAGTAGCCTTATTTGGTAACGTTTAATGTTTTTGTTTTTTATTTTTTTTTTTAGAAAAAATAAAAAATAACATTTGTTTTATTTTATTTTTTTTTAGTTTTTTATAAAATTTGAAGAAAGAAAATTAAAAACACTAAAATGAATGTATTTTCTCTTATTAAAACATTGGTCTAGTATTTTTGGCATAATGATAATCTATAAACGCCTATCACTAAATCACAAAAATACACAGTAAAAACACAAAACAAAAACACACAGTAAAAAATAAAAATTTACAGCGTTACCAAACGAACTTTAGTGTTTGATTTTGGGATGAAAAAGGGTATAAATGATATTATAAAATATTTTTGAGGTGACATCAACAATTCTCATGATTGTCAGTAACGGAAAGTATACGAAAGGGGATTATGATACTTAAATTAAATCAAAAGGAAGTGTTATTTTTAAAATTAAGAACTGTCTATCATTTTTAGATATTTGGAGAGAAATCAACGTAATTCACCCTTATATTTCAAATAAGGCCAAATAAATATGCATAAATAGTTTTAAAAAGTTTAATTATAAATACACCTCATAAATTATGACTCAATATTACTATGCATCTCTAAACTCTAAAACGTAATAAGTTGACTCCTTGAACTATTAACTTATATTAATTAATCTCTCCTATTGATGTAATTTAGGTATAAAATTAATTTTTGTGAACGTGCGCAAGGTATATGGCAATTTTTATTTATTCTCTTAACTGATTGCTAATATATTGTTAACAGAATAGGTTAATTGATACAAATTAATAATTCAGGAAGTCAATTTGTTATGTTTTAGAGTTTAGAAAGACATGATGATACTAAATTATAGTTCAGAAAGTGTGCTTATAACTAACCTTTTAAAAAAATAATAAAAGTTGTCAAGTGTAGCCCCCACTCCTCGAAAAATTATTTAATGTGACTATCACACTATTTTATCATGTTTATGTGATATAACTGTTTATTCATGTAATATTATATATAAAAAAAGATAATACTTTTTAAGATATTATAAACGTAATCCCACTAGTCTCGTGCAAAATTCGCCCGTGCTTGTGGGCCTTTTGAGTCTCATCCTAAATTCGCCCGTGCTCGTGGGTCTTCTGGGTCAGTTCACATTCAAGAATATATGGATATACTACCTTTAACCGCCATTAGCTTCCAACCATTCGTGGTTTCCATGGGTTACTGTGGTTAACTCACTGGATTTTCCGCAAATCATTGTCATGGATTACCATCGTATTCTTATGTTAAATCAAAGATAAAATTTTGTTTTCTTCTTAAAAAATTCCAATAATACTAGGCTTTTCAAATTTCTAATCTTGATCTATGTGCAAATCATTAAATTTGAAGGATTAGTTTTTGGATCTTTAATTTTAGTGAGGCAGAATATAATTTTAACGGAAAAAAGTATAGTAATTAGTAGTTCTATTAAACTTTGACATATGATATTTCATCTTATTAGCAACATTAATTTGTAGTAAATGAAGATATTTTTCAACAAAAAAAAATGCTATAAACCTATAATCAAAATTTGATAGACTTAAGTATTGAAAAACTCACTACTACTGAATTATTAAACTTTTTTTCAATTTTCAAAAGCCTGGTTGCTTCTCTCTCCCTTTTTTTCCCTTTCCTTGTACCAAAACTATATATAGTATAAGTTCATGTGGTTTCTCTTTTAATTTTTATCACATCATCTCCTCTTTAATCCGTCCAAAAAATAAAAATAAAAATAAAAAATTCAACAAGCACCTTTTTATAATCTTTCTTTCACTAAGACGGCTACACTAATAAATGAAAATGAATATCTAAAAATTAAAATTATAATCATTAACAGAACATTATTCAATTACCATTATTCACTCGCTGTTGATCTTAGACTTGAGATTTTTTTCAGATAATAAAAATAAATATGCAGATAAACTACTTTAAACATTCATTAGGGGTATTACTCTTTAGCATTATAGAGTCATCTGTGAGAAACTTATTATACCTATGTCAGGCTAAACCTGAGGTCTTACCACATATAAAAACTTGAATCAAACATTAAGCGAAAAAATTAAAGTTTTTACCGACTAAACTAACCATTTAGTGATTTTGACCAAATTAATAATATGATTTTATTAAATTTTGAATATAAAATCAGTAAACCATAAAGTGACCTTTTTCCCGCTTGTAATGACTGGAGGAGCCAAATCTGGTTGTTAGTAATTCGTACCCAAATGCTCTTCCCTTTTTCCGACCGGCAATATACGTCAAATCCCGACAAATGGAGCGTTACCACCGCCGGCGACCGTCGCCGTACTTCGAATCGGACTCGGAAGCTGAGGCCGGGGGGACGATGAAGTGCGTGTCGTGCAGGGAAGAGTACGAGGCGCGTGACGCCGGCACGTGCAGGGAGTGCTACGAGGAGGCCAGCGAGACTGAGGAAGAGCTCAAGCGCGAGATCGACGATCTCAAGGCCAAAGTCGCCTTCCTTAAGTTCTGGAACCCCCTCGACCACCATCACCAGCACCAGCGGTCCACGCCTTGCTTCACCGACGTCGTTCTGGTGGCCTCCGACGGCGAGTCCGGTAAGCCGGCGGTCAACCCAGTTCCCGTCCCTGCCCATAAGGCCGTTCTAGTGAGTACCCTTTTCGTCAAACTGCCTTTATATGTGTTTGCATAGAGATATTGTATATGTATAGATGTTGCATTAGCCAGATCAAATCAAATCCCTAATAGAAACTCTCAATTTGGATCATAAGCTTTCCTGATTATCTAACCACTGTAATTTAGATTCGATACTAGTCGTAGACTCCCAAATTAAAAGAATGAACTGGAGTCAACTCTAGTTGAGATGCATCAAGAAACCCCCTTAACGATCTCTCTGTCCCTTGTAATGTTTCCTAATGTTCTTTGATTAGATTTTTTGCTTTGGCTTTGGCTAGCACTTGCTGGGTGACCCTTCCAGATGTTGCTTTATTACTTGATACTGCTTTAACATGGAGAAAGTTAAAATGTTGCAACATTGTGGATTCATGACCGTGGTTTCGAATATTTGGAGGGAAACGAGTTATAGAATATTTGACGCAGGATAATCTGGTGACGAGAAGATTTGGGAATTCCTTTTTCAATACTTGGCTTTGGTTTAGGTTTTGAGTGCTAGAGAGTTCAAAGCTGTGCCATTATCACTAATTTTGAGTGATTGGGTAGTGATTTCTCGTGACTGTTATTTGTTTCTCCCCCCACCTCCATAACACACAATTATACACAATGCAATGCGGCCCCATGCTGGATACTAGAGCTTTGATGGCTGTTGCCTTGGTGTAATATTGGACTGCTGGGCTTGAAGGTTATCATTTGGGGTGATGCTGAGTATACAGTTTTATTGTTCCCTAAACCAGCAGGGAGGGCTTATGCAATTGAGGTAGCGAGTCAAGTTCTTTTGGAATGTCTAGGGAAGGCATCCATCTTGACCTGTGGCCAATTGTGTAGTTTTGCTACTAAATCAAATGTAATGTGCACACAGGAAGATCAGGTTGTTTCTGGCCTTACATCCTCTGCAGGGCTGTTGAAAGTAAATTGTTACTTTACAGCCATGTTGCCTAAAAGATCCACTTTCTGCTGTCAATCGCTTTACCTGATTACCCATGGAAAACTGAAGGTGCATCTCAAGGCAACAGTTAATGAACTAGGACTTTAATTTTGAAGAGCTAACATTTTCTTAGATTAAGCTCACATATACCTCCTTTCTAATTTTTGATTTACCTGGAATTATGATTCCTTGAATATACTCAAGTTTAGAAGGATTAAGGGTCTTAACTGAGGAAATTTCTTGATCATGCTTCATTTTTGACCAAAGAGGACAGGAGAGCATGCTCCAGCAGTTCCACCAGAATGTTGCTGGTGTAGTTTTGTGCTTTTGCTGATTGTGGCAGGAAACGTGTAGAAATGGAATTCAAGGGACAATCTCGTTGCGTATTCGTTTTACCTATAATTAATAAAACTTATTGTTGTTTGTTAAGCTAGTGAATTTCCACGAGTGGTCCTCCAAAACATCATCCATCTCTTCAAGGGGCCTCCTGACTGTATTTTTAGATGATTCGGTTGGGTGATCATGTTGCTTAGATGGTTATGAGTTTGTAGACTGTTGGTATTTTCTAAATAGTGGGTGCTTGTTTGACGTCAATACTGAGATCCGTCTACTATAGCTGCAAAAGAAACATCGGGCGTGGCATAATACAAAGCCAAGTGAAACACTGATTTCTTCATGTTCTTTATCCTCCGAAAAGCCTTGCACAATTTAGTGCCATGTTTGATTATCTGGTTGATCTATATCATCAACATCTTATATGATTAAGTCTTGTTATTTCTGATATAACATAGTAGGATCACTGTGATATGCTGTACGATTTGTGTATGCCCAAACTTAACAATGCTTAGTGGCACCGGCTTTTTCAATTCCCTTTTTTTTTTATTAAAGGTACTATATGATCTTAGCTCTTCCTGTATTACTTCAAATCGTAGCAGTGAATAGACAAAATACATGGCATTCTTGGATAATATATAGTACCATAGTGTGTCTGGATCGTTTCATTGAGCAACTGGGGGGCCCAGCAGAAAGCAAAGTAAGGATAACAAGCACGCGGGTGGCAGAAGCAGCCTTAGTGTTGTTGTATTGTCATTTTCAATCCACTCTAGACAGATGTTCTAATGACTGAAATCCGTATTTATTCTTTTGTTTCTATTTCCTTTTACTTATTTCATTAATTTCTTTGATCATATCTTTTATTACCCAGGCCAGCCGTTCCCCAGTTTTCAGAGCCATGCTTCAAAATGAGATGGAGGAGAGCCTGAGCGGTACCATCAAGATAAGTGATGTATCATATGATGCTCTTCGCTCCTTTATCAACTATTTCTACACAGCTGAAATGTGCCTTGACGAGCAAATGGCGTGTGACCTTTTAGTCTTGGCTGAGAAATACCAAGTGAAACATCTCAAGACCTATTGTGAGAAGTTCATGGTGTCCAAATTGAACTGGGAAAATGCACTTCTGAGTTTTGCCTTTGCTCACCAACACAATGCCAAGAACTTGCTTGATGCAGCGTTGTCATTGATCATGGACAACATGGATAAGCTAAGCAAGCAAGAAGAGTATATAGAACTCGTGGAGAAGGATCCTCGGCTTGTTGTAGAAATCTATGAAGCTTACCTCTCCAAACAGGTTAATACTGCTGCACGTAAAGATTCCTCGTTGAAGCCATAGGGAAAGCACAATTGTCGTTTATTTTTGGGTTGGATTATTCATTGGATATGATTCCACCTGTTTTGTGTTCAAAGTCTAGTGGAAGTTGGATGTAAATGAATTTTTGGGTTCAGAGGACCTCGTAGAAATGAAGTTTTTTTTAAAGTTTTAGAAAAGTGTTTGATGCATGCTCTTCTGCCATCCTCTTAATCTACCATGATAGATTAAGCAGCACAACTTGGCATCTGCTTGGGACAGTTGGTTCAGCATCTAAGGCTATATTTATATTTACAGTCTTCTGCAAACAATTTCTTCCAAAGCATTTCACCATTTAAGATGAAGATGACCTATAAAATGATTAGTTACCAATGTTGTTAATAATCGATGGTCTTCTAGTCTTTCTTTATCTTCCAAATTTGCAGTTGTTGGACGGCTAGGTGGCCTTTTCTTTTTGGGTTTTCTAGGATTTAGCTAAATATTTAATCAACACTAAGGATCTGTGTATGATCCTGCACAATCCATATCCCACTAGATAGAGAATAAGGCACGCCATGAAAACTCCAAATATCTGGGATGCAGCGCATGCTATGAAAACACGAACAGTACCAGGGAGTGTGAAATTCTTATATTCAGATCCTTTTGTTCGGATGCTATCCATCGCTGACTGATTAATGTACAGAAATATAGAACAATTAGTGAAGTTTCAGAACCATCTCTATTCTCTTGTATGATTTGGGGAGAAAGAATCGAGCATGCTACAGACGCTTCTCACCAAATAAAAGCTTCCAGCTTGCATGTGGTCCCTCAATGGAGTCAAATAGTAAGGTCACCCATCCCATGGACTTTGCAATATCTTTAACTTCTTCAATAACAGTGACTGTGTCACGAATGTATACACGCCCACCTGGTCTTAAAATCCGATCCATCTCAAGCATGATTATTGATATATTGCACCAGTTCAAATTAAAAAAGAAAAGTACCGAGTGATTTATAGAATAATGTTATTCCAGGAAATAAGAGGTGTAGGCATAAAACAAACAAGATAAAACAAGAAAGAGCAGAAATTATACCTTTTGTGCTCTACAGAGAAGAGACCTGCTGCATTCAATATGTCATATGTTCTTGGGTAAGTGTCGAATGGCTCACACTTGGGAGATAATTTGAAGCATCATGACTGAGCTCAAGATCTTACAAAGAGGAGGCAAGAGAATATGAAAAATCCCACACATTCAATGTCTTATCAAGAACTTTGTAAATCAAGATAGTATCATCTGGAGATGGTTCAATCAGTTCTTCAACAATTTAATAACCAATTAGAGTTTTAAACACACACTGGCATTTAAGAGTGTTACTTATCAAAAAGCTGTTATTTCCTTCACCTTTATAATCAGATTCACAGCTTGGTATCCTTGTGGAGGGAAAATATTTAACATTTTCTGAGCAATCTATAAATTCTCATCAATCAAACTATCAGTGTATTCGAAATTTGATTTCCTGACAAATGAAATCCTCCACTACCAACTTATTTTGAGAGGATGAAATCAACAAGATCTTTTCACTTTTCTTCTTTACTCCTCCTACTGATGCATTTATAATTTTCCCCATCTTGAGGAGCATTCTACCACTAGCATTTAACTCCTTTTCTTCCTGTATAATTTTGTTTCCAGTAAGGAGGGAAAAAATAAAGTAAAAGAAAAGTGAATTTTGTGACACCTTGGGTGAATTACTCTGGCTTCTGTTATCTTGTACAGTACTCATACCATAGCACAAGGCAGAGCATGATAAGCCTTAAAAACATTCTATAGAATATCAATGAACCCCGGAAAAATTTTCAGACGCATAGACTTCATGCACAAGTACCAATGACCTAAAACAATCTAACGAAATGACGATTAACTAGTTTGAAAAATGACTAAAAACTTCGATTTAAGTGGATGAAGCTTGTAGCATCTATGTGGTTTGAGCTGTTCAAGCATATGGAATTAGTTCATGTGAATCTATTTCACAACCATATATAGGAAAGGTGCATGGGTCATACCAGTCATGCATAACTCCTATGAGTCCACGGTCCAAGATAACAGGCAAGGTATTGTAACCACTGCAGGAACAACACTCATAACCCAGCAATCAACCCCATAATCATGTAATGCTGCAGCAAACCTGTCATAAACAAAATGCGCAACTGATAGTAATTATCTTCATTAAAAATAATGAGAATTCTAGAGTTAGAGAAGGCCTAACAAGCATAAAGAGAAGCAAAAGAAATATAAAGATACCCTCCATATCCAGCCCTCATGTCCATCACATTTCGTAGGTTTAATTCCTTCCAATGGAAGGCACTGACATAGCCATTTACAATATCATTCCAATATTTTGACTCTGCTTTGAATATTTCCTTTCTGGACATGTAGGCATCCATCTTTATAGTAAGCAGCCTGGCCGGTGGATTATGAAGGCGTGCAGGCCATGTATCAACATTAGCTCCATAACCATTCTCAGGTTAGTGAGTGATGCATGCCTTCAGACTGACGTACCTGCAAGAATGTATCAACATAGTTAAGACTGTTGGCTTTATTTCTTATTTTAACCTCTTCAAGTAGGTAGGCCTTATTGAACCCTTTTGAGTCAAAACTGGAAAGAGGATAATGTTCACCCAACTAAGCTAAAGAGATAACCCCCAACTAGAACAAAAACGTTAAATTTGATGGGCAGAAAATCAAAGAAATGAAGAAATGGTGTCACGACTCAGAATTAGGATACGAGTAATCTCGTACAAGCTTTGAGCAATTGTAAGAATGTCCGTAATGGGCAAATGGGGAAAATATTGACAATTGAAATATCTTACCTTACAACACAGCTGTTAGCAAAAGGTATTCAGACAGACATATTTACTCTCTCTTCCTCCCATGTTAACAGGCATGATAACAAAAATAAAGAAAAAGAACTAGGTTCTACATCTTTAAGCATGTGCAAAAATTAAACCTCACATCCTTCATGCCCTGAGTAAGGGAAGGAAAGAAGTTGGGGGGGTGGGGTGGAGGTGTTTAGAATTTGATGTTTGTAGTTCTAGTTTCCGACTGCATATCCCATCATTAAGGCCAAAAGTAGTACTAGATACTGATGCAATTTTTTACTGAAGCAGGGTGGTGGTACTAGATTTTATCTAAACTGGAAAAAAACAGTTTTTGGGGAATATAGTTCCTTGCAAATTTTGGATTTAAACTGTTCCAGACATGGCCTGTGAACAATACGGCTACAAATTTTCCAGGCCAACACGATTTACCATACTCAATGCTCAAAAATCCAGTTGACTGATTTTGCGACCATTAAAAAAACCTGGCTTTGTGAATATTTTGTGTTATATTCAGGACCAAACCAAGTCAAAGACAACGCAAACAGCCATTGTAAAATTATGCTGCTTGGTTGTCTGCCCAAACCCCGATTTTCCGTCACCTCTGGCAAAAATAAAGTCTCATAAGAGGAAATGTGTCTTAAAAAAGGGCAAAAAAAAACACCCTTCCTAATATATTATTACCATCTCAGGGTCACGCACTGACAAGCACATTTGACCGTTTATGTAACTGATATGAATTTTGACATGGAGGCTCAATGCAAAAAAACCATTGCCATGTACCGTTGCAAACTCAAAGGGAAGAAGTGGGATATACCAAAAGTTATCTGGATTATCCTTGGTATCACATAAAGGAGGTTGCACTTCAGGTTGACGATTAACATTACAGCTGTTGTTCTGGGGCTTCCTCCATATAACAATGTTCCCTTCCTTCTGCACAAGTTCCCAACAAATGCGTCCAGTAAGGTCCTCCATTTCTGTGCATAATTAGGGTAAAAAATGAATAGATGTGACAGAAGCCAACCCCCAACCGACACGACCCAGAAAAAATATCCAAAAGAAAGAGAATCGACAAAAAAAAAAAAACAAAAAATTTGCTGGTGATATGGATAAGAATGCAGATTTGTATATACAAGTTCAGAACAGAATTTCTCAATGTTTACAAAAAACTAACGACCTTTTTAACTTTTTTGACAAATGTATCCACCCACCATGGGCAGGTTGGACTTGAAGGGTTCCTGACCAATTTACTCCAGGAATTTGAACATGATGGTTACCTTTCCATTGTTCTTGCAGGTTATCTTCATGCTTATAAACAGGTTGTGCTGCCCAAATGAAGTGTCCTCCGGCCCTTAGAATCCTGTTGACCTCAAGAAGAAAAATTCCATCTTCACAAGCAGCCAAACAAAAAGGACACAATTAACATCAAGAAGGCAGGAACAACTTCCACCAAGTATTAGACAACATTCATTCCTCCAAGTAATACAAAAAAAGGGAAAATACACTTCCGATCCACTTCCATAAACCACAGAAAAAGTAGATATTGTAAAAATGTATCAAACACATAACAAGTATGAGACAGTACTAGAAAAAAGTATATAATAATTTCTTCTCGCTACTGAAGATTTGCCTATAAGTACTTGTCAAATCACCTCCTTCACAGAGAGAGAGAGAGAGAGAGAGAGAGAGAGCTCTGTCCACAATAAAAACACTAAAAAGAAAAGTGTATACCATCATGAGTCCAGTTAATTCTGCATCTCGAACAATGTACCAAGTAAATGCCTGGCTAGGATAGAGTAAACGGTGTGTAGCAAATACAGCCACCATGGCAGGCACACCACGCTCTAAAGCAAATTGAATCTGATTCTCATGAACATCTTTTGGTACCATTGACAGAGTGGTCACATTACGATCTAGTAAGAAGGCACCGAAACTTGCTACTCTGCAACCAACATCCAAGGCAACTCAGGTGTGTTGGCCAAATGCAATGTCATGGACCATCTGCATGCTCAAATCACAAGATGATTTAATTTCATCCAAACACAATATAAATCCCTGTGGGAAATGAAGAAGAAGCCAACCTTTGAGATCTGATCCAAGTACCGATCTGCCCCATGGATAAACTGTGTTCCATTTCTTGGAAATATAAATTTATCATTTTTTCTTGATATCCAATTTTGGCCTCCTTTATCGTCAACCAGGGGTGTATGCTGTACATATTTTAACCACACCTGTACTAAAATCTCAAAGTTAGTGGAGAAGTCTTCCTCTGAATCAAGTAAACAGTTATATACCGTAGCTAAATATCAAACAAATTCGAAAAGAAGAATTCACTTGATGCAATTGTGAAGCATTAGTACTTTCACATTGGTTAGTAATAACACAAGTCATATATTGAGAGAATACTGAACAGAAACTTTGACCTCAAAGCGGTTCTAGAAGGTTATTCTAAATATAAATAAGTGCAAAGCTTTAGAGAATTCCATAATTTCAACATTAGAATTTGAGGCAGATTGCATGTCAACTAGTGTAACTCCAATTCGTAAACAGTATAGATGATGCAGAGAACACTGTGGGGACTCAAGATTAGTGCAGCAGAGTGCTAGATGTACATTTTCAACCATGGTTGATATTTTAAGCTGCATCTAACATTGTCTCCAATGCAGGCATTCATCTATATAAAGTAAATTTAGCATCGTGAATTATGTTGATTTCTGTTATTTGTTTCTTTTTTCCTCCCATTTTGTTTGTGCCATCTCCAATAACTAACTTAAACTACATCTCTTTCAGAATGGTGAAGAACTTAACTCTAGACCTCTCGTTCCAGGATCATCTACATACCACTCAGTCCATGGTGCACCTAGTATCTTTCTGCTATGAAAACAGGTTGTCCAACTAAACCATAGTCCTATTATAATTGAACTCGTTTAGCTCTAATTGAAATAAACTTCCGGTCTATGCTACCCAATCATGATCCTGCCGATTTAGAGTTTTGGCAGCTATGGACTAGATACAAATCTGATGTATAGCATTGTTTGCAATAGTGACTGTTTTCAAAAGTAATATAGCAACTATATCTTATGTTTTAACATTCAATCTATGCAAAACAATAAGACAGTCAATCCTAAACAAGTCATCCAAAAAATGCAAAAGATAATGAATCAATTGAAAACACATCACAATAAAATTAAATCACAATAATTGAAGAACAATTATTTTCATTTGCTTTACCTCATCTCTGCTTTGAGGCCAAGGTATCTTTAGCTTGTACCCCTTTGGCCTCGGGACCAAACAATTCAGGCCCTTCCCTTTCTCGGGACATTGCCGCTCATAATTCTCCCCTCTCTCAGTCGAATTAAACCTCGAAATCGCCTCCGCATTGTCTAAACAGGGTATGTACTCTCTCATACTCTCATCAAACACCCCAAACTTCCCAACCCTAACCCTAGAATTTCTCCTCCGATCATCATCACTCTCTCTCCCTCTCTCGCACTCGCATCCGCCACACTCTCGATTATACTCGGATTGAACTCCCCAACCACAAAATTATCCGTCATAAGCCCGTTCTCGTCCAAAATCCCCGTCCTCTCCACCCCTAGCGGCAGCGGCGGCGGAGAGGAAGAAGTGTTGGGTGCTGGCGGATTTGAAATGGGAGTGGTGGGTTTGACGGATACGGTGGCATTGGTGGTGGCTGTGGCGGTACTGGGGGAGGGAGAGAAGGCGAAGAGGTGGTGTTGTTGGTAGGAGTCGGAGAAGAGCTTGCCGAGAAAGAGGAGGGAGAGAGAGAGGAAGCAGAGAGTGGCGATTTTGATAAATGTGGAGGTTGTGATGAGGTCTGGTGATAGGCTTGTAATCGCCTTCATGGTTTTCGGCACTGTGTTTTCGTTGAACAGTCGGCTGAATCCTTTACACGGATTTCCTAAACTAGTAGTAGCGGCCATTTTTTTCTTCACGGTGGACTGCCATGCTCCTCATGCGGGGCATGGGGGAGGGGAAATTCTCACGTGACTGGTACGTGTCTGCTGACGCCGGACTTCTACCTTGACGTGTGGACCCCGAATTTTCTTCTTCCCTGCCTGTCTTTTTTCCTCGAAGAAAAGAATAAATTAGGGTCAAAATCCGCTACTACGCAAACCCTTCAATCATTGCCAGCAGCAACCAACAGTCATCCCCCATGTACAAGAAGATTTAAAAAAAAACACAAAATCCGGTAGGAAAGGTGGAACCCATATATTTTTAGGTTACTAAAACAATTATAACTTTTACCCTCTGTTTATTGAATGAAAAATGCTAGCCTGTCCATCACTTATCAGTTGATGTGCGCCACATCAACTGATGAGTGAGGAACAACAGTGGCTATCCGTAGCACTCTTCTTTTTGAATTACCCACTATAAATTTTGAATATGAGTAAAATAGTTATTCTTAAATGTCGCGCCTCAGTTTTTGGCCCCGAGTTTGGGTTTTGACTTGAACGAAACCTGATACTTGCTATTAAAACTTGCCCTCCTAGAAAGATAAGTGCGATGGGATTTGAACTTGAAAGTGGATTTGATTAAAGGCTTTTTTAAAAATTTTGGAGTCGCCACCTAACATGGTTAAAAGGTGTATTAGGTCATTTAAAATTAAGTGCAATTCGAAAATTAAATTTAGGTGTTTTGGAAATGGTTTGAAAATGCCCTCTCACGAGGTGTTTTGAAAAATAGGATTGTTTGACAACTTTTGAAAATATTTAAAACCCTTTTTGAAAACGTGACTCCAGTTTTGGTCTGTGAAATAGAGATTTATGGTCCAGGGGTTGGTTACGTGTAGGAAAAATATCCTAAGATTATCACCCTACTCCGCCCTTATGGTTCCTACATGTCTATTCACCTTATATTCACTCACTTGAATACCTAGTTCCTAATTGTCCACTTATATATTTTGAAAAGAGATTTTTGTCATCACTTTTAGAAAGAATGATGCATGATGCAATTTGAAACAGAGTTTAAAAGAAACTTGGAGTTAGATTTTGAAAAGGGGCATTAGAGTTTGAAAAGGGGTTGTGACCACTCTTATGAAAGTTGCCTACGTATCTCGTTTGGCGAGAATCAGGTTAGTCATAGTTCGGACAAGGGTTTGCTTGAAAATAGACTCGTGGGAATCTTAGAATATTTTGAAACTTGAACTCAAGAGAGTTTTGATTTGAAATTGGATGTTAGAGTGTTTTTGAAATTGAACTTGAAGGTTTTTAGAAGTGCTTTTGAAATAAGATTGGAAGTGTTTTGAAATGTTTTTTTAACATAATTCAAGAGAGTTTTGGAAGTTTTGAAAATTTGACTAGGCAATTGAAAAAGGCATTTGGACTTGTAAAAACTCATGTGAACTTGTCTTGAAAAGGTCTTTGAAAAATAGTTTTTATATACCTTATGAAAGATATGTTGATGTTTCATTGCCTTTGAGAGATTAGCTACGTGGGAACTAAACTCCTTTAAAGTTTTGAGTTTTGAAAAACGTTGTTAGGAAAAGAGCCTAGAAACTTCCCTTGCTTGGATATCTCACTTGATCTTGGACAACCCTAACCATAGAAGGCCTAGGATTGTTTCAAGAATGCAATGTTTGAAAATAGTCTTTTGGAAAGAGGTTTTGTAAAACATTTAGGGTTTGAAACCCTAATGTAAACTTTATGGTTTGCATTTGATGTCTCACCTTTTTTAAGAAACCCTAACCAAGAAAGAGTTAGGATCACCTGAGGGCTGTGACTTTTTGAAGTCATTTTATAAATAGTTTTTAAAAAAATGGTAAGTGTCTAGTTATTTTGGATTTAGACAAGCTTAAAAGAGCTTTTAGAAAACCTTTTTAAGTGGAGTAAAGGAATATTTTGAAAAGACTTTTGAATTAGGGTTTTTTAAAAATTTGAAGGAGTAAGAGGTTTTTGAAAACATATTTTAAAAAGATTATTTGAGAAAAGGTTTAGAGTTAGAGCCTTGAAATTGTTGGCCCAAGTAGGCAACCCAAGGAGGGGGGGGGGGGGGGAATTGGGTTTTTATAGAATTTTTATCAAAAATTGCAACTAAAAACAGTTTATGAATTTTTTGCAATGATTAATCAAAGTGTAGATCAAGCAAGTAAAGTATATATCAAAGTATGTATCTATGCAAGCATGTATAGAGAGCAAATAAGCAAAACAGAGACAGGAGAGAAGAGCACCAGATTTATAGAGGTTCAGCTAACCTTGCCTACGTCCTCTCTTCTTCGATCCTTTCGAAGGAATTCCACTATGTAACACTCTTTACACAGCTGCTGGTTTTGCCACGAGTGCCCAGCTCACTCTTACAAAAGCTTCTTCCCAAGCTTTCAAAACCCCAGAGATTTTGTCCAAGCTTCTCTCAAACTTACAAGTGATTATGTCCAAGCTTCACTCAAACTTACAAGTGTTTTTACCCAAGAACACTCAAACTTACAAGTTTATAAACCCACCCAAGTGAAAATGAATAAAGGTTATACAAAGGGTAACTCTCCTAGTGAGTATATAAACAAAAACAACTTAATGGATAACCTTAAACACTCAGCAAAAGTATGTGGCAGTGAGGTACAAGTGATTTTCAACTTCAAGCACTTGATATGAATGGTATAATTGCTCTTCTCATATCCTTTGAAGCTGTATGTATCTTGTATATAAAGATATGGATCGATTCTAGCCGTTGGAGAAGTATGGGAGAAGATTTGGTTGCATATTTGCCTATACTGTCTGTCAGAAAACTAGCCGTTACTGTCCGGGGGTCGACTTTTTTTACAATGAGTTGTCTCTTTTTGCATTTCAGTAGATTTTTCAAGTCACTGTCCAAATGAGTCGACTCTTTTGCTCTAGGAGTTGACTCTTTTAAGCAGTCTGCAGAATATTTGTTCTCTGTTGAAATGAGTCGACTCTTTTTACAGCAGGATTCGACTCTTTTGAGTCTCCAGCAGAATTCCAAGGCTCTGTTCGAAAGGGTCGACTCTTTTTACAGCAGGGGTCGACTCTTTTTAGCAGAAAACATGTTTTTGTAATTTTTCTTCATTCTTCTCCAAAGTCTCCAATCTTTTCAAGAATCATCTAAATAGGCTTTTTAAAGCTTGCAAACACTTCTTCAAGGTTAGATGACTCCAAGAACATCTTCAATCCATTCTAGATGAATTATCTTCATTTTAATCACTTGTAGAGCTCTTCCATCATTAAAGCTTCAACTATTGATCCAAGTATTTTTCATGATCTTCAAGAGAGCTTCCAAGACTCAAGAACTTCATTTCTTCAACTGATTTTCTAATCTTCTTTGAACATCTTCATTTCTAGATTTCTTCTAGAATTCTTCAATCAATATAGCTTCTCTATATACTTCAACAACACTTCCAAGAAAGCTTTTCTAGTCTTGTGATTTCTTTCATGTTTCCAAGACATCTTCAAATCTTTCAGGAAAGCTTTTATGTTTTTAAGTTGGTCTCTTTTTCTTCCATTCTTGCAAGATATCTTCAAGTCCTCAAAGTCTTCAATATTTTCAATTAAGACTTTTAGCATTTTCATTCTTCTTGCTTGATATCCATTATCTTTATTCTCTTATAAGATCACCATTGTTGAATATGTCATGCCTTCATGAGTATCAATCTTCAATCTAATATTTTCATCAACTTGAGATTCCTTTATCTTCTTATAATATCAGCTTTGTGGAATACATCACCTCATCATGCTTTTTATTTTTTATTCAAATCTTTGCATCACAAATCCTCTATTATGATAAGCTTCAAGTCAAGATCTAATTAATAATTCATCTGCACACTAAGTAGAATTATTAGATCATTTAACCATATTTTGTTATCATCAAAATCAAGGCATTAACTCAACAATCTCCCCCTTTTTGATGATGACAAAACATTAAAAATATATGCAATTAAACTCAACATGAAACATGAGGATTAATATGTATGAGAAGTATAGGACTTCAAATTCTCAATTTTCTTCCCATTTCAATATATTTTTCATAAGTAGTTCTCCTCCTTTTTGTTAATCAATAAAAAAGGTATGCAAATTTGAAATGAAAAAGTGGAGTCATAGTTCAGATTTTAAACACTTCTCCCTCTTAATGAAGAAGTTTTCGTTGATAGGGCATACAAAGAAACCTTTATGAGTATAGACAAAATACTCAAAATTCTAAGAAGATCAATAAGAGAAATTTAGAGAGAGTGAGATTTTCATACCAAGCATTTGCTCTCCCTTGCTTTTGTACTTGGTACCTTAGAGTAGTTTTAGAGTTAAGGTAAAGCAAATTCCAACTCTAATGTTTTAGGACATGTAGGCATCTGGAAATTCATGATTTATCCATTTCATTTGGTGCTGCATTGTTCATGCTCCACTACATTATATGCATGCTCCCCTTTTCTCATCAAATAGATGCTCTAAATTATGTTTCAGATTCAGAACAAGTAAACTCGAACTCAGATGATCAGGGCATGTGTTCACTTGAAAGTTCAGAGCATGGATGCTTCATTCAAGTTTTTGGATGCTTCAGTGCTTATGCTCCACTGCATTAGGTTCATGCTCCCCTTTTCACATCAAACAAAGGCTCCCCCTTTCTTTTGGAGTTGATGCCTTATTGCAATACAATTCTTTTGCACTCATTCAATACTATAGAACAATTCATTGCAGTTAACTAGTATCAGAAAATAGAATGAAGGTTAAAAAGAAATGTGTTTCTTATACCTGGTAGTGCATTGAGGAGTGTTTTCTCCCCTTTTGATCTTTTTGAGAATAATTTCTCCCCCTTTTTGTCAAATTCTCAAAAAGAGGAGTAATAGATGGAGAAAAATAGACAGGTACAATAGCAAAAAGAAATAGAATACAATGATATTTACGTGAAGATCATTGACTAAGGCAGTTAAAGAAATCATTCATTCAGCAAATTCAACATTGTTAAAGCAATTATTCATTCAACATTGTTAAAGCAATCACTCATTCAACAAACACAAATAAGATAGCAATGTTAAGATAATGAGATCCAAAACACATCATTCATTCATGAAGAAACATTTAAGAGAGTTTAACAAAAAGAACCAACCACAAAATATTACATATTGCTTAGCAAATGACTTGTTCAAAAACAGAAAAGGTTCAGAGGCAGAGGTTTTCATTTTCTTTTGGGAGAAGGGGTTTGAGAGAGATCAACTGGATCATCAGCAATGTTTGAAAATTTGTTGCTTGAAGGTCTTTGTCTCAGGCCATATTTGTGAGGTGCAACAGAAGACTTTGGAGGAGTTTGGTCAAAGGGATCAGAGGGGTCTGTAGGTGATGGCTGAGAAGAGATATGCTCCTTTTCACTAGATCCTTCCAACTCATCTGTACTTGAGTCCTCTGCTGCAAATTTTGCTGCTGAAGGGAAAAGAGGCTGGTATTGGTCTCCAACCAGCTTCTTCATATATTTCCCAATATGCTTGGTGGAAAGAGCAATGTCATTGGCAACTTTCTCCCTTATTTTGTTTCCTTCAAACACAAAGGCCTTGCTTAATTCCCTCACCTTCTTCTCAACAAAGAATAATCTGGTAGCCCCATTATCAATTTTCTTGTCCAACTTGGTGAACATCTCTTCTTGATGCCTTTTCAAGTCTCTTACCATGCTCATCAAAATAGACATATCCAGTGATTGGCCACCTAGAACAATGCTTATTGGAAAAAGTTCCCTTGGAGCAGAAGAAGGGGCAGGTCTAGAGGGTTCACCACTTTCTGGTATGGCATTGGAAGGTTCACCTTTTTCAGTGGATTCAATTCTGGGAGTCCCACTGTCAATGTGTTTCTCCTTTCTAGGGGTCCAGGTCTTGCTCTATGGGTTGAAGTGATAGCCCATCCTTGACAAAGTTTTCTGATTATACTCATCAGAATTTGAATCAAGGGTTCTGTGCTTCTCACCCTTTAAGTCTATCTTGAAGTGTTTGAAAACTTTGTTCAAGAGAATCCCATAGGGTAGGCTAACTTTGGTTCTTGATGCCTTGACACTGTGCTCTAAAATGAACTCAGGCAAATCAATTTTGGTGTCTGTCAAATAGGCCTAAAGGAAAAACAATTCCCTTTCAGTGATGTAATCAAATTTGCCACCTTTAGGCATGAGAATGTGACAGATAAAGTGATGCATCAATCTCAGTTCCAAAGGCAACTTATTGGCCATGGGTTAGAATGAATCATCAGTAATCTCCTTTCCCAATAAGGTAGACAATGCAGTTTTTCTACTAACATCTTTCTTGTCCATTTGTCTACCATTACCAATTTTTAAAATCTGACAGATCACTCCTTTAGTGAGTGTAATGGTTTCAACCTTCACATAACTAATCACATTTACATCCCCAGTTTCCTTTTCTACATGGGCATAGAATTGTCCCACAATTTCAGGATATACATCATCCTTTAACAGGGTAATGGATTTCCAACCAAGGGCTTCAAATTTTGGTTCAAATGCAAACTTCTCTTTGGCAAAGAAAGCATAATCTATCCATCTTCCATTTAAAATAACTCTAGAGGAGAAGATTTTCTCATACTTATCTCGGTTGGATTTCTTCTCAAAGTAAATGGTGTTGTTGAGAAATTCATCTTCCTCCTCCTCAGTTTGCTTCCCTTTTCTTCTTTTTGAAAGCTTGGAAGAGTCCCCTTTTGTCATCCTCTTTTGGATGTGGGAGTCAGCTCTTTTAGGGCGGTTGAAGGAAGATAGGAAGGCTTTAGGATGATCAAATATAGGTTGTGTAAGGATTGAGAGAGAGTTTCTCGGTGGTTGGAAGTGGAGGTGGCGGTTGATCGTGAAAGAAAGGAGTAAAACCAGAAATTTTGGAATGATTTGAATAAAACAGGGGTTTTACAGTTTTAAAGTAATTTGAAATTAAATGAGTTGAATCATGGCTAAAAAGGGTCGACTCTTTTGAGCGAAGAAAGCTTCCTAAACTCTCTGTTCAAATGAGTAGACTCTTTTGGCAAGAGGAGTCGATTCTTTTCAACAGAAGACATCTGGGGCTGATTCCAGAGTCCAGGAGTCGACTCTTTTGAGGCATGAGTCGACTCTTTTTCTCTAGAAATGCAAAGATGTGTTTTTAAAAGCCATGAAATGCATCAAACAAGTTTGTAATCAATTTCAAAGGTACTTATGCATTCATCAAACATATATAGACATCTAAGCATTCAAGATAAAGGGTTGCTCATTCCCAATTCTCTCCTAATCATACAAAATCTATCTTTATTTAAGGGTTTTGTGAATATATCAGTAAGTTGATATTCAGTACTCACAAAATTAAGCAAGATATCACCTTTTTGCACATGATCACGTATAAAATGATGTCTAATCTCAATGTGCTTTGTGCGAGAGTGTTGGATGAGATTTTTAGTTAGATTGATGGCACTTGTGTTATCACATCTAATTGGAATATGTTCAAATGTTAAACCAAAGTCCTCTAGTTGATGTTTTATCCAAAGCACTTGTGCACAACAACTTCCGGCTGCAATATACTCAGCCTCGGCTGTAGAAAGTGCAACAGAGTTTTGTTTCTTACTAGACCATGAAACAAGTATATTTCCAAGAAATTGACAAGAGCCACTAGTGCTTTTTCTACTAACTTTGCTACCAGCATAATCTGCATCTGAATAACCAATTAAGTTCAAAGATGTGTTTTTAGGATACCACAATCCAAGATTAGGTGTGTGCTTAAGGTATCTAAATATTCGTTTAACAGTAACAACATGTGATTCTTTAGGATTAGATTGAAAACGAGCACACAAGCATACACTAAACATAATATCAGGCCTACTGGAAGTTAAGTAGAGCAATGAGCCTATCATACTTCTATATAGCTTGGTATCTATCAAAATACCTTTCTTATCATTGTCAAGCTTTGTTGAAGTATTCATAGGAGTGCTCAATGGTTTCGCATTTTCCAACCCAAACTTCTTGAGTAGATCTTTGATGTACTTAGCTTGGTTAATGAAAATTCCTTCATTTGATTGTTTGATTTGAAGTCCAAAGAAGTAATTGAGCTCACCCATCATGCTCATCTCAAACTCACCCTGTATACACTTAGCAAATTCTTTACAAAGCTTTTCATTAGTAGAGCCAAATATAATGTCATCAACATAAATTTGCACAAGTAACATGTCATGATTTTTAACCTTTATAAAAAGAGTTGTATTAACTTTTCCTCTCGTAAAATCATTTTCGGTCAAAAATTTGCTTAGCCTTTCATACCAGGCCCTTGGGGCTTGCTTTAAACCATATAAGGCTTTAGTAAGTTTGAAAACATAATCTGGAAATATAGGATTTTCAAAACCAGGAGGTTGTTCAACATACACCTCTTCAGATATAAGACCATTCAAGAATGCACTCTTCACATCCATTTGATAAAGTTTGAAATTTTTGAAACATGAGAATGCAAGCAACATTCTAATAGCTTCTAATCTAGCTACAGGTGCATATGTTTCATCAAAATCAATACCTTCTTCTTGACTATAGCCTTGAGCTACAAGTCTTGCCTTGTTTCTAGTAATAATTCCAGATTCATCCATCTTGTTTCTGAACACCCATTTGGTTCCAATTACAGGATGATCTTTAGGTCTAGGAACAAGATTCCAAACTTTATTCCTTTCAAATTGGTTTAACTCTTCTTGCATGGCCATAATCCATGACTCATCATTTTCAGCATCTTAAAAACATTTTGGTTCTATTTGTGAAAGAAAAGCAAGATGATTACACACATTTCTAAGAGATGATCTTGTCTTACCCCTTGTGATGGATCACCTAGTATTTGCTCTGTTGGATGGTTGTGGACAAATTTCCATTCCTTTGGCAATCCTTCATTCTCATCTTGCTGGCTTGAAGAGTCATCTTGATTTCCTTTGTCATGTGGTGAAGCTTCATTTTGAGTTAGATCAATGTTCAACGTATCCAAGTTCTTCTCCACATTATCTATATCATCATTCACAGTCTTTCTAGACAAATAGTTTAGTTCATCAAAGGTAACATGAATTGATTCTTCAACAACTAAAGTTTTCTTATTGTAAACTCTATAAGCCTTGCTATGTGAGGAATATCCTAGAAAGACAGCTTCATCAGATTTTGCATTAAATTTACCAAGGTTGTCCTTATTATTATTCAACACAAAGCATTTGCATCCGAAAGCTCTAAAATATGAAACATTTGGTTTCTTGTTTTTCCAAAGCTCATATAGGGTTTTATTCAAAAATTTTCTTATCAAAACTCTGTTTAAAACATAACAAGCTGTGTTAATAGCTTCAGCCCAAAAATATTTTGGCAAATTGTTTTCACAAAGTATTGTTCTCCCTATTTCTTCCAAAGTTCTATTTTTCCTCTCAACAACTCCATTTTGTTGAGGAGTTCTAGGTGCTGAAAAATTGTGTTCGAAACCATTTTCATCACAGTATATTTCAAAAGGTTTGCAATCAAACTCACCACCATGGTCAGCCCTAATTGCTGTGATAGTAAATCCTTTTTCGTTTTGAACCTTTTTACAAAACTTGATAAAGAAAGCAATTGTTTCATCTTTGTGAGCTAAAAAAAATGTCCATGTAAACCTTGCGTAATCATCAATAATGATAAGAGCATATTGTTTACTAGCTAAACTTAGAGTTCTAGTTGGTCAAAACAAATCCATATGCAATAGTTGAAGTGGTCTAGAAGTAGAGAGCATGTTTGTAGATTTAAAAGAAACTCTGGTTTGCTTTCCCATTTGACGTGCACCACAAGTTTTGTCTTTTTCAAAATTGAGTTTAGGAAGACCATTTACTAATTTTTCAAAATTTTTGAAAGAATGCTCATACTAACATGACCAAGCCTTCTATGCCACAACCAACTATCCTCTTTGTTCACAGCAGCAAGGCATTTGATCTTACAAGAAGATAATTCAATTAAGTTGAAAGTGTAAATATTGCCTTGTCTATGGCCAGTCAATATGATCTTGTTATCATTTATGTTTACTACATTACATTTAGATGATTCAAACACTACTTTGCAACCTTTGTCACACAATTGACTAATGCTTAACAGGTTGTGTTTAAGTTCTTTAACAAGTAAAACATTCTCAATAGAAGTTGAAGAATTTTTACCAATACTATATATACCGATGATCTTGCCTTTATTATTATCTCCAAAAGTGACCAATCCTCCATCTTTTGATGTGAGAGAAGTGAATTGAGTTTTATCTCCAGTCATATGTCTTGAACAGCCACTGTCCAAGTACCATTGATCCTTTTTGGAATTGGCTTGAAGACACACCTACAAAACAAGCGACTCAATCTTTAACCTTTGGTACCCAAATCATCTTGGGTCCAGTGGAGTTAGTCTTCAATGTTCCTTTTGGAACCCAAGCTTTCGTGACAGCATGACATTTTTGTATAAGAAAACATTGATTTGCAAAGTGAGCTCTCTTATGACAATAAAAGCATGTGATTGTAGCTTTTGAAAACTTTTTATGTTTAAAAACATTTTAACCTATTCTAGCCTTGTCAAGAGAGCAATTTTATGTTCCAAGCATAACATCAAGTTTATCTCTTCCATTGATACATTTAGAGAGAGATTTTTCTAAATCAGTGACTTTTTCTTTCAAAACAGAGTTTTCATTTTTCAAAATATCATTTTCATTTTGTAACTCTTCACTTTCTTCTGTGAGAGTGGATACCATATTCTTGAGAAGATTATTTTTGATGCCTAACTTTTTAAGTTCAACAATCAAATCATCAAAAGCATCTTGCAATTCATTAAAAGAAAAATCAGAATTAGTTACCTCTGTTTCTTCTTCATGTGCCATAAGACATAAGTTGGCTACTTCATGAGTTTCAGATTCATCTAAGCTTGAATCCTCACTGTCACTTCATGTTGCAGCTAGAGCCTTCTTCCCTCTTTCTTTCTTTCTTTTCTTTTTTAGCTGGGAACACTCATTTCTTATGTGTCATGGCTTTTTGCATTCGTAGCAAATAATGGTAGAATCCTTGTTGTTAGATTCACCCTTTACTTCAATCTTCTTTCCTCCCTTCCACCTTCTTTTCATGAATCTCTTAAATTTTCTTGTGATGAGAGCAAGATCTTCCTCATCTTCTTCTTCACTCCCAGATTCATTTTCTGATGTGGTGGACTTGAATGCAACAGACTTCTTTTTCTTGTCCTCTTCTTCTTGAGCATTCTGTTTTCGGGTTAGTTCATAGGTCATGAGAGAGCCAAGAAGTTCTTCAAGAGGTAGAGTGTTGAGGTCTTTAGCTTCTTGAATGGTTGTCACCTTTGCTTCCCATGTCTTTGGTAGTGATCTTAAGATTTTTCTCACCTGTTCACTATTAGGATACACTTTTCCAAGAGACTTTAAACCATTTACAATGTCAGTGAATCTAGTGAACATCTCAGTTATAGACTCATCAGATTTCATTCTAAATAATTCATAATTATGCACAAGAATGTTAATTTTTGACTCCTTGACCTAATTGGTCCCTTCATGAGTCACTTCAAGTCTGTCCCAAATTTCTTTGGCAAATTCACAGGTAGAAATTCTATTGAACTCATTTGGATATAATGCACAATATAAGATGTTCATAGCTTTAGCATTAGATTACATAAGCTTCATGTCATTCTCATCCCATTCATTTTCAGGTTTAGGGATAACTTCTCTTTCAATAACCTTGCTGGGAGTTTTAGGACCATTAACAATAATCATCCATAACTCATAGTCAACAGATTGAATATTAATTCTCATTCTATTCTTCCAATAGTTGTAGTTTGTACCATTAAACATCGGAGGTCTGTTAGTGGATTGACTCTCACCTAGAGAGCTTCCAAACATGGTTGCCATGGATTAACTCTAAGGATGTTAAGCCTTTAAGCTAGAATACTAGCTTTGATACCAATTGTTGGCCCAAGTAGGCAACCCAAGAGAGGGGGGGTGAATTGGGTTTTATAGAATTTATATCAAGAATTGCAACTAAAACAGTTTATGAATTTTTTGCAATGATTAATCAAAGTGTAGGTCAAGCAAGTAAAGTATATATCAAAGTATGTATCTATGCAAGCATGTATAGAGAGCAAATAAGCAAAACAGAGACAGGAGAGAAAAACACCAGATTTATAGAGGTTCGGCCAACCTTGCCTACGTCCTCTCTTCTTCGATCCTTTCGAAGGAATTCCACTATGTAACACTCTTTACAAAGCTACTGGTTTTGCCACGAGTGCCCAGCTCACTCTTACAAAAGCTTCTTCCCAAGCTTTCAAAACCTAAGAGATTTTGTCCATGCTTCTCTCAAACTTACAAGTGATTTTGTCCAAGCTTCACTCAAACTTATAAGTGTTTTTACCCAAGAACACTCAAACTTACAAGTTTATAAACCCACCCAAGTGAAAATGAATAAAGGTTATACAAAAGGTAACTCTCCTAGTGAGTATATGAATAAAAACAACTCAATGGATAACCTTAAATACTCAGCAAAAGTATGTGGCAGTGAGGTACAGGTGATTTTCAGCTTCAAGCACTTCATATGAATGATATAATTGCTCTTCTCATCTCCTTTGAAGCTGTATGTATCTTGTATATAAAGATATGGATCGATTCTAGCCGTTGGAGAAGTATGAGAGAAGATTTGGTTGCATATTTGCCCATACCGTCTATCAGAAAACTAGCCGTTACTGTCCGGGGGTCGACTCTTTTTACAATGAGTCGACTCTTTTTGCATTTCAGGAAATTTTTCAAATCACTGTCCAAATGAGTCGACTCTTTTGCTCCAGAAGTCGACTCTTTTAAGCAGTCTGCAGAATATTTGTTCTCTATTGAAATGAGTCGACTCTTTTTACAGCAGGAGTCGACTCTTTTGAGTCTCCAGCAGAATTCTAAAGCTCTGTTCGAAAGAGTCGACTCTTTTTACAGCAGGGGTCGACTCTTTTTAGCAGAAAACATGTTTTTGCAATTTTTCTTCATTCTTCTCCAAAGTCTCCAATCTTTTCAAGGATCATCTAAATAGGCTTTTTAAAGCTTGCAAACACTTCTTCAAGATTAGATGACTCCAAGAACATCTTCAATCCATTCTAGATGAATTATCTTCATTTTAATCACTTGTAGAGCTCTTCCATCATCAAAGCTTCAACTATTGATCCATGTCTTTTTCATGATCTTCAAGAGAGCTTCCAAGACTTAAGAACTTCATTTCTTCAACTGATTTTCTAATCTTCTTTGAACATCTTCATTTCTAGATTTCTTCTAGAATTCTTCAATCAATATAGCTTCTCCATATACTTCAACAACTCTTCCAAGAAAGCTTTTCTAGTCTTGTGATTTCTTTCATGTCTCCAAGACATCTTCAAATCTTTCAGGAAAACTTCTATGTTTTTGAGTTGGTCTCTTCTTCTTCCATTCTTGCAAGATATCTTCAAGTCCTCAAAGTCTTCAATATTTTCAATCAAGACTTTTAGCATTTTCATTCTTCTTGCTTGATATCCATTATCTTCATTCTCTTATAAGATCACTATTGTTGAATATGCCATGCCTTCATGAGTATCAATCTTCAATCTAATATTTTTATCAACTTGAAATTCCTTTATCTTCTTATAATATCAGCTTTGTGGAATACATCACCTCATCATGCTTTTCATTTTTTATTCAAATCTTTGCATCACAAATCCTCTATTATGATAAGCTTCAAGTCAAGATCTAATTAATAATTCATCTGCACACTAAGTAGAATTATTAGATCATTTAACCATGTTTTGTTATCATCAAAATCAAGGCATTGACTTAACAGAAGTCACCTAAACTTGGTTGGGCAAAACTAGGGTTAGGTTGATTAGAGTTAGGTTGACCTAGAGTTAGACCTCCTAGGGTTTAGAGATGACTTGGGAATGAAGTTAGGTGCTTGCACTTGAAAGGGAAACTTTGAAAATCTATGATTTTATGTGAAAAAGGAAAGATTTGATTTGTTTCCTAAAATAGAAGATTGGATTTTGTTTCCAAAATGAAAGATTGGATATGTTTCCCAAAATAGAAGACTAGATTTTGTTTAAAAAATGGAACGATTTCATTTTGTTTCCAAAATAGAAAGATTTGATTTGAAATTGCAAAAACACATATTTGAATTGAAAAGGGAAAGATTTGATTTGATGCTTAAAATTTATGATTTTATGTGAAGACTTGTGTATGAAAAACTTATAATTTTATGTGACACTTTTTAAAAACAACTCAGAGAGTTATGCACTTTTTGAAAAGATAATGCAACAAAGATTTTGAAAATCATTTTGACGCAACTTGAATGCAATGAATGCTAGAATGGAGTTTAAGAGACAAAGTTAGGGTTTCCTAAGACATGGACTTCAGGGGCTTCAAGACAATAACTCTTGGACCAATTTTTTGAAAAACCTTTGAACGTGTCATTTAAAAAGATTTTAAAAAATAGGTTTTGAAAGAGGTGTTTTTAGGGTTTGAAACCCTAATATGGCTTCAGAAGTCTCATTGAACATATCACTTTTCTAAAACAATCATAACCATGAAAATGCTATAATCACTTTAGGGTTGTGATTTTGAAAACAAGTTAGAGTTTGAAACCCTATTATGGACCATGGTGACCACTTTGAATATATATATTTTTTATACTCTTTGAATATATCACTTTTCTAAGGAAGTCCTAACTATGAAAATGTTAGAATCACCATAGAGTTATGAATTTGAAAATAGAATAATGCATGAACATGACAAATATAATGCACAGGGATCGTGAACATACAAGGTTGAAAGTTTCACCATATTGTAAGGGGTCTTAAGACCATACCATAATTAGTTAGGCTAAAGGAAGATCCTTGACATGATGATCTTCCCAAAGCTTCTCCTAGGTATGGATGATTGTACTCTAAAAGTGCAATCTAAACTTTAACTAATTTATAGTTAGACCTAGAATAGGACTATTTATGTTGTTTTAGTTTTATTTAGTCGTTAACTTGATTTTATGCATCTTTTCAAGAATCTCATGCTCAAAAGGACAAATTCGAGCAATAGTACAGAAAGGCGTTCGAACGAGAATGTGTTCGAATGCATGACGTTAGCATGACATGGATTCTTCGAATGATGGAGCCTTGCGTTCGAATGGTGAACAGTAGAGTTTGAACGGTTCATCAAATGGTGTCACATTAAAACTAGGTTCGAAGTGCGTTCGATAGATTCAGAGACCTATTTTTCCATTCGAAGTGCGTTCAACGTGGTGTTTGAATAGTAGTATGGTGTGTTTGAATGGTATAATGGACGTTTGAACGGTATTTTGGGACTGCAACTTTTTGAAAGCCTATAAAAGCCGGGTTTATTGTTATTTTTAGGGTTGGCTATTTTATTATTGTTTTAGGAGTAGCAACAGTAGAGAGAGAGAGAGAGAGAGAGAGAGAGAGAGAGAGAGAGAGAGAGAGAGAGAGAGAGAGAGAGAGAGTTTATTCTTGCTTCTAGTTAAGTTTTCATAGTTTTTCTTAATTCCTGTAAGCAGATTTTTAGGTTTTCATTTAATTCAATATATTTATATACAATTGTATCTTTACTATGGAGATGAGTAGCTAAAGCTACTCTTGGAATCAATTGTGAAGATCAATTAAAGATCTCAGATGAACAATGGAGGTAACTTGTATTTCAAAGTTTAAATATTCTTTTTCTCACAAAACTTAGATGTTTGATTATATTTAGTAATACTTATGCATGAATCTATATTCAATATATATACTGCACGAGTCGATGATATGCATCTTTGATTCTAAAATTGATTCAACCTAGAGTAGATATATATATATATATATATGAAAACTTAGGTGTTTGATTATGCTTGGCAATAAGTCGATGGTGTGCATTTTTTATTATAAACCTAATTTATTCTACGTTTGATTGTTAAAGAGTAAATGTTTTCATTGTTAAATCTTTCGAATAAAAAACTCATGACATAGTCAATGATTTGAGTTATAAAATATCTCTATTGGAATTTCAAGTGAAGCAGTTAATTGGATCAATTGGTTTTGAGAATTTTCTTTTATTAAATAGAAATCAGTTTTCGTAGTTTAGTTTAGTATAAACAATCCAATTTTCAAGTGATAATTTTTGATTTTTTAGAAGTAATAAGTGAGATTTTGTGTGATTTAAGAGAGTAGTCTAATCTCTTCAGCTTGTCAAATTGTTCTTTGAGGATTTGAGTCCGGACTCAGCGAGTTTATACTGCTTTTCCATCCTGTGCTTAGGATTATCCAAAGACATTGTTTGATGTAAGTCAAAGTTTTGGCACCGTTACCAAGGAAGAAAATTTTGCACAAGTGACTGAAGAAGCGTGCTAGAACACGAACCTTAGTTAATGCAAAATCTAGCGAGTTGCTTCACCATCATCTATAACAGCGAGGGAATTATTAGCTAAGGCCAACCGGTAACTTTGTTCCATCCCTGTACGTGCTAAAAATCTAGGATTTTTGTGTTTTTTCTTTTTTAGGGGTCTAGGCGTACAAGTAGTTAGTGTAAGCACCCCATTTTTGACCGCTCGACAGTCTACACTCTGTCTGGACTTGTTTTCAAGTCATTGTGGGCATATTCCAATCGAAACCAATTTTCTAGGTCCAAATTCCTTCTCTCCATCGCTTCGCGGGCCTATCGGGCCCAAATAGAGGTAAAATGACCAAAATGCCCTTAGGGGCATTGTCCTTTCCTTTCCGTTTCCAATCCCACTATCGAGACAGTTTATTCCTCGAGACGGTTCCAATCCAGGTGCATCTCTTAGGAGACGGTAAGACCCCTTTCTAATCCCACTCTCGAGACAGTTTATTTCTCGAGACGGTTCCATTCCAAGCGCGTCTCTTAGGAGACGGTAAGACCCTTTTCCAATCCCACTCTCGAGACAGTTTATTCCTCGAGACGGTTCCAATCCAGGCGCGTCTCTTCGAAGACGGTAAGACTCCTTTCCAATCCCACTCCCGAGACAGTTTATTCCTCGAGACGGTTCCAATCCAAGCGCGTCTCTTCGGAGACGGTAAGACCCCTTTTCAATCCCTCTCTCGAGACAGTTTATTCCTCGAGACGGTTCGAGTAGCGAAACTACTCACAAAACCGTTACAGTAGCGGAAATACTCACAAAACCATTAGAGTAGCGGAAATACTCACACATCCATTAGAGTAGCGGAAATACTCACAAAACCGTTAGAGTAGCGGAAATACTCACAAATAGGTTGATATAGGGAATTGGCAACAAACCTCTGTGTCACGATGACCGCCGTTAGAGTGGCGGAAACACTCAAAACCCAGGTCAACACCAGTATCTGTTAGCCCACTTTGGTGAAAAATGACCAAACTACCCTTTGGACCTTTTCCAGTCAAGATGACCATTTTGCCCCTAGGCATCCGAATGCCCTGGGAACCACACCGGCTCTGGGTATCAAACCGGTAACCCTCTGAGAATACTTCTTATAATATTCTCAATCCTCCTCTACCTTTTCGGATCATTCCGAGTCAGTTCTGGCCAACCCAGCACAAAATGACCGTTTTGTCCCTAGAGGGCCGATCTCCTTTTTCGATCACACCAGCTCTGGGTATCAAATCGGTAACCTCCTGAGACTACTTTTTATAGTAATCTCAACTCTCCTTTATCTTTCCAGATCATTCCGAGTCAGTCCCGGCAAACCCGGTACAAAATGACCATTTTGCCCCTGGTGGGCCAGTCTCTTTTTCCGACCACGCCGGCTCTAGGAATCAAACCGGAAACCTCTGGAAACATTCTAAATAATGATTCCAGATCCCAAGTCTTCTCCTGGGATAGTCCGAGTTTGTCCCGGCAGTTTCCCGGTTCGATTGACCGTTTTGCCCCTAAGGGCCCGGTCAATCTTTCCGACCCATTTTGTCCTTGCTTTTCAAGTCAAATACCTCCAGGACACTATTTTAGGTGTTCCTGCTCCTTTGTGACCTTCCGGGTCATTCCCGGCTCCCTCAAATCATTCCCGGACTTTCCGGAGTCACTCCTAGTGAAGTCAGGCTAAAAATTGCATGGTAGTCACTAGTACAGGCGCCCAAATCTAGTCAAAGATACTTTGCTTGCCGACTTATAAAGTTTCCTAAGTGGCTGGCGCCACTAATACCACTACTAGTGGCGCCAGGAGCAATTTTGCCCTGGCGCCACTGCAATAGGCGCCAGGTTTGTCCAACTTCTATAAATACAGAGCCTCATTCAACGTGAAAGGGGTCTGCAAACTTAACCTAAGAATCCTATATTTCGATATACAGAGCTCGAGCACCTCCAAAAACCTTAGTTTCCTTAGGTTTTCCAAACCTTAGCCACCCTACACAAACCCTAGCCCCCTATACACTTATACACTCCCCCATACACTCATACACTAGCCTTCAACCATCCTTTGAAGACTTGAAGAGCTGCCATCTAAATCTTGAAGACAATCCTTGAAGGTCGAAGAAGAAGATCAAGACGAAGACCGAAGATTGAAGACTACACGGCGTGCAAAATAAACAAGACATACGGTAGGCTCCCTATTTAAATTTTCGCACTTCCCCCCTCTCTCTTCTCTCTCCTAACCCACTTGGGTTTTCTCTATTTTAATCCCCCATCTCTTTCCCGCCCTTTCTTTGCATGCTTGAAACAAGGGGATTCCCGGTCCATGTGTAGGATTGGGCTATTGGAGAGTCACCGTGTCAGGGGCTTTCTTCTAGTCTAACCAAAGACCACGTGGGTCCGGCCCCCTTGATTATGTGGTGAAGCCTTAACCTTGTATGTTCACGACCCCAAATTGCATTGTGCATATCATAGTCTTGCATCTTCCAAAAACCGTTTTCAAAGTTGTTTTTCAAATCGTTTTCAAACTTGTTTTCAAAATTGCATCAAAATCTCTTTTTCAAAAACATGTTTTCAAAACCACGATTCTAGGGTGATTCTAGCCTTTCCATGGCTAGGGTTGCTTTAAGAAAGTGTTACATTAAAAGTGACCTTTTTGGTCTATATTTTCAAATCTTATTGTTTTCCAAAACCACTTTCTTAAAGTGGTTCTAGCCCTCTTATGGCTAGAATTGCTTTAGGGAAGTGAGACGTTTTTATACTTTCCAAAACTCTCTCTCTTTTCAAAAATCTCTTCCTAAAAATCTCTTTTTCAACATACTTTCCTAAAACGCTCCTCCTCAAAATTGTTTTCAAAAACTCCCTTCCAAAATCTATTTTTCAAAACTCTCTTTTTCAACTCCTCTCCAAAATCTTTTCCTCAAAATTCACTTTCTAAAAACACTCCCTAGATTCACCTTCCTAAAAAAATCTCTCCTAAAAATCTTTCCAAAAACTCTCATTTCCAAAATCTTCCTTCTAGAAATTCCTCTCTAGGATTTCCTTTCAAAACCTTCGTTTCCAAAAACGCACTTTCCAAAAACTCTTTTCTTAGAGCTCAAGTCAAGCCTTAGAGCCCACAATTAGGAAAGCCTAATTTTCTTTCTAAAAACATGATTTTCAAATTTTGCCCCAAACCTAGGTTTCCAAAATCTCTTGTTTTCACACCCAAAACTATACACGTTTCCAAAACCGATTTTCTACGTCAAAATTATAATTTTTCAAACCTAGGGTTTTTAGAATCTCCTTTCCAAATCCTTACCAAATCCTATCTTCCCTTTAGGAAACCGAATCAAATCTCCCCGTTTAGGAAACTAGATCTCGTCCTCCGTTTTTGGAAACAAAAATCAAATCTTTTCTTTTAGAAACAAAATCCAATCTCTTCCTAATTCAAATCCTTCCTAAACTTCCACTTTCCTAAATCTTAAGTTTTCAAAACTTGAACATAAAAATCTTTCCTAAATTTTAAAACTCAACTTTCAAATCTTTCCTAATTCAACCCTTTCCTAATTCTACCCTCTTTTCAAATCTTAACTTTTTAAACCTAAGTTTTCAAACCTTTCCTAAACTCAAGCCTTTCCAAATTTCAAGACTTTCTAAAATTCTAACTCTAAAACTTTCTAAATCCTAAACTTTCTAAATTTCAAATCTTTCTAAAATTCTAAGCTTCCTAAATTCAAAACTTTCTTAAGTTAAATCTTTCTAAACCCAAATCTTTCTAAATTCTAAACTTTTCTAAAACTTCAACTCTTTCCAATTTCAAAACTTCCTTGTTCTCAAAGCTTTCTTATTTTCAAAACTTCCTTGTTTTCTAAACTTTCCCACTTTCAAAACTTCCCTTTTTTGAAACATTCCAAAATTCAAAACTTTCTTAATTTGAAACTTTCTAAATTCTAAGCCTTTCTTAAACTAAACTTTTCCTAATTCAAAACATTTCTAAATTCAAAACTTTCCGATTTTCAAAACTTTCCTAATTTAGAAACTTTCATAATCTTAAAACCTTTCCTTTTTCGAAAACTCGAAACTTCCCAATTTTCAAAACTTCCCTATTTCAAAAAATTTCCTAATTTGAAAACTTTCCTAATTCGAAACTTTCTAAATTCAAAGCTTTCCTAAGTTGAAACTTTCCTAACTTTTAAAATTTCCTAAATCGAACCTTTCCTAATTCAAACATTTCTTAAATCCAATCTTCCCTGATTTCCTAAACTTTTCAAGTCAAGTCAAATGTTTTCTAAGTCTCTTCTCTTTACTAAGTCTAGGTTTCCTAAAACCAAGTCTTTCCAAAATCAATCTTTCGAAAGCAAGTCCAATCTTCTCAAATTCAATCTCCTCTTCTAATCTCAAATCAAATCCAGTTTTCAGTTCAATCTCTTTCTTCTAATCCAATTTCTCTCTTCAAATCAATCTCTTTTCAATCGGACTCCGGTCCGAACTACGACTGACCTGATTCTCCCAAAGGGATACGTAGGCAACCTTCATAGGTGCGGTCACAACACTTTTCAAACTTTCAATTCCACCCTGATGGGTGCGGTTTTCAAATCTTTCCAAATCCCAAATTCCAATCTATTTTCAAAATTCCAATTTCAAAATTTCTATTTTCAAATTTCTACTTTCAATTTTTAAACTTTCCAATTTCAATTCCATCTCTTCAAATCTATTTTCAAATCAAATCAATTTCAAATTAATCTTTTTTCAAATCTATTTTTCCATTCTCTTTCCTTGCACTCGCATATCATGCATCATGTTAGTTTCTTTTTAAACATTATTTTTTTTTAAAGTGGATAGGATTGGGCAATAGTTAGTTGAAGACTCTCATAGGTGAATCTAGAATAAATTGACATGTAGGTACCGAAAGGGCGGGGTAAGGTGATAGCTTAGTGCGTCTTCCCTACACGTAACCAACCTCCGAACCTAGAATCACTGATTTCAAAGACCAAAAAGGAGTTATTTTTCAAAAAAAAGGGCTAAATGTTTTCAAAAGGTTGCCAAACAACCCGTTTTCCTAAAAAACCCCCTCTTGAGGTGGTATTTTCAAAAACCTTTTTCCAAGAACCCTAGGTGTAGTCTTCGGATTATTCTTAGTTTTTAGGTGACCTAACTCACCTTAATCAAGTTAGGTGGCGACTCCGAATCTTTTTCAAAAGCCCTTTATTCAATTCTATTTTCAATGCAAACCTAGTCGCACTCATTCTTCTAGAAGTGTATTAATTTTAGCATAAATTCATAAAAGAATGTTCATAGTTAGGAATTAATTCAAAGATATTGATACAAATATAGCTCATTTTTTATTGAAAACTTCAATCAAATACAATTTGGATCACTAATCCATGTAAAAGTAAAAATAGCAATGTAGAAGAGGTGAAGGGTGAGGGTAAAGAGATAGTAAATGGTCATATCGTGTGTGATTAAGACATGAAATGATAAATGCAAAGCAACTACAACTCTTTCCCTTTTTAATCATTTAATATACTCTTCTCTACTTATTGCCCTTCCTCGAAATATTTTCACATCAATTTGTTTTTCTTTTTCTTTTTTTTTGTCTCGAACTCCTTTTTCATTCTTTTCTTCTTTTCTTTCATCATCCCCTTTTTTTTCAACATCTACTTTTTTTTATACTTCAAGATGCACTTTTTGTGTTGAAATTCCCAAATCGATCTCTCTCTCTCTCTCTCTCTCTCTCTCTCTCTCTCTCTCTCTCTTTCTCTCTATTTTTTCAATTTTAGTTATGAAGCTACACTCTCTTTTCTCACATAGGCGTCCCTTTGTGAAACAAGAGAAGAAATTACTTTGCAATTTTCAAATGATAAAAGCAAAAGATCAATAAGGGTCAAGGAAAATGTATGGTTTGGCAATGGAAGACTAATGGCTATCAAGAAGAATATGGTATAAGATCATTTCCAAAGTTGTACAATCGAAGCATTTTATAGAATATAAGTGTCAATATTAATATCAAAACTCAACTCATGAACTAAATACAAACATAATAAAGCTATTGAATTAAATGAGGGTGAAGAATCTATCCTTGAGTAAATGTAAACGCTCCAAAAGGCGATAAATGCTCTAAAGCTCACAGGGTAATAATCTCCACTAATATAAAGATGAACATGCTAGAGGTAGTAAAAATTGATGCTCATCATCATAATTGTGCACAATAAAGTGGTCCCCTCTACTTAAGCATGAATGAAGCACAATCTATAGAAAGATCAAGTATAGAGAGATAATGTATCAATCTTAACAAAATAAAAGCACATGTTCCTCTCTTCTCATCTCAAATAGCACTCTCTCAAGTCATGCCATGGTACTCGAAAACAAAGAGTCAACACATTCACCATACAAACTAGACATCAATATAGAAAAGTATAGAAAGAATGTGTTAGACTGTAAAAGGAAATGATACCGAGACTATAAGAGACTTCAGCCTCTTACCAAGATCCCAAGTAATTGAAAGATCATCATTCAATAAAATACCTAAGAAGAATTAATATACCACAAAGAGATCGAAGTGTAACAAAAGATATACATGCAATCTAAACTCTACCTCTAACTAAAAGAAATCATGATTTTTTTTTAATTTTTATTGAAGAGCGAGCAACAGAAATAAACAAAAATCAAAGTGCAAAATCAAAGAAACAAAACACAAATAGAAGCAAAACCTCTTCTCTCCCCCCAACTAGAAGGATGCAGTGTCCTCAATGTATGAAGACAAAATATGGAATGACATGAAAAGATGAAGGAAGAGGAGTTAGGGTGTCGAATGCACCCCCCCCCCCCCCCCCCCCCCCCCCCCCCCAAACTAACTAGGCTGAAAAACAAACTAAGAAAACAAAGAAACAAAAATAACTACTCCTACTCCTACATGACTTGAAAGGAAGATCACCCAATACCACAAAGTGAAAATTTATCAACATCCCACACATCAATGCATGCAACTTGTGCAGAGTTCAAACACACATAAAAATAGACAATGGTAACCCTTTTGATGAACTCAATAATAGAACATGTGAGCACACAAGGGTAAAAAGTGTCATGATATGTAGAAAATGCAAAATGATTATACATAAAAATGCCAATGAAGCTCATGCGATGAGGCAATTGACCATCCCCTTCTTTTTGTTGGTCGGCAATGGGAAGGATGATTGGCTCTAATGTTGGGGCATGAAGATTCAACAGCTTTGGAGGTATATGACTAGGTGCTAGAGGTAGAAATGTATGGATCACATAACCTATAGATATGATAGGAATGACCTTTAGACCAATATCATCCTCTTTGACATGCACATCCCTAACATTTTAGAGACCAAAATCCTCACTCTTCTTTTCTTGTTTGGAGTTCTCAATCTCAAACTTCTCTTTCTCAAGTTGTTTGCCTAGATGAAAGGTAGTTGGTTCGAAAAGCGGGGGTTCAAGCTTCAAAGGAGTTGGTGTACTAAGACTAAATTTTAGTGGTTTAAGGGTAGAGGTCGCTTGAGCCTCTAACATGGTGGACACATTCTCTAAAATAGCAACATCCTCATTCGCTTGAACATCCTCAACATCAAAAGGTTCAAGACCTTCATCAAAGGCAATTGTTCTCTTTAGAGGGTCCTCAATATGCGCTTCATCATTTTTGACCTTCTTGGACTCTTCTTCTCTCTCACTAGTTCCTTTATCACCCTCTTCCTCACTCTTGTCTTGCTTGGAAGCCTTAATCATAGGCTCCTTTTTCTTGGGTTTCGCATCACTAGTGAGATGTTCAACAAATTCTTCACTCATCGTAAGAACTTCTTCCCTAGACTCACACTCTTGGGGAAAGGTGATGTGTTCGATGATGTCCTCACTCTTAAGGGTAAAGATGGGATGGATTTGCTCAATTGAATGGAAGGTGAGATTGGATTCACTTGCAACCTTATTTGGCTCCCCTTTTCTCTTATTATCTTCCTCTCCCCTAGGCTCACTCTCCTCTTTCTTAGGGTCCTCAATCTTGGACTCCTCTTCACTCTCACTAGATTCTTCATCCTTAGAGACATTTTCAATAATGTCCTCACTTACCTTAAGAATGTCTTCCTTAGACTCAAAGGCTTGAGGATAGGAGGTTTAATAAATGGTGATGCTTTCATTCCCAAGGTTAGTGATAGGGTGGATGTGCTCAATTGGATGGACTTGCTCTTGGTGAAGAGTTAGATTGGACTCACTTCCAAGCATTTGTTCATGAGAATTAGGTTGAAGTTGAGTGAAAATCTCTTCCCCCTCTTGAACACCTAAGTTTTGCATTAATAGGGCCAATTGACCCTTAATATCATCAAGAAGTTGACATTTGTGTTCAAGGCCTTTGTCTATCCTAAAGTTTACACCATTTTGCATTTGCATGAATGGTTGTAAGGTGTCATCTAGTGTATCATCGAGAATGAACTCTATTATGCCATTGTGGAGAGAAGTGGGATGAACTTGTTCTTGGTAGGGGTAAGAATTAGGATGGGCTTCACTAAAGTTCTCATGATAAGGATAAATTGGTGGTGAAGCTTGAGAATGGTTAAAGGGTTCTTGGTAGTGATAAAGTGAAGGTGATACATGATAATAGTCAAAGGGCTCTTGGTAGGATTGAGGTGAGTCAAGATAATGATGTGAATATATGCTCTTATGTCCCCTACCAAGGTTAGATTGTTTACACCACCCAAGATTGGGAGGTGGGCTAGGAGGCTCCCTTTGGCCATTGGCTTGAAGACACTCTCTAAAAGACATATTGGATGGTTCTTGGTTTTTCATTGCATCAGCTTGAATATAGTCTCTAAGAGACCAACACGGAGGGGTGTCTACACCACCATTCTCAATCCATTGAAAAGAGTAATCCCTTGTGCCTATGCCAATGTGGTGAGATGGTGATGTGTGTGAAAATGAGCCACCAAACATAATAAAGTGCACAATAGAAGATAAATGTAATGTACAAACAAATTGACAATCCGCGCCTCAACAAATCAATTCGCAATTCCCTTCCACCAATTTGTCTTTTGAACCCTCCAATCTCCACATAAATGTACCACTAATTCGTAATTCAATTCAATTCAAACCAACCGAAACCTCCAATCTCCTTAGGCAATAGTAATACCACCAATAAACAAATAACATACAAGCCTATCCACCAATTACTATCCACCAATTGAGTTCACAATGCAATGAAAAATTCTACACTAATTAAACAAAAATAATCCTAAAATAAAAGAGAAAACTGAAAATCAAAATCTATCATGCTATCAAACAAAAGAGTGGAACGAAGTTACCCATGGCCTTAGCCGAAGATTCCTCTGTCGAGGGTGAGTGATCAACTCCCACCCGTTTAGTTTTCTTGTGCTCCTTTATTTGCTACTTTTTTGTGTTTTTTTTTTTTATATACAATTTGTCAATTGCTTCTCCAATCCGTAGCTTGTTGGTGTTAGCCTCATGCTTTTGATCCCCAGCAACGGCGCCAAAACTTGATTCGCTCTCAAATGTGTGCTAGATTTGAGCTCCCCACAATGCTTACGGGTGTGGATTGAAGTATAAACCGGTGAGCACCGTTATCGTTCTCTCCCAAAGGACTGAACCAAATATAGGTGTTGCAAAAGGACAATACAACCAACAAAACAGGATGAATTAATGAATTGCTTAACAAATTGGAAGCTAACCAAAGGTAGACCAAAAATTGATTAGGTGGTGAAAGATTATGAACTATTCAAATACGCTAACTACAAGCAAAATAGAAGGCAATTATACTAAATTTGAGACAATTAATAAAGGGCTTAAACACAATTGATCAAATCTACCAATTCTTTACAAGTTTTTCAATAGAGGATTTTACAACTCAAATTAAGGATTCACTTCGCGGAACCTTAACTCGGAAGATTTAGACTATATAAGCGATGATTCATACACAATTGGATGTAATTGTTAATCTTTTGATAAGATTCCTAGATAAAAATCTTAATTTGTGCAATACCTATACCAATTGTGTAATTGTGCATAGAAATTACCAAAAGTGATTATGTATCCAAGTTTTCTAAGGAATTACAGCACAATTGATATGAATTTGAAGGAATTCATAAGATAAAGCATTAATGTGTATATACCTCCATTGAAGACCTTGAAGATCCTTAGTAGATCTTCACAATTGCATCCAAGGAAGAGTCTAGCTACTTGATTCCATAGAAGAAATCATGAAGAATTGAGAATTGTTCATTGATTGATGAAGAAAATAGTGTTTGGTTACAAAGAAAAGCTAAGAAAATACAAGAAACTATGTAAAAAACCCACTTTCTCTCTCTACAGTCCGTTCTAACAGAAAATCTATCCTAAAAATGAAGTTAGATAAAAAAATCGCGTCATTTCCCGAAGATATAGCTGAAAAATATGCACAGGGAGCGCGGGGACCGTACGTACGGTCCAAAATACCTTACGTACGGACTTCGTATGGTGCCAAATACGCTGAATACAGCCTTCTGAAGTTTGAAATTTTGGCAAACCGTACGTACGGTGGTTCAACCGTACGTACGGTTAGCTTTCACCATACGTGCGGTAAGCCACCGTACGTACGGTTAGCTTATTTTGATAGATTTTCAAAAGTTATATGAAATCAATATATTATAGATTCGGGTAGCCTATTTAGTTTGGGAGTTATGGCCCTCCAAAGTTTCAGCTCTGCGTGCTTCAACTAGTTGTACTACAACTTTAACAGCTTGTACCTAGACAGCATCGTCTTGAAAAACACATTCTACTTTCATCCGAAATGCACCCAAAACCCCTCACATTAAGCTCAAAACCTATAAAAAGTAAAATAACTTAGTTAATACTAAAATCTACTTGAAGAAGCATATAAACTCCTAAACTAAGGTTAACAATTGGCAAATTAAGGTGTTATAATTGCACTTTTGGAGTGCAATCACTTATAAGGGTGGTACTTATCGATGGGAGGAGGAGTTTGCAACTAGGCAGTGGGCTCTATTGGCTAGTTTTCAGGGTTCATGTGTGTTTATGATGATCGCTGAGTTCATGGAGAACAATCATAGGACTGTTACCACTCCGGGGCAGGAGGTGATTGAGCTGTGGGTTAGAGGACGCCATATTAGAGTTACTCCTATCACTTTTACCTAGATATATTAGCTTTCTAGAGTTCCTGATGTACAATTTGGCTTTTTATCTAAGGGGGCACCAGATTTTGATATTGTGGCTGCAGAGGTATGTATTGTTGGGACGTGTTAGATAGGTCACCGATAGTTGCCAATAAGGGTACTCACACCATATTACCAGCCTTTATTTGTATTTTCATGTCATTCGCTCCTTCCTATCACATGTCATACTGACGTGAACCAGTTGAGAACATTTGTTCTTTGGGCCATAGGTACAGGTAGGACTATTGATCTTCTGCGATATATGTTCATGGCCTTGCACACTAAGTATGAGCATCTTAGAGCGCAAGGGGGCCATTCCTTACGATTGGCCACTTACCCATGTTATAGAGGAGGCTGGGGTCGATAATATGCTTGGATTACTTTGTGTTTAGCAATAGTCAGCTATAGACGTATCGATTATGAGACGTTCAGAGGGAAATTTACCTGCTCCACAGCCACAGCCACAGCCAGAGGTTGCACCACCATAGCAGCAGGCAGAGGGTATTCCTCCTGCACAGTAGCTAGAGCAGCATTCGAATCATATTCCGAGTATTTAGACTCTCATGGGGAGACTTAGGCAACAGCCTTAGACATTAGCAGCACATGATTTAAGAAAGTAGTCTAGTCTCTTCAGCTTGTCGAATTGTTCCATGAGGATTTGACCCCGAACTCACTAGGTTTATACTGTTTTGCCATCCTATGCTTGGGATTATTTAAAGACACTGTTTAGTACAAGTCAATGGACCTAAGGTCCTCTTGTTTCAAGCATGTAAGAAGAGGAGGATTAAAGATGGGGATTAAAAGAGAGAATAGTCCAAGTGGACTAAAACGGAGAAGAGAAGGAGTGGGAGAGCATGAAAGTAAAACAGGAACCCTACTTTGTCTTCAACCTTTAATGGAGCTTCAATGGAGGCTTGGCTTGAGCTTAAAGAAGACTTGAGAGGCTTTGAGGCTAAGGAACCTTGACGAAACAAGGGTTTTAGGAGATTTTTGGGGCTGTCTTAAGAGAGGTAGCGTTTTTTTGTGATTTTTTGAACCTAAAATACGCTGGGGCTTGGTCTATCTTTATAGACCAATTTTTGGGGGAGGTGGCACCACTAGGAGTGGCGCCTGACTAATTTTTGGTATAGCGTTACTAGTAATGGCACCACCTTAGTATAGCAATGATCTTGAAGATTTGATTTGCTTTGGGCTGCAAGGCAAAGATTTGGGCGCCACTTCTAGTGGCTCTTAGCCATTTTTTTTGGGCTTGGCTCCACTATAAGTGGCTTCGGTTTGATTTGGAAAGCTGTCGGGCTATAAGGCCCAGCTACAAAAGAGATAAGGGCACCTGGGAGTGCCATGAGGGTTGTTGGTTTAATACCTAAAGCTGGTCACCCTTTCCAACCGCACCGGCTCTGAGTATCAAACCAAAAATTTACTAAACACTCTCAATAGTGTTTTTAACCTTCAAGCCTTATCACAGACCACTCCGGGTCAAGCCCAATGCTCCCCTAGATTAAATGACCATTTTTCTCCTAGTGGGCTAGTCACCATGTTTAATTACTCTGGCTCTGATCATCAAGCCAATTACCTTCAGGATACTCTTTCAAAGGTTCTTGTCCATTCTCGGCCGAGTTTGGTTACTCGAAACCTTCCGGATCATTCCCAGACTTTTTAGAGTTACTCTTAGTGAAGCTAGGCCAAAAATTACGTGGTAGTCACTAGGACAGGTGCTCAAATCTTCTGCCTTGTGTCCCAAGAGTCACATATTTGTTTCTTGCTGCCCTAACAAGTTTCCTAAGGGAATGGCACCACTAGTTATGGTGCCAAGCCAAATTTTGGCCTAGCACCGCTGTAACAGGCGCTAAGAGGGTTTTTGGCTACCTATAAATATAGGCCAACCCTGCATATTTTGGATCTCCAAAATTGCTCTAGAAACTTTGCCTCTCTGAAAATAAACTTCGAGCTATCCCAAAAAACCTAATTCTCTCAATCCTCCATCATACCCCAGTCTCTATACAATCCATACACTCAAACCCTAACCTCCAAGCATCCATTAAAGGCCAAGTCTAGCCCCTTCAAAGCTCTTAAAGGTCTTTCAAGTTCAAGCAAGTCCACCATTATAACATCAAAGCAAAAAGAAGATAAGGTAGGGTTCTATTTACTTTTATGTAATCCCCCTCTCTCTTCTCTCTCCTAGTCCACTTGGACTATTCTCTATTTTAATCCCTATCTTCTACCTCCTATTCGTGCATGCTTAAAATAAGGGACCTCCTGGTTCATGCCTAGGAAGGCCTTGGAGGAAATCACCGTGTTAGGGGTTTTCTTTGAGTTCAACCTAAGATGGTGTGGATCCGGCCCCCTTGGTTATCTGGTGAAGCCCAACCTTGTATGTTCATGTCCTTATTGCATTGTTGCTATCATAATCATGCATTCAAAGATATTTTCAAACTTGCATTAAAGGTTGCTTTCAAACTTTACATTCAAAACCTTTTTCTTTCAAAGTTGCTTTCAAACCCACAATCCAAAGATGATTCTAGCCATTCCATGGTTAGTGTTATTTTAGGAAAGTATTATATTCAATGTGACTATCAAGGTCCAAATTTGGGTTAAAACCCAAATTGTTTTTCAAGAAATCACAACTCTATGGTGATTCTAACCACTCCATGGTTAGGGTTGTTTTAAGAAAGTGCTATATTCAATGATACCATCAAAGTTCATATTAGGGTTTCAAACCCTAATTGTTTTCAAAATCACAACCCTAGAATGGTTCTAGTCTTTTCATGATTAGAATTGTTTTAGTAAAATGAGATATTCAAGAGACTTTCAAAAGTTTATATTCAATTCCTTTCTAAATCGTTTTGCAAATCCACTTCCTAAAAGTTCTTTTCAAAGATTTACTTTCCAAAAACTCTTTGTCTTGAAGTCCAAGTCAAAACCCTAGAGTCCATATTTAGGAAACCCTAGGTTTCTCGTATAAAATCATAGATTTCTATTTGCACCAAATCTTAGATTTCCAAAACCATTTTCTACATAAAATCATAGATTTTGTAATTCAAAAGTCACATAAAATCATAGATTTTCAAGCCTAAAGCTTTCCAATTTCAAGCCAAACAAAATCTTTCCTAATTCCAATCTTCCTAATATCAACCTTTCCTAATTTCAAAACCTTCCAAAAATAAAACTTTCTTTTTTCAATCGAAATCCAATTTTTTCAATTTAAGTGCATTGCATAAACTCTAGGTTCTAGGATTGCTTACATCCCAAGTTACCTCAAACCTATGTCAAACCTTTTCAAACTCAACTTTTCAAATTCAATTCATCTTAAATTAAATCTTTCCAAGCCCCGACTTTCCAAATTTCAAATTCAAATCTTTCCAAAATCAAACCTTTCTTAATTCAAATATTTCCTAAACCAAACTTTTCCTAAAGCAAGACTTTCCAAAAGTGAACCTTTCCTAAAATAAAATTTTTCTAATTTGGGACTTTCCTAATTCAAAACTTTCCTAAAATCAAAACTTTCCTAAATCAAACTTTTCAAGTGCATGTTTAAACCCTAAGTTACATAACCTTAAGTTAGGAAACTTCAATTCTTTTCTCAATCTTAAGTCTAAATCAAGATGGTTTTCAAACCCCGATTCAAGTCAAGATGATTTTGAAATTCAATTTAAACCTTCCAAAGTAAGTCCAAGTTCTATTTCAAAGTTTGATTTCAAATGAAAGTCAATTTCATATCAAAGTTCACTTTCCAATCTTCCAATCAAAGTTCAAATTAAACCTTTTTCAAGCCAAACTTTTTAAAGGCCTCAAAGTGTCTATTTTTAATTGGACCCCGAGTTCGAACTACGACTGACCTGATTCCCAACAAAGGGATACGTAGGCAACTCTCATGAGTGCGGTCATAACTTTTTTGAAAACCCCAATTTTCTTTTTCAAAATCTCTTTCTAAATTATTTTCATGCACTTGCATATCATGCATCGCATCATCCATAAAGTGATGACACAAACCTCTTTCTAAAATTCTCAAAGTGGATATAATTGGACATTGGATAACTAAAAATTCTAAATGAGTGAACCTAGAGTGAAAAGGCATGTAGGTACCGCAAGGGCGAGATAGTGTGATAGCCTAGTGCATCTTCTTTATACGTAACCAACCTCTGAACCTGGAATCACTATTTTTGAAAGATCAAAAACGGAGTTATTTTAAAAAAAGGACTTAAATCTTTCTAAAGATTGCCAACCAACCTGTTTTTTTTTAAACCTTTTCTTGAGGAAGTTTTCCAAAACCTTTTAAAAAATCTTAAGTTTATGTCTTCGAACTTTACTTAGTTTTAGGAAACCTAACTCACCTTAACAAAGTTAGGTGGCAACTCCAAATATTTTTCCAAAAGCCCTTAATCAAATCAATTTTTAATTCAAACCTAGTCGCACTTGTCCTTTTTGGAGGATGAGTTCTAATGAAAGAGTACCATGTGTTTCCCATATACTATCTCGAGTGCAAAAAATTGGGGCGTGACAATACTAGGACACCCATGAGTACTACAATCAAGCTAAGTAAAGATGTTAATGGTAAAGATGTTGATCAAACCCTCTTTCAAAGCTTAATTGGTAGTCTTTTATATCTAACTGTTAGCAGACCTGACATTGAATTTAGTGTAGGCATATGGGCTTCATATCAATCATGTCTTAAGGAGTCTCAATTATCTGTTGTTAAATAGATTATTAAATATGTTAATGGGATTTAGTTTACCAATGACACTTATGCAAACCTTGCTGGCTATTCTGATGTGACTAGGTTGGATGCATTAATGCCCGTAAAAGCACCTCTGGTGGGTGTTTTACATAGATAATAACCTAGTGGCATGGCATAACAAGAAACAAAATTAAGTCTCCCTTGCTACTATTGAGGCTTAATCATTGCTGCTTGTAGTGGTTGTACACAACTCATGTAAATGAAACAGATGCTATCTGACTATGGTGTTGAACAAGGAACACTTACTTTGTATTGTGACATTATAAGTGCAATAACATTTCAAAAAAATCTTGTTCAACATTCTAGGACTAAGCGATTGATATCCGACACCATTTCTTTAGAGAATTTGTAGAGAATTTTAGGGATTCTTCTCCAATCTGTAATGCCTTAACTTGAATGATGAGATAGCCCGAGTGATCCATTCAAGGGAGATTAAAGCCTTGAGAGAAAGATAAAAAAAGAGAGATAGTGAAGGAAGTAAGAAAGATAGATTCAACAAGGGAGTATGGAGCTAAATGGAACCACCAAGGTGACACTTGAGTAATGTTCAAGCACAACGATGCATATCTGAGATCTCAAAATGAAGAGAAGCCCTTGTTCTACCTATCCAAAGGAAATAAATGTCTCTTTTTGCTTAGCCCACTAGAACTTTAAGTAATCTCCATTCAAATACCCCCAAACCAAGAATCGTCCCCGACACTAGGGAAAGCACAAGGCTATAGATTTGATGGAAGGTGTAAGAATGCATTAATAGAAGCACCATCCTTTATAAAGAAAAAACATTGTCCTAATTTTGTAAAAAGGTTTTATGGACTAAGAAATTTAATTTGAAATGAAGAGAGGCCCTCAATTCTACTACCATACAGTTGAAAATGTCTCCTCGCGAAGCCCACTTGAGCCGGTTACATCCTTTCAAAGAAAAACCAACTTGGTGATCACTGTTGAAAATGATAGTTTTTGCACCACATAATCATGGCTTTCAGGAAGTGGCCTCTTTAATCGGACTGTACCGATGGGAGGTCCTCCAGACAAGCTTCAGAAATTTTCTAATTTAAGTATTTCTCAAGTCGTTTGATGGTGAGTTTTAATTAAAGAAGCGAAGAAAAAGTCAATCTCGGTGGACTGTCTGTGAAAGAGTCATTTTGACTAGGAACCATTAGAATGGGTTTGTAATTGGTTCAAATGGCATTCTAAGCATGCCAGATTGTCTGTGACAATCTTGGAAGGGATGAACTTATCGTTCTGAGGACTTAGGTACCTTCTTGAAGGGCATGCCAGATTGAATTGGCCTTGATGATGCCTCAGTGGCATTTTGGTTATTTGGCTTCAAGTGGGCCTGACGGGCTTGGGAAGTTACCGGTTGACTGGACTAGAGTTTGGAAGGTCAGTTTGGGCTTTAATGTGTTATAGTATTTGAAAGTGAGTCCAGCTGGGACGGAGATTGCCGAGCGGATAAAAATGGAGTGCTTACACTACATATGGCCCATCCCCCAGTAATTACCTGGTTTGTATGGGACAGGGGACTACATAAGTGAATTACATAGGTTTCGGGATTAGTTGAGCTGCATGCGAGCTGGCTTTTACAGCAGGTCAAAAAAAAGAAAAACCTACCTTGCATCTACTAAATATTTTTCCTTGATACATAAAATTTCACAATTTTTTCTTACATTCATAACTTTTACCCTCTATCAGTAGCTGAACTATTAAGGAAGTGAGGGGTGCAATGACACTCCTCACTTTTGGTCTAACCCTTTTATATATTGTGTATATGTACTGTCTGAGTAAAAATTTGTTCTACTAACACATCTGATAATTTTAAAACCCTTCTTAAATTCCTAACCTCCTACAATTTCAAATCCTTTTTAAGGTTCTAATTTAATAAATTATCAATATTTTGTGTAGCATATTATAGGTTTTGCCCCTTTTTTTGTACGTCCTAACCTAATAGAATATCAATATTTTGTGCAATGGATTATATGTTTTATCTATTTTGTTTTTACATCCTAACCTAATTAAATATACAGTCTATTGGTTTTTTAATGTGTACCAATCTAACAAGTGGATTTCACTTATCAAATAGAAGTATATAGACATATATATATATATATATATATGTAGTGTAGTAGTTAACATTGGTTCCAAAGTACAAGCACATATATATACATTAAAAATGAATTTGTATTAAATTTTAAGTACAATATCAACAATAGATTATGTTCATGATATCAAAGAATGTAGAGTTTCACTTTTATAAATGATTGAGTTGAAAAATATTAAGAAATAATTAATTTATCTTATCTTTTTTTTATTTTATATTTTGTTGAGGATAAATAATCTTTAGTTTAATTTTTTGTGTCTAAAATTTTAGACTTTTACATGATAATGTATTTTATATGTTTTCATGTAGAAATATATGTAAAAAATATTTAAAATATAATTAATATATCAATTGGGGAAATTTTTTGTTTTCAAAGTTTCGACACCCCAAAACAAAATCTTGGCTCTGACCCTTCCTTCTAGATAATCAATTCAGCATGTGAGGAGGGTTGCGAATATAGTCATAATGAGACAAATATTTAGTAAGCAATGTAGTACTAATTATTGTCACTTGAATTTAAGATTTACAGTTAGATATCCATATCCATTCAATACATGGAGGATAGAAATCGTAACGCAAGTAATGCCCTAAAAATATGGGTGCAACTTACTATAGGCTAAAAAGCCCGAATCCTGGAAAGACCAACTAGGCCCACTAGGAAGAGTGGGCCAACCTGTATGAAAACAGACCCGATCTGCTAGACAGAAGCCAAGCTAGCCATTGAGGTTAGGCTTGACCGGAAGGCTACAAGCCCAGCACCTAAGAGAGCAAGCCCTAAGGACAAGAAAGGCCCAAGAGGTAAATAATTCCAATCAAATTAAGGAAAGGACTCAAGAAGATTGGTTCAATCCTACAATCAACTCAAAGAAGGTAGATTCCTAAAAGGAAGGGATTAAAAAAGCAGCTCCAAGAAGGAGTAGGACCTCCGAAGGCTATAAATAAGGCAAGGCATAGAAGAATCAGATACACATTATTAAGAGCTAGAATATACTTCTTTCTTTCAATTCATTGTCATTAAGTTTTTCTAACTTTATCTTCGAAGTGTCTTCGACCCAAAGAGGGTCGACGTATTATCACCATCCTCTGTTCTTGTAGGCTCACAAATGTTCATCTTAGAGGTTCGTAGTGAGGGTCGAGGCTTATGAAATATTCCAGCTATAATTGGCACTATCTGTGGAAAACCTTGAAGAAAGACGGACTCCTGAAGCATATGAGCGGTTCTATAAGCTTTGCACTCGCGACCACAACACTTCAGGTGGTGATATGCCTTGGGAGTACCTAGAGAATTCGGCTTATCATTGGGCCTGGGGAAACCAGTGACTCCACTTAGAAGTGTGACATGTGGTAGTCGATCTACCCAACTTGCCAAACGAAGAAGACCAAAGGGTACTTCGTACAATGGGGAACCATTTGTGACTAGATAATAGCCCTCACAGGAACTCAAACCCTTAAGTTTTTGAGAGCGAACTTAGAAAACGAGACCAAGAGATCTCCAACCCGAGGACGGAAATCAAAACAATTAGAAATGAGATTGCCAACCGAGAGGAGTGGAGAGAAAGGAGGGGCAGACACTGCCAGAGGACTGAAGACCAGCACAAACATTGGTCCATCAAAAGGAGGAGAAGGGCAGACTCCAGAAGCCCTAGCATCCCATCTGTCGAGCATCCTAGGAGTCATGCCTCCAGTATCAGTCATGAGGCCAGGTCCTGCATAAGAGATCGACAATAGGAGAGAGGTCGGTCACATGACCAGATAGATCACGAAGACCTCACACGCTGGCTTAACAACCAACTGGAATGAATGATCATGTAGCCCAAGGGTAGGGACGGCTCGAGACATGGCTCGAAAAGCCTTGGAACAGATAATGTCTTCCCCATTTACAAAGGAGATAGAGCGGCGTGAACCACCTAGGAATTTTACTGCCCCGAGGTTCACTGCTTACAGTGGGAAATTAGATCCCATAAGCCAAGTCACACACTACAAGCAGATGATGACTCTGTGGATAGGGATGGCAATGGGGCGAGTTTGGGATGGGTTTGTCCCAACCCTATCCCACCCCCATCCCAAACCCGTGACGGGTTGAGACTTAAAACCCCATCCTCGTTTATAAATAAACCTCCCTAACTGATAAGTTGATTTTATTTTGATCAATTTAATATCTTTAGCGTCTTACATGTTAGTTCTTTAGGATCTTTTATTAGATATTTACTTGTTTTTATTCATATTTTTTAGATTAGAAGGATCAAGGTAATTTTGCAAATTCATGGGATTTAGTCAAAAAAATTGATCAAAACATAGCAGAGGAATGCTTAAACTCATTATATGTGTTTACTTCAATAGGAGACACAAAGGAGGATGATTTAAAGAGAGTTAAGACGTTTATTTGGTGTTAATTTGAGCTTGGAAGCTAAATTGAAGAAATTGTGAAGTTATGATGGAAGGAGTCGACACCTGTGAAAGAGGAGCTAAAAAAATATCACCACTGTTAAGAAGTGTCGACACTTGGAACAGAGGTGTCGACACCTTGATGGACAGAATGAAAGTGAACTCTCTATTAAGAAGTGTTGGCACTTTTAAATTCAGGTGTCGACACCTTGTTCACAAAAACAAATCTGGAGAAAAATCAAGGGATGAAGATTTAACGCGGTTATGGAATTTTAGCCATGACTTTCAACTTAGATATCAAATTAAGGCGATTCTTGTGGCGTTAGAAAAAAGACTTAAAGCTCTACAACATTTACTTCATAAGAAATTTCGTGAATCAAACTCTATAATTGTCAAAAGTGGGCCACAAGTTAACAAAAATATGGAACTCGCAAATTTAGCAATATTCCTTTCCTACTTGTAATATGTTTCCTTTTTCTTCAAGACTCTTGGACTTTTAGGATATAAATAGGAGAGAAAAGGATAGAAGGGAGGACGTGAAGAGATCGAAGGAGGGAGATCGATAGAGAGGAACATAACGTCAAAGGGAGAAGGGATTCGAGTTCTTGAGTTTTCTTTCTTCCTAATCTCTTTCAATTTCTTGTTGTCAAACTCTTTGATTATGTTTTTATTCAGTTTTATTATGAAGTAATTTCTATTTTATAGGGCTACAATGTAGCCTAACTATGACTATGTGAACCTTTTCTTTAATTGAATTTAACTAGTATTTATTTCATATTGTTGAGTATTTCATTCTAAACTTAATGCTTGTGAATGATTGATCACCATTTACATGATATGAGATACAATTTGAGACTGAGAAGTGATAATTGTTTCAGTTTATGTTTGAGATACCATAAGTAATCTGTAGGATAGAGATATCTATGGACTTGTGTAATCTTTATGAGGGTTCTTTACTCTTAATAAAATCTGACAAGTTCAGAATTTTCATAAAGATGTAGGAGGTTTGCTTGTTGGATTATTTCGTTAATGCTTAAGAAAGATTAGTGAATAAATTAGAGAAACTCGATTATCAACAATAGGAAATAAGTATATTTAATCCAATTAGGAAGTTTGCATAGGATTAGTTATGGTGAATCTGAAATTCTAGAATCTTGTTTTATAGATCTCAACTTGCTTATTTAATTTTGTTATTTTAACTTTTCTAGTTCAACAATTCATTCCTATTCGAATTATCAAATAGATCATAATTTAATCAATTTTGGTACTTATTAGTAATTTTTCAATCCTCGTGAGATGATACTCTTACTTATTCACTTTATTACTTGTTACGATTCGTGCATTTGCGATTTCAACCAATAATTTTTTGGCGCCGTTGCCGGAGATTTAGATAAAATTATTGATAATATCAATACTAGTTAAATTTGGTCTAATTTGATTTATTTTGTCTTTGATTTTTAGGTGGTTGCTTAGTGTATGAGACGAAGCAAGAGTTTAGAGCGAGTATCTTACGATCCCGAAATTGAAAAAACTGCAAAGGGACTAAGGAAGAAGAAGTGAGAAGCTTAGAAAGGTTCAAACACTATGGTAGGCAACGAGAATCCAAGACGGGACACACGGGCACTAAGGGATTTTGCTCTACCACAGGTCACAGGAATCCATTCAGTTATCAGGAAGCCTACTATCGAAGCCAACAACTTTGAGATTAAACCAGCTATTCTAAAGATGATCCAGACATCAATTCAGTTCCATGGATTGCCGAGTGATGACCTAAATGCATATATCTTAAGTTTTTTGAAAATTTGCAACACTTTGAAGCAAAATGGTGTTACTGATGATGCCATTCACCTCTGGCTATTTTCATTATCTCTTCGAGATAGAGTAAAGAATTAGCTGAATTCACTGCCTACATATTCAATCATTAGTTGGGAGGATTTAGCTAAGTGTAAGCACCCCATTTTTGACCGCTCGGCAGTCTACACTCCGTCCAGACTTATGTTCAAGTCATTGTGGGCATATTCCAATCGAAACAACTTTCTAAGTCTAAATCTCGTCTGTCCATCACTTCGTGGGCCCACTAGGCCCAAATAAAGGCAAAATGACCAAAATGCCCTTAGGGGCATTATCCTTTCCTTTCCGACTCTAACCCCTCTCTCGAGATAGTTGATTCCTCGAGACAGTAAATCTATTCCAGGCACATCTTTTCGAAGATGGTAAGTCCCCTTTTCAATCCCTCTCTCGAGATAGTTTATTCCTCGAGACGGTTCCCAATTTAGGCACGTCTTTTCGAAAACGGTAAGTCCGCTTTCCAATCCCTCTCTCAAGACAATTTATTCCTCGAGACGGTTCCCAATTCAGGCACGTCTTTTCGAAGGCGGTAAGTCCCCTTTCCAATCCTTCTCTCGAGACAGTTTATTCCTCGAGACGGTTCCCAATTCAGGCACGTCTTTTCGAAGACGATAAGTCCCCTTTCCAATCCCACTCTCGAGATAGTTTATTCCTCGAGACAGTAAATCTATTCCAATCCAGACACATCTTTTCGAAGACAGTAAGTTCCCTTTCCAATCCCTCTCTCGAGACAGTTTATTCCTCAAGACGGTTCCCAATTCAGGCACGTCTTTGCGAAGACGGTAAGTCCCCTTTCCAATCCCTCTCTCGAGACAGTTTATTCCTCGAGACGGTTCCCAATTCAAGCACGTCTTTTCAAAGACGGTAAGTCCCCTTTCCAATCCCTCTCTTGAGACAGTTTATTCCTCGAGACGGTTGCAATCAAGGTCCCTTTGGTAACTTCCAGAGAATGCTATTTATAGTGTTCTCAACCTCCCTTTGTCTTTCCGGATCATTCCGAGTCAGTTTTGGCAAACCCGGTACAAAATGACCGTTTTGCCTTTAGTGGGCTGGTCTCCTTTTTCGACCACACCGACTCTGGGTATCAAACCGGCAACATTTGGGAACATTCTAAATAATGTTTTCAAATCTCGAGTCTTCTTCCGGGACAGCCCAAGTCTGTCCCGCAGCTTTCTAACCCGATTGAACATTTTGCCCCTAACGGCCTGGTCAACCCTTCCAACACGTCCTATCCTCATTTTTCAAGTCAAATACCTTCGGGACACTATTTTAAGTGTTCCTGCTCTTTTCTAGCCTTTCGGGCCATTCCCAGTTCCTTAAACCATTCCTGGACTTTTCGGAATCACTCGTAGTGAAGCCAGGCTAAAAATTGCATGGTAGTCATTAGTACAGGCGCCCAAATCTAGTCAAAGATATGTTGCTTGCCGACCTTAATAGTTTCCTAATTGGCTGGCGCCACTGGTAATGGCGTCAGAAGGAATTTTGGCCTGGGGCCACTATAACAGGCGCCAGTGTATTCCTCCCTCTATAAATACAGAGCCTCTTCCAACGTGAAAAGGATCCGCAAACTCAAACCAAAAATCATATAATTTGATATACAGAGCTCGAACAATCCCTAAACCCTAGCCTCCTTAGGTTTTCCAAACCCTAGCCTCCTATACACTCATACACTGACCTTCAACCCTCCTTTAAAGACTTGAAGAGCTGTCATCTAAAGCTTGAAGACAACTCTTGAAGATTGAAGACGAAGATCAAGATGAAGACCGAAGATCGAAGACAAGCAAGGCGTGCAAAATAAACAAGACATATGGTAGGCTCCCTATTTAAATTTTCGCACTTCCCCCCTCTCTCTTCTCTCTCCAACCCACTTGGGTTTTCTCTATTTTAATCTCCTATCTCTTTCCCGCGCTTTCTTTGCATGCTTGAAACAAGGGGATTCTCGGTCCATGTGTAGGATTGGGCTATTGGATAGTCACTGTGTCAGGGGCTTTCTTCTAGTCTAACCAGAGACCATGTGGGTCTGGCCCCTTGATTATGTGGTGAAGCCTTAGCCTTGTATGTTCACGACCCCAAAATTGCATTGTGCATATCATGATCATGCATCTTCCAAAAATTGTTTTCAAACTCATTTTCAAAATTGTTTTCAAACTTGTTTCCAAAATTGCATCAAAATCTCTTTTTCAAAACGTGCTTTCAAAATCACAATCCTAGGGTGATTCTAGCCATTTCATGGCTAGGGTTGCTTTAGGAAAGTGTTACGTTTAAAGTGACTTTTATGGTCCATATTTTCAACCCTTGTTGTTTTCAAAACCACTTTCTTAAAGTGGTTCTAGCCTTCTTATGGCTAGAATCATTTTAGGAAAGTGAGACGTTTTTATACCTTCTAAAGATTCTCTTTCCAAATCCATCCTCCTAAAAATCTCTTTTCCAACATGTTTTTCAAAAAGCTCCTCTTTCCCAAATTGTTTTCAAAAACTCTTTCCAAAACCTATTTTTCAAAACTCTCCTTTTCAACTCCTTTGCAAAACTCTCTCTTCAAAGTCCAATTTCCAAAAACGTTCCTTAGGTCTCTTTCTTAGAAAAACTCTCCCCAAAAATCTTTCTAAAAACTCTCTTTCCAAAATCTTCCTTTTAGAAACTTCCCTCTAGGATTTCCTTCCAAAAAACTTATTTCCAAAAACACGCTTTCTAAAAACTCCTTCTCTTTAAAATCTCTTTTCAAAACTCTCTCTCTTCAAATTTACTTTCCAAAAACTCCTTTCTAGGATTTCCTTCCAAAAAATCTTCATTTCCAAAAACGCACTTTCCAAAATCCTCTTTCTTTAGAGCCCAAATCAAGCCCTAGAACTCACAATTAGGAAACCCTAATTTTCTTTCCAAAAACATGATTTTCAAACTTTGCCCCAAACCTAGGTTTCCAAAACCTTTTGTTTTCACATCCAAACTATACATATTTTCAAAGCTTATTTTCTATATCGAAACTATACTTTTCCAAATCTAGGGTTTCTAAAATCTCCCTTTCCAAACCCTTGCCAAATCCTATCTTCCCTTAGGAAACCAAATCAAATATTCCTGTTTATGAAACCAAATCCAATCCTCCGTTTTTGAAAACAAAATCAAACCTTTTCTTTTAGAAACCAAATCCAATCCCTTCCTAATCCAACTCTTTCCTAATTCAAATCCTTCATAAACTTCTGCTTCCCTAAATCTTAAGTTTCCAAAACTTGAACATAAAAATCTTTCCTAAATTTTAAAACTCAATTTTCAAATCTTTCCTAATTCAACCCTTTCCTAATTCTACCCTCTTTTCAAATCTTAACTTTTCAAACCCTTCTTAATCTCAAAACTTTCTAAATCCTAAACTTTCTAAATCTAAAATCTTTTCAAGTTCTAAGTTTTCTAAATTCAAAACTTTCTTAAGTTAAGACTTTCTAAATCTTAAACTTTTTAAATTTCAAATCTTTCTAAATTCTAAACTTTCCTAAAACTTCAAAACATTTCTAAATTCAACACTTTCATATTTCAAAACCTTTCTTAAAACGAAACTTTTCAATTTTCAAAATTTTCCTATTTCAAAACATTCTAAATTCAAAACTTTCTTAAGTTGAAACATTCCAAATTCAAACCTTTCCTAATTTCAAGTCTTTCCAAATTTCAAAACTTTCCTAATTCCAAAACTTTCCTAAGTTGAAATTTTCCTAATTCAAAACTTTCCTAAGTGAGACCTTTCCTTTTTCAAAACTTTCCTAATTCCAAAACTTTCCTAAGTTGAAACTTTCCTAATTTTGAAACTTTCCTAATTTCGAAACTTTCCTAGTTCGAAAACTTTCCAAAAATAAAATTTTCCAAATTCGAAACTTTCCTAAATCGGACCTTTCCTAATTCGAACCCTTCCTAAATCCAATCCTTTCCTAAATCTTCCAAGTCTAATATTCAAGTCAATTCTTTTTCAAAATCTTTCCAAGTCAAATCTAATTCTTCTTTTTGAAGTTCTTAAGTCTAGGTTTCCTAAAACCAAGTCTTTCAAAATCAATCTTTTCAAATCTTCCAATCAAAGTTCAATCTCTCAATCCTCCAATTCAATTTCCAATTCAATCTCTTTTCCAAATCAACTCTTCTATTTCCAATCGGATTCTTGTCCGAACTATGACTGACCTGATTCCTCCAAAAGGATACATAGGCAACCCCATGGGTACGGTCACAACATTTTTCAAATCTCAAATTCCATAATCTTTTCAAATCTCCAATCTATTTTCAAACTTCCAAATTCAAATTTGTATTTCCAAATCTCTATTTCTAGTTTTTCAAACTTTCCAATTTCAATTCTATTCAAATCTCTTCTAAAATCAAATCAAATTCTTCTTTTCAAATTTCTTTTCAAATCTATTTTCCAACTTCTCTTATCTTGCACTTGCATATCATGTATCATATCTTTTCAAACATTGTTTACTAAAGTGGATAGGATTGAACATTAGTTAGTTAAAGACTCTCATAGGTGAATCTAGGGTAAATTGACATGTAGGTACCGAAAGGGCGGGGTAGGGTGATGGCTTAGTGCGTATTCCCTACACGTAACCAACCTTCGAACCTGGAATCACTGTTTTCATAGACCAAAAAGGAGTTATTTTTCAAAAAGGACTAAATGTTTTCCAAAGGTTGCCAAACAGCCTGTTTTTCTTAAAAACCCTCTCTTGAGGAGATATTTTCAAAATCCTTTTTTTAAAAACTTTAAGTGTAGTCTTTGGATTATTCTTAGTTTTTAGGTGACCTAACTCACCTTAATCAAGTTAAGTGGCGACTTCGAATCTTTATTAAAAGCCCTTTATTCAAACAAATTTTCAATTCAAACCTAGCAGCACTCATTCTTCTAGGAGGGTGAGTTCTAACGAGAGAGTACAACATTTTTCCCGCTTGTGTGAGTATTCCTCGAGTGCGAAAAACCTAAGCGCGACACTAAGAAGATTCTTACTAAATTTTTCCCACCGGCTAAGACAGCTAAGATGCACAATAAGATTTCAAATTTTGCTTAAATTAAGGGTGAATCACTTTATGAGGCTTAGGAGCGATATAAAGACCTACTTAGGTGATGCCCCCACCATGGATTGCCGAAGTGGATGTAAGTTCAAAACTTCTATAATGGACTTGGGGCTTTTACAAGAACTCTGACAAATGCCTATGATTTATTAGAGGAGATGGCCATGAACAACTGTCAATGGCTAAGTGAGAGAATTTTACCAAAGAAGGCAGTGAGATTACATGAGATTGAAGCTATCACTACCTTGACAGCTCAAGTCCACTCTTTTACTCAACAATTGAAGGCGAACCAACTAACAGCAAATGTCATTCACTTGACACCACCGGTTTGTGATTTTTGCCATGGAAACCATCCGAGTGAAGAATATCAGGAAGGAAATCCCTTCTCTCAATCTCAAGTGGAGCAAGCACACTTTATTGCAAATTACAACCGGCAAAACAATCTATACAGTGCAACATACAATCCCGGATGGAGGAGTCATCCCAATTTTTCATGGAGTAACCAAAATGTATTGAAGCCCCCACCAGGTCCATCATATAGTAACCCACTAAAAGATAAGTCGTCACTTGAAGAAGCAATGGCACAATTGGCAAATAACACCAACCGATTCATAATAGAGACTAAGACCAATTTTCAGAGTCAAGCAGCTTCGATTTGGAATTTAGAAGTCCAAGTTGGTCAATTGGCCAATATGCTCACTGGGAGACAACAAGGTAATTTGCCTAGTATGACTAAAGTGAATCCAAATGAGCAGTGCAAGACGATCACTTTGAGAAGTGGGAAAGAGTTAGAAACCCCAACTGGAGGTGAGAAGTTGAAAAAAAAAGATCAAGAAGAAGAACTTCAGACACCACTGCTCATCAAGGAGATTGTAAAAAATAAACCAATTCCACCACAGGATCCGGCACCAAGAGTTCCATTCCCTCAACGACTCAAAAAGAATAAGCTTGATAAGCAATTTTCCAAATTTCTAGATATGTTTAAAAAATTACATATTAACATTCTTTTTGCAGATGCCCTCGAACAAATGCCGAGCTATGTGAAATTTATGAAGGACATCTTGTCAAATAAGAGGAAATTGGAGGAGTATGAAACGGTAGCCCTTACTAAATAGTGTAGTGTAATTCTATAAAAGAAATTGCCTCCAAAGCTTAAGGATCCAGGGAGCTTCACTATCCTATGTTCAATTGGAAATTCTGTGTTTGAAAGAGCTTTGTGTGACTTGGGTGCAAGTATTAATCTAATGCCTTTGTCGATTTTTAGGAAGCTTGGATTAGGTGAGGCGAGACCTACTACAGTTTCATTGCAATTAGCGAACCGCTCAATGAAACACCCACGGGGAATTATTGAAGATGTGCTTGTCAAAGTGGACAAGTTTATTTTTCCAACTGACTTCATCATTCTAGACATGGAGGAGGATAAGGAAATTTTCGTCATTCCGGGCAGACCATTTTTAGTGACTAGCCAAGCTCTTATTAATGTCCACAGGGGAGAATTGCAGTTGAAGGTACAAGAGGAGGAGGTAACCTTTAATATTTTTAATGCCATCAAGTATCCAGATATAGGTGAGAGTTGTTTTAGCATTCAAGCTATCGACTCTTTGGTCGCTGAAGTGCTTCATCAACTAAAGGACCTGTTGAAAGCTTGTTTGGTTAGTCCAATCCGACTATAGTAGAGGATCTTAAAGTGCTAGAATATGCCTTGTGGATGGATTTCTTTGGTCCTAACTACAAAAAATATTTTAAAGATTTGGGACAAGGACCCTCAAGGCCCCTTCCATCTATTGAGAAGCTGCTTATATTGAGCTTAAGCCTTTATCGAAACACGTTCGGTATGCTTATCTTGGTGAATCTTCTACTCTGCCAGCAATTAATTCATCTAAGCTTTCCACTAAAGAAGAAGAAAAATTGTTGAGATTTCTTAAAAAACATAAGGCAACTATTGGGTGGACGCTTGTGGATATTAAGGGAATTAGCCCTTCTGTTTGTATGCATCGGATTTTGTTGGAAGAAGAATGCACGCCGACGGTGGAGCAGCAAAGAAGACTCAATCTGACAATGAAGAAAGTGGTACGTAAAGAAATCTTAAAGTGGTTAGATGCTAGAGTGACTTACTCAATTTTTGATAGCTCATGGGTTAGTCCTGTTCAAGTAGTGCCAAAGAAAGGAGGAATGACAGTAGTGAAGAATGCTAACAATGAGTTGATCCCTACAAGAACCATCACCGGGTGGAGAATTTGCATGGATTACCGAAAATTGAATAAGGCCACTCGGGAGGACCACTTTCCCTAAAAATGAAATTTTGATGTCAAAAACTTGCTTAGGTACTTGTTTCATTTTTTGAACAAGTACCTAAGCAAGTGATATATAATTTCATTATGCATCTATGTGTATTAAAAAATGAAACAAATAAAAGAACTTTATATGTTTAAATTATTACCTTCAATTTCATTGCGCAACTAGTTTTGTGCACACATCAAAGCTTCCAAATGTCATGAGTTAGGCGATTATGAGGAGGAGTAATCACCCTACCACTAGTGCTAAATGCCGACTCTGATGCAACAGCAGGCACATGAATGACCAAAATATCTCGGGCCATTAATTGTAAAGTGAGATACTTCAACCCGTTTGTCTTCCACCAACTCAAAATATCAAAATCAGGAGTACGAGGCAAAACACTCTCTTCCAACTAATGATCTAACTCAGATTTTACATGAATTATTTTTTAAGTAGGATGAGTCATAAACATATCAAAGTTAGACAGTGGATCCCTCTCCTCAACGATAACTTATGAATGGCCTCTAAATGAACTGGCCCCACTAGAACCAACTTCTTCATTTGATTTAAACTTCATTTGGAATTCTTTAAGCCCATCATAACAAGGTTCCCCAACTTTATCAATTTCCCTTTTCAATTCAATACCATAAATGTTAGGAAGATAATATTCCATAATCATCATTTTGTACCTAGGATCTAAGACATCTCCTACCACCATCACGACATGGCACACACTTCAATATTTCTCAAAATTTTCCATCATATTTGTTTCCATCCTTCTAATGATATCACTTTTATCAAGCATCCACACAGACAATGCTTCCCTAACCTCACATTTATTTGAAAAATAACAATTAGCTGTGGGATATTTACTCCCAGAGAATAATTCAGTCATATTATAGAACAACTTCAATTTCTCATAAATCTCTTTTGCTAGTCTCCAGTCATCATCCGATGGCACACTTGTATAATGCTTCTCACATTCCTTCAATCTTGGAAACACATCCTTATAAATCATAAAACTTTGAAGCATTACATAAGTAAAATTCCACTGAGTTCTACAATCAAAAGATAACTTCTTAGTACTCTGAACACGTAATTGCCTGGCCACCTCTTCAAAATTTTCAACCCTTGATGGGGTTGCTATCCAAAAGTGGACACTGTCACAAATCCTCTCAATTCCTTCACCTATTACCTCCAAACTATCTTTTACGATCAAGTTCAATATATGAGCACAACAACGCATATGGAGTACTCTCCCACCAAGTAAAAGTGAATCATTCATAAACAATTTATTAATAATTGCATCAAGTATCGCATCATTTGTATTACAATTATCCACTGTGATTGTATAAATTTTCTAATCAATGTTCCAATACAAGAAACAATACACCAACACATCAAACAATACATCTGCCATATGGGGACAAGGAACATAAACCAACCTAAACTATCAACAATAAGTTTAAATAAGCTTAAAGCATTACATTAAAATCAATTTACCAAAAGAATACTAGAAGAACAACTACTGGAAATTTATAAATAACGAAGTAAATGGGGATAGCTATACCTTAGGATTCGACTTTGCAATAACCAAGATTCATTAACGATATGAGCAGTAATGGTCATGAACCCTTTCTTTTGCGTGGAAGACCACATATTTGTTGTGATAGCTATTCGAGTGTTCAAGTTTTCTAACAACTTATATGTTTTTTTCTTCTCTAAATCATAGAATTTTAGTATGTCCCTCTTGATTGTGTTGTGAGAAACCATCTTGAACAATAGTTGTAAGGTAGAACTAAACTTCCTAAAGCCATAATGGTCCACAATTGATAGAGGATATTCATGGAGTATAATTGTATTGGCAAGTTCATTTCTTGAGATATCTTGGTCAAAAGTAAAATTCACAAATTGAACTTTCCCATCGAACGTCTTCCCTGCCTTCAAAAGTTGTTGCCTTAAGTCAGTATTGTTTTGTTTGACACACTTAGCCAAATGCTCATGCAAGTGTTTGGTTCCATTCATGTGGCTTTGAGTGATTTCGTACAATGTTGACATATGGCAATATCCTCGCCTTTTGCATCTTTTCTTTCTTTAAATGAATTCCAAACTATCGATGTATGCTTTCTATTTCGACTAGGTGATGCATTTGGAGTAGTTGAGCTTGGAGAAGGAGTGGACTCTACAGGTGTTAAATGAATTGAAATACTAAGATTTTCTCCTTGTTTTGACATTTTACCTGCAAGATTGAGAAAAAAATGTTCTAAGATATGTGCAGGTTATTTATCAACAAACCAACAAACTAAATTACTTTTATGATGAGTTTGACTTTCATTTTTTTTTTTTTTGTGGTTAAGGCAAAAACAAGTGAACATAGGCAGCATAATAAATCAAAAAAAGGCAACAACATTACTAGGATATTGTATTTATTGAAGGCAAATGCATGAAGATGACATCCTCGACCTAAAACCAAAGAAAAAGAAACCCAACAAATGCCATTGTTGAATTTCAACAAATCTGTATTAGAATGATGTCTGCAAATACAGATCAAACTGATAAAGAACAAAAAGCAAGATTTTGACAGTCATAGTATCATAATATGCCCATTTTACTATGCATCTGTAGGTCTATTACTCCAGGAAAATTAAACTTTTTTTTTTAATGTCCCACACTTCTCTGAACTATTCCATTGGGTTAAACTAAAGAGGACTGGTGTATAGGACTATGATATGGTGCACAGATACCCAAACCTTAAAGAGTTTGAGCTTACAACCTTTTAGTAATCATCTTGTTCCAATCATACCTTCAAACTCAAGACATTCCACAACAATCTTTTTAAACTAGTTCCATGGGAAGAATGCAAAATTCATCTGTAGTGGATTCAAAGGCTGAAGTAAAGCCAAACTTATTATGGTATATCAAAAAACAGTTACATTCACAATATTGTAGGTTATAGTAACAATGAGGCACCAAAAACAAGAAGTCATAAGTTGGAAAAATGAAAAATTGCTTCTTAAATTATGAAAAAATATTTGGTAATTTGAACCATCGCACACTTGAGAAGAAGAAGAAGAGCTGTGGCAGACTGAGAAACAGAGAGCGTAGAAGAAACCCTAAGTTCCTAACCTCATTAGTGAGATATATATATTAAAGATATTACAGTATTATTAAAAAAAATAGGGGTAATTTTGACTATTTACATATAATCGAGGCAGGTTTGGAGTATTCACAATCTAAACCCGTACCTGCCCCGAACCCGATTCGGGTTACATTTCTTCCCCCATTACCTGCCCTGAACCTATTTATCTAGACTCTAAACCCACCCTATTAGGGGCGAGAGGGAAATTACCATCTTTATCTGTGGAGCAGGGATGAATCATTAATGTGCCGAGTCTTTCCATTGAGTCTCGGTGAAGCAGCCCTTTGTTGGTTTAATAAATTACCCTCTAAAATGGTGGAGAGCCAGAAACAGTTAGTCGAGCTCTTCACAGCCAGATTTATAGTCAATAGTAAGTAGCTAAGGGAGGTGGACTCGCTGCTATCAATGCAGAAGAAGGACGACAAAGGCTTAAGGCAATATGTAAGACGTTATTGGGAGGCCTACAATGAAATTAAGGACTGTAGTGAACAACTTACTGTAGCCTAGTTCAAGATCAACCTACCCAAGGAACACCACCTTAGGCAGTCCTTAACGAAGAGACTTGCACTTGGCATGCCCGAGCTCATGGAAAAGATAGAGCAGTATTCCAAGGTGTAGGAAAACCTCTTATCGCCGAACTAGGGGAGGAAAGATGATAAGACTGCATCAAAGAAGGCCTCAAGGGAGGCCAAAAAGCCTCAAAGAGAGGAGGCCGACCACAAGGGCAAGAAAGCCTATAAGGGGATGAACGCGGTCTTCAAAGAGCTGATCTATGGGATACTACCCCAGATTAAAGACAAGCCCTACTTTAAGTGGCCACAAAAGTTGATGGGGGACCCAAGCACTAGGGATCAAAGGAAATTCTGCTCCTACCATAGAGAGAAGGGCACATGACAGAGAACTGCAAGCACTTCAAGAACCAGTTGGAGGATTTGGCTTGAGCAAGACACCTTAGTCAATTCATGAACCACTCCAAGACAAAGGAAGAACCGCAGGCAAAGCCCAAAAAAGTCTCCTAGAAGGAAGTTCAGACTAATTAGTTGCACATGATAACAGTATTGCACTACTCGATTGATCGGCAGGAGATTAACCTGAATAAGTACTGGGTAGATATCTAGTGTGATATCCCGAACCTCTATTTATTTATATTAATGTGAATTTCTAGTGTTTGCATTGTTTAATGTTAATTATTTCATCTTTTGGGTCAAATATGACCAATAAAAGTGTATATTGTAACTTAAGCCTTTGGGGTGAGACACATGGGATTATTTCCATGTGTATCATCTTATATACACTTATACACAAAACTCACACAACAAACACACCCACCAACCGGTTAAGAGAGAAGAGATGGAGAAGAGGAGAAGAGAAAGACGAGGAAGAAGATTGAAGAAAGAGAAAGAGCTCGGAGAGCCTCAACTCAAGCCAAGAGAAGCCATTGGAAGACTTGAACAAGCTTGAAGGAAGGTAAAGTTCCATTCTCTCTCTACAATTGTCTATGTATATGTATCTATCTTGTTGGGTTAAGTTGTTGGGTTGTTATAGGGGACTTCCTTGAGTCCGAAACTAATTAAACCTAGGGTATTGTAAGCCCCATTGGAAGATTTGAGAATTTGGGATTGAAATTCTCAATTTATGCAAGTTAGGGCTTGGGTTCCTAAAATCCTAGATCCTTTTGATTTACTTATTGGTTTAGCTTCATTTTGAGGTATTGTCATCCTTTTGGGTCAATCTATGAACCCTAGAAGTATTGGTAAAGTTTGGTAGAGTTTGGGGTGATTTGGGTTTGAAATCTAAGGCTTGGAGAACCCATTTTCTTGAACAAAATATGCAAGAATCGTCAGGACGGCACGTATTAGCGTCATGACGATCAATTTTGAAGCTTGGAGTAGCCACGAGTTGTCAGGACGCAACATTTTATGTCTTAACGATGGTATTTTTTGGGAAATGTCAGCCTCGGGTCATCAGGACGCCCTTGCTGATGCTCGTGTCTAGTAACTCCAATACTATTTAGTAAAACAGGCATAACTTTTTCTAGAAAACTCAGAATGATGCACTGTTTAAAGCATTGGAAAAAGACTTATAGACCTTTGTATCCATATAAATTGGGTACTCTAATTCATTATAGATTGGGAAATATGGAATTTTAAATTTGACCCAAAACTATGCCCAAAATCTTGTTTTTCCAAAGTGTTAGCCCATTTTTCGTGAAATCTAACTTCTTCACCCGAAATATGTTTTTGACCCATGACCTATCAAATTAAAGGCCTTTAAGCCTATTTTCAAATGGAACTAGCTTTGAGTGTAAAGTCATCTTTGAGTGATGGTTGGGACGTGATAAAGGAGTTGACGTTCCGGCTTTCATGTTCAAACTTCAACTTTATGTTCTTGTTTTACATTGGGGCTTTGTTATAAAGTTTAAGCTCATTCTCTCGTTGTGAGAGTGAGGTGTTAATGATTCGGGGTTAAGAGACTTATGTGCTTAGTCTCGGTTTATATGTTATTACTTTGCCTTGGAGTCTTGATGTTTCTATACTTCTATGTGCATTTTGTGTAGGAACGCCTTGTTTACCACCCGTTCAATCGAAGAGAGATGAGTAATGATATGCCATGAGTAAGACCTATCACTCTCCAAATGCTTTCAAGTTCAATTACGTTTCATGCATTTCCTTCCATTTTATTTCAATGCACCAATGATTACATTCAAATATAAATGTCATGCTTTGAATTACATATGAACCTTACCTGGACTAAAACGTTCACACAAAGTAGATGTAAGATTCTTAATGTACGACTCTAACTCAAGGTCTTTTCGTGGCGAGACTTTAATCTAGCCCGATAGTCCTAGGATGGGGGACATGAAATAAACTATCGACATGTAAGGTCTTTTCGTGGTGAGACTTTAATCTAGCCCGATGGTCTTAGGATGGGGGACGTGAAATAAACTATCGACATGTAAGGCCTTTTCATGGTGAGACTTTAATCTAGCCCGATAGTCCTAGGATTGAGGACATGAAATAAACTATCGACATCTAAGGTCTTTTCGTGGCGAGACTTTAATCTAACCCAATAGTCCTAGGATGGGGGATGTGAAATAAACCATCGACATGTAAGGTCTTTCGTGGCAATACCGTAAACTAGCAACGATGGTCTTACGGTAGGGGACACGAAATAATCTATTGCCATGTTGAGAGACGTCCTTTGGCTTAAAAGTCTAGATATGACCTTTATGGTTTCTATAACTGAGTATAGCTCTTATGATTGACTTGAAAAGCCTATATGTGACCTTTACGATTACTATAATTGAGCCTAGCTCTCATGATCGGCCTAAAGAGTCTATGTGTGACCTTCATGGTTACTATGTTGGCCTAAAGAGCCTAAGCGTGACCTTCATGGTTACTATGTTGGCTTAAAAAGCCTTATGCGTGACCCTTGTGGTTACTATGATGCCCAATACCAGAAAGACCTTTTAAGTGGAGTGAAGTGAGGGATATGTGGGCCTAATGTATAGACATGACACACTTATATTCTAGAATGAAAAATATGACTTGTTTGCATGCTTCACAACAAGTCACGTATGTTCCCACAAGTATTAATGTCACTATGTATCGCTTCCTTTCAAGACACTATGATATGCAGTATCATGCCATGGTATGCTTATGACAGCTATGTTATGCCTTACGAAGTCATGTTATGTGTTATGTCTCACTCCCATGATACTATGTTCGAAATGTTATAGTATTCCAACATGATACTTATACTACTTAGGTTTCCAAGGCTATGCTTTATAAGTTACTAAGAATGGTAATATTTGATGTGTCCTATATTATACGCTTATAGGATATGGTATGTTATGCTAATGACCAGTTGTCGCGCCCTGATTTTTTGCACCCGATGAATACTCACCCAAGCGGGAAAAATGCTGTACTCTCTCGTTAGAACTCACCCTCCTAGAAGAATGAGTGCAACTAGGTTTGAATTGAAAATAAGTTTGAATAAAGGGCTTTTGAAAAAAAAGATTCGGAGTCGCCACCTAACTTGATTAAGGTGAGTTAGGTCACCTAAAAACTAAGAGTAATCCGAAGACTACACTTAGGGTTTTTTGAAAAATAATTTTTGAAAATATCTCCTCGAGAGAGGGTTTTTTTAAGAAAAAAAGGTTGTTTGGCAACCTTTGAAAAACATTTAGCCCTTTTTAGAAAAATAACTCCTCTTGGTCTTTGAAAACAGTGATTCTAAGTTCGGAGGTTGGTAACGTGCAGGGAAGACGCACTAAGCTATCACCCTACCCCGCCCTTTTGGTGCCTACATGTCAATCTACCCTAGATTCACCTGTGAGAGTCTTTAATTAACTGTAGTTCAATCCTATCCATTTTGAAAAACAATACTTAAAAAGAAGAAACTAACATGATGCATGATATGCAAGTGCAATAGAAAAGAATTGAAAAATAGATTTAGAAAGAGATTAATTTGATTTGAAAATAGATTTGAAGAGATGGAATTGAAATTGGAAAGTTTGAAAAGTTGGAAATAGAAATTTGAAAATAGAAATTTTGAAATTGGAATTTTGAAAATAAATTGGAATTTGAGATTTGTAAATATGGAGACCACACCCATGAGGGTGGAATTGAAAGTTTGAAAAGTGTTGTGACCACACCTATGAAGGTTGCCTACGTATCCTTTTGGGGGAATCGGGTCAGTCGTAGTTCGGACCGGAGTCCGATTAAAAATAGAAGAGTTGATTTGAATAAGGAGATTGAATTAGAAATTGAAAGTAGAAGATTGAGAGATTGAACTTTGAATGGAGGATTGAAAATTAGAATTTGGAATTTTGGAATTGAAAAGATTGAATTTTGATTTGAAAAGATCGAACTTGGAAGAGAGAGATTTAGACTTATTTTGAAAAGACGAAGGTTTAGGAAACCTAGACTTAGGAAAGATAGGAGACCTAGGAAAGACTTGAGATTAAGGAAGATTGGATTGGAATGTTGGATTTGGAAGATTTGGAAAGATTTGGAAACTTGGAATTTAGGAAAGATTTAGATTAGGGAAGTTTTGAATTAGGAAAATGTTATTTTTGGAAAGTTTCATTTTTGGAAAGTTTCAAATTAAGAAAGTTTTGAATTAGGAAAGTTTTAGGTTTAGGAAAGTTTTGAAATTGGAAAGTTTTCGAAAAAGGAAAGGTTTTCAGATTAGGAAAGTTCCCAAATTAGGAAAGTTTTGAAAATCGAAAATTTTTGAAAATTGGAAAGTTTGAAAAAAAAAAGTTTTGAAAATTGAAAAGTTTCATTTTAGGAAGTTTTAGATTTAGAAAGTCTTAACTTAAGAAAGTTTTGAATTTAGAAAGCTTTGAATTTTAGAAAGATTTGACATTTATAAAATTTTAAGATTTTGAAAATTTTATAGTTTTTTTAGAAAATCTTGAAATTAGGAAAGGTTTGGGTTTAAAAACTTAGGTTTGAAAAGTTAAGACTTGAAAAGAGGGTAGAATTAGGAGGGGTTGAATTAGGAAAGATTTGAAAGTTGAATTTCAAAATTTAAGAAAGATTTTTATATTCAAGTTTTGGAAACTTAAGGTTTAGGAAAGTGAAAGTTTAGGAAGGATTTGAATTAGGAAATATTTGAATTTTGAAATTTAAAGGGAGATTTAGAGTTTAGGTTTAGGAAACTTATGGTTTAAGAAGGTAGGAAATTAGGAAAAAGTTGAATTAGGAAAGGTTTGGATTAGGAATGGATTGGATTTGGTTTCTAAAAGAAAAGATTTGATTTTGTTTCCAAAAACGGAGGACGGGATCTAGTTTCCTAAACGGGGAGATTTGATTCGGTTTCCTAAAGAGAAGATAAGATTTGATGAGGATTTGGAAAGGAGATTCTAAAAACCCTAGATTTGGAAAATCATAGTTTTGACGTAGAAAAGAGGTTTTGGAAACATGTATAATTTGGGTGTGAAAACTAGAGGTTTTGGAAACCTAGGTTTGGGGCAAAATTTGAAAACCATGTTTTTGGGAAGAAAATTTAGGGTATCCTAATTGTGGGTTCTAGGGCTTAACTTGGGCTCTAAGGAAAGAGTTTTTGGAAAGTGCGATTTTGAAAACGAAGGTTTTCTAGAAGGGAATCCTAGGGAGGAGTTTTTGGAAAATGAATTTGGAAAGAGAGTTTTTGGAAAGATTTTTGGAAAGAAGGAGTTTTTGGAAAGTGTGTTTTTGGAAACATAGATTTTGGGAGAAAAAATCCTAGATGGGAGTTTCTAGAAGGAAGATTTTTGGAAAGAGAGTTTATTAGAAAGATTTTTGGAAGGAGATTGTTGGAGAGAGTTTTTTAGGAAAGTGAATGTAGGAAGTGTTTTTAGAAAGCGAATTTTGAGGAGAAAGAGTTTTTGGAAAGGAGTGGAAAAAGGAAGTTTTGAAAAATAGATTTTGGAAGGGAGTTTTTAGAAAACAATTTTGAAGAGGAGAGTTTTAGGAAAGTATGTTGAAAAAAGAGATTTTTAGGAAGGGATTTTTGAAGAGAGAGTTTTTTGGAAAGTATGAAAACGTCTCACTTTCCTAAAGCGATTCTAGCCATAAGAGGGCTAGAACCACTTTAAGAAAGTGGTTTTGGAAAACAATAAGATTTGAAAATATAGACCAAAAAGGTCACTTTTAATGTAACACTTTGCTAAAGCAACCTTAGCCATGGAAAGGCTAGAATCACCCTAGAATTATGGTTTTGAAAACAAGTTTTTGAAAAAGACATTTTGATGCAATTTTGAAAACAAGTTTGAAAACGTTTTGAAAAACAACTTTGAAAACGGTTTTTGGAAGATGCAAGACTATGATATGCACAATGCAATTTGGGGTCGTGAACATACAAGGTTAAGGCTTCACCACATAATCAAGGGGGCCGGACCCACGTGGTCTTTGGTTAGACTAGAAGAAAGCCCTCGACATGGTGACTCTCCAATAGCCCAATCCTATACATGGACTGGGAATCCCCTTGTTTCAAGCATGCAAAGAAAGGGGGGGAAAGAGATGGGGGATTAAAATAGAGAAAACCCAAGTGGGTTAGGAGAGAGAAGAGAGAGGGGGGAAGTGCAGAAATTTAAATAGAGATCCTACCTTGTGTCTCTTGTTTATTTTGCGCGCCGTGCAGTTTTCGGTCTTCGGTCTTCTTCTTGATCTTCGTCTTCAATCTTCAAAAACTGTCTTCAAGTTTTAGATGGAAGCTCTTCAAGTCTTTGAAGGAGGGTTGAAGGCTAGTATATGAATGTATGAGGGTGTGTATGAGTGTATAGGATACTAGGGTTTGTGTAGGGTGGCTAGGGTTTGGAGAACCTAAGGAAACTAGGGTTTTGGAGGTGCTCGAGCTCTGTATATCAAAACATATGATTTTTAGGTTAAGTTTGCAGACCTTCTTCACGCCGAATAAGGCTCTGTATTTATAGAGGTTGGACAACACTGGCGCCTGTTGCAATGGCGCCAGGCCAAATTTTACACTAGCGCCACTAGGAGTAGCGCCAGGCCATTTTTTGGCTTGGCGCCACTACTAGTGGTGTCAGCCAATTAGCAAATGTTTAAGGTTGGTAAGCAACGTATCTTTGACTAGATTTGGGCGCCTGTACTAGTGACTACCATGTAATTTTTAGCCTGGCTTCACTAGGAGTGACTTTGGGAAGTCCGGGAATGACCTGGAAGGCCAGAAAGGAGCAGGAACACTTAAAATAGTGTCCCGAAGGTATTTGACTTGAAAAGTGAGGATAAGATGTGTCGGAAAGGTTGACCGGGCCCTTAGGGGCAAAACGGTCAATCGGACTAGGAAGCTGCCGAGGCGAACTCGGATTGTCCCAGAAGAAGACTTGGGATCTGGAAACATTATTCAAAATGTTCCTAGAGGTTTCCGGTTTGATTCCCAGAGCCGGCGCGGTCGGAAAAGGAGACCGGCCCACTAGGGGCAAAACGGTCATTTTGTACCGGGTTTGCCGGAACTGACTCGGAATGGTCCGGAAAAGTAAAGGAAGGTTGAGAACACTATAAAAAGTATTCTCGGGACATTACCGGTTTGATACCCAGAGCCGGTGTAGTCGAAGAAGGAGACCGGCCCTCCAGGGGCAAAACGGTCATTTTGTACTGGGTTGGCCGGAACTTACTTGGAATGATCCGAAAAGGTAAAGGAAGGTTGAGAATACTATAAAAAGTATTCTCGGGACATTACCGATTTGATACCCAAAGCTGATGTGGTTCCCGGGGCATTCGGATGCCTAGGGGCAAAATGGTCATCTTGACCGGAAAGTCTCGGAAAAGGTCCAAAGGACAGTTTGGTCATTTTTCACCAAAGTGGGTTAACAAACACTGGTGTTGACCTGGGTTTTGAGTGTTTCCACCACTCTAATGGCGGTCGTCGTGACACAGGGGTTTGTTGCCAATTCCCTATATTGACCTATTTGTGAGTATTTCCGCTACTCTAACGGTTTTGTGAGTAGTTTCGCTACTCGGACCGTCTCGAGAAATAATCTATCTCGAGAGTGGGATTGGAATTGGAAAGGAAAGGACAATCCCCCTAAGGGCATTTTAATCATTTTGCCTCTATTTGGGCCTGACAGGCCCGCGAAGCGATGGAAAGACGAAATTTGGACCTAGAGAATTGGATTCGATAGGAATATGCCCACAATGACTTGAAAACAAGTCTAGACGGAGTGTAGACTGTCGAGCGGTAAAAAATGGGGTGCTTACACCAGTTATGTCACGCTGTAATAGTTCATGCTGCAACACACCTGCCCTTTTTCTTTAACATTATGTTTTAGAAATGATGAAATGTTTTAATACAAAAGCCTATGCCTCATGTGGTTTTAAGATTTCACTTATATGTCTCTAAGCTTATGTCACATATGCATAAAGGTACCCCTATTGCCATGTACATGAAATATAAATGTTAGTCCATAGTATTTTATGCTCATGCATTATTGTTATTCACTAAGTATTAGCTTACGTTTTCTAAAAAATGTTTTCAGGTGACCAAATTGGGAGGCCTTGAGGGAGGCCCATTATGTGGATATTTGGACTGCGGCTCACGGGCCTTATGTTATGTACTGATATAGGGATTGGACCCTAATATTTTGTAATATTATAATGTTATAACTATGGTGGCCTTCAACAAGCCCATCTTATGAAATGTTTATGTTTTGGAGATTAGGCACCGCCCTACTATGTATGACACACATTTTAATTTACGTTTATAAAAGTTTTAATTCTGCAATTATGTACCTTTTAAAGATAATTTCACAAGTGTTCAATCGGGTTATGTAATGTGGCATTGGGTAGCCAAGCTACTGGCCAGTCATACACCCTAAATCCGTATAAGCCGGGTTAGGGGGCGTGACGTCTAGAAGGCTTCCCATCTAAAGGAGGTCATGCAGCTGCAGCCCCCAACAAAAAGAGCGAAGGTTTGCACCAATAGTGGAGCCATTAACTTATTTGATGAAGACCTGGCAAAAGTGTAGACGCCCCAAAACGATGCCTTAGTAGTGACACTACAGGTTGCGGACTGCAATGTAAGAAGGATCTTGATTGATCAAGGAAATTCGTTTGAAGTAATGTACTATGACTTGTTAAAGAAGCTGGGCTAAAGGATGTCGATCTACAACCGTCACTCAACCCACTTATCAGCTTTAGCTTAGACTCCTTTGGTCATTAGGAAAGGTGACCTTACTAGTGATGGCTAGAACCATCACTTTGGCAATGGAATCCCTAGTGGTCAACGTGCCCTCGCCCTACAATGCAATCATAAGTCAGACATGGTTACACCTGATGAAGGCAATATCGTCCACCTATCATTAGATGATACACTTCCCAAGTAATGAGGGCATCTAGGAAATACATGGCGATCATGTCGCGGCCAAGTAATTCTTCCTAATAGCATGTTTCACAAAAGTAAAGATGAATCAGGTCTAGATGATTGAGCTGCATGAAGACACTCCCACTCTAGACGGTGTTAGGGAGCTTCCTAACAAGAAGGTCACGGAAGAATTGAAGAAGATCGAGATTGACACGCTGGACAAGAAAAAGTACTTCATGGTCAGTACAACCTTAATAGCATAAGAAGCAGCAGCTTTGATCATGCTGCTAGTTAAGAATATGAAAGTTTTTGCCTGGACACTGTATGAAATGTTGTGAATAGATCTGAAGCTCGCCTACCACCAATTGAAAGTAGACCCATAGTGTTGACCTGTGGTATAGAACAGTAGGCGAGCAGCAACACAACACGTAGATGCTATAATACAAGAGGTGGAAAGGCTCTCGCAAGCGGGGGCAGTTAGGGAGGTCTACTACCCGTGATGGCTCTTAAACATGATCGTCGTTAAAAAGAAGAACTACAAGTGGAGGGTATGTGTAGACTTCATCGATCTAAACAAAGCATGCCCCAATGACCCTTTTCTATTACCAAAGATCGACCAGTTAGTATATGTAACTTCTGGTCATGAAAGAATGAGTTTCTTGGATGCATACAAGGGGTATCACTAAATTCCTAGAGGTTGGTGACAAAGATTTTTAAGGATCACATCGATAGCACTATAGAGGTGTACATTGATGACATGGTTGTGAAGAGCAAGGTCGGCAGAGACTACCTAGCTAATTTGAAAAGGGTGCTTGACATCCTAAAGAGATACAAGATAAGGTTGAATGCCTCAAAGTGTGCCTTTGGGGTCGGATCAGGGAAGTTCTTGGGATTTCTTATCACCCGTCGAGGAATTGAAGTTGACCCCGATCATATCACAGTGCTACAGAACATCCAAGCCCCTAAGATCATTAAAGAAGTTTAGAAGTTAACAGGGATGGCTGTAACACTTAACCATTTTATCAGCCAATCATCTGACAAGTGCCAACCATTCTCCTAACTCCTGAAGAAGCATAAGCTATTTATTTGGGGCCCAGAGTGTGACATAGTGTTGGAGGACTTGAAGGCATACCTAGCCCAATCACCACTACTATTAACATCAGAAAAAAAGGAAGAACTTTACCTGTACTTAGCCGTTTCTAAACACGCAGTCAGTACAGTACTTATACGACAGGAAGGAAAGCAGTAAAGGTTGGTGTACTACATGAGTAAGACTCTACTAGTTGCAAAGACAAGATACCTTCCACTAGAAAAGATAGCCCTTGCCTTGGTTAAGGCCTTCCAAAAGCTGGTGCACTACTTCAGAGCATACACGATCAACGTCCTAACAGACAACCAGCTAAAACCACTCTTCAAAAGGGCTGATTTCTTTGGGAGGATTGCAAAGTGGGTCAACGAGCTCGGGGAGTTTGACAACAAGAACTAGCTTAGATCAGCAGTGAAAGCCCAGGTACTTGAAGACCTCATTGTTGAATTCTCTACTGAGTTGCTCGTAGAGGTTGGGAACGCTGCCCCTATAGACCTCCCTGCGAATAACCCACCACTAGAGTCTTTAGAGACCCTAGAAGCTCTTTGTGGATAGAGTGTCCAACAACAAGGGACAGGATCGGGGATTGTGTTGATAACCCCAAATAGGATGGTCATACAATAAACCATCAAGCTGGAGTTCACTGTCTCAAATAACGAGTTAGAGTATGAAGCATTGCTCATTGGTTTGCCTTGAGCGGCAGAATTGAAGATATTCAACCTAATGGTCTACTCAGATTCCCAACTGGTCATGAACCAAATTGCAGAAGAATTTGTTATGAGAAGTGCTAGAAGTTCTCACCTTTGATTCATCAACCTGTAGAGAACCTCGACCTAATAACCAGCCCCTAGCCATTCACACAATAGGGTCTGGATATTGTCGAACCTCTTCACCGAGCTCCAATTTACAAAAGATTCCTTATAGTCGCGATTGTTTATTTCACTGAATGGATTGAAGCTAAACCATTGGCAACAATTAGAGAGATTGACGTGAAGAAGTTTTCCTAGAGGAATGTGGCAACACGATTTGGCATCCCAAGAGCATTGGTTTCTGACAATGGGACACAATTTGATGGGAACATGTTTAAAGGATTCTATTCTGAACTCGGCATCAGGAATTACTATTTTACACCAGCGTACCCTCAGTGCAATGGGCAAGTAGAGATGTCCAATAAGACAGTGCTGAATGGGATTAAGAAAAGCCTGAAAAAAGCCAAAGGAAGATGGGTGGAAGAACTCCCTAACGTCCTTTGGTCATATAGAACTACTCCAAGGAGATCTATATGTGAAACTCCTTACTCATTAGCTTATGGGGTAGAAGTAGTGATCCTACTTAAGATCAAGCTTCCAACAATCAGATCGGTAGCATATGACGTGGGCTCCAATGAGCAAACATTAGCAAGGGACCTCGACCTTATCGCTGAGAAGAGGAAAGTGCCCTACTTAAGCTTCCTTCATGCCACTAGCAGCTCAGCCGATCATACAATAAAAGGGTGCAGCCAAGAACATTTGTGCCTAGAGGCTTGGCACTAAGAAGGGTACTAGCAGGAATGAAAAATCCTGCAGATGAAAAGCTTGGCCCTAACTAGGAAGGACCCTACAGAGTTGCATCCCAAGTCGGCATGGGGGCATACTGCTTAGAGACAATTAAGGAAGGTCGACAGCTACCTCGACCTTGGAATATGCAGAATTTGAATAAGTTCTATCAGTAATAAATGAACAACCTTAGTATGATAGATTCTATAAATTAGATTGGGGTTGTAGACGATGCAAACCCCCTTAGATGGATTTCATTTATTCAATAAAGTTTTTAGTTTACTAGAAGTTGTTTGTTCTGATACTAAAAAAGAAAATAAAGAGAAGTTGTGAAAAACCAAGTGTAAAAACTTAGTCCTACCTAAGTTTGATAGGCCAGCTAACGAAAACCAAAATAAAAACCAAGTGTAAAAACTTGGTCCTACCTAAATTTGGTAGGTTGGCTAATAAAAGCCACAAAAAAAATCCAGTGTAAAAACTTGGTCCTACCTAAGTTTAGTAGGTCGGCTAATGAAAGCCAAAATAAACCAAGTAAAGAACTTGATCCTCTTCTAATGAAAGTCAAAATAAAACCAAGTAAAGAGCTTAGTCCTACCAAAGTTTAGTAGGTCAGTTTAAAGAGAGTCAAAATAAACTAAAGAATAAAAGCTTAGTCCTACCCAAGTTCTGTAGGTTGACTTGAACTTGGTTCTACCTAAGTATGATAGCTTAGATTACGAGGTAGAGGAAGCAAAAAAATTCCTAAGTATAGAAAAACTTGCCAGAAATATAGAAAAATAGCTGAGCAACATTTGTATCCTAAGAACTGGAGAATAAAGAAATAGGTAAAGGAGCATAACTGTTCATTGAAGATTCAAAGAGTTTACAAAAGAGATTGCTCAACACAGAGCCTACAAAAAGAAGTACTAAAAGAAGAAATGTACAGAAAGACTAAGGTGAAACCTAAGAAAATCTAAGACCTTGGAAGAGGGGCTGAGTTAGGATCCACTACATCACCAGGGGGATCCTAACAGTTGTAGCCACAATGGAAGCATCACCAGTATTAGTAGTAGGAGGAGGAGGAACAAGAGTGTCTTCACCAGCTGTTAAGTTAATGGGACCAAAAGAAGAAGCTGGGTCAGCATCAGCAGAGTCTTCAGGAATGGCCTCACTAGGCAAGGGCCATGGAATGTTCTTCCATAGCAGGGAAGTTTTGTTGACCTTCAACTTGGTCAAAGTAGGGTCCCAGCCTTCCTTGAAAAGCACGTTGGCAACCTCGTACATCTGCTTGATGTAATCTTCCCAGGCCATATTAAAGCCTTGCTTGAAGCTGGCATCTTTAAAATACTGTAGCCCAGCCTTAAGCCTAAGAATTACTTCGTCCTTCCTTAGAAACTTTTGGTTCCTCCCATCCAAGTCAGACAAAGCAGCTTGGAGAGCCTCCTCGCTCTTCTTTAGATCATCGACAGGGCACGCTGAAGCCTGTTGCTCCTCAGTTAGAACAGCTTTCCGGTCTGCAATCAGAGCTTAAAGTTTGCCCTTATCTATTTCAGCTGCCTTCAGCTCTGACTAGATTCTGAAGCGATTCATGCACTCTGTTATCTGCTAAATCCCCTACAAAGAGACTAGAAATAATAAAGGACTGAAGAAGAAAAAAGAGAAGAGGAAATCAAATGAAAATAGTCAAGGATACAGTAAAAGAACTTACCACTAGGCTAGAGTGGACTATCCCCTTAAGAGAACGAGGTCCGATAACTGCATCAAAGTCAGGCATTACCAACAATCACAGTGCTCTGAGCCACCACCACCACCATATTAACTTCATTGAAAGCGGAATCTAGAGAGGTTATTGGGCGTAGCCTGACGTAAGGCCGAAGTGTGACGACCTGAACAGCACGAAAGTGCTGCTCGGCAATAGTCTTGACCTTAGCTGGTTTGACAGACCGAGCCCTCCTAACTCAAGGAGATTTAGGAGGAAGGTCCATTGTTGGTCTCTTTTCCGCCAACCTATTTGTCGACGGGGCCTAAGTCTCAACTGCAGCCAGTTGCTGCATCACCAGAATAGGAGGATGGGAACCTTCTGCCCTCCTTTTGGCAAGGGACTCCATCAAGCTCCGTGTCCTCATCTTAGAGTATTCCTGTTGTGACTCTTCACTTGTGTATACTACTTGGGGATTACAGTGGTGGGGGCGGTGATATGAGACATTTGAAAAACTAGATGTAGATTCTTGCTATAAGATCAGAATGGGATATGGTAGATTATGAGCAGAGTTAGAATGATGGCTGGAGCAGGAAATAGAAGCACCACCAGAAGCCACTACGATGACTCGACTTCTTTGACGTATAAAAGGGATAAAATGCCCTCCGAAACGTCTTCGGCAACATTGGCTTCACCTTGCTCCCATAACCTTGCTATAACATCGAGTGGCACCCCCTCGTCGCTGTAAAAGGATTATAGTATAGGGGATAACATAGCAGAATGTGAGCTGCTCGACCAACATCGCGTTGAGGACCTTCGCCTTTATAAGCCTAGACTCTCTTCAGCAGATCCATGTTAACGCCGACCTCTTTGTACTTTTTTGGCACCTTTCTGTAGTCAGTTGAAAGATTGAAAATAGCAAAGATCGACATAAAAAGAGCAGAAATAGGAGGTTGGCAAAAATTATAGTTATTGTAAGAGTAAAGACCTGGTTTGCCATGATGCTTGGGACATTACCATAGAGAACACTCTCTCTCTGGGACATCCTCATACTCCTAGTTCCCCAAGACTATCACCATGATATCATCTATGCCATTACCGATATTAGGAAGGATCTTGACGATCTCCCTATTCTTTGCCTTAGTCTTAAAGTAGTACTTCACATCCCTATAGCTTACAAGGCTCAGGATGTAATAGTACATATACTTTGTCAGACCCATATTTACATTGAGGATGTGGTTCAGTTCCACTATCCCCATAATGATTCGAAAGGCATTAGAAGCAAGTTAGGCTGGGCATAAACTAAAGTGAGAAGGAATTGGAAGAAATAAGGGGTGTAAGGAAACCTAACCCCACCCTTAACTATGGAAATCAGAGGGAAGATCATCCTAGCGTCAGTCTCCCATAAGCCATTATCCTTATTAATGGCTAATCTAATATCTACCCTTACCGAGAACTGGTATCTCTCCTTAAAAGCAGTGATGGTCACAGGAGAGCCGAGCATACTCTTCAAACGAACAACCATAACCTAGAAAAAGAGGTTGGGTGTAAAATGTAAAGCAAACAAGATCTAAAGAAGAAAAGACAAAATTACAGGTGGGTAGGTCAGCACTCTCTCAAAGATGGCTATCTTCTCTGGTAAAGGTGAAGACCAACACCGAAGTGGTTTGCTCTTATATGAATGGTCGCCGTTGTTTCAAGAAAAGAGGAAAGACTTAATCATCACACCTCTGCTGAAAGATTGCCTCGGTGTTTAATGCAACGCTGCCTCTTCAGTTCCACGAGCAAATCAACGGATGACATGTGACGCATACGCCCTTGAATGACATCCCACGATCTCATCAATTCAGAATTTGAAAAGACTGTCATAATTAGCCAAACGCATCCCTTGTCCCCTAGACATACCAAACAGGGAATAAAGGTTGGGGGCAATTGTGGGCTAAAAGGCTCGAATCTTGAAAAGACCAAATAGGCCCACTAAGAAGAATGAGCTAACCTGTATGAAAACAGGCCTGATTTTCCAGACAGAAGCTAGGCTAGTCATTAAGTCTAGGCCTGATCTGAAGGCTACAAGCCCAGCACCTAAGAGAGCAAGCCCTAGGATCAAGAAAGGCTCAAGGGGTAAAGAATTCTACTTTGATTAAGGAAAGGACTCAAGAAGATTGGTTCAATCCTACAACCAACTCAAAGAAGGTAGATTCCTAAAAAAAAAGGTAACTCCAAGGAGTAGGACCTCCGAAGGATATAAATAAGGCAAAGTATAAAAAAATAAGGTACGCATTACTGAGAGCTAGAATATACTTATTTCTTTCGATTCATTGTGATTAAGTTTGTCTAACTTAATCTTAGAAGTGGCTTCGGCCCAAAGATGGTCGACACATTCTCACCATCCTCTATTCTTGTAGTCTCACAAGTGTTCATCTTGTAAGTTCGCAGTGCGGATCGAAGCTTATGAAAAATCCCAACTACACTTATTGAATTTTTGTTTTCATATCCAAATCATTATTTTTGCTAAAATTCTTTCCTCGATAAAGTATTTGTCTCAATTACATGAATTCATTTGAATAGTTTTATACATTATTGAAGTTTTATAATTCTTTTTCTCAGACACAAGGAACTCATATTGCTGATAAATGCATATAGAACCCACTCACTTGTATCCACAAGTAAAAAAAGATATTGAAAAATGAAAATTATGTAAATTTTTCAATTCATTTTCTCTAATTGTTTCTGTCATATTTTTAGTAAAGTCAATCCATGTTCTCCTTGATCTTTCACTATTATAAGTTGACTGTCAATGCACGACTTAAAATTGCACATTATGAACTTAAAATAGTGAAAATATTAACCTTTACTTGGAAAAATAAACATAAATGGAAATGAGAGAAAATTGATGCAAATAAAATATTCCTTCCTGCTGGTATGTGTATTAGAACCAGCTATACTGAATAAAAATTTTCAATCCTTACGATATGTCATGGGGCATTTTTGTACTTTTAAGTTTTAACCATGACAAAGCTTATTTACTTATTTATTTGTTCTGAGATTAACAAAACCTTCATTGATAAGGTATATAAAATGAAAAATAACAGCGGTTTTGTAAACACCTTACAAATATGCAGAAGCCAACCACAATAGACAGCATATGAAGCAAAGTTACCTTGATCAATCACAGAAACTGATTTTTACTGCCTCATGCATGCACAAACTTAAAAAAGAAAAAGAAAAAAGAGAGTAATAATCTGATCCCTTAACTATCAATTTGTATCAATCAACACTTTTTATTATCAATATTTTAATAATCTGTTAAGCAATTGGATATAAAATTATCATGTCATTTGCATATGTTCAAAAAAATATAATTTTATACCTAAATTGACACACTCTTTTTGTAATAATTATCTAATGAATAAAATCTTTCTTGAATTGTTCCTATTTTTGTATGTCATTCCAAGGGGCCTTTTAGTAATTAAATAATTATAATAATTAGAGAAGGTAAATTTAGATGTAAAACTATATTTTTGTAAACATATGCAAATTAATGATAATTGTTCATTCACTTTCCTAACGAATTGCAAATAGAAGGTGTCAATTAATATAAATTGGTAGTTCAAGAAGTTAATGTGACATGTTTTAGAATTTAAGAAGGTTTAATGATATTGAATCAAGGGTGTTTTTATAATAACCCAAAAAAGGGCATATGAGGCTCTTTCATCTAAAAATTTGAACTTATGAGATTTGGTTGCATTAATCAAGCCACCAATCATGGATATCATTGGAGTTTTAGACTTACTAATAAGCTGTAAATTTTATTAAATCTCTAAAAACTGGTCTTTCCTTTCACTAAATTATCAGTCTTTCCTCCATGGACCATGGCTCCAGCATCTAGCAATGGAGTGCTGGCTAGCGAAAGAAAAAAGAAAACAAAATTAATAATATGGCAATTCGACAATCACCACACACGTGCATTTTTCACATAGCGAAAAAAGAAAAAAAATGATATATCAACAAATAAGGAAAAATAATGGAATATATTGGAATAATAAAATATTCAAATGACGGCTGTCAGAAAAAATAACGGCAGTATGTCAGATTTTTTTTTCTTTCTTTTTTTAATTGCTGGGTAAGAGTGCTGATGTTACTTAAACCTTGTGTTACGCACCCATTTCTATCACCAGAAGAGATTAGAAATTGTTGTCTCGCAGCATAGTTGCGGCATAGTGAGACTAGAAATGCATTCGGAGCAAACCCAAAAGGATTGATTTTGTTGTATTAACTTTTGTAACAAAAAACATGGGAAAAATAATTTGAAAGTTCACAAAATTGGAAAAATAATTTGCGTCATCTTTATTTTTTATTATTTTGTTCAATAGAAGCGATGTGTGTAGATTACATGATGAAAAAGATGAAGAAAAAATATCAGTAGAAAAGTAGTACTCATGATTTTATGATTTTAGGTAGTACTTCTGTTCTGATTTTTTTTTTGATGTATTTGATTGGTCACACATTAAAAAGGATAAATTGGCCGTAGGTGGTACAACCTGAAATATTATGTCATAACCGGAACAACTCTTTTATTTTCTAACAAATTTCAATGGTAAGGTGATACCTACACCTACTAATACGTAAGTGGTGTATTTGATTCGCGAGACAAGATCGGATTAGACAAGAAGTCCTGACTTATCCTGCATTTAGTTCGTTCAGATTAGGAGTCCAACTGAAACTATTAGTACCATATATTAGTTCTTATACAATCATAGAGAGAAAGGTGGGTTTTGTAGTCCTGAGCATGGGATAAGAGCTGAAATGACTTAAATACCTCTAGTAGGTCACATTATTTACTATTGTATACTATATTACATTATAATTTATCCAAATACAGTAATATTATATAATATAAAATCATATTGTATTAGTATTACAAATTATATTAGATTAAAATATGATAATATTATATTAATTATTATGTATTAATAAATTTGTGTGACACACTACTATATATTATATTTCATTACATTATACTATAAAAAATAACATACTACAGTATTATAATATATAACATTCTATAATTGCATATTACGCTATCTACTAAATCAATATATATTAAATGACAATAAATTAATTTTATTATTTAGCAAGGGGTAACAAGGTCATTGCACACATTTAGTGAGCTTAAGCCCAACTTTTATCTCATGTGTAAACAAACATGGGTCTTGAAACGCTAGTTTTTAGACTCATAGTCCCAGGACTTCTTGGCTAGTTCAAAAATCAAACACAATGACAATTTATCAACCAAATTAGTTGATACTTTTAGATGATAGCGTTTTAGTTTTGTACCTTCTCTTCTTTACTATGATCTTCCTCTCATGTTAGCTGAATGGCGGTGGCAATGACGGTAGTGGTATGACTCTTTGGAATGCCAGTCTTTGGACTCATAGTCCCAAGACTGCTTAGCTAGTTCAAAAATCAAATACAATGACAATTTATCAACCAAATTAGTTGATACTTTTGGACGGTAGCGTTTTAGTTTTATACCTTCTCTTCTTTACTACAATCTTCCTCTCATGTTAGCTGAATGGCGGTGGCTGTGGTAATGACAAATGATGACTAAGACCATGGAATCAATACATGAAGATTGCCATCATCGGGCCAACTAACCATCAAAATCATAAAAAAATGAATAGTCCAAGTCTTCTCTTACTTTTCTCCTATAGGAAAATGAAGTATGTGTAGGTCTAAACCCCACACCAACTTACTTGGACAATAATTTCCATAATGTAGATCGGTTGATTTTGATGTTAGGATTCAACACTGGTCAATTATGTCAACTCTCCACCACATTATGCTACATATTTACAAATCAGAAGTCTCTCCAAGAAGAAGACTAATTGTTAGGAATATATATAAGCCAAGTGAGATGCTAACTACAGGCGCGGTAGTGACCGTCCACCGCACCTGTGCCTAGACTTCCTCTATAAGCCAATGAACTTCACCCGCAAGCCATCAACTTCAAACTATTTTTAACTTCCATTACCACCTCGTGTTGCACCATTCAGGCCTCATCCCAGGGGAAAAAAAAATTCAAATGTGAATGTGATTTTGTACCATATAGCTTTTGTTAGAGTGCCCTTTCTAAGGCTACGTTTGAACTTCGAATTTGCTAAATTGCAAGAGAAATGAAATGACTTACATATATATATATATATATATTATGAATAATCAAAGAAAGAATAGATTTTCTTTTTTTACAACTACATGCATGCTTAATTCTTTTCATTTTTCCTGTTCTAACCAAATAAGAGAAAGAAATTTAGTTATTTTAATGTTGTTTTTTTTCCTATCATTTTTGCTTTCGTTTTCCTTTCTCTCCGCAAATCTAATATCCAAACATAATGTAAATATTAATATCATCAAGTAATTGTCCATCAAGTTAGTATGTTGCCCATACACTACAAAACGATTGCACCATAACTGAGACAGATTGTACTTACCAAGCCAAGGCTCTATAAGCAGTTGTACTCCCAGAAGATCTCCCTGGAAATTAACTCAGCAGTCATTAGATTTTGTTGATCTCACATAGAAAACATACTCTGGCTACAGTTTTTCTTTTTTCAATATTTTTTTCCAGAATATTGGACCATAGTAACTGGCCTGTATCTTCTTTGAGGGAAAAATATCAAAGATCTTGTCATGTGATGGCCCAAAAAATAAAGGTGACAATATTATATTTCATAAGAAATCCAACATTGCTGAGCAAATGCCAAGTCTCCAACTGGGGGCGCAATCTTGGTCTTGAGTTACATTAATAGAAAACAATTTAAAGAAACCACGGACAACAAATCTTTGTATTTTCCCTTTGTTTCAGGAAAAAGAGAGAGCCTATAAACTGTTAATTTTGCTGCCTGAAAATGAACGAAGACTGCTAAAAATGCATTTCATGGTATCAGGAGTTGTTAGTTGTTGCACTCTCTAATAGCTCCAATATAATGAGCAAGTTTACAATTTTGGCATAACTGACTTACTCGTAAACAATCTCGAAATATTCCTGGCAGTGGTTTTTGGTTCAACTCACTAATTTCTATAGAAAACAATACAATATGTAGTTATATTTGAACTTACAACAGTAATACTTATTGAAAAAAGCTTTCATTCTAGCTAATCCAACTGAATAGAAAGTCTAGCAGACTATCACAATCATCACCAATTTAAGACCAAAGTGAAACTTTGCAAATAAAAGAAATGTCTCTTAAGAATTGGTAAGCAGCATCATGTTCTTGAATTCCTCGAAATCAAGCACCCCATCAGAATTTGCGTCATACACGTTAATCATGCTCTTACAATCCCGGCCAGAATGCTCGTTCCACATCCCTAATCGCGACAACACGCTCTGAAGCTCCTCGCTTGAAATGAAACCGTCGCCGTTCAAATCGTACACCTTGAAAGCCTTAGCGAGATCACTCTCCAAGTTGTTATCTTCCTCGCCGGCTTTGCTCTTATCACCAAGGTTCTGCTTAATGATGGTGTCAAAAAAGAACAAGAAGTCAAGAAGATCGAGGCTTGTTTTGCCCACTAATGACTTGAGCTCATCTGGGCTAGTATGGACCCCAATTTTTTCAAGGAGCCATTTGAGTTCGTCCAGGCTCAAAAAGCCATCACCATTTCTGTCTAGCTTCTCGAAAGCCCGGTGCAAATCATTCGTGTTAAGAGGAGACATGTTGTTGCAAAGCTATTAAAAAGAATAAGCAAATACGTTTATGATTTACTGTACCACACATTCTACATAGAGCTGGAATAAGGGTATATAAAGAGAGAGGTAGAGGAAGTCTACGTTGTCCTTGCCCTCTACGGTTGAATTAACAAAATGACAAATGCAGAATATTTGAACACTATTTACTTCGTTGACCCTAACCTTAAACCCAAAATCCTTCAATCTTAAACCCAATATCCTCAAACCTACGCTGCCAGCCATGACTTTGAATCTTCCTTTCCTGCAAGTACAACCATCCATTTTGAAGTATCAATGAATACAACAAAAACTTTTCATAGAATGTAACATTTTTAGATTTTGACCAGACTTATGACTCAAGTAACCATTAATATTATATTAAGGGGTTGTTGTCAAAGTTTGAACCCTAGTCAACGGTTGCAATGCCTCAACTGATTAGACTCACCCGTTCCTCACACTGCGTTAAGAGACTTTACCAACTAAGGGTGTGTTTGGTTAAGTTTTTTTTTTTTTTTAACTTTTTTTTTTTTTAAGGCCAAAAAGCTTAAGATCATTTGGTACATTAACTTTTAGCTTTTTTTGGATTTTTAAATCTAAAACAAGCCAAAAAAAAAAAAAAGCTTAAAGCTAAAAGCCTTTTTTTTTTTTTGTTTTTTGCTTTTTTGCTTTTTTTTTTAGTTTAGCTTTTTTTTAAGCTAGCTTTTCTGCAAAAAAAACAAAACCAAACAGGCCCTAAATTAGTTGATATTTTCAAGCGGTTGTTTTAGTTTTATATGTTCTTTTCTTTACACTAATTCTAAACTTCCTCTCATGTCGTCGCTATCGTATATTCATTCTAAACTCTCTATTTCAAGTTTCGATATTTTCAAGGGAATAGCTTTGGTACCGCAAGGTTAATTACCATTTAAATTGATTATAGTTAGCACTTGGACTGGTCACAGTTATTCAAGGTACTAATAATTACAACTTACTCATATTTATGGTAATTACGAGTCATATTTGCAATAATTACTCTTTTACTAACATTATTTTAATTTTTTAAAATATTCTCATCCAATAGTTAGATCTTTTTCCTTCTTAATTCAAAGGTTAGAGATTTATAAGATACAGTTTCGTGAAAAATCCTTCGAGGTACTAGAAAAATAATCCTATTTTCAAAGCTGTTAATATAAACTGTGAGCAGAATTATGACCCAACTGACCATCAGGGAGTGAAGGTGAGGCTGCATGGTGGTGGTGTGATTGCACTCTAAAAAGTACAATAAGAGTTCATAATTGTAAACTATTGCTAGTAATATTTATATATTACTTATTATTTTAATATAAAATTAGTTTTCTTTTACATTTCTTTTATTCTATGCAGATTTAAAACTAAATTTGAGAAAAATAAATCCGATAGACACGTAGACATTATTCGAGTTTTAATTTGATATATTATAGAATTTATATATATGTTTGTGTAATATTATATTATATATATATGTGAATGTATTATATATATGTGTGCGGCTAGTGTGTATGTATTTATATATTATAAATGTGTGTAATATATATATATATAACATGTATATTATATATATATATGTGTGTGTGTGTAGGTGTGCAAGTGGAGCAATGATTCATTGCAATGAATCAAAAGAGAAAAAAAAAAAAGACAAAAGAAGAGTGGCCGACAAAAATAAAAGAAGAAAGTCACTCGCATTTGACCACTTGTCATTTGCAATGATGAAAGCCACTATGCTTATAAATTGCAGAGTCTGAGGAGATAAAAAAAAGGAGATAGCCGAGAGAAGAGAGCAGAGGGGAGAAGAGCAAAATGAAGAGGCTAATTCTTTTTTAGCAGTCAGTTAGTTTGTTAGTAGCTGTTCAACTAGTTAATTTTTCAGTCTTTTCTTTGTTATTATTCTACTGTAATAAATTTTTTTATTTATAAAGTTATTTTTCAAGCTATATCTTTTCTTTTCAATACTATGAGTAGCTAGTTTTATTATTAGAGTCAATTGTAAAGATAATCTGAGAATCATGGAATATCTACAGAGCTAATTGAGTATTCATATTTTATCTTTAAAATCTTTCAATTCTTGGTAATTAAATTTTTAATTTTTGAAAAAACTTAAATTCTTGACTAAGTTTGGTAATTTCTATGCACAAATCTTAGTTTAGTGTAGTTATTGCACAAATCGATGGTGTGAATTTATGACTTAAATTTTTATTATTCTAGATTTAATTATTATTAAAATTTTATTCTAATAGCTTAATCTTCTGAATCAAAGGTTCAAGACGAAACCAATGATTTGAGTTATAAAACCTTCGCTAGAATTTCGAGAATGAAATTTCAGGTGAATCAAGTGATTGGATCAATTTGATCCAATACTATTTTATTTAATTTAATTAAAGTTTCATTCAACAACCATCAATCCTCACAAATTAAACTATTTTTCTTTGGTTACCATTTTCTGTAATAATTGTCCAATTCTCATTAATACTTTTCAAGGTGAAATTCAAACAAATTGGCTTAGGTTCCAATTAAAGCTATTGTAATACTACATTGTCTAACATGACTTACTTGGTATCTAATTTTTTACCGTGAGTGAATTTTAGCACCTATCTTTGCATGTTTTGATAACTGTTTCCTGTGGATCGATTCCGATCTTACTGGTTTTTATTTACTACTTTGTTGCATCTGCACTTGGGTTTTAATAGATTGTCATATCTTAGGCGTAGTCAAGTATTTTGGCGCTATTGCCAAGGAACAACTTTAATAAAATCATGCAAAAAATTAAAAAATTAAAAAAAAAATTGTTGATTTAAGGATAATTGATTGTTTTCCTACCTTGACGAAGGAATTGGATTGTGTATACTAATTGATTAGTAGTCTATGCTCACTTATTATTTCGTTCCATTGCTAACTTATATATTTGTATATATTTAGTTCTTTTAACCTTTTTGGTTGATATACTTGTCTACTATTGGACGGAACCATTAAAGTTAGTTACCATATTTTCTGTTTTTATTTTTCATCTAACTATTTACAATTTTCATTTATTTAGTGGATAACCCATTTTGGTTACCATTCTAACATTCTACTTTCAACACTTTACTTTCAGTTATTTTATTTTATTTTACTTTTTAATTTTCTTTGTGATTTTCTTCTTGAGTTGATCCACTGCCTACTTAGGTCGGTGCCCTCGATGTGGTGACCATCTGCTAACTTTGTAACTTTTTACTAACATTTTATTAACAAATTAACTTGTGTTTATTTTGTTGTTTTTATGTGCAGGTGTTATAGTATATTGTTGTAGTTTATTTATTTATTATTATTTATTCTTTTATTTTCTTTTTAATATTTTGTTGTGTTGATGTTTCGAGAAAGGTTAATTTATGCCTTCATAAGGTACGTATACTTTTATGACATATTTCATTAGGGATGTGCATGGATGATTGGTGAGCGTTGACTCTTCTAGTGATCTTCCTCCCACCTACCGTACTCTTTCCCTATTTAGGACTCCTGTTCCAAACATTCAGTTAGTTAACCGAGATCCTAGTTATATCCCAATGGCAAAAGAATTTGATCATCAACCGCTTGTGAATCCCAACTCGCCAAATCCAAATAATGAACCTAAAGGTGGGAGTGTACATGATGATCCCCCTATAGATCTCTTAGGGATTATCTGAATCCTGTTAGGCAAACTCCTACCTCTTGTATAGTTTTCCTGCACATCACACGACGATGACTTTGAAGCCAGGAATGATCCATTTGATAAATTCATTTTATAGTTTGGATTTGGAAAAACCATATCAACATATAAAAGATTTCGATGACGTATGCTCTATGCTCTTCGATAATTCTTACCTAAGGGAAGTTGTACTTTTGACACTCTTCCCGTTTTCTCTCAAAGACAAGGCCAAGACATGATTCAATTCATTAAGGCATAGGTCTATTCATTCTTGGCAAGATCTTCTGACAGAATTCTTGAAAAAATTCTTCTCTAAGCATAAAACTGAGGCAATTTGTCATGAAGTCACTCAATTTACCTTTGTGTCTAGTGAATCGTTCTTTCAATGTTGGGAGAGATTTAAAGATTTGTTGCGTACTTGTCCACATCATGATTTCACCAATAAGCATATCATAAATAATTTCTATTCATCATTGACTCCATAACTAAAGCAATTCATTGAGTTTATGTGCGCAGGAACTTTATATGACAAAGACCCATCTAAAGCATATAACTTCTTTGATTACTTAGAGAATTTAGTTAAAGATTAGGCCACAACTGGGACCCAAAATCATGAGTCTAAGCCTAGGATAACATTTCAGCTTAATCAAGTGAATGATTTGAATACTAGAATAGCTGCACTTACCTGAAAGTTAAAGCCATAGAGACAAGTAAGAGCAATATTGTGAATAGTGAGTTTCCCAAGGAAGAGAGTTGTTTAATGTGTAGTACAATGGAACATAAAACTACTACATGTCCAATTAAACCAGGTTTCAAGGAGGCCTTGCATGGCCAAGCAAATGTGGTTGGCCAATATCGGGGTACATAGACCAATAAGTTGGGGAGAACCCTTTCACGAATACATATAACCTTAGATGGCGAAATTACCCAAACTTTGGGTGGAGAAACGAGTATCCTTCTAATTATCAAGCATTCCAAGGAGAGCCTTAAAACCCCCAACCTTTCCAATTCCAACTTGTTCAAGCTCAACAATCCATACCTTTCCAACTCCAACTTAATACATATCAACTGGTCGTGCTCCAATTTTTTGCACTCAAGAAAAACACGCAAGTGGAAAAAAACATAGTACTCTCTCGTTAGAACTCATTCTTCTAGAAGGATGAGTACGACTAGGTTTGAATTAGAAATTGATTTGATTAAGAGCTTTTGGAAAAAGGTTTGGAGTCGCCACCTAACTTTGTTAACATGAGTTAGGTCACCTAAAACTAAGTACAATCCGAAAATTAAACTTAGGGTTTTTGAAATGATTTTAAAAACTTTCTCAAGAGAGGGTTTTTTTTAGAAAATAGGTTGTTTGGCAACCTTTAAAAATTTTTAAGCCCTTTTTTGAAAATGACTCCATTTTGGTATTTGAAAATAGTGATTCTAAGTTCGGAGGTTAGTTAGTGTAGAGAATATATCTTAAGATCATCACCTTACCCCGCCCTTGTAGTACTTACATGTCTATTCACCCTGGGCTCACTCAATTAGAATCTTTAACTAACAATTGTTTAATTATATCCACTTTGAAAAGAATTTTAGAAAAGAGATTTGACATAATACATGAAATGCAAGTGCAAGGAAAAAATTTGATTTAAACATAAATTTGAAAAGACTTGATTTGAAATTTGAAAAAAGGTTTTTTGTTTTTTAAATTGAAAACTTGAAATAGATTATAAAATTGAAAATTTGAAAAAGGTTGCGGAATTGGAAATAGATTTGAAAAAAAAATTTGACACTTGAAGAAGATTATAGAATTTGAAAATTTGAAAAGGTTTTGGAATTGAAAACTTGAAAGATGTTGTAACTGCACCCATGAGGGTTACCTATGTATCCCTTTGTTGGGAATCAGGTTAGTCATAGTTCGGAAAAAAGTCCGATTGAAAATAGACACTTTGAGGATTTTGAAAAGTTTAATTTGAAAAAAAGTTTGATTTGAATTTTGAATAAAAAAATTAGAAATTGAAATTGGATTTGAAATTGAACTTGCAGTTAAAATTAATTTTGATTTGAAAAGATTGAACTTTAAAAAAAAAACTTGGACTTGATTTGGGAAAGAAGGAGTTAAGTTTTGAAAATATTTTTGACCTAGATTGAAGTTCGAAAACAATTTTTCGTTTAGAAAGGAGTTTTTGAAAAGAGTTGGAGCTTCCTAACTTATGATTAAGGTTGAATTGGGGTTTAGATAACCTAGGATTGAAGCATGCAATTGAATTGGAAAGATTTAATTTGATCTTAAAAAGTTGGATTAAGGAAAGTTTGATTTTAGAAAACTTAGAATTAGGAAAGATAAGATTTAGAATAGATTTGAAAAGATTTGATTTGATTTAGAAACACTTGACTTTAAATGATTTGGAAAATATTTGACTTGAATATTTGATTTGAAAGAATTTAAAAAGTTAGGGTTTAGAAAAGATCGGATTTTAGAAAGTTTTGAATTAAAAAAGTTTTCAAATTAGGAAAAAGTTGATTTTAGAAAAATTTGAATTTGGAAAGATTTGAACTTTGGAAAGATTTGGAAGTTTGAGATTAAGAAAGATTTGAAAGCTTAGATTTAGGAAGGATTTGAAAGATTTGATAAGTTGAGTTTGGAAAGGTTGGAAAATTTGAAATTAGAAAGGTTTGAAAAGTTTGAAATTAGAAAAGGTTGAAAGGTTTGGATTAGGAAAGTTTGAAAAGTTTAGATTAGGAAAGACTTGAATTAGGAAAGATTAGAATTAGGAAAGATTTTATTCCTATTCCCTAAAGTTAAAGATTGGATTTTATTTTCAAAAAGAGATAATTTGATTTTGTTTCCAAAATTAGAATATTTGATTTGGTTTCCAAAATTGGAGGATTTGATCTAGTTTCCTAATTTGGAAGATTTGATTTGACATGGAATTGGAAAGGTTGAGTTTTGAAAATTTAGGATTTGGAGATCTATGATTTGGTGTAGAAAAAGATATTTTTGAAAATCTAAGATTTGGACGTCATGATTTTAGGAAAAGAAGCTAGGGTTTCCTAACCATGGATTTTAGGGCTTGATTTGGACTCCAAGAAAAAAGTTTTTGGAAAGGAGATCTTTGAAAAGACTTTTTAGAAAGTAAATTTTTGAAGAAAGCTTTTAGGAAAACGATTTTGAAGAGAGTTTTTAGAAAGTAGATTTTGCAAAACAATTTAGAAAGAGGTTTGAATATGAATTTTTACCAATATCTCACTTTCCTAAAACAATTCTAATCATGAAAAGGTTAGAACCATTCTAGTGTTGTAATTTTGAAAACAACAAGGATTTGAAATATGGATTATGATGATCACATTAAATATCACACCTTCTCAAAACAACCCTAATCATGAAATGGCTAGTATTATCTTATGATTATGGTTTTGATAAAAACAATTCAGGGTTTACACCCAAAATACAGACCTTAATAGTCACATTAAATATAACACTTTCCTAAAATAACTCTAACCATGGAATGGCTAGAATCACTTTAGGACTATGATTTTGAGAAACAAGTTTGAAAAAAAAGATTTTGAATGCAAGTTTTGAAAGAGAGTTTTATGTAAATTTAAAAATAACTTTGAAAGTAATTTTTAATGGACGTATGAATATGATATGCACAATGCAAAAAGGGTTGTGAACATACAAGGCTAGGCTTCACCACATAATCAAGGGGGCCGAACCCACGTCATGAAAGGTTGAATTTGAAGAAAGCCCCCACCACCATGACCTTCAACAATTATTCAGGGCATGAACCGGGAAGTCTCTTGTTTCAAGCATGCAAGAAAGGGAGGTAAAAGATGGGGATTAAAATAGAAGAAAACCCAAGTAGACTAGGAGAGAGAAGAGAGGGGGGGGGGATTACATACAAATAAATCGAAAGCCTACCTTGTTTTCTTCTTGCTTTGCTTGCTTGAACCTTGAGTCTTGAGAGCTTCGAAGTTGTAGAACTTGAGTCTTCGATGAATGCTTTGGAGGCTTGTGTTTAAGTATAGAGGCTAGGGTTTGAGTGTATGGAGGCTAGGGCTTGAAGAGTCTTGAGCGGCTAGGGTTTGGAGAGATTTCAAGCTCTGAATTTTGAGAGACAGAGTTTCTGGGCTATGTTTGCAGACCTCCTTTACACAAGCGGAGGGTCTATATTTATAGATAATCGAAATAGCCTTAGCGCTTGTTGTAGTGGCGCAAGGGCAAAAAATACACTAGCGCCACTAGGAGTGGCACCAGCCACTGAGGAAAGTTTTAAAGCAAAAAAAAAAACATATCTTTCAACCTTTGATACACAAGGCAAAAGATCTGGGCGGCTGTCCTAGTGACTGCCATGCAATTTTTGGCTTGACTTTACTAAGAGTGACCCCGAAAAGTTTGAGAATGATCTGGAAGGTTCCGATAACCAGACTCGGTCAAAAATGGACAGGAACTCTCGAGAGAGTGTCTCAGAGGTAACTAGTTTAAGAAACAATGTTGGAATAGTTGAAAAGGTCGACCGGCCCACTAGGGTCAAAACGGTCAATTGAACTAGAAAAACTTCGGAATGGACTTGGAGTGACCCGTCAGAAGGCTTAAAGGTTGGGAACAGTATTGAGAGTGTTCTAAGAGGTTACCAGTTTGATACCCAGAGCCGACATGATTGGAAAAGGTGACCAGCCCAGTAAGGGCAAAACGGTCATTTTGCATCGATCTTACCGAAATGAACTCAGAATGATGCAAAAATGTGTTAGAAGATTGAGAATACTATTTGAAACATCCTTGGGAGGTTATCAGTTTGATACCCAAGGCTAGTGTGGTTCCTGGAGGTAGTCGGATGCCTAGGGGCAAAATGGTCATTTTGATTAGATGGTCTCGGAATTGATCCAGAACTGACTAAAAGGCATTCAAACATAGTGGATTGTCTTTGGGACAATCTTGAAAAGGTGAATTTATGGCTCTGAAAATTTAGGTACTTTTTCAAGAAGCATGCCAAAAAAGGCCCAAGGGACAGTTTGGTTATTTTTCAACAGTTTGGTTATTTTTCACCGGAGTGGGCTTGCAGGCACTAGTGTTGACTTAGGTTTTGAGTGTCTTTGTCACTCTAACGGTGTGTGACGAGTTGGTTTCCAAAGGTATCCCATCCTTTAGTAAATATATCACGGCCAATAGGAGTGTTCGGTCTCGTGACATAGAGGTTTTGCTGGCAATTCCTAATGTCGACCTGTTTGCGAGTGTTTCTGCCACTCTGACGGTTGGGATGTTTGCAAGTGTTTTTGCCACTCTGATGGGGTGCATTCATTCCAAAGACTGCCTGATCTTGAGAAGATGCTAGATAGAATTATCATATGAGGGATTAACTTTCTCGAAAGACGTGTCAGATAACGAACATTCTACATTGGTGGGCTAGCAGGCGCTAGAAGTGAACCATTTTACCATTTCGGGGACTTGGTTCTGTCCCGATCCACAGGTTTGAAGGGACTTACTGTTCCAAGGAGTTTTCTCGATAAACGTGTCAGATTAGATAGAATTATCGTTTGAGGGATCAACTTTCTTAAAAGACGTGTCTGTTTGAGTTTAATTGGTTTAGACTGGAATTGAGGTTAAAATAGGGACTTATCGTCTTTAAGAAGACGTGTTAACTGGAATTGGATCGAGCAATGCCCTAAGGGCATTTTGGTTATTTTGCCTCTATTGGACATAGTGGGCCCGCAAAGTGATTGATTAACTGGATTAAGTATGGCAAATTGGTTTGGACTTGAATGTGTCTATGTTGGCTCTAATTTGAGTTCGGTCAAACCGGAGATTGTTGAGCGAGCAAAAATGGGGTACTTACACAACTCTCTCATTAGAGAGCTTTAAAAGATAATGTTCATCAATTAACAAATGATATGAGAAGAGTTAATAATAGGGTGGATATGCAGGACAATGTGCTAGACCAACACACTACGATGTTGGAGAACATAGCAAAGCAAATGTCTAACTTGACACAAGCTTTGACTCAACAAGGGTCAGAGAGATTTCCATCTCAATCGTAACCAAATCCAAATCCTACAAAGCAAGTAAACATGACCGAAACGAGGACTGATCCTCAATCCAGTAATGAATAAATCTAATCCATCACAACCCTGATGAACGGGAAAATCATTGATAAAAGCATTCCATATAGAAATGAAAATTTTAAAGTTAGTGATGAAGGGAATGGAGATGTGAGAGAACAAGAAAGAGAAAAAGATGAGAGTGAGAAAAAGAAAAAGAAAATGAAAAAGAAAGTTGAGCCAGTTTTAGAACCAAACAGAGCATCTGAATAAGAGGGCATTAATGTTGTGAAATATGCCCTGTTTCCTTATAAATTAGCCAAACGAAAACATAAGCTTCTGAATTTGAAATTTATGAAGTATTTAAGTAAGTTAAGGTCAACATTCCAATCTTAAATGCCATTAAGCAAATTCCTTCTAATTCCAAGTTCTTAAAGGACTTGTGTACTGTAAAAAGGAGGTTGCATGTCAAAGAAACAACTTTTATGAATGAGAGTTAGAGTACAATTTTGCAATGTAAGTCTTACCAAAGTATAAGGACTCCCGCTGTCCTACTATTTCATGTACAATAAGGGGAAATAAGATAGATCGAGCCCTTCTTGATCTAGGAGCAAGTGTCAATCTACTTCCTTATTCGGTTTATCAACAACTTGGTTTAGGTGAGTTGCGCTCTACAAGTGTTACCTTACAACTAGTTGACAGATCTATTAAGATTCTTATGGGTATTGTGAAGGATGTTCTCATTCAAATAGATAAGTTTTATTATCCAGTGAATTTCATGGTGTTAGATACACAACCAGTTGAGAGCATTATTGCTCATTCCCAAATTTCTATTATCTTAGGATAACCATTCCTAGCCACGTGCAATGCCATAATCCATTGTAGGAATGAGTTGTTAAAATTGTCATTTGGGAATATAACTATTGAGATGAATATTTTTTCAGTTGGAAAACAGCCGAGAGAAAATGAGGACATTAGAGAAGTAGACTACATTGAGTCTATTGTGCAAGAGTACTTTGAGAGTGAATTTTTTGAGGATTCTCTTAAAAAAGCTCTTGTTTCGAGCAAGCCATATGACCGGTTAGATTATGACCATGTCAAGTCTAGGGACACAATTCCTAGAAAGATAGAGAGAGAACAATGTATAAAAGTGGGTCACTGGACCCCATCCTTTGAGCCTCTAATTTCTAGTGTCATAAAGCCTGTCCCTTCTGAACAAAAAGCACCCATGCCGAAAAGAAAACCTTTACCATCTACATTGAAGTATGTATTCCTTGGTGAAGGTGAGTCTTATCCTATTGTTATATCTTCTATCCTGTGTGAAGGCTAAGAGAAGAGCCATGTGAAAGTGCTAAAAAATCATAGAAAAGCCTTATGTTGGATCATTGCAGACCTTCACGGTATTAGTTCTTTTGTATGCACACATTGCATATATCTTGAGGAAGAGTCTAAATCTGTACGTCAAATGCAAAGGCGTTTAAATTCCAACATGAAAGAAGTTGTAAAAGAAGTATTGAAACTTCTTGATGTGGGTATCATATACCCCATCTCTAATTTAAAGTGGGTCAGTTCAACCCAAGTTGTTCCTAAGAAATCTGGAGTCACGGTAATTCAAAATGAGAAAAATGAACTAGTCTTCACTAGGATTCAAACTGAGTGGTGCATGTGTATTGACTACCATCGATTGAATGTTGTTACTAGAAAGGATCACATCCCACTCACATTCTTGGACCAAGTCTTAGGACGAGTGGCAGGACGGGCCTTTTACTGTTTTCTAAATGGGTACTCTGGGTGCAATTAAATTGAAATTGCCTTAGAAGATCAGGATAAAATGACTTTCACATGTATTTTTGGTACTTATGCTTACAAAAGAATGCCCTTTTTCTTGTGCAATGCACTGGCCACCTTTCAAAGGTGCATGATGAGTAATTTTAGTGATACAATGGAGAGATTCTTGGAGGTTTTCATAGATGATTTTTCTGTGTATGGAGATACCTATAAAAGTTGTTTAGAACACCTCGAGACGGTATTGGATAGATGTGAGGAGAGTAACCTTGCCCTAAACTGAAAAAAGTGTCACTTCATGGTGACACAAGGTATAGTGCTTGGACACATCGTGTCTAGCAAGGGGATTGTAGTAGATAAAGCTAAAGTTGAATTGATGCAGAAGCTACCTACTCCTAGAACTGTGAAAGATATTCGAGATTTCCTTGGGCATGTTGGTTTCTATCGATGATTCATAGTAGGATTTAGTGCCATCTCTCGTCCAATATGTCATATATTGTCAAAATACATTTCATTTGAATGGACGTCTGAATGCCAAGAAGCTTTCGACAAGTTTAAAGAGCTGTTGACAGCTGCACCTATCATTTGGTCACCCGATTGATCATCACCTTTCGAGTTGATGTGTGATGCTAGTGATTATGCTATAAGAGCAGTTTTGGGGCAAAGAGTGGACAAGAAACCCTATGTTATCTATTATGCAAACAAAACCTTGAATGAAACCCAATTGAACTATACCAAAACTCAAAAGGAACTCTTTGCTATCATTTTTGCATTAGATAAATTTCAGTCGTATTTGGTGGGGTCATTAGTTATCATATATACTGACCATTTTGCACTAAAGTACTTTTCGGATAAGCATCTTGTCCAAATCTAAGCACTTTCTCAAGTAACTATTCCATAGTTCACTGATATAGCCAACTTTTTGGCTACTGGCAACATACCATCACACTGGTCTTATTTAGATAAACAAAAATTCTTCAAAAATGTGAGGTGTTTCTTCTGGGATGATTCGTACTTATTCAAGTACTGTCCCAATCCGATAATTCATCGGTGTATCCCCAACAATGAGTTTCAATCTGTCATGGAGTTCTATCACTCCAATGCTTGTGGTGGGTAATTTAGCTCAAAAAAGACAGTTGCAAAGATTCTGCAATCTGGCTTATATTGGCTCACTATGTTTCGTGATGTTCACACTTTTTGCACATCCTGTGATAGGTGTCAATGACTAGGAAGTCTTACTAGAAGGTATATGATGCCCTTCAACCTCATTCTTATTCTTGAGATATTTGATTATTGGGGTATTGATTACATAGGACCATTCCCTAGTCCGTTTGAATTCCTTTACATTCTTGTGGCCATTGTGTCTAAATGGGTGGAGGCCGTTGTTGCTGGTACCAATATTCACCGCGTTGTCGTCAAGTTCTTAAAGGAGAATATCTTTTCTCGCTTTGGTATGCCTCGTACTATCGTTAGTGATGGTGACACTCACTTTTGTAATAAACTCATTGGAATGTTAATGCGAAAGTATGGGGTCGTTCACAAGCTTAGTACACGTTATCCTCCCCAAACTAGTGACCAAGTTGAGTTAGCTAAATGAGAAATTAAGCATATTCTTGAGAAAACTGTTAACCCTAATTGTAAGGAATGCTCCTTAAGGTTAGTGGATACACTTTGGGCTTATAGAACTGTTTACAAAACTGTGTTAGGTGCTTCACCTTATAGGCTTGTGTATGAAAAATCATGTCACCTTTTGGTAGAAATTAAGCACAAAGCCTATTGGGTCATTCGCCAATTTAATGAGAACATATATGCAGCTGGCCAAACTAGGAAGCTACAACTTAATAAACTTGAGGAACTTCGAAATGATGCCTATGAGAATACAAAGATTTCTAAGAATAAGATGAAAACATTTCATGACCAACACATCTTTCATAAGTCTTTTCATGTCGGTCAAAAAATATTGCTTTACAATTCCCGGTTGAACTTGTTTCTAGATAAATTGAAGAGTAAATGGTGCGGACCTTATCTGGTAATAGATGTGTCACTGCATGGAGCGGTAAAAATTAAGAATTTCAGCAATGGGAATGTTTTAAAGTTAATGGGCAAAGACTGAAGTCCTACTTGAAGAACTTTGTAAGTTTGACTGAAAGTGTGGATCTTAATAGAAGTACTACCCCGTTATTTGTATAGTTAGGATCATTTTTATAATTTGGTAGTTAGTTTCTCTGTAGTTGGGGGGACTACTTTGTTCCTCACCTGTGTTTGTTCCTTCCCACCATTTGTTTCCTTCTATGCCTCAAGTCATGGCTATTCTCTAGTTTTTTTTTTTTGGGGGGGGGGGGGGGGGGGGGGGGGGGGGGGAACACATGCGTTTTCTAATATTACTGGATAGTGTCATGACTTCTCTTATAGATGATCGAGTACTTACATTTTCATGTTGTATCTTCCAGATATTTTCATTTGGTATTAGAGGCGAGATAATTAGTCGTGCAAAGATGGTGAGATGAGTAAAGCTCTAAGATGAACAATCTCATCCTCTTACTAGTCGCAGTGCTCTGGCTTGTAAGAGAAAAGCAAAGAGACTAAATAGTTATCATCGTTGTGCTAGACACACGTGTGTGGATAAACATTGCAAAATGAGTAACCGACTAATGTCAGGGAATCAGATGGTTTACTTAGATATTATTAAAGAGCGAATAAATACCGAGGCATTGAGATGCCTTGGAATCACTAGAGCTATAAACTATCTTGATTTTGATGTCAAAAGTCTGACTAGACTTTGTAATGATTATTCTTCATAGGGTGTGTTAGGTTTGAGTGTCTTGTTTACGTGTTTATCTTTCTTTGTAAATATAACTAACATTTATTTTGCAGATGTTTTATATTAAAAATAAAATAAAACACGCGCAAGACCAAGGAACATACAATTTGAATGCACTTGTAATCTATCAAAGAGATTTGCATATCTTTTATAATTTTGTACAGTTTTATGTAAAATATAAATGTGAATTTTAGGGATCTGTTGAAACATGTTTTTATTTACCTTAGTATAATTTTTGTTTTATCCTTTCTTTTTAATACAATTGCAAGATTATATCTTAATATATAAAAAATGTTATTTTTTTATCACTTATTATCATATCATGTCAATTTAGTATTGTTACATATTGTACAGTTTCATTCTTATAAGAGTGGAGATTTTTCACCAAGTAAGTTTTAAAGCCAATCACGCCTTTCATAGTACTTACATTTACTCTAGATGAATTTCTTCTACATCACTCTTTCAATAGCTCCATTATACTTGTATTTGACTTAATTGTTTGAATTACTACGGTAATTGAATACGTTGAATTCTTATAACATTAAGTTGTTGTGCACTTTCAAAAATAAATCGAGGCCATCTTTGATATTTTGAACCATAGATTTCTTTGTTGACATAATTCTCTTGGAACCATTTTTAAGTCTATTTCTTTGTTTCTTCTGCATATATTATTGCTAAAATTTCATCCCTAAATACGAAAACACAAATATCTTCACTTGTGCAAGTTGAATTGAAAAAGGGGGTGATCTATCTACAATATAAAAAAACAAATTAGTAATGAAAGAAAAAAAAAACAAAGAAGAAGAGGTTGGTTATTGAAATATCAAATCAAATAAAATGAAATAGAAAAATTGAAGATATATATTTGTTGATCAATTCATGCATTGATCACACATATTTTGAGTCTTGGATCCTTTATTTCTCCCTACCTTAAATCTCGTAGCGAAGTTACAACTTGAACAAAGTCCTTGAGGATTTAATGTGTACATTGCTTGTTCATTCACTTCGTAGAGAATTTAATTATCAGTTGATTGTGTCATTTTAACATTGATTATTCATTCATAGAGCTATGCCAAGTTGTCTCTCACTTTATATATTCGCGTAATTTCTTTATAGTTGTCTATTTTGATTTTACATTACATTTACTTTTTTACAAGAACAATCATCATGAGATGTCTATATTTTTTCTTTTGAGAGAATATCCAGTGAGATTGAATCAAAACTTAAAGGATGTATCTGTATTTTAATGTTGTAATATTTTTCTTATCATGTAATGATCATATACATACAAAATCTTCTCATATGTTATTTTAAGACATTATCTTGCTTGCGTATTAAAGAGTAGGATAGACAGAACATGCTTGTATTTTGATACATGTTATACTTATCCTCCTAATCTCAGTTGTAGGCCTATTTTGATATTTGTGGGTACTATCAAGAAACTTTCATGAGACATCACTCATCCACTAAAGACAATCTAGGGGTTTAAAGGTTTGGTGCATATGCTAAATGCACTTATGATCCTTATGAAAGTGGAGTTTTTCTTTTTAAGTGTATTTATTGTTTTGTTAGGGACTAGCAAGAGTTTTGTTGGGGGGTATGATTGCACTCTAAAAAGTACAATCAAAGTTTATAATTGTAAGCTATTATTAGTAATATTTATATATTATCTATTATTTTAATATAAAAATAGTTTTTTTTTTTTTTTTTTTGGTGTTCTGTGCAGATTTAAAATTAAAATTGAGCAAAATAAAATTGATGGACACGCAGATATTATTTAGGTTTTAATTTGATATTTTATAATATATATATATACATATATGTGTGTGTGTGTGTAATATTATAATATAATATAGATGAATGTATTATATATATTTGTGCAGGTAATGTGTATGCATTTATATATTATAAATGTGTTATATATATATATATATGTGTGTGTGTGTATGTGTGTGTGTGTGGGCACGCACACGCGCATGTGTACAAGTAGAGCAATGATTCATTGTAATAAATTAAAAGAAAAAAAAAAAACAGAAGAAGAGTGGCTGACAAAAACAAAAGAAGAAAGCCATTTGCATTCAACCACTTGCATTTGTCACTTGCCATGATGAAAGCCACTATGTTTATAAATTACATAGTCTGAAGGAAGAAAAAAAAAGGAGAGAGAAGAGGGGAGGAGAGCAAAAGGGAAGAAGTTGATTCTTCTGTAGCAGTCAATTAGTTTGTTACTAGCTGTTCAGTCAGTTAATTTTTTAGTCTTCTCTTTACCGTTATTCTGCTGTAATAAATTTTTTTATTTATGAAGTTATTTTTCAAGTCATTTTTTTTTCTTTTTAATACTATGAGTAGTTTGTTTTCTTTTTGGAGCCAATTATGAAGATCATTTGAGAATATTGGAATATCAACGAAAGTAATTAAGTATTCATTGTTTTATCTGTAAAATATTTCAATTCTTGGTAATTAAATTTTCAATTTTTGAGAAAACTTAGATTCTTGACTAAGTTCGGTAATTTCTATGCACAAATCTTATTTTGGTATAGTTATTGCATAAATTGATGGTATGAATCTATGGCTTTAATTTTTATTATTCTAGATTTAATTATTATTAAATTTTTATTTTAATAGCTTAATCTTCTAAATCAAAGGCTTAAAACGAAACCAATAATTTGAGTTATAAAACCTACATTAGAATTTCGGGTGGATCAGATGATAGGATCAATTGAATCCAAGACTATTTAATTAAAGTTTCGTTCTACAACCATCAATCCTCACAAATTAAATTATTTTTCTTTGGTTACTATTTTCTGCAATAATTATCTAATTGGTTTAGGTTCCAACTGAAGCCATTGTAACACTACATTGTCTAGCATAGTTTAGTTGGTATCTAATCTTTTACCGTGAGTGAATTTTAGCACCTAACTTTGCATATTTTGATAACTGTTCCATGTGAATCAATTTCGATTTTATCAAATTTTATTTACTACTTCATTATACCTGCACTTGGGTATTAATAAATTGTCATTTACTAAACGTGATCATTGTAAAAATAAAGGCAAATGATGACTAAAGACCATGGAACCGCTCCATAGATATAGAGATGTGCATCATCGGGCCAACTGACCATCATAATCATAAACGCAAATGAATAAATAGTCCCAGTCTTCTCTCGTTTTTCTCCGATAGAAACATGGAAGTACGTGTAGTTCTGACATCAAACCAACAATTTTTTTTTTAAAGAGGAAAATTGCTCAACAAGAGCTAAACACAAACCGGAGAAAAATCAGAGAAAACAATAGAAAGAAAGCTCCGGTGGAAGGGAGTAAGGTCACTGAGCAAGAAGAGACTTTTGCTTACAGGCCATAGCCCCCAATGAGCTGCTTAGTTTGAAGATCCAGCTAACCATTGAAATGATATAGCTAACTCCTCAGCTAAGATTTTAATGATATTGTCCAAGCAAACCAACTTGGACTGTTATTTTTATATTAATGTATTTTGGTTGATTTTGATTTTAGGATTGAATATTAGCAACGTTAATTTTCCACCACACCGTACGTGGTACATATTTGCTGTTTGTTTGGAACTTGGGGGATGAAAAGAAATTTTTTTTCTTCTCTTGTTTAACTCTACATTGGGGGAAAAAGAAGAAAAAAACGCACAGTTTCTTTCTCTCTCTCTCTCTTATTTCTTTTTATTTTTAAAATGTGACTATGTCGTTATAATTACGTATAGATTGTAATAACTGTGGCTTACATTTGTAGTAATAATGAATCACATTTTTTGTAACTGTTTACTCACCAAAATATCTCGATTTTTTAATAGATTCTCATTCTATGATTAGAAATTTTTTTTTAATTTTTTTATTCAAGACTTAAGCTTGTAAGATTCCGATATTTTAAAAAACCCACCAACATATCAGAGAAGAATCCTGAATACAATATATGGACTTCACCAACGAGCCGTCAACTTCAACTACTTTTTAACTTTCAATGCCTCCTTGTGTTCAGGTCTATCCACAGGAAAAAAATATCAAAAGTGAATGTGATTCCATGCCACATAGATAGCATAAGTTAGAATCTAAGTCCTCTAATGCTATGTTTCAATTACGGATTTGTTAAATGAATGATAAGTAAAATGACTATATATTTTATAGGGCTAATTACACGGACTGTCCTTGGACTTTGGACCTAGTCTCGATTTCGTACTTGTAGTTTTAATTTTAACAAAAATACCCTTTGATTTTGTACTTGATACCTAATAGGTCCAATCGAAAATGGTTATTAATCAAATTGACAGAAATTGATCATGTGCCAGGCACTTTAGGGTAAAATAGTAAATTTGCACAATTTCATTCTCTTTTTTTCTTTTATGCTTCTCTCTTCCCTCATCTGTCATTGTTTGATGCGGATCGCATGACTGAAGATTACTTGAAGACCCAGGGCCGTTATTATGCCTGTGCCGGTGGTCGGTAAACTTCAATTGAGCGTAACTTTTGACTCGTAACTCCGTTTTTCTATTATAATATGTTTTCGAGGAGCTAGCGACAAGCCGGAGAAAGGAAAAAATATAGAATGATATTTTGGCCTAGGAAAACAGAAAAAATGTCTCTAAGTATGCTTTTTGGCCCGTTTTGTGTTTTGTGCTTATGTTTTTGGACTTTCGTCATTTTTTTTAATTAACCCGGTTTGTTCTGGGTCCTAGGGTTTTGTGCCGTGTATTTATACTCGTGTTAAGATACTTTTCAGGGGCTTTTGAAGATTAAAAAAATCTTGTATGCGTTTTGCACTTGTCCAATCATTCGGTATTTTCTACAAAGATCAACGAGTGTTTGATACCCTAAAACCTAGCATTCATGGTGAATCAGCAAGCTGCTGATTCAGAGAGAGATGTCTTAGCTTCTTGTAGGGCACAACTCTATTTGTAGAGTCATCATCACTCTGTTATCTTGATGAGAAGATCTTCAAATTGCTTGAAGAAATGGAGAAAAAGTTCTCCTTTTTGGAAGCACAAGGTTATACATAGCCACCCTATCATTCTGCCATGTTTACTTCATAGAGTGTATCACTTTGTCAAGACATCCTTGGAGAATGCGCCACACTAGAGTGAATCCTGGAAATGGGATAATTTTTGTCAGCAAAACGCTTGTTGAACCAATTAGGACCCCACTCTAGCAGGGTAGAGTTCGCATGAGAGCGTGCTTCACTGGAACTAATTTTTTTTGAAGCTTCAAGAGCCTGCTCTAGCGGGGTCGAGTCTGCCTGAGAGAAGGTTTCTCTAGAACTAAAATTTTGCTAAAGCATTGGGCCCCGCTCTAGTGGGGTGGAGTCCGCCTGAAAACGGGCTTCTCTAGAACTGCCTTGTGTTGGAGGAGTTGGAGCTCGCTAGAGTGGGGTGTCTAGGCCTTATGAAAATTTTGCAACTTCTTGTTTTTCTCTTTGTTTCTTTGGCTCTTGGAGGTTGATTTTGGAGTTAATGTTTGATCACAATTACACGCATTTAGAAACACTCAATTTGACTTAGCAGATCTTATGTTGGCTTCAGCACGACCAGGCCCGCTATCGGGCCTAATCTATAAATCCCAAGCTTGCCCTAATAAAATTTTCATTGAACAGGCCCATACAGTAAGAGTGCCAGATTATTTTCTTTATTAGCAAAAACATAGTAAAACCCAATCAAATCGAATCCCCAAACAAATAGCCACACGATAAAGATGAAGAAATCAAGATCAAACCCAAAGACCACAATAAATAGGACAGATGAATAAACAAGCAATCAAAAGAGGCAAACTTTAAGGATGAGCTTGTGGGTGGTCTCTCTATAGAAGATTCTTGGAAGTTTGAACATTGCATATATCTCCTTGATGTTCTGCAGCGAACACTACTTGAGAGTCGAGATTGAATTTGTACATGATCTCCTTGATGTTCTGCATACCCTAGGCCTAGTGCTCATGTTTACAAAGCACAATTATAGCTACAAGTACATGCATATATATATATATATATATATGTATGATGTAGAGAGAGATAAAGAAAGAGAGGGAGGGAGAGAAATTTGGGAGAGAGAGAGAGATGTAAAGGGGTGGACTGTGAATGTTTGAGGAATGAGATGATGAAGTGTGGTACAAGAAATTTGACATTTAGCAAGGAAAGTATTAGTGAGGGAACCGAATTTCTCGCTAAAAGTACCCTTTTAGCATGGAAAACCATGACTCCTCGCTAAAGTCATCAAATGACCACATTTATCAACAAATCTCAAAATTCGTCGCTAAAACTCATTGTAAAATTCTTTGCAGGAAATCTTTTTCACAGGATATGTGGTGGGAGAGAGCATTTGCAACAAAAGGTAATATTCTTCGCCAATGGTGATTGGCCTGAAAGAGTATTAGCAAGGGGAAATATGATTCCTTGCTAAAGGTTTCAAAGAAGAATTTTTGTGACAAAAGAATATGGTTGGAAAAACATTTTAATACTTTTTAGTGTCAAATTTGCGTTCGTTGCTAATGCTAGAGGCCTAAAACCTTTTGCAAGGCACATTGTGCCTCACCAAATGCATAATATACCGTATTTAGCAAGGAAATAGTATATTCCTTGCTAAAAAAAGCAATTAATTTATGTTATAGCGATGACAAAATTTTTTTCTTGCTAATGGCGGTCATAAAATAGCCGTTAGCAAGGAAATTGTAGATTCCTCACTAAAAGAAACCATCATACAAAAAAAAAAAAAAAAAAATTTACATAGGGGAATCGCCACAAGCCAATTACAAATTTATTTAAGAAAAATAGAAGGTAATAAGATCATACTCTAGGTAAGGGTTGAAATCAATCCGATGGGTAATGGAGGCCCAAAATTAACTTCACTAGTTGACTTTATAAAAACAAAAAATAAAAAATCTATTTAATCCAAAAAAAATATATTGTACAAAAATATTTTTTGAAGGCCCAGCATTTTGTAAAACCTTATAGGCTCTAGTTAAAGGCTTATATAGTTTATTTGTAAAACAAAAAAAAGGACGGTGTTCAAATGATAAAAATGCTGGTTAGAAAAAGAAGATTCAAAATTAACACACTAATTAATTTTAAAAGGAAAAAACGTAGGTTTCACCAACAAATTAACAATAAACTAAAAATATAAAAAATTTCATTTAAAGTTGTTGCTTTAAGCCTCAAGTCTTGGGACAACCCTACTTAATTATTCGCGGGCTCAAGTTACTAGGCTCAGCAGCTCAGCCCATGTCTGCCACCTAATTGGACAAAAATGATAGTTAAAAAGACTGCATATATGTGATACAGACATAGATGTTCTATATGGCTCATTTTAATACATTATTTCTACTTAAAAAATATCAACATGGTACAAATAGTTTTTTTTAAAAAAAAAATTCTAGCATATATAGTACTTCTTATACTTTGACATGTGAGAAAAATAATAAAATAAATATAGTTACTCCATCTCTTTTTTTCAAATAAAAATTATTTTATCTTTTTTAATTGATATTTTTTATATTATACAATGTTTTAAAAGTCGAAACCGCATTGATCGGCTTGTGTGTCAACTTGTCCAAAAAACAATCTGGTCAAACCCTTACAACCAAACTAGTTTAAGAACAGGCCTAAAAGAGAAAATTGAAAAAAGAAAATCAAGGTTGCACTGTCAAACTATTTGAACCATTCACGGGTTTACTTGACCAATTGATTGAATAATTGGAATGGTGAAATTTGATGGAATTTAAATTTTGAAATGGACTTTGATATGTTTGGAATGAATGAAATTTAAAATAGGATTTGAAAAGGAAAAAAATTCATCTTGAAATCCTTTGAAAAATGTTCAATTTCTTGGGAATTGGAATTAATAAAACTTGACAAAATATAGTTACAGCATTACCCTCCTTTTTTTTTAAAATAAGTTTCTTACTCACTACTTTGATAGAGGGCATCATTGTATACAAAATAATTTTCTTTACAATTACTCGTTAAACCAAACAAAAAAGATGGAATGCTTCTTTTAATTCCAATTAGTTATTGCCAAACACTAGAGGGGATTCTTAATCCTTTCCTTTGCCATTTTGAAATCCAATAACATAAGGGATTTGGTTTCAATTTACAGGAAGGGGTACTTTTTTTTCTCTAGGGTTTTTCATTCAAGTTCAGTCTCTCCTTCACGACTTCTCTCTTGCGCGTAGTTGCCCCACCACCATTCTCTGCGTTCTCTCTCTCTCTCTCTCTCTCTCTCTCTCTCTGCTCCTCAATTCTTTCTCTCCATTCGACTAAGGACCAATCGGCTGCACACAGCAACATTGTTCCCTTCACAATCCCGGATCCCCCACCTGTTGTCTCTGGCATCTACCAACTGCATATCCAGCCCCGATAGCTGTAGGTAAGTATTTTCATGATTTGAGACTCTGGATTCTGAAGTGTGCATTTTTTGAATATTAATTTTTACAAATTATCCATGTAAGAGAATAAGCTTTTTGACCCCTGACAGTGAAAACCCTCCCCTAATTAAATGAAAGCAATGGAAGTAAAGGATTAAAGTTTAAGCTATCTCACAACAAAAGGGCTCCAAGTTTTGTTTCATTTTCCCCCTCTTTTCTTGGCTCATACCATGTACAAAATGACAGTTCTATGAATCTGATACGCCTACTGGTACTATATGTTTTTCCCCTGTTTTGTAGTGGTGGTGTGTACTGTGTAGTTACATGATTATGTAATTGTTCTTTGTACTATTGTCATTACCTATGGTGGTGTCTGCAGTAGAAACACTAAATTCAGTAGTGTTGTATTTCATTCATGGGATTCAGCAGAAACAATAAATTTCAAGCCTTAACCAGAATACTGTTCGGTTTTTGGGTTCTTACTGGAGCTACAGACCTCGGTTTCAGGTGTTTTTTTGGCTTGCTGGAAAGCTAAGACGTAGGCCTAAAACTTTTATGAAGATCCCAAAACCCAGTTCAGCAGTTTTGAAGTTCAAACCTTAGCAGAAACGGAGAAGTCCGAATCTGTCCAGAAGTTTACTGCAGCCTAGACCCTGTTTCGGTTTTCAGCCTGTATTTGGAGTTCTAGAAGTCGGAATAAAGCAAGCCCAGGTGCGTTGAAAAACTGAGAACGAGATCTAAAACTTTTGTGAAGGGCCCAACTCCAAACTGTGTCGTTTTGATGCCCTAAATCCAGCTGGAAGACGGGTAATAAAGTCAGCCAATAATTCCGGATATCAGTTGTAGATATGGAGGAAATCTGTTTTAAAATGAAAAACAAGAATCGATTTTGGATGGATTGGCTATCAGCAACAGATATGTGAGTGGGGTTTTTTTTTGTTCCAATTTTTGCCTCCATCTGATGAAACGGTGAAACCCCATTCCCTCCAAAAGGTTTCCCCCAAAATTAGTGTCAGTCGGCTCTCTGGTCTCTACTCTTCAATCTCTCTATGTACTCTCTCCATCTTTCTATGCTCTCTCTCTCTTTCTCTCACTTGATCTCTCTGAAGCCATAAGATTTCGCCATCGTCCATTGCCTCCACCTGTCGAAGCTAAAGCCCTAACCCTTTCAACCCTCACCTAGCAGCCTCCTCATTGCCTCCACCTCTGCCGATGCAACAACATCTTCCTCCATCTCCACCGAAGCACAACATCTTCCTCCACTTCCACCCCCACCGGTACCACCATCTTCCACCATCGACCACTCGCACCCAATCTAAGGAAGGTTAGGTTTTCAGATTTTTTGTTAAATTTTTTTTATTTTCTGCATTTAATTTCTTCTTTTTTTTAATATTGGAGATGAATTTTGTGTTTAATTTTGTGTTGATAAATTTTGTATTGAATTTTTTTTGGGGAATATTGGAGAGGGGTTGATGTTATTGGGTGAGGGTGGAGGGTGGGGTAGTGGCTGCGAGAGGTGGTGGAGGGTGGGGCAGTGGTTATGGTTCTGCAGAAGATTCGTTGAGGTTATTATGGAAGTTTGGTCTTCTTGAAATACTTTTACCAATTCAAGTAAAAATTTGATTTTAAGGAAGGTATTGATTATTAGGAAGGTATTGATTTCTTCTTGTGTCATTAATTTACCAAAAAAAAAAAAAAGTTTTTGACATGTGACTTGTTAGAAAATTTTCAAAACAAATTTGCTTTAGTTTTTCAATACAAAACTTTCTGGTATTTTGAAATTATTTCTTAAAGAATAAAAGAAGGGATACATCAGAAAGACATGTCCATTGGAATAATTGGACACAATTGTTGACTCAAAAGTGATGCTGCCTTGATTCCTTTTTTTTCTCCTACCATCATATTCTCAATTCTAGTTCCGACATGATCCACTATATGCATATAGCTTAAATGGAAATTTGGATTATTAGACCTCCTCATGGTATGGTGTTGCCTTGAGAATTGGATTTGCATATTAACCTTGGTCACACCATTATCCAATATTTAAGTTGTTTGCCAATGCCGGTTTAAAATTGTGCATGTGGATATGATGTGTTGGATGACTATAGTATTGTGTTTATGTTTGTTGGGATGTAGTTGATATAATGCTTCCAGGATCCAATATATTTCAAATGGGATAATTGTGATTAGGGATGGTCAAACAAATGTTATAGCCTACCTTTCTACTGATTACATATTTAGTTTTGACACTTGAGTTTATCATTGTTTGTAAGTGCATGACCTGCTAAAATTGTATAATGAAATTGAGGTCCCTCCAGAACGCTTGTTGTTTAAAATACCTTTAACTTGGCAAGTGAGTATCTCAAGAGAAATGTCTATATTTGTTATATTAGAAATTGCTTGAAACATGAATGCTAGTAATTCTTCCTTTGTGGCTTGTAATGCTTTGCTTACTTAGGGAGTAGAGGCATCAAGGTTATTGGAATCTAAAGGCATACAGACTCACTTGACTTTTGTTTACAGGTACTTGTGTATTGGCAATTAGTAGTTTCTTAAAACCTGAAATATATTTCTTATCGTAACAAAGACCTAGTTTGGAATTCCAGTTATCAAGCCATAATTGATGTAATTGTTATGATCAAAATTAAGCTATTGTCAGTGTATTATATGCAGCAAATGTCAGAAAGAGGGAATTATATGTTAATGTATGGGTGTTAAGTTTTGACCCCTTAATTAAGTTATTGTCCATCATTATATGCAGTAAATGTAATTCAAAAAGAGAGTCATATGTTAATATACGGGTGTTAAATTTTGACCCCTTTAACCTGTCCTGGACACAATGGTGAGAAAAGAGAGAGAGTTCTTGTGATATGTCTCTTATGAAACATTGTCAACCTCAATACATCAATTGATTCATAAGAAATTGCATTAGATTCAAACCCCAAAGAGTTTTCAAGACTTGGTTTAGTTGAGTGACTTGTTCCCGCCACGCTCACTGCGATGGAGGTGCTTGTAGTTTAAGTGGAGGTATTCCCACTATCATGTTCTCCCGTGAGACTTGTGCCAATCTAACAATAGAAATGAGTAAAGTTTAGAAACCTATGCAAATTGAAATCGCATACCAAGAGTGGGATCGATACCGATGGTAACTAAAATTTGATCGAAAATCTTTTGGTGTTTGAAGGGTTATTTTGCTAATATCTAGGCAAACAATTGAATTGAAATTAAACCCAACAACTTGATTCTAACTAAAGCAATTTGACAATTATGAAAATTCTATTACAACAACTACAATTATGACTAATTTAACTTTTGATTTAACCGAAATTTCAAATGAAAACAAGTAAGGATATAACTTGATTAAAAAAGGGGTTTGGGTTTAAATGTTCCGATCTACCAATTCTAGCACGGAATTTGAAAGGGAGAATTTGGGTTAACTCAAATCAAGAACCATCCAAAGGCCCTTGTCTCGGAAAGTTTAGCTTTGAAAATTTATGAATCTCTAATTATTTTGGAATTAAGTTTTATCAACAGTTATGGGTTCTTTAGAAATAAATCACATGTTACTAACTATGATTATAGATCTAAGATTTCTACAACAATTAATTCCAATATAATTAGAAAAAAAATATGCAAAATAGATATTCAACAAGATTTAAGGACTCCCCTTTCATATTCTATGCCTTCCTTGGTAGATCTTCACATTTGTTCCCAAACAATGAGCTTAGCTTGAAGATTCCATGGTTGAAAGTTTTTCAAAGTGTAGAAACAACATCTTGACTTCAAATGAAAAGTGTATATATATTGAACTATAGCAAATGTGAAAGATTATACTTAAACAACATTAGAAATCTATCTAAACTCTTCCCAAAGTCCTAAATACAACAATGTAAAGTAAATCTAAGCAAAATACATGTTTTTCCTCTATTCTCCCTCTTTACTCGCGGTAGAAACCCTAAAATAAAACAAAACATAATACATCTTTTTCTTCGACTGCTGAGTTGTGGGGCAAATTTGCACTTATCATCTGAAGTGCGTCTTAAGACCGTCTGAATAGCGTCCGGACGCACCGTCCGGACGGTGAAATAACTGTTCAGAAGGTTATTTCACCGTTCGGATGGTCTTTAGACGTAGAATCTCAACTCTGTATTTCTTCGAACGGGAAAAGACGACTCTGTGATAGCGTAGAATGGGAAAAGACGACTCTAGAATGGCTTTGAACGGGAGAAATCAACTCTGGAACTCCGATCTCCGTCGTAGCGTCCGAACGCTAATTTGCTCGTCCGAATGCACCGTCCAAACGGTTGAACCGTCCGAACGGTTATTTATCCGTCCGAATGCACAGTCCGAACGGTGGAACCGTCTGAACGGTCTGTCCAGATGGACTTCTTCTCCTTAGGCCATTTTCACCATTTTATCACCAAAAACCTACAATACACATAGAAAACTACTTTAGATTAATTTATTGCTAAAAACCTATTCTAATATCCATATAGAAGCTAACAAATAACTAATTAGGGGATAAAGATTACACTTTTAGAGTGGAATCAACACCTCCTAACTTAGCTTTTGCTAGTCCCTAACAAAAATGTATTATAGAAAGGAGATAAATAAAGACAATAAAAGAAACAAAATATGCACAACCCACTCAAGATATCGATGGACGCATCTCAAACCTCAAACACATGTAGGAGTTTATGCAAAAATTCATACAGTAGAGAAGTTTGTGCGTGTGTGCTTGTTAAGCTAATGCTAAGCAACATATAAGGAACTCAATTATGCACTTCCGAACCATAAAGTTTTGATTTAATTCTCACCGGGCATACACTTGGAATGAAAGACCCATATGGTTCACACAATGATATGTTCAACAATGGAGTAAATGTACAAGGCAAAACAAGTGAACATATCCAAAACAAAGAACCGGACAACATGTATGGGTATCGCCTTTGGCATAACTTCATGAAAGCATGTTTATAGATGCGCGATGATTCAAAGAATTGACAAGATAAAACTTTTACTCTAATGAAAATTATAATGAAGCATTTTTGAAGGGATTAAGTAATTTGGAAGGCGAAGAGGTAAAGTAAGAATGATGAAAGGTAAGCACAAAACACATCACGTGTCTATGAGATGATGAAAAGATATCATTTCCAACTCCTCCCGTGTTATGTACCCAAAGATTCGAACAATAAATATTTTCAATTTTATAACTCCTTCCCTTTGATTTTGTTACCACTTTACATGATTCTCATTTTGCATTTTTTTTTCAATTCCATCATATACCCACTTCTTTTTCTTTTCTCTTATTCTGCTTCTTCTTCTATTTGGTTTTTTTTTTTTTGTTTAAACTTCTATATCTTCGTTTCCCAAACATAGAATAGAAAAGGGGTATGAAGTACCAAAAATTTCAATGATATCTGTCGAGAAAGAAGTTGGTAATAAATGAAATGATAAATAAGTTATATGGTGAAATAAAAAGGATAATGGCTATCAAGAAGGATATGGGCTTAGAATTACATAAAGATGCCAAATTATAATATTCCATAGAGTAAAAGTGTCAATGTCAAGATGAGAACTCATCTTATGAACCAAATACAAGCATAAAGAAGTTATTCAAGAGAAATGAGGGTGAAAAATCAATCCTTGAGTAAATGTAGACTCTCGAAAAGACGGTAAATGCTCTAAAGCTCACAAGGTGATAATCTTTACTAAGTATGAACGAAAATGCAAAGTAGAGTAGCAAAAATATGTTACAAAGCATAACTCAAGTGAAAAGTGTATAACTTTCTACCAATGCATGTATCAAGCACTTTCCATGGAGTTAAAAGTAAGACAACGAGTCCATCCCAAACTAAGTTGGGTCTTAATGTCAAAAACAGTGCTATAGTGCATAAAAAATGAGGAGTCAACACATCTATCGCAAAAGATAGCAAAGCATGCATAATAAGAGATGTAGTTAGATGCGTGAGAGAAATGAAGACTGATACTAATACCATACAATACCAAAATCCCCATCAAAATGGTATAAGCGAGTAACATAAACCACAATCTGAGAACACCTGTAGCTAAACAATCCAAAGATACAAGATAGATAACAAGGAGATACAAAAATAAATGATGTACAGTAAAGAAAGCTTAAACATAATCCACTATATCAATATAATAAACAAAACATGATGCAATGATATACTATGTGTGTACAAAAGGCATCAAAATTCTAGACTCTAATCAATCATCTCCATCATCATCTGGAGGTGGTGCAACAGCTGACCTAAGGGCCAAGACCTCAACGAATAACTCCCCTATGATCCTGGTTTGGCCTCGGGTCTGACCCTGAAGTGCGGTAATCTGCTCAGACTGGGCTCGGATCTGGCCCTCAAGTGTAGCAAAATGAGTTGCGTGGGCAGCCTCCAGCCTAGCAATATCAGCAGACTACTGTGCTGATCCCGCAGCTAACATGTCTAAGGTCTGCCGCATCTGCTCAAGCATCTACAATGCCAGATTGGGCATCGGTGGTGGCTGAAAGTGCTGCTACTGATGCTGATGAATATCTGGGTCGTACTGATCTGGGTCAACAAGGTTGTTCTACTCCTGCTACTGGAACTACTGCTGCTGTGGCTGTGGATGTGGCTGTGGCTGTGGATGTGGCTGTGGCTGGAACTGCTCCTACTGTTGCTGCAATTTGCGAGATCTCAATCCCCGCTGGATGGTAGATCTACCGATGGCCTCCCTCGACTGCGGGAGATGAGGCAATCCAATAGCAGGGGCCCTGAATGCAGTCTCAATCACCCGTGTCAAAAGAACCGTGAAGGGGATGGATCCCAGAGCACGCGGGTGCAAGCACTCCTTCGCTAAGGCCTTAAACTGAAATAACGGGAGATCTATGGTCCTACCCGTCCCAATAGCCCACAAAAGACTCGCCCTACCCTTCTTAACTTCAGAATGTCTAGCAATGGGGTAAACGGACTGACAGCAAAAGATGTACAAGGGAGCATAGATCGGGAGCAAAGAGATTACCGGTAGGTGCTTACGAATCCCCCAATCAGTGCTTGGGAAACAGACCTCATCGGCAATGACCCTAAAGTCATCTGGAGCTCCCCTAGATGGGAAACTATACTGAGGGTTTGCCACCATAGGCAGTCTATATATCTCCGTAAAAGTGCCGGGGGTGATCCCAATGTCATGCCCTCTAACCTAGGACATAATCTGCTCGTGTCCTGGAGTAATACAACAGGCTGACACATTTACCATAAACTCAGCGAGCATGGCAAAAATGGCCTCTCCCGTGAAGGAAGTGAGAGGGACCCAACCCCGGCTCTCAAAGATCTGTGCCTGCAAAAACCCGGGGTCCCTAAACTGATCTAAGTCCATCTAGCGCTCAAGTACTACGCCTCTCCTCATCCAAGTCTGGGTGAATGCCTCGAAGGCATCCTCTCACACAAAACGTGTGGTGTCATAGGCTGGGACTGGCTCAGCCTCAGTTGCGCTAGCCGGAAGGGCACCTGGGGCCCCTCTGCCTGCCATAATGACAAAACCCCGAAAAAGTCTCCTAGGTAAAGAATAAAATAAATGAGGAAAGGTACAGGAATACCTAGGAAAGCGTGAAACAAAGGGTGGAGGAGTCAAGGGTGCATACTCGAGCTCCGGCAAGGCTCTGCTATCGTCCAGTAGCTCTCAAAACACTCAAAAACTCTCCGTATGGCATCTATAGTGAGTCTGAACTCACTACGGATGCACCTATTTATAGGGCTGGCCAAGCATTTGACGCGTATCCGGATTGCGTTCGGACGCACCGTCCGAACGGGTTAAATGCGTCCGAACGGTAAAAAAGGCTTCTGAACGTAGCGTTCGATGGGCGTTTGGAAATCGTCCGAACGGGAAATAATTGCACCACGGCCCGTTCAAATTCACCGTCCGAACGGTAAAGTATGTGTTCGGACACACCGTCTGAACGGTAAATTCCCAAAAAAATTCGAAATTACTCAAGAAAAAACCCAAAAAACTCAAACCAACACACAAAAGCTAACTTCAACTACAAAAACTGCACAAGAACATAAGAAAAATGACCAAAATATATAGATTTACACAAAAATCGAGCTCGAAACAAGCTTGCCCCACCCTCCACTTAGGAGGTTGCATTGTCCTCAAAGCAACAACAACACGAAAGAGACCGGGACAACAACCATGGGAGGGCGGGAGCTCATAAGGGACAAGCATCAAGTCAAGATGGGTGGATTAATGAGATCCACACAATCTACCTCGCCTCGGAAGGACTCGAAGTAGGGCTTTAACCTTTGCCCATTGACTTTGAAAGATGTGCCATTCTTAAGATTTTGCACCTCACTAGCACCATAAGGAAAGATTTCCCTAATTTGGTAGGGGCCGGATCATTTACTCCTCAACTTTTCTGGAAAGAGATGTAATCGGAAATTGTAAAGAAGAACGTTTTGACCAACATGAAAAGATTTGCGATGAATGTGTTGGTCATGATGGACTTTTATTTTAGTCTTTGAAATTTTTGCATTTTCATATGCATCATTTCGTATTTCTTTTAGCTCATTTAATTGTAGCTTCCAATGGTTGCCGATTTCACCCAACCCCTCATTATATTGTCAAATAGCCCAATATGCCTTATGTTCGACCTCAACCGGGAGGTGACATACTTTTCTATACATAAGACGGTACGGGGAGGCACCTAGAATGGTTTTGTAAGCCATTCGATAGGCCCACAATGCATCAATTAAGTGCAAAGACCAATCCTTTTGAGACGGATTAACCGTCTTTTCCAAGATTGTCTTGATTTCACGGTTAGCTAATTCGACTTGACCTTATGTTTGGGGATGGTATGACAAACCAACCTTGTGAAAAATGCCGTACTTTCTTATGAGTATCCCTAATGGCTTATTATAGAAATGGGAGTCAGCATCACTTATGATGGCTCGAGGCATACTGAACCGAGAAAAAATATATTCTTTGAAAAATTTGACCACAACTTGGTGGTCATTGGTTCGTGCCGGTATTGCCTCTACCTATTTGGAAACATAATCAATGGCCACTAAGATGTAAGGATACCCAAAAGAACTAGGAAATGGACCCATGAAGTCTATGCCCCAACAATAAAAAACCTCCAAAACAAGGATTGAGTTAAGGGGCATCATGTGTTTCCTAGTAAGGCTCCCTAGCCTTTGACATCTATCACACGCTACACAAAATGAATACACATCTTTAAACATAGTCAGCCAATAGGGTCCACCTTGTAAAATTTTGGCCATGGTTTTCTTCGTTGAGAAATGACCCCCACATGCATGAGAATGACAAAATTTCATTACACTTTCAAATTCCTCATCCGGCACACATTGACGTACAACTTGATCCGAGCAATATTTGAACAAATAAGGCTCATCCCAAAAAAATTGTCTTACTAGCCTAAAGAATCGCCTCTTGTCCAATGCGGACCAATGAGAAGGAATGGCTTTTGTGGCCAAATAGTTGGCCACATCGGCATCCCACGGAGTTAAGGCTTAATTCAAGGCATTGCAAGACATGAGTTGCTCATCGGGGAAGGTCTCACAAATAGGAGAGTCATCTTTGGTAGGGTGCTCAAAAGGGAGGTGGGACAAATGATCCGTGATAACGTTTTCCACCCTCTTTTTGTCCCTAATTTCAAGATCAAACTCTTGAAGAAGGAGAATCTACCTAATTAATCGACGCTTTGCGTCTTGTTTGGACAAAAGGTATTTAAGTGCAGCGTGGTCGGTGAAAACTATCACATGAGACCCCACTAAATAAGAGCGAAACTTGTTCAAAGCAAACACAATAGCTAACAGTTTTTTCTCGGTGGTGGTATAATTTATTTGGGCCTCATTCAAAGTTTTGCTCTCATAATGGAGCACATGAGGTTTCTTCTCATTTCGTTGGCCTAACACGGCCCCCACAGCAAAGTCGTTAGCATCACACATTAATTCAAAGGGTAGGCTCCAATCCAAAGGTCGGATTATAGGAGTCGTAGTCAAATGATTTTTCAACTTATCAAAAGCTAGCTGACAAGACAGAGTCCACTCGAATGGAGTGTCTTTTGCCAAGAGGGCACATAGGGGCCTAGAAATGGAACTAAATGATTGAATGAAGTGCCAGTAAAAACCGGCATGCCCAAGGAAAGATCTCACATCTCTCACGTTCCTAGGGGCGGGTAGCTTTTGAATAAGCTCAACCTTGGCGGGATCTACCTCAATCTGCCTCTCGGAAATGATGTGGCCTAGAACTATACCATGTGTCACCATGAAGTGACACTTCTCCCAATTCAACACAAGATTGCTCTCCTCATAACGTTTTAGTACCGACTCTAAATTTTGAAAACATTGAGCAAAGTTGTCCCCATATACGGAAAAATCATCCATAAAGACCTCCAAAATTCGCTCCACCATATCACTAAAAATACTTATCATGCATCTCTGAAAGGTGGTGGGAGCATTGCATAACCCAAAGGGCATTCGCTTGTAAGCAAATGTGCCAAAGGGGCATGTAAATGTGGTTTTATCTTGGTCTTCCATGGCGATTTCCAATTGATTATATCCGGAATAACCATTAAGGAAACAATAGTAAACTCGTCCCGCTACTCGTTCCAAGACTTGGTCAAGGAAGGGAAGGGAAAAATGATCCTTGGTAGTAACGACATTCAAGCGACGGTAGTCTATACACATACGCCACCCGGTTTGGATTCGGGTAGGTATCAATTCATTGTTTTCATTTTCAACTACCGTCACCCCAAACTTTTTGGAGACAACTTGAGTGGGACTCACCCATTTAGAGTCGGCAATTGGGTATATAATACCCGCATCAAGAAGTTTTTATACTTCACCTCTCACAACTTCTTTCATAGTTGGGTTCAATCGGCATTGCATTTGGCGCACCGGCTTAGCTCCTTCCTCAAAATATATGCAATGAGTGCATACAAGAGGGCTAATGCCGTGCAAATCAGCGATTGTCCAACCTATGGCTTTCCGATGCTTATTGAGCACCTCCAACAAGCTCCTTTCTTGAGCCTCTGTGAGTGATGAAGATATCACTATGGGATAAGATTCACCTTTATCCAAAAATACATATTTAAGAGTAGAAGGCAAAGGCTTCTTATTGGGTGTAAGAGCCTCTAGTTCGGATGGTTGGGGCTTGGTAGGGTTAGGGGTCAAAGGTTCGAAAGTGGGGGTCCATTGACCCACCGCCATGATAGGACAAACTTCGAGACCACTACCCTCATTAAAAACATCCCCCTCTTCCTCATCTCCCAAGCAATTTAGACCCTCACTAAATGTCAACATTCTCTCCAAAGGGTCTTCTACCATTTGCCTCTCTAAGTGCTTTTGCACTATCGAGTCAAGAAGATTCACCTCTCGGACGTCCTCTAAATCCGCCGGTTGTTTGCCTGTGTTAAACATCTTAAGTTGAACGGACATGTTTCCAAAAGACGACTTCAAGAGACCCCCTCGCATATGGATAATGGCATCACATGTGGCTAGAAAGGGTCGGCCCAAAATGATAGGAATGTGGTTCCGGGCATGGGGATCTACAACCGGTTGGGTATCTAAGACTACAAAATCGGCTGGGTAATAAAACTTATCAACTTTCACTAAGACATCCTCAACTATTCCCCTAGGGACTTTGATCGATCGGTCTGCCAACTGGAGTGTGATCCTCGTAGGTTTTAACTCACCTAGCCCCAATTGCTCTTACACCGAGTATTGAAATAGGTTCACACTCGACCCCAAGTCTAGAAGGCACCCCTCTATCCTATGGTCTCCTATGACACAAGTCACGGAAGAACAACCGGGATTTTTGTACTTTGGTGGGGTTTTGACTTGGACTACGAAATGGACATCCTTAGCAAGAAAGGCATTCTCCTTCACATTTAATCTCCTATTAACAGTACATAAATCCTTAAGGAATTTAGCATAAAAGGGCACTTGTTTAATGGCTTCAAGGAGAGGTAGATTTATTTTGACTTGCTTGAAAGTCTCATAAATCTTCGAACTTAATTGATTCTTGGGTTTAACTAACCGGTGAGGAAATGGAGCGTGAGCCAAGATCTCACGTTCATCTCTCAAAACTTCCTCACCATTGGGCATAGACCCACTCGGCTCTTTCTTCTCACAATTCCCTTCCTCTTTTTTTTCTCTCTCATTTTTTTCTTTCTCACTCCCCTCCTCCTTTTCACTTGGCACTCTCTCAACCTCTTTTTCTTTTCTAGGCTCTTCCTCATTAACGCCCAAACCTTCATCTACCTTAGACACTTTTACGCCCCCTTAGGGTTCCTAGGAAGGATGGTCTTGTCAATAGCTTTACCACTCCTCAAAGTGGTAATGGCCGAAACATTCTCGTGGCTAGTTGATGGTTGGGCTAAGGTTTCGGTGGAATGCACTTGCCTAAATGGATTGGGTTGATCCCTCAATCGCGGGTTATAAGTATTGGAGTAGGGGTTTCCCCCACCTCGATTGTATTGCCTAATAGCATTGGCTTGGCCATACAAGGCTTGGCCATGCAAGACGTGGTGTCATGCTCTTTGGTCTCACAAACCGCACAACACATTCCCTTAGGCTCTTCACTCCCCACCGAACTTACGTTCTTAAACTCTAGAGCTTCTAATTTTCTCGCCATGGTAGTAAGCCTAGCATTCATATCATTAACTTCTTTCAATTGATATTTCGCCCCTTACGTGTTTGGTCTACCTTCGGGATTTTGGATCCCGGTGGTCGCCCAATCCCGAGCCAAATTAGCGAGGTAGTCAAAGTATGAATAAGTTTTGTGAGGTTGCTTATCCATAAATATTCCCACGCACATAGTCTCAATGAATTGTTTGAGTTGGGGTGTTAAAGAAGGGTAAAAGATGTTGATAATGTGCCATTCGGCAAAGCCATGGTGTGGGCAAGAAACTAAAAGTTCTTTAAACCACTCCCAACACTGAAAAAATGATTCTCCCAACATTTGAGAAAATTGTGAAATTTGGCGTCTAAGCGCCTTCGTTTTATTTTCTGAAAATTTTTTTTTCAAAAACTCTCCTTGCAGAGTTTGCCAAGAGTGGATAGAAAGTGGTCTCAAAGAATTGAACCACGTCTTGGCGGTATCCTTTAAACAAAATGGAAAAATTTTAAGAAAAAAGATTTCTCGTGGACACAAGTTGTCCATCACTAAGGAGCATGCATCCTCAAATTCCTTGATGAAGGCGTAAGGCCTTTCCGAATTAACTCCGTGGAATTAAGGAAGCAATTGCATCATGCCTGGCCTTATGTTCAAAGCGGCATAGTGGGGTAGAATAACAAGGCAAGAACTTGGTGCTTGCCGCGGTGGGTTCAAGAAATCCCTCACTCGGAATTGGGGAGCTTCCATGTCCCCATGGTTGCTCGCATTTTCCATGTTCTCAACCCCTAAACCATGGGTCGGATGTAAAGGAGGTTGTTGTGGCAATCCACCCATCAGTGGGTTTGGCAAAACATTAGGATTAGGTGGAGCAACATTAGGTAGCCTACCTTTATTGTTTATGTCATCCATAGGAGTTGCACCTAGGTCGACTATTAATGAAATTCCGGGACAAGGTGTGTTAGCCGGTGATGGTGGGTCGACTCGTAAAAGGCGTCTATTGTCAATTCGTGGCCACTAGGACATGCAAATGAAATGCACAAATAGTATGCCTCAATCCTAGTCAACACATCATACACAAACAATATATATGCCGAACAATGGCTTTTCAACTCCAATCTCCCACTCCACGTGCTTAATTTCCACCGATTAGCAAATAAAGCGCACACTACCTAACTCCTCTAATGCTCCTAACAATATGCAATGTTACTAGTTAATCAAACAAAAGAAACTATTGAAAAGAAAGAAATAAAAATCCTAACATGGTATCCACATTGAGTTTGAAGAAATTACCTAGGCCCGAAGCCGTAGATGCTTCCCTCGTAGGTGGGTGATCAATTCCCACCTTGTTTTTATGATTTGCAATTTTTTTTTTTTCATTTTCGCACATTGCTCGTTCCTTCAAGTCCCTGGCAACGGCGCCAAAACTTGACTTGCTACTGCCACGCTCACCGCCATGGAGGTGCTTGTAGTTTAAGTGGGGGTATTCCCACTATTGTGTTCTCCCGTGAGACTTGCGCCAATCTAGCAATAGATTCGAGTAAAGTTTAGAAACCTATGCAAATTGAAATCGCATACCAAAAGTGGGATCGATACCTATGGTAACTAAAATTTGACCGAAAATCTTTTGGTGTTTGAAGGGTTGTTTTGCTAATATCTAGGCAAACAATTGAATTGAAATTAAACCCAACAACTTGATTCTACCTAAAGCAATTTGACAATTATGGAAATTCTACTGCAACAACCACAATTATGACTAAATTAACTTTTGATTTAATCGAAATTTCAAATGAAAACAAGTAATGATTTAACTTGATTAAAAAGGGAGTTTGGGTTCAAATGTTCTAATCTACCAATTTTAGCACGAAATTTGAAAGGGAGAATTTGGGTTAACTCAAATAAAAAACCGTCCAAAGGCCCTTGTCTTGGAAAGTTTAGCTTTGAAAATTTATGGATCTCTAATTATTTTGGAATTAAGTTTTATCACCATTCATGGGTTATTTAGAAATAAATCACATGTTACTAACTATGATTATAGATCTAAGATTTTTACAACAATTAATTCTAATATAATTAGAGAAAAATATACAAAATAGATATTCAACAAGATTTAAGGACTCCCCTTTCATTTTCTATGCCTTTCTTGGTAGATCTTCATATTTGTTCCCAAACAATGAGCTTAGCTTGAAGATTCCATGGTTGAAAGCTTTCCGAAGTGTAGAAACAATATCTTGACTTCAAATCAAAAGTGTATACATATATATTGAACTATAGCAAATGTGAAAGATTACACTTAAACAAAACTAGAAATCTATCTAAACTCTTCCCAAAGTCCTAAATACAACAATGTAAAGTAAATCTAAACACAATACATGTTTTTCCCCTATTCTCCCTCTTTACCCTCGGCAGAAACCCTAAAATAAAACAAAACATAATACATCTTTTTCTTCGACTACTGGGTTGTATGGCAAATTTGCGTTCACCAACTGAAGTGCATCTTAAGACTATTTGAATAGCGTCCGGACGCACCATCCGGAAGGTGGAATAACTGTTCGGATGGTTATTTCACCATTCAGACGGTCTTCAGACGTATAATCTTAGCTCTGTATTTCTTCGAACAGGAAAAGACGACTCTGTGATAGCTTAGAACGAGAAAAGATGACTTTGGAATGGCTTTCAACGGGAAAAATCGACTCTGGAATTCTGATCTCCGTTGTAGCATCCGAACGCTAATTCGCTCGTTCGAACGCACCGTCCAAACGGTTGAACCGTCTGAATGGTTATTTATCCGTCCGAACGCACAGTTTGAACGGTGAAACTGTCCGGACGAACTTCTTCTCCTTAGGCCATTTTCACCATTTTACCACCAAAAACCTACAATACACATAGAAAACCACTTTAGATCAATTTATTACTAAAAACCTATTCTAATACCCATAAGGAGGCTAACAAACAACTAATTAGGGGACAAAGATTACACTTTTAGAGTGGAATCATTGAGTTGGGCATGTAATTGGACTACATTACTCATTTTTTCCACTTTAAAGGTTCATTGATTGACATACTTGACATTCTTATTGTCACGGTATTTATGTTCTTTTATGGTTTGGATTTAGAAACCATTTGCTTCTTCTTACTTCTTCAAGTCACTAGTTTCTGATCATGTATAATACCCATTATTAGGTCTCTCATTTGATGTGATCACTGCCCAATCTGCAACAATCTATCTTTTTATTCTCATAAAGCCATGATTAGAGAACAACAAGCCTCTTTTTAGCAGCTTTAAGTAGTGTAAATGAGTAACAATGTGCTTCTGTAGCATGGGGAGCTCTGTCTAAATGGGCCAACATTCACTGGCATGAAGTTTATGTGATTTTTGGACAAATGAGTCTGGGTGCTTGTTTGCATCAGATATTTTTTGCTCTAAAAAAAATGTTTCCACCTTTTCCATTGTAGGTCTTCTAGGGCTTTTTACTTCTTTCATTTTTTATTTTTTTTATTTTGGGTTGGCAGGAGTTGGGGGGGGGGGGGGTGTTATACACCTATCAGGGGAGCCTTTTATGCCCAAGAATATATGCCATTAAAATCAGCATGGTACTTTAATGAGGTAGTGTACTATAATCTCAGCCATATTTGATGTTCACTGTATTAATCAGGCAATATAGTGAATGATTTGCTTTGCTGGTATAACAACCTAGGATGACTTCTTGTCTTGAAAAATTTGTCACTTGAGGGTATGTTCTAGCAAGATTGATCTGACAACATGCCCTTGTACTGCTTTAGTTCTCATATTTAAAAATATTTCCCCTCCATGATGTATCATCTAGTTGTTCAAGTGATTTATATGTAACGTTCATTCTGTCGATTCTGATGTGTGCCTATGTCTTATGTGTCTGGCAACGGGTTCGTATTTGGCTTCACTTAATGTTTCCCTTTTTAAACTTTCATGAAACAAACATATTCTTCACATCATGTTATGAAAGAGAATGAGTGATTATCCTATCTTATCCCTCTCTTTTCCGTTGCTTTAGTAAGTTTCCAAAGGGCAGTGATTTCTCCAAAATCTCTACATATATTGCAATATGATGAGTCTAAGTTATAACAGAAAATATAGTTATAATTGAATTTTAACTATTTTAAGTGCATTTTACCTCTTTTGTTATGAGACCAACATATACTGAGCAAGAAAAAAAATCAAATATTGTATTGGACCAAACTAGAGAGAATACCAAAGGCTGTTACATTTTCGGATTCTGCAGGCAGCTTTGACACTCTTTAGCAAAATAACCATATCTCTCCACAATCAAGCAAATTATGCTTTGGTTTTTTTTATTAGAAAGTAGATTCATAGGACTTTCCAATCATGTAAGATTTGCATGCTAATTTACTTCTAGTAGATTCAGATTTCATTCTAAAGTAGAAATAACTTGGGATTCCTTATGATATGCAATAAGGTTAAATTTGTCTCATGGAGCATGTCGGTTTGTTTAGGATTCTATTTTGAAGATTTGAATACTCTGTTATCCATAACAAATGTCAAATTATTCATTCTTGAATAGGCAGTTCAAATTCTAATATAAAGCCTCTGCACTGGTCCTTTTGTTTTGTTTTGTTTTATGTGCAGATAGTTGTTCGAGCGACGATAAGCAGCTTTGGTTGGACTGAGATTGATGGAGTTTTAGGAGTCGAACTTTAAATGATTTTTTTTTGGTTGCTTATCTCTTTTTGTGCTCCTTGGAGAGAATGGAGCATTACTTTGTTTGTCTTTTATAGTCGTTGGAGGGAATGCTGTATTGGATGGGAAAAAGTTTAAATTTGAAATTTTTTCAATATTTTTGTTTCTATGTACTCACTCAGGTCTTGTTTTTGTGGATTTGAACTTGTGATATTACAAATATATGTAAACATCATTCATACTTTATGGGAGCCATCTTGCAGCTTGGTTATTTATTTATTTATTAATCATACGTACAGAAGTTTAATCAGGTTGTCAAAGTACAAGGAATATAAAAATTTAAAAAAATTAGTAGCATGCTACTTTTAATAAATAAATAAATCATATTCCAAATATGAATGGTGCATTTTTAGCGAGGAAAAAAAATAGTTTTAGCAACAAATATAGTATGTCGCAATGATGTATGTTAGTTTTTTCAAATCCATTTTAGTGAGGAGATATATTGTTGCTAAAGATGATATTTAGTAACGAGAACACCTTGTCACTAAAGTTTTTAACATTTTTGCAATGATATCCTAGTTACTAAAGCTCGTCTTTTAAACTTATGAAAAATACTTTTAGCGAGGAAAATAAGGCTTTTAGCGTCAAATTGTTTTACGCTTTAGCAAGGACTTCATATTGTCGCAAAAGTAAAAAGTTTTGGTATCAAAGCGATTTTCTTGCTAAAAGTATACTTTTGGCAAGAAATTGAATGTTCGTCGCAAATGAGAATTGGAGACGACCCTTTAACAACAGAATGACGGTGCGTAAAAATCCTCACAAAAACTCTTTAGCGAGGAATATTTGATATTCAGCGAGGAATGCTTTCCTCGCTAAAAGCTATATTTCTTGTAGTTAATGATGGTTGTGCAAGTAATGTTCTAGCATGTTGGACAATGTGAAAGTAATGATGGTCAATGAAGAAAGGAACCTTTTTTTTATTGCCAATTTATTATATAAATAATATTTAAATTTAAAATTAATATATAGTCGGGTCAGGCCAGGCCGGGGTAAACTACAAAAGTAAATCCCAAGCTCGGCCCGAAAAATAATCGCACTTTAAAATTCAGCCTAACCCGATCACATAGGCCTATATATCGATCGCAATCCCTTAAAAAATTGGGGTCGGGCTAGGCGGGTTTCGCGGGCTGCCAAGCTTGTGTCCGCCCCTACTACAATCCCAACAAAAAGCGAAGGAGAGAAACTTATGCTTTGAAACCTAGTACAAACTCTCATAGCAACAACAATGAAGGATCAAGAGATTTAACCCCATCACTACAATGAAGGAAACTATAACAGTTAATGCTATAACTATCCCAATACACGTATGTAGATATATATATATATATATATATATATATATATATATATGTATATGTATATGTGTATATATGTGTGTGCGTGCATGTATAACATTATCACTGCAATTGGTGCTCTTAGCCCTCTCCTCTTTACAGTTTTTGTCCTACCATCATTACCATGCTCATCGCTACCGCAGCCATAACAACCCCTTTCTCCAACACTTAACCCAAGTTCCCTCCTTTACCATGGGCACTCAAAGCCAGATGGCCAATTGAAAACAGCAAATAAACCACCATTGATGTAATCATTTTCTATCGAGCTGACCAAGACGTAACGACTCTACACATGATAACATAAAGTGAACACCACATTATCTTTGGAAATATTTGTTGATGGTAGTGAATGGGTGTGAACCCAAATATCGATAATCGTTGGCTGAAGGTGATTACACTCCAAAAGTATAATCTCAATCCTTTGATTAGTGGATTGTTAGCTCTAGTTTATGTATTAGATTAGTGTTTTATCCTTAAATTGTCCTAAACATTAATTGTAGAAGAAAGGGCTAAAAAGTGAAGCACCGAGCGATCGGCAATCTCATTAAGCGCTTGAATTTCAAAAGAATGCACCAATTGCTAGATTCTATAAGCCATTTTAGCCGTTTGATTAAGGAGTGCTAAACTTCAGAGAGCTGGTTTCATCGTTCCAATCAGGAGCTCTATTCGAGCGCTCGGCCGAGCAATTGCCTTCTTGGGCGAGCACTGACTTGATCGGAGTCTTGTTTTTTATCCGACATATAAAAGGTTGTTTTAGGCTTTTGTTTTAGCCTATCTGTCATTTTGGTACTTAGATATTTTAAAGATATTGTAATAAGAGTCATTCTAGAGAGAGAGAATAGATTATCCTTTATTTTCTTGTACTTTCCTTGCAACCAAACACTAGAATTTCATTGAAGTAAAGTTGGATCTATCCTTCATGCTTTATATGATGGAATCAAGTAGCTAACTTCCCATTTGGATGCAATTGTGAAGATTTACCAAGAATCTTCAAAGATTTCTATGGAGGTATATGAATTTCATTGAACTATCTTAAGGTTTCTACAATTCTTCTTAATTGAGTTCTAGATTCATTTGAAAACCTATGTTTATAACCTAATTTGATAACTTCTATGTACAATTCTTCATTGGTATAGGTTGTTGAAATTATTTTCAAAATATATAATATATGTAGTAGTTTTAGGGTTTTTCCATTTTGGTTTTGACTAGTTTTGAAGAAAGTCTTTATTGCCTTATTAAATGAATCCCACATCGAAAAGTGAGAAGTTTTGTAAGGCATTTATAAATGCCAACAACTTTCTATGTATTGCTTTAGAGCAATGATTGGGTGTAGCACTCAAGTGTGAGCATGTGTGCCAAGCCACATGTGCGCCACGCGCACGTCTCGCGTGGCGCAATGTGGCGCTTTAGTGGCGCACTTGGCACTTGGACACGTGGCACGTGCGTGTGTGGCGTGTGATCAAGACCATTGATTTTTGTCAATCATGATGATCAACGATCGGATAGCTAATACATAAGCAAAAAAGATCGTATGGTGAGAACCACACCTGATCATAGAGGTGTGATGTATGATATGATCAAATAATAAATTGATGTGATCTACACCGTTAGATTAAGAAATGAGCGATCCGACGGCTGTGTTTAAACCTGCAAGTGACTGTTAGAAATCAGTTATTATTTTAATTCTAACAGTCATGTCTGGTCCAAAAAGACACCAAAATGTCTATAAAAACATGGCAAATTCGCAGACAAAAATATATAATTTTTTCTACAACTTCTCTATGTATTGAAAGACAATACAGTTCTTGATTCTTTTCTAATTTTATTATTTATCATCTCTGAAGTCTGTTTCTGCAGAAATAGACATTCAGATTCTTGGCAGACTTGATAATCAGAGGGTATTCGGGTCTGATTTCGTGTGTGCAACACGCAGTCAGAATTACAGATTTTTCTGGGCTCCATTGTATCTTGGAGGCGATTCGCCATTAACCCGGTGCACACCAGATTCTGAGAATTGGTGGGGGCGAATATCGTCTTAAGGAAAGCGATATTAATCGTGCCTTGGATGCGATTATTCATCTTCTTCTTTCTTTTACCGATTTCTGAACTAACAGATTGTACAAGTTTAAGTTTTGAATCTATGATTCTAACAATTGATTATAATTCTAATCTCAATAAAGTGTGAATTAAAGGTTTTATAGTCTAAATCCTCCGAATCAAGGATCCATACAATGATATTTTATTTGAGTTAACAAATCTTCCATTGAAATGTTTGTTGAACTTGGTAGATTGGATCAATTGTATTCAAATCATTTTTAATTGTTTTTAAATCTCATTTGATTACTTGCCTAGTTGTTAATTGTTTTCAATTCTATTGTATTAGTAGCTTAATAAACAATTCTCAAACACCTAAAGATTTTTGGTTTACTTTTGGTTCAATTTGATTTCATTTGCAATTCAATTTAGGATACCTTAGTGTTAGTTGAGTGCTATAGGATATATTTGCCTCAATCTTTGAAGAAAATCGACTCTGGTATTCACAAAATTTATACTTCAATTGCGACACTCGTTCTTTTGCAGGAGTTTATTATACAAGGATTTTAAGAAGCGATTCAGAAGGCAGATGTGGTCCGAATTGAATCAACTTCCGAGCCAATATTGGAGTCTAAATTAGGTATGGAGGCTGAAGAGAGTAAATATTGCCAATTGTGGAAGGAAGAATGAATTGGCATAGCATAAGGTGGTTTAGTCAAATGCATTCGTGGGTTCGAATTGGTTTTGAGATTAGATTGATTGACAGTAAAAAGAGGAGTTAAAGTTGATAAATTTGACGTCGACGATGACTGACCTCCATTACCGAAAGACCCTGAACCTCATTAGTTCATTTATGAAGAAAATGATCTAGTCAACTGGTCCAAAACACAAAAGAATTTGTACCAATAAAGCTATTATTAAGAACAAGAAATCAAACAGGTTAAGACAAAGAACGATGAAGAACAATGTAATTAAACAACACACACATGACTATCATCAACAACGAGATATATGAACAGTATATGCAATTGATGGTGGTGGATGGGTGGAGTGAGCGGGTTTAAGGGTCAGGGAGTTGGGGTTGTAGTTGGATGGGTGGTGGAGGTGGTTGGGGAAGGAGAGGAAAAGAGTGGGTGGAAGAGAGAACAGAGGGGAGAGGGAGAGAAGAGAGAGTTCAATTGAGTGATTTTACTATTTTACCCCTCACATGCTTGGCATGTGGTCAATTTCCGTCTATTTGGTTAAGGACCGTTTTCTATTGGACTTATTAATTAAGTGCCAATTACAAAATTAAAGGATATGTTTACTGAGATTAAAACTATAAGGACGAAATCAAGACTAGGCCCAAAGTTCGGGGAGTAGTGGTGTAATTAGTCTTATTTTATTTTTATAAGTAATCAAACAACAAAAATATTTTTTTACAACGACCTGTTTGTTTTCTTTCCATTTTCCTAATCTGACTAAATAAAATAAAATATTAATTGTTGTAATCTATTTGTTCAAGATTCAAACATAACGTAAATGGTGATATCATCATGTATTTGATCGTTAAGTTAATATGCACGGTCCCAAATAAAACCCTAAACAATCTCAAAATATTTCTGGCGGTGTCTTTTGGTTCAAATAGCTACATATAATTGAAAAAAATACAATATATAGTTATTTTTGTGGTTACAATACAAATAGTCAATGACAAAGTTTTCATTCTAGCTAATTCAACTGAATATGAAGTCTAGCAGGCCATCACAATCGTCACCAATTGAATATCAAAGTGAAAGTTTTCAAATAAAAGATAAGTCTTTATGAATTGGTAAGCAGCATCATGTTCTTGAATTCCTCGAAATCAAGCACCCCATCAGAGTTTGCATCATACGCGTCGATCATACTCTTACAATCTCGGCCAGAATGCTCGTTCCACAACCCTAATCGTGACAACACGCTTTGAATCTCCTCGCTTGAAATGAAACCATCGCCGTTCAAATCGTACACTTTGAAAGCCTTAGCAAGATCGCTCTCCACGTTGTTATTCTCCTCGCTTGCTATGCTCTGATCACCAATGTTCTGCTTAATGATAATGTCGAAAAAGAACAAGAAGTCGAGATGGTCAAGGCTTTTTTTGCCCACTAATAACTCGAGCTCATCTGGGCTTGTATGGACTCCAATTCTTTCGAGAAGCCACTTGAGTTCGTCGAGGCTCACAAAGCCATCACCATTTTTGTCTAGCTTCTCGAAAGCCCGGTGCAAATCATTGGTGTTAAGAGGAGACATGTTGGTGCAAAGCTATCAAAAAGAATAAGCAAATATGTCTCTGATTTGCAAATCTTTCGTGTTAAGAGGAGACATTCTACAAAGAGCTGGAATAAGGGTATATATAGAAGAGCTATAGGAAGTCTACGTTGTCCTTGCCCTCTACGGTTGAATTAACAAAATGACAAATGCAGAATATTATGAACGCTATTCACTTTGTTAACACTAACCTTAAACCCAAAATCCTCAAACCTACTCTGCCGGCCATGACTTCGTCCTTATGCTTCTTTGAATCTTCCTTTTTTGAAGTATCATTGAACACTACAAAAACTTTCATGGAATTTATCGTTTTTACATTTGGACCAGACTTATGACCAATTGGCCATCAACAAAACCATTAACTTTAACAATGGCTATTTTTTAATCTAGTTAGGTACTATAGATGTTACAAAAATAATGGTCAACATGAACTTCGCCATTTAAAACGGTAAAAGAAAAAGTTATTTAATTTCCATGATTCTAGTTCATCAACTTATACCACTTTTAACTGTCAATGCAACCTCATCCAACTTGATAGCAACCGAACGTTAACCCCAAAAAAATTTCTTACAATGGCAATTTTTCTCAGAAGTTTGTACTTTTCAATGTAATTTAATATTCAAATAGATAATTGTTGACAATAATCTTACAACTTCTTAGATTAGTTATTCGATTAGTCCCAAGATGGATGAAATGACTAAATTGAGGAGTAGATCGAGGTTGTAAATTTGAGTCATCTTTCTTGTAAATTTGAGGTTGTAAATTAATTAGGTATTACTTATTCCCATCACCCCCTTCTTCATCCCATAGCATTACTTATCCCCATAATCCTATCTCACAAACAAACGAGGCAGACTTTATCAACTAAAGTAGTTGATACTTTCAAAAGGTCGTGTTTTAGTTTTTTAATATTCTCTTCATTACTCTAATTATAATCTTCCTCTCATATCATCAATAGATTCAATGCCATATATCCACTCCAAACTGTCTGTTTCAAGTTCCAATATCTCCAAAGCTGTTATTATAAACTTTGCGCAGAATTATCACCCAATTGACCATTAGCAGTGGCAGACCCAAAAATTTTACATGGGGCCAACATAAAATTCTTTTTAAGTAGCACGGACAACTCAAATTTAAGTATTACAATGGAAAACAAATGCTGAAATGAGTAAAAAAACCTGAAAAAACTTTTGGGAAGGGTACAAGCTAAAATTTATTGTGTTTTAGTGGAGTTAATGTATTATTATTATTATTATTTTTATCACAGATACTCAAAAATATGTAGGATCTAAGAAAAATTTTCTATACTTTGAAGGGGCAAGGTAATATCTTTCAAATTTTGGGAAGGCCAAAATACTATTTCTTGTTCTAAATACCTAAAATATACAGTATGTTAATGGAATTTTTGGAAACTTAAAGTTGGCTGTGGCCCTAGCCCTCCATATGACCGTCCGCCACTGACCATCAGGGGGTGGCAGTGACGGTGCATGACCATGGCGGTGGTGGTGGCGGTTGCTGTGGCGGTGGTGAAGTTAAAGACAAATGGTGACTGAAGACCATGGAACCGCTCGATACATGAAGATATTCCAGCATCGGAACAACTGACCATCACAATCATAAAAGAAAATGAATAAATAAACCCAGTCTTCTATCATTTTTCTCCTCTATATGTAGAAAAAATGAAAGTATGTCTAGTTCTAACCACCCTAAACCATAATGTAATTAGGTTGATTTTGATGTTAGGATAGAGAATACTGGTCAATGTCAATTTCCCACCACACCCTACATTGCGCATATTTACAAATCACAAGTCTCTCCAAGAAGGTCAGCCGACTAATTGCAAGGAATATAGGCCATGAACTTCACAGCCATCAAATTCAACTACTTTTGACTTTCAATGCCAATACCATCTCGTGTTACACAACTCAGGCCTATTAGCAGAAGACAAAAAAGAAAATTCAAATGTGTATGCCACATAACACTAGTTAGAGTCGAAGGCCTCTAAAGTTTTGTTTGAATTTTAAATTTGTCAAATGAAAGGAAATTTAACCAAATAGAAGAAAGAAATTTACCTGTTTTCACGTCATTTTCCTTTTTTTTTTTTTGTTTATCTTTTCATTTTCCTTCTTCTTTCCTCCACAAATTCAAAATAAAAAGATAATGTAAATGGTGATGTCATGTATTTGTCCATCAAATTATTATGCAATAAAAGATAAAGGTACCATTGTATTTCATCAGATAATTAATGAATCCAACATTACCGAGCTTGTGCCAAGTCTGAAATTGTTGACTCAACCTTAGTCTTGAGTTATAATTGAAACCAATTTAAACAAAATATGGGCGCAATCTTTATATGTCTCATTAGTTTCCGAAAAGAAGGGCTATAACCTGACAATTTTCTGCCTGCAAATGATCAATGACTGCTAAAATACATAATGAGCTAGTTTGTATTATTTTGATAACAACAAAACAATTATTGACATAATTGACTTACCCATAAACAGTCTTGGAAATATTCCTGGCATTATCTTCTAGTTCAAATCAATTTTTTTAATAATAAACAATACAATACATATTTATTTGTACACTTCCAATACAAACAATATAATCAACAGCAAAGTTTTCATTCTAGCGAATTCCACTTAATATAAAGTCCAGCAGGCCATCACAATCATCACCAATTTAATACCACGGTGACACTTTTCAAATAGAAGAAATGTCTTGAGAATTGGTAAGCAGCATCATGTTCTTGAATTCTTCAAAATCAAGCACCCCATTAGAGTTTGTGTCATACACGTTAATCATGTTCTTACAATCTCGGCGTGAATACTCGTTCCATAACCCTAATCGCGACTACATGCTCTGAAGCTCCTCACTGGAAATGAAACCATTGCCATTCAAATCGTACACCTTGAAAGCCTTAGCAAGATCACTTTCCAAGTTGTTATCCTCCTCGCCAGCCACTTCATTCTGATCACCAATGTTCTGCTTAATTATAGTGTCGAAAAAGAACAAGAAGTCAAGAAGGTCGAGGCTTGTTTTCCTCACTAACGACTCGAGCTCCTCTGGGCTAGTGTGGACCCCAATTTTTTCGTGAAGCCATTTGAGTTCGTCGGGGCTCACAAAGCAATCACCATTTCTATCTAGCTTCTCAAAAATCCGGTGCAAATCATTGGTGTTAAGAGGAGATGTGTGTTGAAAATATTTTCAAAATATATAATATATATAGTAGTTTTGAAATTTTTCAAAATGGTTTTGACTAGTTTTGAAAAAAGTCTTTATTGTTTTATTTAATGAATCCCACATTGGAAAGTGAGAAGTTTGGTAAGGCATCTATAAATACCAACAACTTTCTACATATTGCTTTAGAGCAATGATTGGATGTAGCACTCAAGTGAGAGCATGTGTGCCAAGCCACATGTGTGCCACACGCACGTTTCGTGTGCGAGTCGCATAGCGCAATGTGATACTTTAATTGCGCACTTGGCATTTGGACACGTGTGGCGTGTGATCAAGACCATTGATTTTTGTCAATCATGATAATCAACGATCGGATAGCTAATACATAAGCAAAAAGGAACGTATGGTGAGAATCACATCTGATCATAAATGTGTGATGAATGATCTGATCAAACAATGAATAAGTGTGATCTACACCATTATGTTAGACAGGGGCGACCCAACGGTTGTGTTTAAACCTGCAAGTGACTGTTAAAAATCAGTTATTATTTGAATTCTAACAGTCATGTCTAGTCCAAAAAGACACCAAAATGTCTATAAAAACATGGCAGATTCGCAGACAATATTTACATATTTTTCTTGCAACTTCTCTCTATATTAAAAGTCATTATAATTCTTGATTCTTTCTAGCTTTTGTTGTTGATCATCTTTGAAGTCTGTTTCTGTATAAATAGACATTCAGATTCTTGGCAGGCTTAATAATCAGAGGGTATTCGGGTCTAATTTTGTGTGTGCAACACGTAGTCAGAATTACAGATTTTCTGAGCTCCATTGTATCCTGGAGGCGATTCGCCATTAACCTGGTGTATACTAGATTTTGAGAATTAGTGAGGGCGAATATCGTCTTAAAGAAAACAATATTAATCGTGCCTTAAATGTGATTATTCATCTTCTTCTATCTTTTATAAATTTCTGCACTAATAACATGTTGATGCAAAGCTATAAAAGATAACAAGAAAATATGTTGTACCCACACATTCTACAAAGAGCTGGAATAACGTTTATAGAGGGAGAGAGCTAGAGGAAGTCTGCATTGTCCTTTCCCTGTACGGTTGAATTAATTAACAAAAGGACTTAGACAGAATATTATTGTGGTTGAAGTTTGTGTTATAAGTTCGATGGAAGCATCCTGGAACTGGAAGAAGAGCTGTGAGAGGCACATAGAATCGTTTTCTGCCTTATTGGAAATTCTTTTACAGAATAAGAATTTTGATAAACCATATTAAACTTTTTTCTTCAATCTCTCTCTCTCTCTCTCTCTCTCTCTCTCTCTCTCTCTCTCTCTCTCTCTCTCTCTCGGCTTTTTGTTTGTTCTTTCGGGAGGTCAAGCACACAGGAGAGAGGACCACAATTTCCTGTTGTGTGTAAGATAAAACTTTTAAGAAAACTTCCGATTACAAGAAACATTTTGGCAAATTGTATGGAAGGATCTAGGGTTGAAGTAAATTAAGTTGATTTTTCTATTGCCGAATTCTACAACACGCGATTTCTAACTAATTGGATGAGGTTGCTTTGACAATTAAAACTTGTTGAAGTTGGTGGCCTAGACCCATGTAAATTAATATTTTGACAATTTTAAAGCGCCTTCCGACTCGTAATTTTGTAATACGGGCGTATTTGTCTGAAGTTCATGTTTGGCCATGGTTTAATTGTACCATCAATATTGACCCATGTAGATGGTGAAAAGAATCATTATTAAAGTTAATCTTCTCTCACAAGTGATGGGTTGAGAGAGAGAAGACATTTAATTTTGAGATGATAATTAACGATGGTCACGTGGGTCATTAAGTTTGGTCAAAATATAAAAATGATACTTTCCAAGAAAAGCTTTTATTTTTTGGCTTACCAAAAAAAATAAAGATTTTGTTGTGTACAATAATACTTCGGAAAATGAGGATAGTGACCAATAGTAAATCCGAACGTCTTAATAATCATTTTGGGGACAAGGTCACAAGAAATTTGTTTTATGTGAATTTTCTGCATAAATAATCTGTTTTTGGTCAAATAGAAGAGAGAATTATTTAAGTTACGTATAAATTTGTCTGGAAACCACTTACTGCATTACCTTAAAAAAAAAAAAAAAAGGAAGAGTCGAAGAAGCAAAAGGATCAATTCACCCCAAGTCATAGATGATGGAATAGGTGTAGTACGCATGGCCGGTGAAGTAGGTTTGAGGTTTGAGCATTTGGGAGGGTGGGCTACCAAAGTTAATAGTAATAGTGATCAGAATGAGAGAGGAGAGAGCAGAATCATATGTAGGGGACACCGAAACTAGTCTGATATTCGACCACGTATATATACGGATAATAATCTTAAACATCTTAGATTAGTTATTTTAGTAATCCCAAGACGAACGAAATGACTATGAATTATGAACTTATCTTAAGAAGTAGACTCTATTTGAGTCATTTTTCTTGGAGTGATAGAATTTTTCTTGTTCCCAACCTCAAGATTGGGAACCCGGCAACAGCCACATACCTCCAGCGCTTCTCATCCTGTAGTCCAATCAATGTACAAGATAACCCATACCGTATAAAAATCTCTCAAGTACACAGAAATCGCCCAGAGCAGCCTAACATTAATAAAATATGAGAAAACAAGTGTCTTAACTAATATGGATTAGCATTCTTAAGATGAATAGGTCTCTACTCATTTTTAACCAAGTGTTAGCAATGATGAATGTAAAACAAACCATAAATAGAAATCAAAACACACAACCATCAACACACATGATTTTTAACGTGAAAATTCTTGCGGGAGAAAATCACGAGACCTCGTTCAGCTCCAACCAAGCACTATAAAATAAATCGATAGTATATGAGATCTTACAACCCTTTACACTTGTTGAATCCACAACTCTAGACTTGTATCTTCAACTTCTACCTCATCTATACCCACAAACTACTTCATGAGCACTTGAAATCTCACCGAATCCTTAGTAAATCTTCAATGATTTGAATTCCTTCAAGACATCATCATCTCTTTAATGGCATGGAAGGAAATATGGTGGAGAGTCTCCTTAAAACTTGCAAGAACTTGATGAATGAAGAACAAGACTCAAAAGCCTCTTTTACCAAAACTTGAAATATCTCCAAAGTGTTAAGAGTGTTGAGAGTTGATTTGAGCTTCGAATAAATGTAAAGGGGGTTGCTTGGAGTGTGAGAGAACAACTGAAAAGACTCCCACGAGTTCCCAAGGTGGCTAAAGCTTGTTTCCCTTTTCGGTGCGTAGCTCGAGGTCCAAAAAAGCAGATCAGTGTAGAACTGACCTATCGCGCTAGTGCAGGCCTTGGGTGTGGCTACTAGCGAAGTGCACTAGAGCTGGGATGTTTTTCCCAAATAGGGAGTGTGCCAGTGCGGGCCTGGGTGTGCCTAGTGGCGCAATCCATTAGACTATCCCCTACTGCTGGCCTTTGAAGGAGCGCGCTAGTGCATACTCAGGTGCACAAAGTGGCGGAGTCCACTGGTTTGTTGGGAGGAATTTCTTGCTTCAAGAGCACTCTAGTGTGAGCTCAAGGTCGCCAAGTGGCAGAGTCCACTGCCTTGATGAATCCTTAATGCTTTAAGAAATCACTCACGTACGTCTAACACACGTACCATGAACCTCTTTCACTCAAACCTCACCCAACGCAAGAAATATACATGTACTTATTATACAAGGCACAAAATATGCCAATAGACCTAACAATCTCCCCATTTGGTCATTTTGTGACAAACCCAAAAACAATACAGATCACACTCAAAACCTCAAACCAAGGTGTGAAGAAAAACAAGCTCCTGGAAAAGTCTTCGCCTGCAACAACAACCTTATAAACAAGATCAAATATAGAGAGTATAATTAAATCAAGATCAACCAATGTTGCTCCCCCTCAACCAATACGTCAAATATATACTCCAGCTTGAATCGCTTCTAAAGATGTTGTATGTTAAGCTCCCGCAAGAGATCGAATGTTGCGATTGAAGTATAAAATTCAGTGAGTACCGAAGTCGATTTTCTCAAGGACTAAGTCAAATATAGCCTACCAACACTTAGAAAACACTAACCTACCTTGAATTGAATTTCAACTAAGTAAATTGAATCTAAGTAAAAAGAGACAAAAAATTCTTTTGGGTTTTGAGAAATGAGATTACTAACAACTAGACAGTAAAGTAAAGCAAATTAAGCAATTATTAACTAGATTTAATAAGAACTTAAAACTAATTAATATGAGATTCAAAGCAATTTAAAAGGGACTTAGATACAATTGATTCAATCTAACAATTCCTACAAGAAATTCAATAGAGGAGTGTATAATGCAAATCTAGGATCACTCCATGGATCCTTGATTCGAAAGATTTTGACCATAAAACCATAAATTCATACTTAATAGAGTATAGATTTATATTCAATTCGGAGAATCATAGAAACAAACCATTAATTGTGCAATTCTTATATCAATTGAAGAATTGTGCATAGAAATTATCAATAGTGATTATGAATCTAAGTTTTTTATAGATCTATAACCCAATTAAAATGAATTTAGAGAAATGATAGGATAAATTATTGCATTCTATATATCTCCATTGAAACTTTTGAATTCCTTGGTAGATCTTCACAATTGCATCCATGTAGAAGATTAGCTACTATATTCCATGGAAGAAAGCATAAAGAAATGAAGATCTTGCATTACATTGAACCAAATCTAGTGTTTGGTTACATGAAAAATAAAGAAAAGCTAAGGAAAATGTAAGAAAATAAAGTTTCTATCTCTACACTACTCCTAGATACAAAGACATCTAGCTAAAAACTAAGGAAAACGTGAGAGAAAGCCCAATTTTAAGCAAACAACGGGCTTAAATAGGCTAAAAATTAACAGAGCATCGTTAGGCATTTGAAGAGCATTCGAACGCCTTTCTAACACACTTCAAATGCATTTTAAATGCAAAAATAGGTCTTTATAATTTTTGAACGGATGAACAATAGCGTTCGAACGCTTAGAGGACCATTAGACAACCATTTGAACGATATTAAAATGCATTCAAATGCCCTTCAAATAGACAGGTTTAAACTCCTCTCGAAGCGTTACATGAAATCGATATATTATAGACCCAGGTAGCCTTTTTGATTTAAAAGATATGATTTTTCAAAGTTTTAGCTTTGCGTGTTTGCTTTGCGTACTTGAGCAGGTTGTACCACAGTTTTAACAGGTTGTACTTTGACAGTATACTCTTGAAACCTTTGTCCGAATTGTGTCCGAAGTCCTTCAATTTAAGCTCAAAACCTATAAAAATCAAAATAAACTTAATTAATATAATTAAAGAAGCATATAAATTTCTAAACTAAGGCTAACAAAGGATAAATTAAGGTGTTATAATTATACTTTTAGAGTGTAATTACTGCTCAATGCGAGCATCAAAGAATTGTTACAAGCATAAAGAGAATACCAAAGCCTTTAATGTAAAACCAAAACATCATTCATTAAACACAACCAAAACATTACATAGAAACCCTCATGACAACACTTACACAACCACACATGAGTTGGGGCTATCAACTACCAGCCACAACTTCAAAACCAAAAACACCTAAAACCAACAACAACTAAAACATAACCACCATCCACAAAAATCACTAACCACAAGTCTAACACAGCACACATAGTCTCCCCCTTTTTGACACAAAATGAGCCACTGAAGAAGATGGGATGTAAAATGACAGACATAAGCAAGAGAGGTGCTGAGATAGGCTCGTATGCTATCAACCTAGTCAAATACATCATCAACGCGGGCGGACAAATCAGCAATGTTAACCTAGTAAAACACATCATCAACGTGGGCAGAAAAATTAGCAATGTCTTTGTGAATAACATCCAGCTCTACATGGATCGAAGTCTTAAGATCAGCAATGGCTTGCATAATCGGGGTAAAGTCAACTCCACTAGTAGCTCCTGCAGCGGCAGGTAGGGGAGCCTAAAGAGCGAGAGGCGAACGAGGACTGTTAGGCTCGTCTATGGGAGGTGGGGCATATTGAAGGTACTCATCGGAGATACGTGCGACGCCAGCGTGACGAAGGAAACGAGTGAGAACAAGACCATACGGGAGAGTGAGAGTGCTAGGCTTGGACTTAGCAGCACGCACGATGTGCTTGAAAATGAGAGCCGGAAGGTCAATCGTGAAACCAGTGCCAATGGAAAACATTAATTGCACCTTTCCTCATTGAGAGTAGAGCGATGATTGTGAGGCAAAAAATTGGCAAAAAAGATAAGGTTGAGTAGTTTATACTCGGGAATGAGAAAAGAAGCGGGAGTGTTCTTGCGGCCGTGAAGATATGCATCACTAGTAATCAAGTCCTGAATCTGACGGTAGGGAGGAAAAGTTTAGGAATGACAGGGGGCTTTGCTATTGAGGCAAGGGAAAGATCTGAGCTATGTTATCGACAGAGATAGTAAAATTGAAACCATGGGCATAGGAGGTGAAGATATTAAGAGTGTCGGGCACTGTATTGATATGACAGTAAAAATCCCGGATTAGGTTAGTGATGGCAAAATCTTGGGTGTCAAGCATGTCAGCCCAGCCGCGGTCCTCAAAAGTGTGGGACAAGAAGGATGCCTGTAGGGAGTGGTGAGAAAGAGCAGTGACGAATCTTTCAACCCAGACAGAACGGTCTTTGAAAATTTCATACACAGGTTTAAAATCAGGGGATTTGAACTTATCAAAACGAAGAGTTTGTGGTTGTTTGGTACGAGTGTGATAATGCTTGCGAGACGATTCAGCCATGGAGAGATAAGATTAGCAAGAAAAGAGCAAGAAGAGAAAAACGTAACTCACAAAAAACCCTAAGAAACCCTAACACGCGAACATCCGAGAAGAGAAATCGAAATTCTAAGATAGGAAATCGAAGTCAAAGTACAAGAGAAGAGGGAAGAATCTTACCATGAGATGAGACGGAGTGAACAAATCCACGTGGAGGACAAGAAAGTTGCACGAGGAGAAAACCTTTGTCGCTTTCACTGGAGAGAGAGAAAGGAACTAAAAGTAAAGTGAAAAGTAGAGTTACTGTAACAAGGGGTTTTTAACCCTCCGGCTAAAATGCGCTAGTGAGCACTGGCACTGCAACACAGTGTGACCCCTTTATTTATTTTTTAAATAAGAGAAAAATGAGATAAACTAAAAGAAAGGTTTTGAACTAAATAAAATTTAAAGAAAGATACACATAAATATAAAAATGACTTGAAGATCACAAATTTGAGCAATCTATAGAAGAGTTTCATACATCAAGAGTTCAAATGCACATATAAAAACTACTCAAGTTCATAAAGACATTACCAACATGAAGATCATGTCAATAATTCACAAGATGATGATATTCATAACCAACCGAAGAGGTGAGTGTGTGAGCATCAAGAATAACAAGATCAAGCCTTAAAGACAAAACTCATTTTTGAATACTTGAATCAAGAACTCATAAGAGACATCACATAGCATGACAATGAAATCGAATTAAAAACCAATCAAAACATAACATTCGAAAATACAAAGACTCCCACTCAAATGCACAACATCACTCAACAATGTTCTCTTTTGAGACCAAAGGTGCCTTTCACTCTACTGAGCAAGGTAGCCGTCTCTATGACTTTTCCAACCAAGGTGCACATTTTGATGTATGTCTATAATAACTCTCACTTTATACTCATAGATAGCCTTTTCCTTAGTCAAGACTGTATAAATTTTTTTTTGAATTTGTAGGTTTTTTTTTGGATAAGAAGGTCAATCTCTATTGTTCTTTTTGCATGTGAAAAGCATAAGAGGGAGCCAAAGCATTTGAGAATAAAAACCCAAGAAAAGATATGCAATCATATATCTTTTCAAGCAAGATACTCAAGGAATTCAATTGAAACAAGTACACACAAAATCAATTTTAGACTCAACTCGGTTCTTCTCAATGAAAGTACACAAAAATGTCAATTTACTTATGATAATCATCATTTGGACAAACAAGACACTTAATGCATAGTTGACATGAATAAAAAAAAAATTTGTTGAAAAAACATATAATTGGAGTCTATATTATGAAGTCAAATACAGAAACATCAAAAACAAGATTACAAGTCAAAACCAACAAAAATACCTCTTTTTGAAAAAATATTAAAACAAAGTATATACATATAAACAACATGAAACAGTATAGAATCACTCAAGAAGACTGACCACTATAAATTTTCTAAGATTTTCAAATCTAATAGCATTAAGAGGCTTGATTGTACCTTGATCAAAACCATAATCTACCAACATTTGTTTCATCCAAAGTAGTTGTGTGCAACAATTACCGAGCAGTAATATATTCGGCCTTAGTTGTAGACAAGGAAATGACATTTTGCTTTTTACTATGCCAAGCATCAAGATTGTTTCCTATTTAAAAACAGCCATCGGAGGTGCTTTTTCTATCATCCACACAACCTGCCCAATCGGAATTCGCAAAACTGATAAGATTAGCATTAGTGTCCTAGGTAAACTAAATCCCATATCCTAGAGTACCATTCACACACTTAATGATTCTCTTAACAACATTCAATTGATACTCTTTGGACATGATTGAAATCTAGCACAAACACCAACGCTAAAATCAATATTGGGTCTACTAATAGTCAAATTCAACAAACTTTCAATCATGCTTCGAAATAAGGTATGATCAACTTCATTACCTTTTTCATTGTTGCTCAATTTTGTGCTAGTACTCATACGAGTCCTAGCATGCTTTGTTAAAGACAACCTAAATGTATTAACTAGGTCCTTAGCATACTTAGACTATGATATAAAAATACCATAATCTAGTTGTTTGATTTGAAGGTTTAGAAAATGATTCAACTCACCAACCATGCCCTTATCAAATTCAGAACTCATGCACTTAGCAAAATATTGGGAATGTGAGTCACATGTAGAACCAAACACGATGTCATTAACATAGATTTGAACCATCAATGTGTTTTTCTTGCCTTCTGAAAAAAAGTGTTTCGTCTACTCCTCCTCCCGAAAAATTATTTTTTAAGAGAAATGAAATAAGCCTTTCATACCATGCTTGGGGGGGGGGGGGGGGGTGGGCTTCTTTCAAACCATAAAGAGCCTTTTTCAACTTGAAAACATGGTTTGGAAAATGTGGATCCTCAAATCCTTTAGGTTGTTCAACAAACACTTTTCTTGTAGGAAACCATTTAGAAAATAACTTTTCACGTGCATTTGAAACAATTTGAATTGCAAGCAGCACGCAATAGACAAAAGTATTCTAATAGATTCAGGTCTAGCTACTAGTGTAAACGTTTCATCGAAATCAATTCCCTCAACTTGAGTGTATCATTGTGCTACAAGTCTTGCCTTATTCCTAACCACAGTACCATGTTCATTAGTCTTAATTTTGAAAATCCATTTGGTAACAATTGATCGCTCCTTAAAAGGATGATACTTAACCCTAAGTGCATGGCCGCGATGTAGTAATAATTTCTTGTAAGTACGAGGTCGATCTCACAGGGAAGATGGTTTACATAAATAGGAAAACTTACCGTGGATCAAAAATCTTAGGAAAACACTCCAATTAACAAAAATATGATTTTAGGTTAAGAAAATATTTGTTATCTAATTTAAACGAAGAAATAAAAAGTTTCGGAATTAATTGTTCCAACCAATTGCGTCTTTTGGAATTCCGAAGGAGATAATTTAATAACTCAAATCCTTTGACTATGTCGCGAGTCTCCGATTCGGAAGATTTAGCGATAAAAACAAGTGTTCTTCAAAACTTCAACTTCTAGAATAAATCGAGTTGTTAGAATCAAGAACGAGTATCATCGATTCGTATAGCGCATATACTGAATATAGACTCACGGATAAACATTACCAAACATCGATTCGCACAGCGCATATACTGAATTTAGATTCACGCATAAATGTTACAGAACATAATCAAACGTCTAGGTTTTTGCAGGTTTCTAAAACGAAGAAGAAGAAGAAAGAAGAAAGAAAATTTTTACTTTGAAACCCAAAATCTTACCTCCTTTGTTCATCCAAGATTTTTAATTAATCTTCACAATTGATTCCAAGATGAACTCTAGCTACTTATCATAATCATAGATATGCAAAGTTGTATGTAAATTTATTGAAAGACTAAGTAATCTGATTACATGAATTGAAAATTGAATGAAAACTATGAATAAACTATTCTAATCTACTCCTAAAACCCTAGAAAAACGTCAACCCTAGCAATCCCCCAATAATAACAACAATCCCAGTTTATATAGGCAGCAGAAATAATGGGAAACGCTGTCGCACCGTTCGAACAGCCTTTGAATAGATTTCGAACACGTAATTGACCATTCGAATGGTCTTCTAACGCTCTTCGGGCGGTTTTTATGCTCTCTGAATCTATAGAACGATCTTCTGACCTGATTTTGGCATGACACTTTTTGACGCATCGTTCGAAAGCACTTCGAACGCCTGTTCACCATTCGAACTATACTATTCACCACTTGAACTGTACTATTCACCATTTGAACTCACTTCAGACGCTACTATTCACCATTCGAACCGTACTATTTACCGTTCGAACTCATTTTAGACACACTTCAGACGCCTTTTTCAATTTAACGCGAATTTTTGCTTTTTAAGCTAGAATTCCTAAAAACATATATAAAACTAAGTTAGTAATGAATTAGGACTAAAACAATATAATTAAACCTATTCTAAGGCTAACAAATAACTAATTAAAGGCATATAAATTGTACTTTTAGAGTACAATCACCAATCACATTTGTATTCTTAGATCTAGGAACAAGAAACTAAACATCATTTCTAACAAACTGTTCCAATTCTTTATGCATAGCAATCATCCAATTTTCATCGCACAAGGCATCTTTCACCTTTTTTGGTTCAAAATTTGAAGTATAACAAGTAAATTTTACCTCATTTCTTATCTAACGCCTTGTCTTCATTTCACTTGTCACATCACCTATGATATGTGTGACCAGATGATGCAACTTGACTCGAGTTGAAGGTTCCTTTTCTTTTGGATTTCATTAGATGTAATTGATATTTCAACATGTTGATCTTCTATTAACTTGTTCCTGAATGTTTCCTTTATCCATTTCAACTTGTTCACAAAAAGATTGCATGGGAACACATAGTTCTTCATCATTGTTTCTAGCATTTTGAGAACTTAAATCATCAAACACAATAATAGCTGATTCAATAATAGTTAAGGTATTTAAATTATAAACACGGTAAGCATGACTATTGATAGAATAACCAAAAAATATTCCTTCATCGTTTCAAGAGTCAAATTTTTTCGAATCTTGTCAATCCCTTAGGATGTAACACTTACTCCCAAAAACTCAAAAATATTTTACATTTAGCTTTTTACCATTCTAAATCTCATATGAAGTATGTTTTGATCCTGGTCTTAGATAAACTCGGTAAATCATATAGCAAGCAGTAGTCATTGCTTCAGTTAAAAACTTGATAGAGACTGATTTGCTATGTAGCATCACACGTGCCATTTCCTGAATAACACAATTTTTCTTGTCAACAACTTCATTTTGTTGTAGTATCTTAGAAGCAAAAAACTCAAGTTTAGAAGTATTTCTTACCTCCAATGCTGTTAGTCCGAGTTGGTCCTATAAGGTCCATATAAACAAGTTCCAAGGGACTTTTAGTTGCAAGGCGTTTGGATTTCTTATAGGAAGTTCGAATTTACTTACCCTTTTGACATGGTCCATACACAATATTCAAAGGTTTTCCAAACTTGGGACTGCCTCTCACAAGCTCAGATTTGGCCAATTTTGATAAGTCTTTGAAATTCATATGGCCTAATCTTTCATACCATAGTTCTACTTCACTAGACTTAGTTGAATCACATATTATATCATTTGAATGCATAATCCTATAGCAATTATCTGAAGTACATAACCCATACATGACACAAATACCCTTTTTATTTAAAATATAACATTTTGCTTTTGAAAGCAAAACTTGGTATTTGTCATCACACATTTGACTTATGCTAATGAGATTTGCTTTCAAACCATCAACATATAGAACATCATTCAACTGAGAAATTCCAAGAGCTTCATTAGTACCCCTTTTTAATGACTTTAGAAGTGATCCCATCTCCAAATGTTGCACTGCCACTATCAAAATCCACGAGTGAAGTAAACCATGACCTATTACCACATATATTTCTGGAACAACCACTATCAAGGTACCATATATTTGAGTTATGAGCTTTTAATACCTTGTGTGCAACATAACAATTTAGATCATGCTTTCTAACCCATAGGGGTTTTGTTCTTAACTTAACATTTTTCTTTAAAACCTTGGGTTAAAAGTATTGTGTTTGATTATCAAAATGATTTTTTTTCTAAAATTTCTTCTAGAAAAATATCTTGTCCTTGGCTGATAATTTTGAAAAGAATTTTAAAAATTTGGATATAGTCTTCGATAATCTTCAGCCAAGACTTGAAAACAATTGTTGTAAAATCCATTTTGATAGAAAGGTTCAGATTGAACTTTCATCCATGGGGTAGTGAACCTTTTTAAATAATTGATTTCACTCCAAAAGTGCAATTATAACACCTTAATTTGTCATTTGTTAGCTTTAGTTTAGGAGTTTGTATGCATGCTTATTTAATTAGATTTTAGTATTAACTAAGTTATTTTGCTTTGTATAGTTTTGAGCTTAATTTGGAGGGTTTTAGGCACATTGCGAATAACGGGAGAATGTGTTTTTCAAGAGGATGCTATCAAGGTATAGGTTACTGAAGCTGTGTGGTACAACTAGCTGAAGCACGCAGAGTTGAAATTTTGAAGGGCCATATCTCCCAAACCAAAAAGTCTACCGAGGCCCATAATATATCGACTTTATATAACATTTTGAGAGCTATTCAGATATGTTGTACATACGTATGGTGGTTCAACCGTACGTATGATTCTTCAGACAATATGTATGCCTGCAAAAAAAAAATCAAACTTCAGAAAAGTGCAATCAGCATACATGAAACCGTACGAAAACCGTACGTATGGTCAACCCCATTGTACGTATGGTAGTTGGACCATACATACGGTTTACCTAGTCTCTATTTTGTTTTCTCTGGTATAAATATGGAATTGTACAGGATTTTGAGGGATCTCTCTCATTTTTATTTAGTTTTTTTTTTAGATTTCTTGGTATTTAGGAGTAGTTTAGAGATAGAAACTTTATTTTCCTTTACTTTTTTGCACTTTCCTCCATTTTTCTTGTATCTAAAGACTACATTTTTCTACTTTTTAATGCAAGATTTACTTTATCTTATGCTTTCTATCATGGAATCAAGTAGCTAGTCTTCAATTGGGTTCAATTGTAAAGAACACTTTAAAGAATTCGAAGCTTCATTGAAGGTGTCCCATGATTTCATTGCTTCATTATCAAGGATTGATAATTCTTCTTAGTTGATGGTTGGATCTCTTAGAACTCTTATATTATTGATTATGCTTGATAATTACAAGTCACAATTTAGCAATTGTGATTGGGAACTGATCAAGTCAATGGTATTAATATATGGCTCTCATTTTGATAATATATCAAACTATCAATTGACATTGAATTCATATGTTTTTCAAAGACAAATCCTCCGAATTGCTTCCTTTGATTGTGGTTTAGTAATTTGAGTTATAAACATTCAACGAAAACTTAGAATTCTTTGGGTGTTTGGATCAATTGAGCTCAATTATTTTCTTAAATCACTTTAGTATTCTCTTTGTTTTGGCCATTAGCTTTTAATAGGTCATTGTTTTAATTAGATAATTAGAACATCATTACAATTCAAAACCTAAAATATTTTCGGACTCTTTTCTTTTCTCTTTTGTTTATATTCAATTTACATAGTTGTAATTCAATTCAAGCTAGTCTAGTATTTGTTGAATGTTGGTAGCCTATATTTGGCTTGTTCCTTTAGGATACGATATCCGAGCTCACCGAATTTTAGACTTCAATGGTGACACCCCTTCTCTTGTAGGGAATCTTAAATTTATACCATCTTTGGGAGCGATTCAAGTCTTGACGCCGTTACCAAGGACCAAAGGCATAAGGAAAGCAATAAAGGACCTTGGGTTGAAGAACAATTGGTGAATTGGATCTCCATCAAACCTATTAAAAACGGAGCAATCTTCGGCTAAAACCATTAGTAACTTTGTTCTACTCCTCTTATGTGATGCCATGTTAGATTTTGTTTCTTTCTTTTCCTCTTTATTTTAGGACTCTTTTGTTTGAGTAGTGTAGAATTTGAGTTGTTTTGATAATTAGATTGCAGGATTGTTAGTGGTGGTTAGGAATTGGGTGCTAATTGTTTATCGATGGTATTGTTTTTGTCTACAGAGATTGGAGGTTCGGTTGAATTGCAATTGCTTAAATTGGTGGACATTTTTAAGAGCACATTAGAGGTTTGGAAGGCAAAATATTGAGTATTGTTGTGTATGATGTGTTGAGGCGCGGTGCACTACATTTGTTTGCGCATTTCATTATGTTTGATAGCTCATTTTCACACACATCATCTTAACACATTGATATAAGCACAATGACATATTCTTCTCTATGGGTTGAGAATGGTGGTGTAGAAGTACCTCCTTGTAGGTCTCTTATAGACTATATCCAAGCTAGTGAGATTAGAGCTCAAGAACCATCTTCCATGTCTTTTAGGGAGTGCATTTGTGCTAATGGCCAAAGAGAGCCTCTTCGATCTTCTCCCATTCTTGGGAGGACTAACCAATTCCACCTTGATAGGGGACATGAGGACATATTTTCACATCATTATCTAGCCTCACCTCAACCATACCAAGAGCCCTTTGACCATTATCATGAAACAACACTGATTTATCATTACCAAGAGCATGTTGAATACCCAACCTTATCACACTCCTATCAACCACAAGTAGATAATGCATACCAATTTTCCCATAATAGCACACTAGAGTACACTCTAGTGGATACACTAGAGGACACCCCCTAGTTGGAGGACACCCTACAATAATTCATGCAAATGCAAAATGGTGTACACTCTAAGGTAGACAAAGCCCTTAAACACAAAGGTGAACTTCTTGATGATATTAAGGGTCAATTGGCCCTATTGATGCAAACCGTAGGTGTTCAAGAGCAGGAAGAGATTTTCACTCAATTTTAACCTAATTCTCATGAACAAATGCTTGAAAGTGAGTCCAATCTAACTCTTCACAAAGAGCAAGTCCATCCAATTGAGCACATGCATCCCATCACTAAACTTGGGAATAAGAGCATCACCATTGATCAAACCTTATTTTCTCAAGACTTTGAGTCTAAGGAAGACGTTCCTAAAGTAAGTAAGGAAATTATTAAAAATGTCTCTAGGTATGAAGAGCTAGAGAGAGCAGAGTTCGAGATTGAGGCTCTCAAGCAAGAAAAGAGTGAGGAAGAGGTTAATGAAGAACCTAGTGAGAGAGAAGAGGAGTCAAAGATAGTCCATAATGATGAAGACTATATTGAGGACCCTCTATTGAGTGTTGATAGCCTATATTTGGCTTGGTCCTTGAGGATACGATATCCGGACTCATAGGATTTTATATTTCAATGGCGACACCTGTTTTCTTGCCAGGAATTTCAAACTTATACCATCTTTGGGAGCGATTCAATAATTTGACCTAATATGTCCTCTAATTTCACAATGATGACATATAAGTACAAAAAGTATAAGAAAAGGCTGAATATTTACCTAAAAGGGCATTGCGTTTACCCTTGGTTGACTCACCTTACTCTTTTGAGGCTCCAGCTTTGAAGATCGCTGAATCTTTGAAATTGGCTTGAATTCATCAATGGTTGACAAGGTTGAAAAGAAAAATTTTGGTTCCTTGACTGCATTGGATGAAGAATGTGCATCCTTAAACCCTATACCAATTGCTTCTTCTGAATGCTGATAATGTGCTCTAACTTTCTAGTTGCTCCTATTTGTCATTTAAAAGTTGCATTTACAGCATCAGGTCTTTTTTCAAGTACATAACCTTTTCTTCCAATTGCTTCTTTAATTCATTGCTTTTTTGGAACTTTTTTTTAGCTTTACATAGTTTGTTAGAGAGAGTCACTTGTTTGGTTTCAAGCTGGTTTAGTTTAGTGGAGTCTTCAGCTACTTCTTCCTTCAACATTTCTCTTTTCTTTTGAAGGGTTTTGTACTTGATTGTCAGCTTCAACTTGTAATCTTTTAGTTTTATGCATTCATGTTACACCTCCTTGTAAGCTTGATAAATGTCTGAAATTTTACTTTTCGATTCACTCGAAGCATCTTCTCCTTCCTGTTCATTATTAGTTTCTAAAACATCTTCCATAGAAACCTGTGAGGATGAAGAAGATTTAGTAGATTCATGAACAGATGAAACAAAAGCAAAAAGTTACAAAGTTTCTTCCTCGAAAGAGGATTCCTTGGATTCTTTAGAAATAGTGTCATCCTAAGTGGAAGCCATCACTTTATTTTTTTTTATTTTTTTGTTTGGACATTCTTGAGCAATGTGACCATAACCCTGACATTTATAACATTGAATAGTCTTGGTTTGCTGAGACTTGGAAGTCTTTTTATCATTGATTTGAGAGTGCTTGGGTTTGACCTCTAACTTACCTTGGTTTTTCTTACCTGACATTGAACCATTATTCTTCCTATTTCTAAGAAATTTCCTATAATTTTTAGCAGACAAGGCCATCTCAACTTGGTCAAATTCTTGTTCTTCCTCACTAGTATTCTCAAAGTCTTCCTTCATGGACTTAAGTGCCATCTTCTTGTTGGTTCTCTTATTTTGTTTTAGGGTGGCTTCATAAATTTAAAGAAAACCTACAAGTTCCTCAAGTTTTAGAGCATCAACATCTTTGCTCTCTTCTATGGCTATGAATTTATGTTGAAACCAATCTGGAAGAGATCTCAGTATTTTCCTAACAATTTTGGAATCAATAAACTTCTCTCCAAGATTATAGCTAATAATTACTATGTCATTCAGTTTGATATAAAAAGCATCAAAGGTCTCATTATCTTCCATAAGAAGGTTTTCAAAGTTTCTACTCAACCTTTGAAGTTTTGACACTGTCACAACACTAGTTCTTTCATGAGTGACTTCTAGTATATTCCATGCTTCTTTAGCAATTTCACACTTTGAAATATGACGAAATGCTTCAAATGTGACACTATTAAAGATAGTATTCATGGCCTTACTATTCCATCTGATCTCTTCCAATTCAGTTTTGTCCCATTCAGAAATTGGTTTAGGAAAAATCACATTTTTGACAAATTTGGTTGGAGAAGTCCATCCTTGTAGTAGCCAAACTGTTTCATCAAGAGACCAAAAAAATGCACACATTCTAGCTTTCCATTATGGAAAATTTGAACCATCAAACAACGATAGTCAAAATGTGGAACCACCTTCTTTAGGTAAATCCAAGTTACTAAAAACACTTTTTGGACCTCACTCAAGAAAAATAGTTTTGAACATATATTTTAAGAGTGTCCTGCTCTGATACCAATTGAGAAAACAAGTGACTTAACTAATATGGATTAACACCCTTGAGATGGACTTAGAAGGGGTTGAATATGTCTCTACTCATTTTTAACCAAGTGTTAGCAATGATGAATGTAAAGCAAACCATAAATAGAAATCAAAACACACAACCATCAACACACATGATTTTTAGCATAGAAACTCTTGCAGGAGAAAACTAAGGGACCTCATGTAGCTCCAATCAAGCACTATAAAATGAACTGATAGTACAATGATTCCACTTCAAAAGTGAAATCCTTAGCTCCTAAATAACTTTAGTTAGTCCATTTAGGTTGTTTATATGCTCATTTTAGTCAAATAATGCCCCTAATGAAGTTTTATGAATGATTTGTAGGCTTTGAGCTAAAAATGGGCTGATTTGGAGCTTAAGGGGCAATTCAGTCTTTTTGACCGTACGTACGGTATGGGGACCCTACCTACGGTCACCTAACGATACGTACAGACCGTGCTTACGCCTACAAAAAATGAACAAACAACTGAAAGCATGATTTAGTGTATGGAGGTCCGTAAGTTAGGTGTGCGTACACTGGGCAGACCGTACCTACGGTGGTCCAACTGTACGTACAGTTTGCAGTAGCCTTTTTTTATTTTGAAGCCTATAAATATGTTTTTGGAAGTACAATTTTGGGATCTAGCTTTATTTTTCTCAGTTTTGTATGATTTTCTCTCTTTAGGATACTTAAAACTTCAATTGTATTAGCTTAGTTTCATTGTAATTTCTTTAAATTTCCATTGTAAGAGCACTTTAGAGTTATTTTCAATACAATTTCCATTTTAATTCCCATTAGATTTCAATTACTTGCTTTTCATTCAATTTAATTGTAATCTCTTCCGTGGAAATGAGTAGCTAGACTTCAAATTGGACTTGAAGAATTCAAGGATTGATTGAAGGTATCCCATGATTTCTATGATTTATCTCTAAGCATTTACAATTCTCTTTGATTAACATATGCTATTAACTGTGTTTGGCAATTTCAAGCTATGATTTAGCAATTGTAGCTTGGAATTGACCAAATCGATGGTATTAGCTTAGGATCCTTAGATTGATTATAAATCTAACATCAATTGAATTTGAATTCTCAAATTATCAAAGTCAAATCCTTCGAATTGCTACCCTTGATTGTGGATTAGAAATTTGAATTATAATCCTTCAATAGAGACTTAGAATTGTTTAGGTGTTTGGATCAATTGAGCTCAATTCCCCTTTAATTTATTCAAATCTCTTAGCATTTCAATTTCCTAGCTATTGAACCAACAAAAACCCCAAATCAATTTTTCCTTTATTTCTATAGACGTACTTTCCATTGGTTGCAACCAATTTAGAGTGAATTTGAGTATGCCCAAGCCTATAGATCAATATTGGATTCTGAGCCTTGAGAACAAATATAATACCTAACCGAAATTGGGTTAAACTACGACAATACCATGCACTTGTAGGGTAGCGTCATATAAGCGATCTTAAAATCCTTTACACTTGTTGAATCCACAATTCTAGGCTTGTATCTTCAACTTGTACTCCATTCACATCCATGAACTAGTTCATGAGCACTTGTAATCTTTCCGAATCCTCGGTGAATCTTCAATGACTTGAACTCCTTTAAGACATCATCATCTCTTCAATGGAATAGAAGGAAATATGGTGAAGAGTCTCCTTAGAACTTGCAAGAACTTGATGAAGGAATAAGAAGACTCAAAAACCTTTTTTTTTTTTTTTACCAAAAGTTAAAATCTCTCCAAAATTGTCAAGAGTGTTGAGAGATTGATTTGAGCTTGGAATAAATGTAAAGGAGGTTGCCTGCAGTCTGAGAGAACAGTTGAAAAGACTCCCACGAGTTCCCAAGGTGGCTAAAGTTGCTTTTTGCTTTTTGGTGTACAGCTCATGGTCCAAAAAAGCATATTAGTGTAGAATTGATCTATCACACCAGTGCGGGCCTTGGGGCTGGGATGTTTTTCCAAAATAGGGAGTGCACTAGTGCGGGCCTATGCTCTCCTAGTGGTGCAGTCCACTAGAGTGTCCCCTGCTACTAAACTTTGAAGGAGCACGCTAGTGTGCACTCAGGTGCGCCAAGTGGCAGAGTCCACTAGTTTGTTGGGAGGAATTTCTTACTTTTGGAGCACGCCAGTGCGAGCTCAAGCATGCCAAGTGGCAAAGTCCACTGCCTTGATGAATCCTTGAGACTTTAAGAAATCACTCACCTATTTCTAGCACACGTATAATGAACCCCTTTCACTCATACCTCATTTAACCCAAGAAACACACATTTATTTATTATCCATGATACAAAATAGGCCAAGCTAACAAAATTGTCCAACATTAGGTAGATGCATGAATTGGAATGTACCAACGTTTTGCATCGGATATGGAATTTTGAGGCGTTAGGCAACAAGTGGCTTCAGGTGCTTCAGACTATGAAAGAATGAAGAAAGAAACTCCAGAGTTGGTGACTCTCCACATAGCTAAATTCTCATCAACGCATCCAGAGAGTTGAACTTTTTCAACCAGGGAGGAGTTTTTGCCCAAAATAACACTTTCTTAAAAAAAATAATTCTCAATCTAATACTCTCTAAAAAATTATTCCCAAACTAGTACTTCTCTTGCCACATATGCGACAAAGGCCTGAATTGGATGACATGTTTTTTTTTTTTTTTGAAAAACTCTCTCTCCATAGAAAAATAGTCCAGTGGTTAGATAGTATTGAGTACTCGGTGGTAATCCCTATCAAATGGTGACAAGTAATAGGTGAATACATCAGTAACCCAAGTTTGGGGAGTAGTGGAGAGACTTTTAGGGAAACATCCTATTAGATTTTGCCAAGTGGTATTTTTTCTTAAAAGTCTCTCCACTACTCCATTAACTTAGATTGCTGATGTGTTCACAAACCATATGTCACCATTTAATAGGAATTACCACTGAGTACTCAGTACTACTTGACCACTAGACTTTATTTCCTCTCCATAAAAACCCAAAACTCTAGTTGCTGGGCTGTGTTGGATCATGGATGTAGCAATAAAGCTAGATGCATCACAAGAAAGCAAGATACAGTATTCATGCCTAGCCACCTAAGAAAGTAAAGCACCAAATCACCATCAGGCAAAGGAAAACCTTCAAGCACATCTAACTGATATGCTTTTCTTGTTAAATTTTCTTTAAAATATGACCAACAGTGTGAAAGGAGACAAAGATAGTGGGTCTAAATTAATGCTCCTCAAACTTGACAAAATTCTCATATGCAAACTAAATCACAGACCATCCAAACACAAGTTTCTTGGCAATCAACAAAGCAATTTGAGAGAACATCACTGTTGTTTAGTAATCTCTTGAAGCACCTTTTTTTCCTTGTGGGATTGTGAGATTATAGATATTGAGAAACATCTTTTTTTTGTAGAGATTTAGGAACTTCTTCAATTCTCCGCAAAATAAAATTGGGTTGTGTATTAGATTCTCAGGAAATCAATTCATGATAGAGAACTAACGTTTCATCTTGTAGACATTTTTTTCCATAACCCTAGGCTCCTATGTATACACACACATATACATATGTTTGTATATGTATACATTTATGTATGTATAATTGATGTGCATATATTTGTTGCTAGCAAGTTACATTTGCCTGCAATCAAAGAGGCAATAGTATGAGAATGGTGATATATGAACATTTGGGGGAAGGGGAGGAGAAAATATTTAGTATAGCGGTAATGCCACGTTATCATGCTGATGTGGTATCACAAGCCAATAGAATTGTATCAAAATATGATTTTTATCCTCATCGCCTAGAATTAAGGAGTCATTTAGGATATTTTATCTACACTACCCCACTAACTAATATGACATCTCATCACAACATACATACGTGGATGCATTTTATTGATTTGTGATACCACATTAGCAATAATGACGTGGCATTACCGTTGCATTGAATATTTTCTCGAAGGGGAGGGGGGAGGGAGAGACGACTTATATGAAACTCCTCGTAAAAGATTTAGGTTTAAAGAGCCAACATGGTGACTCGCTCCGAAAACTACAAAATGGAGTTAGTACTCCGCAAGAGTACGGGGGTCGCGATGAAGTATAAACTGGTAATCCGGTATCGTTCTCTCCTAAGGGACCTAGCCAAATATAGGCTCTAGCACTCAACTCACACTAATTTAGCCTAGGATCGAGTTGCAATTATGTGGAGAATTGGATCTAAAATAAAAGGAAAAATAAAATGACTGAAAATCTTTAGGTTTTTGATGCAGTTTTGATTTACTAAACTAGTGCAATGAAAATTAAAGCAACTAACTAGGCAATTGATTTAAATGTAAAGCAATTAAAATGGAAAGTTTGAATGTGATTGATTCAGTCCACCAATTCACAACAAGAATTTCAATAGAGGATTTTTATAACTCAAATCAAGAATCACACCGTGGATTCTTGATTTGGAATATTTTGAGCGTAAAACCTTGAGTTCATATTTAGTTGAGTGTAGGGATTAAACCAATTAATAGAACCCTAGAAGCAAACCTTATAAATGTGCAAGATTTATACCAATTGTTGAATTGTGCATAAATATTACCAAATGAGTTATGAATCTAAGTTTTCAAACAAATCCAACACCCAACCAAATAGAACTATACAAATCCATGAATAAAACTTTGAAATTCATGAATCCCCATTGAAATACTTGAAAATCCTTGGTGGATCTTCACAATCACACCCAAGAGATATTTAGCTACTAGAATTCATAATAAAGAGCATAAATGAAGGTAAATCTAACATTAAACTAAGTAAAACTAGTATTTGGTTGTTAAGAAAATGAGAGAAAATGGCAAGAAAGTGAAGGAAAATAAATTACAATGTAAGAAAGTTACAATTTCTACTCCTTCATTAACATTACAAACATAAATCAAAGCTAAAATACACAAAAACATAAAAACCAACCTTGGAGGAGCCTTTCATGCCGCCCCCTTGGCTGCTACAAACCCAAAAAAACTTCCTCTCCCTCATTTTTTCGGACAACAAAGCTTTTAAGCTCCAGATCTATATCAACCGATCGATCGGCACTATTCACCAATCGATCGACCGATCGAACGGCAATTGGAGCGTTCGATTGGTAAAAACTATTTTTACTGTTCACGGGCACTGTTCACCGATCGATCGGGTTACTGTTCACCGATCGATCGGGTTACTGTTCACCCGATCGATCGGCCAATCGATCGGTAAATCACCCGCTCTGAAGTTTGCCAAGCCAATCGATCGGTTACTATTCATTCCTCTACCTTGAAGCTTGATTTTGACCACTTTAGAGGCCGATTCAGCCGATGCACATTAGAGGACAAATTGTAGCTCTTGAAGTCTTCTTCCCAATGGCACAAAAATCAGCTCAATTGGACATCGGAGTACAAAGATATGGCCCAAATACCGAGACAAGTCTGAATTTTTATGAACAAATTATTCGCCTTGAACCCGCTTTGATTATTCTTGCTTTCTTTTTGCCTTTATTAGCTTATATAACCTACAAAGCACACACAAAACATAATCAAATAAATATCTAACTAAAATAAGGAAATTAACACTAATGTAAATCTAACAAAGTGCGGATTAAGAGCCTATGATTACACTTTTAGGGTATACTCACCACCCCCAACTTACATTTTGCTAGTCCCTAGCAAAAAACTATAAAAAATACAAAGGATAATCTCCACTTTCGTAGGATTCACAGATGAATTTAGCCTATGCACCAAGCCTTTAAACCCCTAGGTTACCCCTAGTGGACGAGTGGTGTCTCGTGAAGGTTTACAGTGATGATACCCACAAACATCCTTTTGTGAATTGTCAATCAAGATAAGAATAAGGAATGAATGCATAATCATACTCAAGTTAACATTGATGCCACTCCAAACTCCAACACTTGCATTAATATGCAACAAGTCATGCAAAAGAGAGGTTCATGTGTGTGGGTGAAGAATCATGCTAAACAACACAAATGAACTCATTTAAGCAAATCCAAACCTTTAAACGTTTTGATTCAAATCTCACTGGACATACACTCGCAATTAAAGTTCAACATGGTTCTCACAATGGCATGCTCAACAATGGAGTAAATGTAACGAGACAAATCAAGTGAGCTATACCAATTACAAAAACCGAAAAGATAAAAGTGTATCGACATTAGCATACCTCCATGAAAGAATGTCCAAAGTTAAGCGTTGATTCAAAGAAATTGACAAGAAATAGCTTATACTCTATTGAAAACTTCAATCAAGTACAACTTGGATCAACTAAGCCATGTAGAGGTGAAGAGGGTAATGTAGAAGAGGTGAAAGGTAAGGGTAAAGAGATGGGATAAATTGTCATATCATGTGTGATCAAGGCATGAAATGATGAATGAAACACAACTACAACTCTCCCTTATCAACATTTCAATTCTCACTCTTCTCTTAACATATTTTCGACTTTTGAACTCCTCTTCCATTCTTTTCTTCTTTTTATTCTATTTTTTTTCTTCTTCTTTTCTTACTTCTTTTTTTTTTTTTCCTTACTTCTCCTTTTGTTTCCATCCTTATATCATCCCCATTGATTCAACAACTACTTTTCATATATCAATATGCACTTTTGCATTGAATTTCCCAAATCAATCCCTTCTTCATCTCTTTTTTTTTTTTTTTTTAGCAATGTAAAAACATTTTTTTTTTCATAGGCATCCTTTTATAAAACAAGAGAGGAAATCACTTTGCACATTTCTAAAAGTAAAAGATCAATAAGAGTAAAGAGGAATGTACGGTTTGGCACGGGAAACTCACAACTATCAAGAGGAAAAGGGCCTAGAATCCTATCCAAAGTTGAACAACCGAAACATTTCATAGAATAAAAGTGTCAATAACAAGATCAAAACTCAACTAATGAACCAAATACAAGCATAATGAAGCTAATGAATGATGTGAGGGTGAAGAAACTATCCTTGAGTAAATGTAAACGCTCCAAAAGGCGATAAATGCTCTAAAGCTCACAAGGTGATAATCTCTACTAATGTAAGGGTGAAAGTGCCAAGACTAGTAACAAATTGTGTTAAAAAGCATAATTGTGCACAATGTTGTAATCCCCTCTACAAATGCATGAATTAAGCAATCCTTACAACATGTTGGGCATGAGGAGTGAATCAACATTATTTTGAGTAAATAATCATGCAAAAATTCCTATCTTCTAATCTCAAAAGGCACTTTCACAAGTAAAATAATTTTTTTTTTTTTTTATAGGGTGCAAGACAAAGAAACAAAAACAAAAGAATAGAGGCAAAGCCTCTACCCCACCCCCAACTTAAAATGATGCATTGTCCTCAATGCATGAGAACATAGCATTGAATGTAATTCAATGGTGGAAAAAGAGAAAAAATAAGGTGCAAAAGGCACCCCCAACTTAAAATGAGAAAATAAACTAAGAAAACAAAGAAACAAAACTACTCCTATTCCTACACAAATAAGAGAGAGAAAATCATCCAATTCCACAAAGTGGGAATTTGCCATTTTCCCACACCCCCAACTTAGAGATTTTTAAAGAGTTCAAACAAAAATAAAAATAGACAATGGGCACTTGTTTGATGAACTCTATGGTATACCCTTGAAGCACATAAGGGAAATAAGGGTCATGATATATAGAAAATAAAGAATGATCATGCACAAATGTGCCAATTATGCTCATGCCATGAAGTGCGTGACCCTCCCCTTCTTCTTGGTCGGCCATGGGAATGATGCTTGGTTCCAAGGTTGAAACATGGAGTTCCAAAGGCTCCGTTAGGTTAGGACTAGGTGTTAGAGGTGTAAAAGTAGGGGTCACTTGATCCTTAGACATGGTAAGAATGTCCTCTAAACCATCAACATCCTCATTGTCATGCACATTCCCAATATCAAATAAACCAAAGTCATCATTAAGGGTAGACACATCTCTACCCCTCTCTTCTTGTTTGGAGTTCCCAATTTCAGACTCATCTTTCTCAATTTCTTCATCCCTAAATTCATTTTCAACAATTTCCTCACTTACCTTAGGAACATCCTCCTTAGACTCCAAGTCTTGAGGAAGGGTGTTTTGATCAATGGTGTCCTCAATCCTAAGGTTGGTGACGGGATGGACTTGTTCATTTGGATGGACTTGCTCTTGGTTAGAGTAAAAATCAAGGTGATTTTCATTAAAGCTCACTTGGGGTGGAGGTGGATATTCAACGTGCTCATGGTGGTAATAAATTCGTGAAGCTTCATGAAAATAGTCAAAGGGGTTCTTGTAGGTTTGAAGGGATTCTTGATAATACTTTGAAAAAGCTCCCTCATGTCCGCTACCAATGTTAAATTCATTACACCCCCCAAGATTGGGTGGTGGTCGAGGAGGTTCCCTTTGACCATTAGCTTTAAGGCATTCTCTAAGAGACATGTTGGATGGTTCTTGTGTTTTAAGCCTATTAGCCCGAATGTAGTCTCTAAGAGATTTACATGGAGGTGTTTTCACACCACCATTCTTATTAATGCTCTCATTGCCACCATGGGGTCCCCCAAAATGGGGAGGTAGTTGGGGAGGCTCTCTTAGGCCATTTGCTTTAAGGTGGTCTCTCATAGACATGTTGGATGATGGATGGTTTGAAAATGTGCCCCCAAACATAATGAAATGCACGATGGAATATGGATGCAATGCACAAACAAGTGTAGCGCACCGCGCCTCAATGGACTGAGAGAGATTTGGGCCTCTCTCGAGATATGGTTCTATGCATGCCATGAATCCTTAGGGTTTAAGAACCCTTAGGAGTTTTGGTAGGTTTGATTAACATGAGATTGGATTGCTCCTTTCTCTCTACGGTTGATTAAATGCATGAAAATGAAATGATTTGAGTTTCTTGGAACTCTTGTCTTGAAATGGATATGGGTGTATGAACATAATAACAGTGACCATGTGAGCAGTAGGATAATCATAAATAGACGGTTGAGGAAACCCCCTTCTTGTCTTGCTTCTGTCTTCGGTTCTCTTAGTACTTGGAGATGAGGAGGGGGCAGATAGAAGACAAGAAACAAAAGAGAAGTTAGTGCCTTGATTTGAAAATTTTTACGCAATGCATGTCCTAGAGGTGCCCCTACTTAGAGGGGAGACTATACATGATGCATTGGTCACTCTTGGAGATAGGGGATTTGCCCCTGTATGCAGATACTTTACTGTCGAGTAGGAATCTTCAGCCATTCATGCATTCATTCATAAAAATAAAGAAGTACATTAAATTTTGGGTTTAAGGTACAAAAGAATTGGAATACATTTTAATAGGGGGAGGGGGGAACATTTTCCTTTGGACTTTCACCTATCTACTTTTACAAAAGGAAACCCTAACTACTCTTGAGTGTTCGGATTCGCCTTCCTTGGGTTTGATGTCGAGGAGGCCGCTTAGAGACCTTGTTGATCGATTGCCCCTTGTCTTCTTGGCAACCCTATCTCCGTGAGCATAGAGGGATTGGGGCCCCTCTTATGAAATGGATTAAGATGCATGCAATGAGTCCTTAGGGTTACGCGGGAACCCTTAGGGTTTGGGTAGGTTTAATGCAAGGGAGAGTGACGTTGGTGTCACTCTCAATGGGTTGATCATATGCATGAGAATGCAGTGACTTCAGTTACTTGGAACTCTTGTCTGGACATGGGATATTGAATGCATGAACATGAATGTGCAAAAAAATATAAGGAGAGAAAGTACAAGCTAAAGTAAACATGCATGCATGAACAATTAGACAGGCATTATAACAGTATAAATACAAGCATTATAACAGCAGGTATAAACGAAAGTAAAAGCAGTTGCCCTTTCCTCCGTGATTTTGAAAATGGTGCTCGTGTCCTAAATCCGGCAGAGGTTCGGCTATGCATGGTGTCTATATGAGTATGAGGTTGAGGGTTGACTAATGCGTCCTAAAAAGGCTCGGTCCCCGGATCTTCAAACCTAGGCCCACTCCCCGAGGTGGTGCCATGATCGGTTGGTGATCTGAGCGGGGGAACCATCAAGAGGCCGTAGGCGAAGAAACTGACACAGCATCTTGCCCACAACCAATATACCATTCCCCCTTTCTAACTAGAAAGGACATATCAGGGTATGCAAGTATACAGAATGCAAGTGCACAAGCAGTGTGTGTGTGATTTTTAAAAGTGGAGGAAAGGGCCCAACAACTCCCATTCATCCTGTACATCACATTCATGCAAAGCAGTTAATAAAATTTAAACAAAATGTGTACCTACAAAACAAAGATGCAAGTGTCAGTATGTGGATGACAAACATAATACAAGATAATATGAATAAATGCATGTTTTTTTTTTTAAAAATAATTTTAAAAAATTGGTTTTGAAAACTTAAAGTGAATAGGATTGAACCAAGTTAATTGAAGACTCTACATAGGTAAAGGGTAAAGAGACATGACTAACGGCCTAACCCTCTAAGTGTCCCCAGTGGAGTCGCCAGCTGTCGCGCCCAGATTTTTCGCACTCGAGGAATACTCACACAAGCGGGAAAAATGTTGTACTCTCTCGTTAGAACTCACCCTCCTAGAAGAATGAGTGCGACTAGGTTTGAATTGAAAAATTGGTTTGAATAAAGGGCTTTTGAAAAAGATTCGGAGTCGCCACCTAACTTGATTAAGGTGAGTTAGGTCACCTAAAAACTAAGCATAATCCGAAGACTACACTTAAGGTTTTTGAAAAAACAATTTTGAAAACATCTCCTTAAGAGAGGGTTTTTAAGAAAACAGGTTGTTTGGCAACCTTTGGAAAATATTTAGCCCTTTTTAGAAAAATAACTCCTTTTGGTCTTTGAAAACAGTGATCCTAGGTTCGGAGGTTGGTTACGTGTAGGGAAGACGCACTAAGCTATCACCCTACCCCGCCCTTTCGGTACCTACATGTCAATCTACCCTAAATTCACCTATAAGAGTCTTTAATTAACCCATGTCCAACCCTATTCACTTTGAAAAACAATATTTGAAAACTAACATGATGTATGATATGCAAGTGCAAGATGAAAGAATTAGAAAATAGAAATTGATTTGAAAAGAAATTAATTTGATTTGAAAATAGATTTGAAAAGATAGAATTGAAATTGGAAACTTTGAAAACTTGGAAATAGGAATTTGAAAATAGAAATTTTGAAATTGAAATTTGAAAATTGATTAGAATTTGAAATTTGGAAAGATTTTGGAAACCACATCCATGAGGGTGGAATTGAAAGTTTGAAAAAGTGTTGTGACCGCACCTATGAAGGTTGCCTACGTATCCCTTTGGGGAAATCAGGTCAGTCGTAGTTCAGACCGGAGTCCGATTGAAAATAGAAGAGTGGATTGAAGAAGGAATTTGAATTGGAAATTGAATGTGATTTGAAACTAGAAGAGGAGATTGGAAATTGGAATTGAGAGGGTTAGACTTGGATTTGAAAAGATTGATTTTGGAAAGACTTGGTTGTGGAAAGATGGAGGTTTGGAAAACCTAGACTTAGGAAAGGTAGGAGACCTAGGAAAGACTTGAGGGTTTAAGAAAGATTGGATTTGAATGTTAGATTTGGAAGATTTGGAAAGATTTGAAAACTTGGAATTTAGGAAAGATTTGGATTAGGAGAGTTTCGAATTAGGAAAGTGTTATTTTTGGAAAGTTTCATTTTTGGAAAGTTTTAGGTTTAAGAAAGTTTCAACTTAGGAAAGTTTTGAATTAGGAAAGTTTTCAAATTAGGAGAATTTCGAATTTAGAAATGTTTGAAAAAGGGAAGTTTTGATTTTGGAAAATTTTGAAATTAGGAAAGTTTGGAAATTGGAAAGTTTTGAACTTAGGAAAGCTTTGAATTTAGAAAGTTTTGAAATAGGAAAGGTTTTCAAGTTAGGAAAGTTCCCAAATTAGGAAAGTTTTGAAATAGGGAAGTTTTGAAAAATTGGAGAGTTTAGAATTTGGAAAGGTTCGAAAAAGGAAAGTTTTCAATTTAGGAAATGTTTGAATTAGGAAAGACGTTTTGAGTTTAGAAAAGTCTTAGATTTGGAAAGATTTGAAGTTTAAGAAAGTTTAGAATTTAGAAAGTTTTTAGGTTTAGAAAGATTTGAACTTAAGAAAGTTTTGAATTTAGGAAATTTTGAATTTGAAAAGATTTGAAACTTAGGGTTTTAGAAAATCTTGAGATTAGGAAAGGTTTGAGTTTAGAAAAGGTTTGAAAAATTAGATTTGAAAAGTTGAAATTTGGAAAAGGGGTAGGATTAGGAAAGGATTGAATTAGGAAAGATTTTTATGTTCAAGTTTTTGGAAACTTAAGATTTAAGAGAGTGGAAGTTTAGGAAGGATTTGAATTAGGAAAGAGTTGGATTTTAAAATTTAAGGAAAGGTTTAAAGCTAGGGTTTAGGAAACTTATAGCTTAGGAAGGAATTAAATTAAGAAAGGTTTGGATTAGGAAGGAATTGGATTTGGTTTCTAAATGGGAAGGTTTGATTTTGTTTCCAAAAACGGAGGACAGGATCTAGTTTCCTAAACGGGGAGATTGGATTTGGTTTCTTAAAAGGAAGATAGAATTTGGCATGGATTTGGAAAGAGAAATTCTAGAAATCCTAGATTTGAAAAATTCTAGTTTCGACGTAGAAAATAGGTTTTGGAAACACGTATAGTTTTGATGTAGAAAACGAGAGATTTTGGAAACCTAGGTTTGGGGCAAAGTTTGAAAATCATGTTTTTGGAAAGAAAATTAGGGTTTCCTAATTGTGGGCTCTAAGGCTTGATTTGGGCTTTAAGGAAAAGAGATTTTAGAAAGTGCGTTTTTGGAAACGAAAGTTTTCTAGAAGGGAATCCTAGGGAGGAGTTTTTTTGGAAAGCATGTTTTTGGAAACGTAGAGTTTAGAAAGAAAATCCTATAGGGGAATTTCTAGAAGGAAGATTTAGGAAAGAGAGTTTTTAGAAATATTTTTAGGGAGCGTTTTTAGAAAGTGGATTTTGGGGAGAGGATTTTGGAAAGGAGTTGAAAAAGAGAGTTTTGGAAAATAAATTTTGGGAGGGAGTTTTTGAAAACACTTTTGAAGAGGAGAGTTTTGGGAAAGTAAATTGAAAAAGATTTTTAGGAAGAGATTTTTGAAAAGAGAGCTTTTTGGAAAACATGTTGGAAAAGAGATTTTTAAGAGGAGGGATTGGAAAAGAGAGTTTTAGGAAAGTGAAAAAGACGTCTCACTTTCCTAAAGCGATTCTAGCCATAAGAGGGCTAGAACCACTTTAAGAAAGTGGTTTTGGAAAACGATAAGTTTTGAAAATATAGACCAAAAAGGTCACTTTTAATGTAAGACTTTCCTAAAGCAAACCTAGCCATGGAAAGGCTAGAATCACTCTAGGATTGTGATTTTGAAAACATGTTTTTGAAAAAGAGCTTTTGATGTAATTTTGAAAACAAGTTTGAAAACGATTTTTGAAAACAACTTTTTGAAAACGAATTTTGGAAGATGCAAGACTATGATATGCACAATGCAATTTGGGGTCGTGAACATACAAGGTTAAGGCTTCACCACATAATCAAGGGGGCCGGACCCACGTGGTCTTTGGTTAGACTAGAAGAAAGCCCCCGACACGGTGACTCTCCAATAGTCCAATCCTACACATGGACCGGGAATCCCCTTGTTTCAAGCATGCAAAGAAAGGGGGGGAAAGAGATGGGGGATTAAAATAGAGAAAACCCAAGTGGGTTGGAGAGAGAAGAGAGAGGGGGGAAGTGCAGAAAATTAAATAGGGAGCCTACCTTGTTTCTTATTTATTTTGCGCGCCGTGCAGTCTTCGGTCTTGATCTTCACCTTCAGTCTTCAAGGATTGTCTTCAAGCTTTGGATGGCTGCTCTTCAAGTCTTCAGAGAGTGGTTGAATGCTAGTGTATGAGTGTATGGGGGAGTGTATGAGTGTATAGGAGGCTAGGGTTTGTGTATAGTGGCTAGGGTTTAGAAAACCTAAGGAGGCTAGGGTTTTGGAGGTGCTCGAGCTCTGTATATCGAAATATGAGATTCTTAAGTTAAGTTTGCAGACCCCTTTCACGTTGAATGAGGCTCTGTATTTATAAAGGGAAGACAAGCCTGGCGCCTGTTGTAGTGGCGCCAGGGCAAAATTTACACTGGCGCCACTACTAGTGGCGCCAGCCATTTAGGAAACAATTAAGGTCGGCAAGCAACGTATCTTTGACTAGATTTGGGCGCCTGTACTAGTGACTACCATGTAAACTTTAGCCTGGCTTCACTAGGAGTGACTCCGGAAAGTCCGGGAATGATTTGAAAGAGCCGGGAATGACCTGGGAGGCCGGAAAGGAGCAGGAACACTTAAAATAGTGTCCTGGAGATATTTGACTTGAAAAATGAAGATAAGGTGGGTCGGAAAGGTTGACCGAGCCTTTAGGGGCAAAACGGTTAATCGGACCGGAAAACTGTCGGGACAGACTCAGACTGTCCCAGAAGAAGACTTGGGATCTGGAAACATTATTTAGAATGTTCCCAGAGGTTGCCGGTTTGATTCCTAGAGCCGGTGTGGTCGGAAAAGGAGACCGGCCCACTAGGGGCAAAACGGTCATTTTGCACCGGGTTTGCCGGAACTAACTCGAAATGGTCCGGAAAGGTAAAGGAAGATTGAGAACACTATAAAAAGTGTTCCCGGGTCATTACCGGTTTGATACCCAGAGCTGGTGTGGTTGAAGAAGGAGACCGGCCCTCTAGGGGCAAAATGGTCATTTTGTATCGGGTTGGCCGGAACTGACTCAGAATGATTCGAAAAGGTAAAGGAAGGTTGAGGATACTATAAAAAGTATTCTCAGAGGGTTACCAGTTTGATACCCAGAGCCGGTGTGGTTCCTGGGACGTCCGGATGCCTAGGGGCAAAATGGTCATCTTGACCGACAAGTCTTGGAAAAGGTCCTAAGGGTAGTCTGGTCATTTTTCACCGAAGTGAGCTAACAAACATGGGTATTGACCTAGGTTTTGAGTGTTTCCGCCACTCGGACAGGGTTGAGTATTTCCGCTACTCGGACGGGGTTAAGTATTTCCACTACTCGGACGGGATTGTGTATTTCCGCTACTCAGACGGGATTGATGATTTGGGAGTATTTCCGCTACTCTAACGATTGAGTATTTCCGCTACTCTAACGGCTCTGTAAGTATTTCCGCTACTCTAACGGTTCTGTGAGTATTTCCGCTACTTTAACGGTTGAGTATTTCCGCTACTCGGACGGCTCCGTGAGTACTTCCGCTACTCTAACGGTTCTATGAGTATTTCCGCTACTCTAACGGTTTTGTGAGTATTTCCGCTACTCTAACGGTTCTGTGAGTGTTTCCGCCACCCTAACGGTTTTGTGAGTGTTTCCGCTACTCTAACGGTTTTGTGAGTGTTTCCGCCACCCTAACGATTTTGTGAGTGTTTCCGCCACTCTAACGGTTTTGTGAGTGTTTCCGCCACTCTGACGGTTTTGTGAGTAGTTTTGCTACTCGGACCGTCTCGAGGAATAAACTGTCTCGAGAGAGGGATTGGAATTGAAATAAGAAAGGATAGTGCCCCTAAGGGCATTTTGGACATTTTGCCTTTATTTGGGCCTGACAGACCCGCGAAGCGATGGAAAGACGGAATTTGGACTAGAGGATTGGTTTCGATTGGAATATGTCCATAATGACTTGAAAACAAGTCTGGACGGAGTGTAGACTGCCGAGCGGTCAAAAATGGGGTGCTTCGCGCCCAAATTTTTCGCACTCGAGGAATACTCACCCAAGCGGGAAAAATGCTGTACTCTCTCGTTAGAACTCACCCTCCTAGAAGAATGAGTGCGACTAGGTTTGAATTGAAAACAGGTTTGAATAAAGGGCTTTTGAAAAACATTTGGAGTCGCCACCTAACTTGATTAAGGTGAGTTAGGTCACCTAAAAACTAAGCATAGTCCGAAAACTACACTTAGGGTTTTTGGAAAACAATTTGAAAATATCTCCTCGAGAGAGGGTTTTTAGGAAAACAGGTTGTTTGGCAACCTTTGAAAAACATTTAGCCCTTTTTAGAAAAATAACTCCTTTTGGTCTTTAAAAACAGTGATCCTAGGTTCGGAGGTTGGTTATGTGTAGGGAAGACGCACTAAGCTATCACCCTACCCCGCCCTTTCGGTACCTACATGTCAATCTACCCTAGATTCACCTATGAGAGTCTTTAACTAACTCGTGTTCAACCCTATTCACTTTAGAAAAACAATGTTTGAAAACTAATTTAGCATGATGCATGATATGCAAGTGCAAGATGAGAGAATTGAAAACAATAGATTTGGAAAGAGATTGATTTGAAAATAAATTTAAAGAAATAGAATTGAAATTGAAAAGTTTGAAAATTGAAAGTAGAAGTTTGAAAATAGAAATTTTGAAATTGGAATTTGAAAATTGATTGGAATTTGAAATGTGGAAAGAATTTGGAGACCACACCCATGAGGGTGGAATTGAAAGTTTGAAAAGTATTGTGACCGCACCTATGAAGGTTGCCTACGTATCCCTTTGGGGGAATCAGGTCAGTCGTAGTTCGGACCGGAGTCCGATTGAAAAGAGATTGATTTGAAGAGAGAGATTGAATTGAAAATTGAATTTGATTTGAAATTGGAAGAGGAGATTGAAAATTGAAATTGAGAAGATTGGACTTTGATTTGAAAAGATAGATTTGGACTTGTTTTAGAAAGATGAAGGTTTAGGAAACCTAGACTTAGGAAAGAGAAGAGACTTAGAAAAGATTTGACTTGACTTGGAAGGTTTAGGAGATTAGGAAAGATTGGATTTAGGAAATGTTTGAATTAGGGAATGTTCGATTTAGGAAAGTTTTGAAATTGGAAAGTTTCATTTTTGGAAAGTTTTGAAATTAGGAAAGTTTTAGGTTTAGGAAAGTTTTGAAAATTGGAAAGTTTTGGATTTAGAAAGTTTTGAAATAGGGAAGTTTCAACTTAGGAAAGTTTGAATTAGGAAAGTATCAACTTAGGAAAGTATTGTTTTAGGAAAGATTTTGAAATTAGGAAGTTTTGAAAATTGGAAAGTTTTGAATTTAGAAAGTTTTGGAAAAAGGAAAGTTTTCAGTTTAGGAAATGTTTGAATTAAGAAAGATTTGAGTTTAGAAAAGTTTTAGATTTGAAATGATTTTGAAGTTTTGGAAAGTTTAGAATTTAGAAAGTTTTTAGGTTTAGAAAGATTTAACTTAAGAAGGTTTCAAATCTAGAAAGTTTTGAATTTGGAAAGATTTGAAATTTAGAAAGTTTTAGAGTTTTAGAAAATCTTGGGATTAGGTAGGGTTTGAGTTTAGGAAAGATTCGAAAGCTTGGATTTGAAAAAGATTTTGGAAAAGGGTAGAATTAGGAAAGGGTTGAATTAGGAAATATTGGAAAGTTGAATTTTAAAACTTAGGAAAGATTTTTACGTTCAAGTTTTGGAAACTTAAGATTTAGGAAAGTGGAAGTTTAGGAAGGTTTTGATTTAGGAAAGAATTGGATTTTGAAACTTAAGGAAAGGTTTAAAGTTCAAGTTTAGGAAACTTATGGTTTAGGAAGGAATTGAATTAGGAAGGTTTGGATTAGGAAGGGATTGGATTTGGTTTTTAAAAGCAAAGGTTTGATTTATTTCCAAAAACGGAGGATAGGATCTAGTTTCCTAAACGGGGTGATTTGATTCGGTTTCCTAAAAGGAAGATAGGATTTGGCAAGGATTTGGAAAGGGAGACTCTAAAAACCCTAGGTTTGAAAAATTATGGTTTAGACGTAGAAAAAAAAGGTTTTGAAAACATGTATAGTTTGGATGTGAAAACTAGAGATTTTGGAAACCTAGGTTTGGGGCAAAGTTTGAAAATCATGTTTTTGAAAAGAAAATTAGGGTTTCCTAATTGCGAGTTCTAGGGCTTGACTTGGGCTCTAAGAAAAGAGCTTTTGGAAAGTGTGTTTGGAAACAAGAGTTTTTCTAGAAGGGAATCCTAGAGAGGAGTTTTTAGAAAGATTTTTGGAGAGAGTTTTTGGAAAGATTTTAATGAGAAAGAGTTTTTGGAAAGTGTATTTTTAGAAACGTAGATTTTGGAAGGAAAAAATCCTAGAGGGGAATTTCTAGAAGGAAAATTTTGGGAAGAGAGTTTTTAGAAAGATTTTTAAAGAGAGGGAGTGTTTTTAGAAAGTGAATTTTGAGGGAAGAGAGTTTTGAAAAAGAGATTTTGAAAGGGAGTTTTTGAAAACTATTTTGGAGAGGAGAGTTTTAGGAAAGTATGTTGAGAAAGAGATTTTTAGGAAGAGATTTTTGAAAAGAGAGTTTTTGAAAAGTATGAAAACGTCTCACTTTCCTAAAGCGATTCTAGCCATAAGAGGGCTAGAACCACTTTAAGAAAGTGGTTTTGAAAACAAAGTTTGAAAATATAGGCCAAAAGGCCACTTTTAATTAACACTTTCCTAAAGCAACCCTAGCCATGGAAAGGCTAGAATCACCATAGAATTGTGGTTTTGAAAACAAGTTTTTGAAAAAGAGATTTTGATGCAATTTTGAAAACAAGTTTGAAAACGCTTTGAAAAACAACTTTGAAAACGAGTTTTGGAAGATGCAAGACTATGATATGCACAATGCAATTTGGGGTCGTGAACATACAAGGTTAAGGCTTCACCACATAATCAAGGGGGCCGGACCCATGTGGTCTTTGGTTAGACTAGAAGAAAGCCCCCGACACGGTGACTCTCCCATAGTCCAATCCTACACATGGACCGAGAATCCCCTTGTTTCAAGCATGCAAAGAAAGGGGGGGAAAGAGATGGGGGATTAAAATAGAGAAAACCCAAGTGGGTTGGAGAGAGAAGAGAGAGGGGGGAAGTGCAGAAAATTAAAGAGAAAGCCTACCTTGTTTCTTGTTTATTTTGCGCGCCGTGCAGTCGTTGGTCTTCGATCTTCGGTCTTCGGTCTTGATCTTCGCCTTCAGTCTTCAAGGATTGTCTTCAAGCTTTGGATGGCTACTCTTCAAGTCTTCAGAGAGTGGTTGAATGCTATTGTATGAGTGTATGGGGAAGTGTATGAGCGTATAGGAGGCTAGGGTTTTGTGTATAGTGGCTAGGGTTTAGTGTAGGGTGGCTAGGGTTTGGAGAACTTAAGGAAACTAGGGTTTTTGGAGGTGCTCGAGCTCTATATATCGAATTGTGTGATTTCTAGGTTAAGTTTGCAAACCCCTTTCACGTTGAATGAGGCTCTGTATTTATAGAGGGAAGACAAGCCTGGCGCCTGTTGCAGTGGCGCTAGGGCAAAATTTACACTGGCGCCACTACTAGTGGCGCCAGGCCATTTTTTGGCTTGACGCCACTGCTAGTGGCGCCAGCCATTTAGGAAATAATTAAGGTCTGCAAGCAACGTATCTTTGACTAGATTTGGGCGCCTGTACTAGTGACTACCATGTAAACTTTGGCCTGGTTTCACTAGGAGTGACTCCGGAAAGTCCGGAAATGATTTGAAGGAGCCGGGAGTGACTTGGAAGGCCGGAAAGGAGCATGAACACTTGAAATAGTGTCCTGGAGGTATTTGACTTGAAAAGTGAGGGTAAGATGTGTCGAAAAGGTCGACCGGGCCTTTAGGGGCAAAACGGTCAACCGGACCGGAAAACTGTCGGGACGGACTCAGACTGTCCCAGAAGAAGACTTGGGATCTGGAAACATTATTTAGAATGTTCCCAAAGGTTGCTGGTTTGATTTCCAGAGCCGGTGTGGTCGGAAAAGGAGACTGGCCCACTAGGGGCAAAACGGTCATTTTGCACCGGGTTTGCCGGAACTGACTTGGAATCGTCCGGAAAGGTGAAGGAAGATTGAGAACACTATAAAAAGTGTTCCCAGGTCATTACCGGTTTGATACCCAGAGCCGGTATGGTTGAAGAAGGAGACCGGCCCTCTAGGGGTAAAACGGTCATTTTGTACCGGGTTGGCCGGAATTGACTCGAAATGATTTGAAAAGGTAAAGGAAGGTTGAGGATACTATAAAAAGTATTCTCGGGACATTACCGGTTTGATACCCAGAGCCAATGTTGTTGAAGAAGGAGACCGGCCCTCTAGGGGCAAAACGGTCATTTTGTACCGGGTTGGCCGGAACTGACTCGGAATGATCTGGAAAGAGAAGGGAAGGTTGAGAATACTATAAAAAGTATTCTCAGAAGGTTATCGGTTTGATACCCAGAGCCGGTGTGGTTCCCGGGGCGTTCGGATGCCTAGGGGCAAAATGGTCATCTTGATCGAAAAGTCTCGGAAAAGGTCCTAAGGGTAGTCTGGTCATTTTTCACCAAAGTGAGCTAACAGACACTGGTGTTGACCTGGGTTTTGAGTGTTTCCGCCACTCTCACGGTGTGAGCACTTCCGCTACTCGGACGGGGTTGATGATTTGTGAGTATTTCCGCTATTCGGACGGGATTGATGATTTGTGAGTATTTTCGCTACTCGGACGGGATTGAGTATTTTCGCTACTCGGACGGGATTGAGTATTTCCGCTACTCGGACGGGATTGATGATTTGTGAGTATTTCCGCTACTCTAACGGTTGAGTATTTCCTCTACTCTAACGGCTCTGTGAGTATATACGCTACTCTAACGGTTGAGTATTTCCGCTATTCTAACGGTTCTGTGAGTTTTTCCGCTACTCTAACGGCTCTATGAGTATTTCCGCTACTCTAACGGTTGAGTATTTCCGCTACTCTAACAGCTTTGTGAGTATTTCCGCTACTCTAACGGTTTTATGAGTATTTTTGCTACTTGGACCGTCTCGAGGAATAAACTGTCTGGAGAGAGGGATGGGAAAGGGGTCTTACCGTCTCCGAAGAGACGTGCCTGGATTGGAACCGTCTCGAGGAATAAACTGTCTCGAGAGTGGGATTGGAAAGGGGTCTTACCGTCTCCAAAAAGATGTGCCTGGGTTTTGAGTGTTTCCGCCACTCTGACGGTTTTGTGAGTGTTTCCGCCACTCTAACGGTTTTGTGAGTGTTTCCGCCACCCTAACGGTTTTGTGAGTGTTTCCGCCACCCTAACGGTTTTGTGAGTCTTTCCGTCACTCTGACGGTTTTATGAGTGTTTCCGCCACTCTGACGGTTTTGTGAGTGTTTCCGCCACTCTGACAGTTTTGTGAGTGTTTCCGCCACTCTGACAGTTTTGTGAGTAGTTTTGCTACTCGGATCGTCTCGAGGAATAAACTGTCTCGAGAGAGGGATTGAAATCGGAATAAGAAAGGATAATGCCCCTAAGGGCATTTTGGTCATTTTGCCTCTATTTGGGCCTGACAGGCCCACGAAGCAATGGAAAGATGGAATTTGAAACTAGAGAATTGGATTTGATAGGAATATGCCCAAAATGACTTGAAAACAAGTCTGGACGGAGTGTAGACTGTCGAGCGGTCAAAAATGAGGTGCTTACACTCTCCCTTATCAACATTTCAATTCTCACTCTTCTCTTAACATATTTTCGACTTTTGAACTCCTCTTCCATTCTTTTCTTCTTTTTATTCTATTTTTTTTTCTTCTTCTTTTCTTACTTCTTTTTTTTTTTTTTTTTTTTTTCTTACTTCTCCTTTTGTTTCCATCCTTATATCATCCCCATTTGATTCAACAACTACTTTTCAAATATCAATATGCACTTTTGCATTGAATTCCCCAAATCAATCCCTTCTTCATCTCTTTTTTTTTTTTTTTTAGCAATGTAAAAACAATTTTTTTTTCATAGGCATCCTTTTATAAAACAAGAGAGGAAATCACTTTGCACATTTTTAAAAGTAAAAGATCAATAAGGGTAAAGAGGAATGTACGGTTTGGCACGGGAAACTCACGGCTATCAAGAGGAAAAGGGCCTAGAATCCTATCCAAAGTTGAACAACCGAAGCATTTCATAGAGTAAAAGTGTCAATAACAAGATCAAAACTCAACTCATGAACCAAATACAAGCATAATGAAGCTAATGAATGATGTGAGGGTGAAGAAACTATCCTTGAGTAAATTTAAACGCTCCAAAAGGCGATAAATGCTCTAAAGCTCACAAGGTGATAATCTCTACTAATGTAAGGGTGAAAGTGCCAAGACTAGTAACAAATTGTGTTAAAAAGCATAATTGTGCACAATGTTGTAATCCCCTCTACAAATGCATGAATTAAGCAATCCTTACAACATGTTGGGCATGAGGAGTGAATCAACATTATTTTGTATAAATAATCATGCAAAAATTCCTATCTTCTAATCTCAAAAGGCACTTTCACAAGTAAAATAAAATTTTTTTTTTTTATAGGGTGCAAGACAAAGAAACAAAAACAAAAGAATAGAGGCAAAGCCTCTACCCCACCCCCAACTTAAAATGATGCATTGTCCTCAATGCATGAGAACATAGCATTGAATGTAATTCAATGGTGGAAAAAGAGAAAAAATAAGGTGCAAAAGGCACCCCAACCTAAAATGAGAAAATAAACTAAGAAAACAAAGAAACAAAACTACTCCTATTCCTACACAAATAGAGAGAGAAAATCATCCAATTCCACAAAGTGGGAATTTGCCATTTTCCCACACCCCCAACTTAGAGATTTTTAAAGAGTTCAAACAAAAATAAAAATAGACAATGGGCACTTGTTTGATGAACTCTATGGTATACCCTTGAAGCACATAAGGGAAATAAGGGTCATGATATATAGAAAATAAAGAATGATCATGCACAAATGTGCCAATTATGCTCATGCCATGAAGTGCTTGACCCTCCCCTTCTTCTTGGTCGGCCATGGGAATGATGCTTGGTTCCAAGGTTGAAACATGGAGTTCCAAAGGCTCCGTTAGGTTAGGACTAGGTGTTAGAGGTGTAAAAGTAGGGGTCACTTAATCCTTAGACATGGTAAGAATGTCCTCTAAACCATCAACATCCTCATTGTCATGCACATTCCCAATATCAAATAAACCAAAGTCATCATTAAGGGTAGACACATCTCTACCCCTCTCTTCTTGTTTGGAGTTCCCAATTTCAGACTCATCTCTCTCAATTTCTTCATCCCTAAATTCATTTTCAACAATTTCCTCACTTACCTTAGGAACATCCTCCTTAGACTCCAAGTCTTGAGGAAGGGTGTTTTGATCAATGGTGTCCTCAATCCTAAGGTTGGTGACGAGATGGACTTGTTCATTTGGATGGACTTGCTCTTGGTTAGAGTAAAAATCAAGGTGATTTTCATTAAAGCTCACTTGGGGTGGAGGTGGATATTCAACGTGCTCATGGTGGTAATAAATTCCCGAAGCTTCATGAAAATAGTCATAGGGGTTCTTGTAGGTTTGAAGGGATTCTTGATAATACTTTGAAAAAGCTCCCTCATGTCCGCTACCAATGTTAAATTCATTACACCCCCCAAGATTAGGAGGTGGTCGAGGAGGTTCCCTTTGACCATTAGCTTTAAGGCATTCTCTAAGTGACATGTTGGATGGTTCTTGTGTTTTAAGCCTATTAGCCTGAATGTAGTCTCTAAGAGATTTACATGGAGGTGTTTTCACACCACCATTCTTATTAATGCTCTCATTGCCACCATGGGGTCCCCCAAAATGGGGAGGTAGTTGGGGAGGCTCTCTTAGGCCATTTGCTTTAAGGTGGTCTCTCATAGACATGTTGGATGATGGATGGTTTGAAAATATGCCCCCAAACATAATGAAATGCACGATGGAATATGGATGCAATGCACAAACAAGTGTAGCGCACCGCGCCTCAACACATCATACACAACAATGCTCAATAATTGTCCATCCAAACCTCCAATCTCTGCATAATAAATTCCACTAATTTAAACACTTTTAACCAACCAAACCTCCAATCTCCACAAGTGATATACCACCAATTTACAATAAAAACAATCCCTAATTCTCCACTAGCAATCCTCCAATCAAATTACTAAAATGAAACAAAATATATACAAATAAACCAAAATGAATCTAAAATAAAGAGAAAAAGAAAGAATGAAAATCTAACATGGTATTTACACAAAAAATGGAACGAAGTTACCAATGGCATAAGCCGAAGATTCCTCTGTTGTGGTAGATTGATGGAGATCCAATCCACCAATTGCTTTCCAATCCCAAGACTTGTAGTGCTTGTCTCGTGCCTTTGGTCCCTGGCAACGGCGCCAAAACTTGACTCGCTCCGAAAACTACAAAATGGAGTTAGTACCCCGCAAGAGTACGGGGTCGCGATGAAGTATAAACTGGCAATCCGGTATCATTCTCTCCCAAGGGACCTAGCCAAATATAGGCTCTAGCACTTAACTCACACTAATCTAGCCTAGGATCGAGTTGCAATTATGTGGAGAATTGGATCTAAAATAAAAGGAAAAATAAAATGACCGAAAATCTTTAGGTTTTTGATGGGGTTTTGATTTACTAAACTAGTGCAATGAAAATTAAAGCAACTAACTAGGCAATTGATTTAAATGTAGAGCAATTAAAATGGAAAGTTTGAATGTGATTGATTCAATCCACCAATTCACAACAAGAATTTCAATAGAGGATTTTTATAACTCAAATCAAGAATCACACCGTGGATTCTTGATTCGGAATATTTTGACCGTAAAACCTTGAGTTCATATTTAGTTGAGTGTAGGGATTAAACCAATTAATAGAACCCTAGAAGCAAACCTTATGAATGTGCAAGATTTATACCAATTTTTGAATTGTGCATAAATATTACCAAATGAGTTATGAATCTAAGTTTTCAAACAAATCCAACACCTAACCAAATAGAACTATACAAATCCATGAATAAAACTTTGAAATTCATGAATCCCCATTGAAATACTTGAAAATCCTTGGTGGATCTTCACAATCATACCCAAGAGATATTTAGCTACTAGAATTCATAATAAAGAGCATAAATGAAGGTAAATCTAACATTAAACTAAGTAAAACTAGTGTTTGGTTGTTAAGAAAATGAGAGAAAATGGCAAGAAAGTAAAGGAAAATAAATTACAATGTAAGAAAGTTACAATTTCTACTCCTACATTAACATTACAAACATAAATCTAAGCTAAAATACACAAAAACATAAAAACCAACCTTGGAGGAGCCTTTCATGCCGCCCCCTTGGCTGCTACAAACCCAAAAAATCTTCCTCTCCCCCATTTTTTCGAACAACAAAGCTTTTAAGCTCCAGATCTATATCGACCGATCGAACACCACTGTTCACCGATCGATCAGCCGATCGAACGGCAATTGGAGCGTTCGATCGGTAAAAAACTGTTTTTACTATTCACGGCACTGTTCACCGATTGATCGGGTTACTGTTTACCGATCGATCAACCGATCGATCGGTTACTGTTCACCGATTAATCGAGTTACTGTTCACCCGATCGATCGGTAAATCACCCTCTCTGAAGTTTGCCAAGCCAATCGATCGGTTACTATTCATTCCTCCACCTTGAAGCTTGATTTTGACTACTTTAGAGGCCGATTCAGCCGATGCACATTAGAGGACAAATTGTAGCTCTTGAAGTCTTCTTTCCAATGGCACAAAAATCAGCTCAATCGGACATCAGAGTACAAAGATATGGCCCAAATACCGAGACAAGTCTGAATTTTTATGAACAAATTATTCGCCTTTAACCCGCTTTGATTATTCTTGCTTTTTTTTTTGCCTTTATTAGCTTATATAACCTACAAAGCACACACAAAACATAATCAAATAAATATCTAACTAAAATAAGGAAATTAACACTAATATAAATCTAACAAAGTGCGGATTAAGAGCCTATGATTACACTTTTAGGGTGTACTCACATGGCATCCAACTCATGCCTTAACATGATTTGTGGCAACAAAAGTAGCAGTTTAGGAATTATATTTTTTAGATATTATTCGATTAGGAATTAATTTTTTTTAAAAAGTATTATTTTGGCAAAATACTCACTGGGGGATGCCTTTGACCAAGAAGATTTTTTAGACAACTTGTTGACATAATATCACTTAAGACCTACCTAATATCATGTTTTTTGGCTGAGCTATTTCTCAACCCTCTGCGTTATCTCTCTAGAATTTTCGCAAACTTCTTTTTTGTAAACAAAATCCCATAAATCTTAGTTCCATATAATTTAAAACAGGTTTAATTATACACACATTCCTGGAACTATAACCCAGTATCAGTATGCTCCACTAAACTCTAAAATGTAATAAATTTAACTCTTGAACTATCAATTTGTATCAATTAACCTTCTTGTTAACAATTCATTAAGAAAATAAATGAAAAATGATTATTTGACTTGTACATGTTAAAAAAAAGTATAGTTTTGTATCTAAATTAATCTTCTCTTGAAATGTCTCTTGAATTGACATGTAAATATAAGGGCAAAATTAGGGATATTTTAGTTATTAGACATTTATTATAAAAAAGAATATAATTTAGGTATAAAATAAACTTTTGTGAACATGTGTAAATTACCTGATAATTTTTTATCTACTCTTGTAACTGATTGCTAATGTATGGCTAATAGAAGAGGTTGATTGATACAAATTGATAGTTTAGATAGTTAATTTATTACATTTTAGAGTTTATGGGACATAGTGATAATGAGTCATAGTTTCAAAAAGTGTACTTGTAATTAACCCTTAAAAACAAAACCCTATACATATTAGATCCTTTAATAATATTGGGACATGGTTGGACTACAAACTGTTGGGATCGATGAATAACATGTACGTGTGAAAGCATGAAAGCACTCACACAAAGAAAATGCACTCACAAAAGAGACATAAAATTTACCTGTCCTTTGGTAGAACAACTCCTCTTTCTACGTTTACAAGTGAGAGACAGATTTGCTAATAGAGTTTACAATGGAAAAATGCTACTCTTTCAAAAAAAACTTGTATAAATAAATTTTATTAAAATGATGTAGTAGTGACATTATTATAATTAAAAGCTATTAAGATAATTTTTTTTTGTCTTTTTAAAGTGTGGCATTTATTAAGGTATATCATATTGATAATAAATTCTGTATAAATTTTATATTTATATAACATTATGTTTACAATATCTGAGACACCAAAATGTACCGAGCTCATAAAACAATATCCGTTCCTCATTGGAGAGCATTTTTTTTCCTTCTCTATTCACTGCACACTTTACAAATGTCAGCCTTCTCTATTTGACTTCTTGAACCCTTTTCATTTATCTGCATAATGGAAGAGAGAATTTATAATCTACAGCACCCAACACATCACACACGATCATCAATTTACGCCATCCAACGCTGCAGGCATATTTCGGCGGCGCTTCCCGATTTTTTTGCTCCTTACCTTCCACTGACACACCATGTTGTGCTGAAAATTTTACTAAAATACCCCTCACATGGGGTGGCTTACCCAAGACAAACAATGGCTGAATAATTACAAAAGAATTAATTATCAATTTAGGTATTCTAGGCCATCCGAATGCTATTTCATGAGATCAAAGAACTAATCAAACTGTATAATGAAATGAAGGAACTAGCCAGGCATAAAATAAAAAAATAAAATAAAACTCATCTTATTTCATTTTACAAAAATGCACCAATCTTGTTTGCTGGATTGTGAGCACACTTCAGGTGGAGCTTAACACTACAAGCTACACATTCAAAGGCCAGACGATTTTTGAATTGTTTACCACAGCCATCACAAGGGGAGTCCTCCTTCGGATGCCGAACGAAGGCGAGAAGGTGCGGATGATTGTCAAAGTAAAACTCATTTCCAAATGTACTATTTGAGTACTTATCAACCGGACGAATGCACCGAATATGAAGAGATTGATTTCATTCGCAACAGTTATAGAACCAGCGCTTCGGGTTTATTTCTATCTCTCAAATTTCGAAATAACACTCATTCGACTGGTCTTTCACAGGAGAATAGGTTAGTATGAAAGGGTGTTTGTCATATCTGTGCTCCACCGTCCACGGCAAAACAGCGCATTGGACGTGAAGATTAAAATTGCAAGTTTCACATACAAAACCGAAGCCGGAGAAGGTAAAATCCCATGTACTGCACCTACCGGACTGTATTTCTTTCAGAGCGAGGGCGTGAATGTGAGCTTCGTGGGTGATGATAGCCGGAAGGGACGAACACTTGATGTCAAGGTAGAATTTGCAAGCCAAACAACCAAACACGAACCCATTGCAATCCATTTTGCAGAATTTGCATATGTGTAGATGAAATATTTTGATTGCCGTGAGATCAAGATGAGCGGGTGCTCAGGATGACATGGGTGTTGCAGCTCATTGGGTAACATGGCGCACCACTCGTGGAGGAAGAATTTGCATTGAGCGCAATGACAAAACAGAGGAGCCAAGATGGGTTGTGCACACCCATTGCATTTTTCATCATTCTTCATGTCATTCAAGGAGGAAATTTGCATTTCAGAAAAAATTAATTGTAAGATTCACAATAAACATGTATAAGAATATAGGAATATCAATTCATGCATTTAAGATTGTGAAAGCGTACCCATTTGTTCCATGATCTTAAATCCAGAGAAAAGTAATCTAGTCCTAAAATCAAACAGTATATTGATTTTATGTCTTCCTCTCTATCTCCTAACTCCCTATGACAGATCTCTACGGGTAGAATACTATCAGTTGTGAGAAGAGAGGGGACTTAGCCTATATATATTGAACCCTAATGGGCCCTCCCATAAAGCGCTCCCAAATTGGTCATATTAAACCCACACTATCCGTCTAACCACATCAAATAATCAATAGGTGCACACAAGCCCAGTCCATATGATCACCTCTTTATTGGGTCTATTATGTATGTCTCAACTTAACTTGGGTTCAATTCGTTTTATTAAAACTAAAATCAATTAATGTGTACGCTTAATTTAGAAAATTTTAACATTCTTCCACTTGAGCAACACATTAATTATAGTTATAATTTTGAAAACCTTTTAAAAACGACTCTCGGGTAGAAAACAATAAAAAACTGTATGTGGTCACATTTTGAAAAATCAAGTAAAGTTAAGAGACAACACCTAAAATAATTTGGTCCAACAAGGCAATTAATATCGAATTAAGGCAGTCAATACATCATCAATCCATGTAAGACCACTCATGATCACAAATACCAATCTCCTCATCAACATGGATCAAATGTAGTAGTGTGGTGAGAAATATCACTTTTTAAGTGATCTCATAAATGTGTTACTCCTCCATTAGTCCTCAAATTCTCTTTAATTGTATGCCTATTCAATAAGCCAGAGAATTTTAATAGTTTCCAATGAAACTAACATGTCTTACATACATATATCGAGAAAACTTTATGATGCAAATACAAGATATATCCCTGATTGCTCAAATATACCAAGCTTGAGACTTTTCTTTATATCTTAATCATGAACATATATCCACCTATATATGACATATGAAATATCAACAAAATATATATATATATATATTCATTCATAAATGGCATCAAATGAAAATAATTAATAACAATCTATAATCTTTAATGACCAATGATAAACTGAAAATGTCTCAACATGTAATAACTGTCACATAATGTAAGAAAAACAATTTTTACTAACCAAGTACATCAAAAGACCCAATAACACCCATGTTTGAAACATGACTATTAAAAATAACAGGTCTAAGTCCCTTGGTCGAGGGATCCCCCATCATTTGTTCTGTGTCAACATGCTCAATAATGATGTCACCTTTTCTTAGCAAATCTCTAACTAATAGATACTTGATCTCAATGTGCTTAGACCTAGTAGAAGATTTGTTACTCTTGGAGAAAAACATATCTATACTATTATTACAAAAAATCGTCAGTGGTCTAGCAACAAAACCAATCACCTTAAGTTTTGAAATAAAGTTTCACATCCAAACAGCCTGAGTAGCAGCCCCAAAACAAGCTACAACTCAGCATACATAGTGGAAGAAGATGTAAAAGTTTGCTTGACACTCTTCCAGGAAATAGCTCCTTCTGCAAGCATAAAAATATATCTTGAAGTAGACTTCATGTCATCCACACATCCAACAAAGTCTGAATCTGAATAACTAATTACTTCAAGATCCTCAACTCTTTTATATACAAGCATGTAATCTTTCGTCCTTTACAAGTATCTCATGACTTTTTTTTAAGCTACCCAATGATCCATGCCAAGGTTCGAAAGATACCTCCCAAGAACACCCACAATAAAAGTTATATCCAACCTAGTACATACTTGTGCATACATGAGACTACCAACTGTACTAGTATATGGTATGTTCTGCATGGATTTCACTTCTATGTCATTCTTATGACTATGATTTTTACTGAACTTGTCACCTTTGGTAACAGGAACATCCCCAGGTCTATAATTTTGCATATTAAACCTCTCAAGTACATGATTAATGTATCCTTTATGAGATAGCCCCAATACACCACGAGATCTATCATGAATGATCTTAATGCCTAGAACAAAAGAGGCTTCTCCAGGATCTTTCATGTTGAAAGTGTTGGATAACAACATCTTAGTCCTATACAAAAGACTCAAATAACTGCTCGCAAGTAGGATATCATCAACATAAAAAATAAGAAAAATAAATCTACTCCCACTGACCTTGAGATATGTACATTGATCAACCTTGTTCTCCACAAAACCCAAGGAAGTGACAATCTTATCAAATTTCAAGTACCATTAGCGCAATACTTGCTTCAAGCCATAGGTAGACTTCTGCAGTTTGCACTCCATGTGCTCCTTACCCTCTACCATGAAACCCTTAGGTTGTGCCATATAAATCTCATCATCAAGACCACCATTCAAAAAAGCAGTCTTGACATCCATTTGATGAAGCTCTAAGTCATAATGAGCTACCAGAGCCATAATAATTCTGAATTTGTCCTTCGATAAGATAGGAGAAAATGTTTCATTATAATCAATACCTTCCTTCTGATTGAACCCCTTAGCAACCACTCTAGCCTTGAAAAGCTCAACCTGCCCCTTAGAGTCCTTAGTTTTAAACACTGATTTGCAAACAATGGGCTTACATCCAACTATAAGATCAACAAGCTCCCATACTCTATTATGTGCCATGGATTATATCTCATCTGTCATAGCATCTACCCACATGCTGAACTAAGGACTCAAGATAGCACTAGCATAGGTCACTGGATCAACCACAGAACCCATATCAAAATCACTCTCACCAAGATACACAACAAACTGATCTGAAATGGCAGGTCTCCTCTGTCTCACAGATCTCCTCATAGGTACTGCTGGAACAAGCTCAGTAAGAGGCTTAATAGGTATGGCCACATCAGGTATGGCTGTATCAATCCCCAACTGCTCATTATCAACAACCTCCATAGGTATAGGCACAACACTATACTGGATAGCAAGCAAGGGAATAGACATCACCTCGCTAGGCTTATCCACATCAATGTGCGATGCTATCTCCAAATCAGCAATATCAAGCTCCAAGAACTTAACTATTTGAGATTCAACAATTCTGGCACCCGATGTAGGATAGTAGAACTTGTATCCCTTAAAATAATCTGGATACCCAATGAAATAACAACAAATGGTTTTGGGGTCGATTTTTCTCTCAGAAGGATTATAAATCCTAACCTCTGCTGGATAACCCTAAACACGAAAATGATTAAGATTAGGCTTTCTACCAGTCTACAATTCAAAAGGGGTTTTAGGAATAGACTTACTAGGAACCCTATTAAGAATATATAAGGCAGACTTAACGGTATCAACCCAATGATACAAAGACAAATTATTACGACTCATCATACTTCTTATCATATCCTTAAGGGTGCGATTACGCCTTTCGGCCACACCATTTTGTTCAGAACTACCGGGCATGGTATATTGGGCAACAATACCACAGTCTTGTTAGTATTTGGCGAACTGTCTCATATGTTGTCCATTCACATCATGTCTGCCATAATACTCACCACCACGGTCTGACCTAACAACCTTAATCCTTTTGGTTAATTGGTTCTCTACATTTGTTTTAAAAATTTTAAACTTTTCAAGTGCATCAGATTTTTCTTTAATTAGGTAAACATAACCATAACGAGAGAAATCATCAATAAAAGTCAAAAAATATTTATTTTCACAAAAGGTAGAGGAATAAGGTCCACTAATATCAATGTGTATGACTTCTAAAAGGTCACCACTCCTGTTGCACTTTTCTTCTTAGTCTTGGTCAATTTTTCACGAATACAGTCAACACAAGTGTCTAGGTTTCCAAAATCAAGTGGTATAAGAATGTCATCTTTAATTAGCCTCTGAATTCTTCCTTTAGAAATATGACCTAGACGCTTATGCAATAACATGGAAGACTGACCTTTAATTCTAGGTCTCTTAGACACACTATTTTCAACATGGAAGGAAGCATGCTCATTATTCTGTTTCAATTTCAACCTGTATAATCTATCAAATAAAAACCCATGGCTAACAATTTTGGAATTATAAAATAAATTAACCATGCCATTTTGAAATTGAAAATTATATCCAAATTTGTCCAAAGAAGAAATAGAAATCAAATTCCATCTAAAAGATGGTATATAAGCAGTGTTTTCCAAAACAAGTTGACAACCAATCTCTAAAATTAAAACAACTTCTCCTGTGGACTCGACCCTAACTATTGTATCATCTCCCACTTTAAGCTTTTCTTCAGTCTCACTTGGCTTCTGTTTCCTTTTGAACCCCTACAATGACATAGCAACATGAACAGTTGCATCATTGTTAAATCACCAAGAATTTGATGAGATATTAGCTAAATTGGATTCAAAACAAACTAAAGCAAGTGAGTTACCTCCTCTATATTTCTTTTTATCTAATCAGGACTTGTACTTAGTGCAATTCCTCTTCATGTGACCTTCTTTGTCACAAAAGTAACACTTGAATGCCTTCTTAATGACAGCATTGGGACCTAAAGCATTATTGGTTTGACCATTTCCTTTACCTTGCCCTTTGTTAGCCTAACCCTTATGAGAAGTGTGATGAGTCTTAAATTTCTTGTGGTTCTTCCTATTTCCCTTACCCTGACCAGGATGGGCCTTAGAATGGGAGACAAACAAAATAAACTCAATCTTTTCCCTCTTAAGTTTCTTCTCCTCTAAGACACATTTGGCAATAAGGTCATTGATGGTCTAGGATTCATTTTGTGTGTCATAGGCAGTCTTAATTTGCCTAAAGTCTGGTGGTAGGGTATTGAGAGCATGGTGAACTACAAAGTCATCAGAGATGGCAATATTAAGACTCTTGAGTTTGGTTTGGATGAAAACAAGTTTAAGAATGTACTCCCTCACCTCCAATTGGCTATTATACCTCAGACTCGTGAGCTCATTCATTAGGGATCCAGCCTCAGCCTTACTGGATACATGGTATCTTTGTCCTATAGGATCGAAAAGCTTCTTTGTATTATTCATCTCAGGCAAACCACTCAAGAGATGCTCAAAAATAGACCTCTTGATGGCTATGAGACTCAGCCTACTAGATCTATCCCACTTTGCATGATACTCCTTCTCAGTGGTCGTACTAGTAGCCATGAGAGCAGCCGAAGCAGTTTCTCTCAAAGCCAAATCCACATCTACAATCCCTAAAGCGAACTCAATATCCTACTTCCACTTCTTATAGTTTTAGCTATTCAACAACATAACTGTGGTATTATTATTGTTAACTGCAAAAGAAACTATACATGGAAACACAAGAGGCAATAAATTAGCTGAATGAGGTAAATAAACAATCCTTATATGCCTTAAAAGTAATCAAGCATAAATAATAGGGTAGCCCAGTGCATCATTGTCATCTCCCCTTTGGGCAGAGAGTGTAACATGCTATAGGGTCCCTTTCGGCTAAACACCAAATGAGAATATCCAAGTATCGAACAAGTTAGTCCCCTTTAGGCAGACAGAACCTCTTAGAAACCAAACACTCTCAGGTCAGTCACCGAATATCATCCGTGTCATTAAAACAGGCAATAACCTTCTTTGGGTAGGTAATTGTATGCAATAATACGATGGATACAGTCATATAATGTATTAGATATCAATGGATGTACTCCTTTGGGCAGTAACATCCACATCAATCCATTCCTCCTTATTATAACATCCATTTGTTTAATTTTTCCCTATTATTTCTAGCATTCCTAAATCGGATATACTTGCAATCACATTCTTATGCGCATTTGTATAACCAAATATGCTCAGTGATCTCATAAATAACATATATGTTGCCCAAACCATGCATAATAATTTTCGTTACAAAAATTTACATAAAATGACGATTTTGGCTCTTTTAAGGGTGATTATGTGAGAGAGTATAATCTACAGAAGAGTACCCATGAAGAGCATTCAATGCTATTAGGTTTATAAGGTTGAAAATAGGTTGTCTATAGAAAATTACCCAAGAATTTTGCAAGGTTTTTAAGAAAACGCAAAAAAAACCCTTAAAATAAGTCTAAAAACGAACTCCGGAAAGCAATTATTATTTTCTGCATCCAGCCATAAAAAAATATCGAAAACATGTTACCTATAAAAAATCATCCAAAACTTGCACACGATTTTTGAGAAAATGCGAAACAAATGCACTTTTTTTTTTGGACTTGAAAAATACCAAACAGTGTTAAAAAATTATGAAAAAATATTTTTAGGAATCCTCGGGTCGAGAGAAATTTTTTGAAATTTTGAACAGCCCTAGAAAGAGCCCCATGCACCCAAGGTGCGCATGCGCCTCCTCTGAACCTGTGGAGTCTTCTTCCTTACCTGGTTGAACTAGCCCGACCCAATTTTTTGCAAAATCAGACCCGGTTCGCTGCAAAACGTTCCAACCCCATTTTTTTTTCTCAAAAATCTGATTCTCAATAATTTGTGTAATCAAACACTATTTTTGACCAAAACAAACATCAAGAAACACGTTTTTGGCAATTTGAAATCCAAAAATTAAAGTTTTAATGGATTTTTAAGAACCCTAAAATCATCAACGGCGGCTAGGGTTTGGAAAAATACCAAAACTTGAAAATTTTTTACACAATACACACTCAAACATGTTGTAATACAACCCAGAATAATCAATGTATGATATTATACAAGAATCATGCATCAAATCATGGACTTTTCAAGCTTTTCAACAAAATTATTGATTTAGGACATAAAACTTTAAATTGATGGATCTCTCTCTACGGTTTGAATTAGAACGCGTGCCATATATCAAAATTTTCCTTGTTCAGAGAGGAACAAAAGCCCCTTATTAGTTTTTAGAAAAAAGTCATCTATTTTTTGGATTATATCATATGCAATATTTGGGTTTAATCTTGAAAATCAAGAACGAATACATAAAATAATGAGTTTTGAGTCCCTAATCCATATACAATGGCTCTGATACCACATGTAAGAATTATAATAAACATGTATATGAACATAGGAACATCAATTCATGTATTCAAGATTGCAAAAGCGTACTCGTTTGTTCTATGATCTTAAATCCGGATGGAAGTAATCCAGTCTTGAAATCAAAAGGTATATTGGCTTTACGTCCTCCTCTCTATCTCCAAACTCCTTACGACGGATCTCTTTGGAAAAATACTGTCAATTGTGAGAAGAGAGGGGATTTAGTCTATATATATTGAACCTTAATGGGCCCTCCCATAAAGGGCTCCCAAATAGGTTCTTTTAAGTCCACACTATCCATTTAACCACATCAAATAATCAATAGGTACACACAAGCCCAGTCCATATGGATCACCTCTTTATTGGGTCTATCCGTATGTCTCAACTTAACTTGGGTTCAATCAGTTTTATTAAAACTAAAATCAATTAATGTCTATGCTCAATTCAGAAAATTCTAATATTAATGGGTGCCCAAGACTATCATGGTAGATGTCTTTTGCTTTATTTTCCTTCCCCTACAGGCTGATCTGATTCATAAAACTGGCTATTACATTAACAGGTTCATCTGGCACCAGTAAGCGTATCAAATTCGACTTGTGTTCTTCAACTTTAGTATCTATTTTACAATCCTTGAAACCATAAAATTAAGAATCAAATATAATCAAATGACATGAAATGGACAAGAAGAGTTGCAAGGAAAACAAAAGTCAACTTGGAAATTTCTCTCTTACATCGAGCAATTTATATGGGCAATATATTTGCATTCAGCACAATAGTAAATGACTCAGCCTCCAAATGTATGCTCGAGGTATCCCAAATGTAGGACGACAGAGTAGTATAACTCGGAAGTACGAGATCGATCCATAGGGAGCAGGTTACACAGAACTATAAGCATTAAAACACTTCTCTCAGTTGCTCACAAAAATCCTACGACTTGCTTCTAAAAGGAAAAGAAAAATCTAATTGTTTTGAGAAGGTATATTTATCTAAACTAATTCAAACTCAAGAGTAATTAATTGGAAAGCTATGTAGTTTTAACTATTAATAAAAAGGTCTCGGGATCAGCCGCTCCAATCAATTGCATCTTTTGGAATTCCAAAGGAGATAATTCAATAACTCAAATCCTTCGACTATGTCGCGAGTCTCGGATTCGAAAAATTTAGCGGTAAAAACAAGTATTCTTCAAAACTTCAACTCTTACAATAAATCAGGTTGTTTGAATCAAGGACGAGTACCATCGATTCGTGCAATGCATATACTGAATATAGATTCACGTATAAATGTTACCGAACATAATCAAACATCCAGGTTTTCAAAAGTTCTAAAACGAAGAAGATAAAGAGAGAAAAACTAGAATATTTAACTTTAAAACCAATAACAAACCTCCTTTATTCATTCAAAACATTCAATTGATCTTCGCTTATGATCCTAAGATGAAAAATTTAGCTACTCATCTTCATAGTATATACACAAATTGCATAAAAATAAATTGACTATATTGATTGCAAACCTGAAAATCTGATTACAGAAATTGTGAACAACTATGAAAACTTTGCTATAAACCTAAACAATTTATGTACCTACTGCTGCTGCTACTCTTAAAACAAAGCCAAAATCGCGAACCCTAAAATAAACAACAATCCCATCTTTCATAGGCTTCCAAAACTTTGTAGATTTGCACAACCGTTCGAACGCCTGTGCCACGCCTCGGACTACCATTCAAACGATGCGTCAAATGCACTTCAAACTTGAATTTGATGCGAGACCACTCGAACGCATATGTATGCCGTTCAAACGCCCTTGAGAACTGTTCGAACTCCCTTCGAATGCCTACTCTGGTTTTGCGCGAATTTATCTATTTTTAGCTAGGATTCCTGAAAATAAACACAAAACTAAGTTAGTAACAAATTAGGATTAAAAATAACACAATTAAACATATTACAAAACTAACAATTAGCTAATTAATGCATGTAGATTGCACTTTTAAAGTACAATCACACCCCCCAACTAAACTTTTGCTAGTCCCTAGCAAAACTTTAAAACTAAGAACCTATCTCCACTTTCGTGGGAGTCGCGAGTGCATTTAGCATATGCACCAAGCCTTCAAACCCCTAGGTTACCCTTAGTGGACGAGTGGTGTCTTGTGAGGGCTTACAGTAATGAATAGCCACAAACATCTATTCATGCAATGTCAATATAATAGTACAAAAACATGAAGAATGTATTAACCTCCTTCAAGTCAACACTCAATCCACCTAAATCATGAACCAATGCAAGGTAAATGAATAAAAGCATTAAAGAAAGGAAATAACATTGAAATGTACTACCAATAGTATCTAACTTCACTGTCTCCAACTCACACACTTATGTCCTTTATGCTTTGATCCAACTCTCACCAGGCATACCCTCAATTATGAATATGAACACTTAGGGTCCCTCAATAGAAAGCTTATTATAAAAGTAAATGTACAAGACATGCAAATAGAGCAATTCCAATTAGCAAAAACCGATAAGTTATAGGTGCATCAACTTGGCATAGCTTCGTGAAAAAATATTTACTGTTTTAGCACCATTAGAGAATTGACATTGATGACTTATACACAATTGAATTAAAGATTCATGTAATTTTGGATATTACGGCCATATAGATGATGAATGAAAGAAGAGCTATGTAAGAAGATAGAAGGCAGTAATAGATTTCAACATATGCATGCGTACTACACGTGATGATCAATGAATATACACTCTCCACTTCCAAGTTTTGAATAACTTTCACATTTTCTCATCTTCCTTTAGTTCCGTCTCCCATTTCAAAATTTTTGTTTTCATCCCTTTCTGTTCTTTTCTTTGTTTTTTTTTAACTCCATACACTTTTAATTTCACCAATACATAAGCAATGCACCAACTCCAGAATTTAGCATTGACAAACTTTTAAGCTAATGTGTATGTGAATATCGAGAAAGAAATATAGACATGAATGGCTCAATGGAATGAAATGGCCTTACTTTTATAATCCAAAAATCACATCAAATCAAAACTTCAAGAGTGTATAAGATGTCAATAACTCCAACTAATACTCTACATGTAAGCCAAAATCAAGTATAATGAAGCTATTCAATGAATGAAGATTAATAAAATAACCTTGAGTAAATGTAAATCACTCTCAAAAGAACGATAAATATACTCTAACGCTCACTAGGTATGAAATCTCCATCTTATAAGGACATGCATGCACAAGAGAGAAACATCAAAACCTCATACAACTAATAGTGCATAACAATGTAGCTCTCTCTTATAATAGGTTTATGCCAAAAACTTGCAGTGCATCACAAATACAAAGGTGAATCGATAACAACTCAAATTCAATTCAACACACGACTTCAAATATCGTCGACATTATAATTGCATTAGCATGAATATAGCTATGGTTCTCACTAGAAATCCTCTCCAACACATCTGTCATAAATAAGAACTAATCAATGTAAATACTGATAAATGTGTTAAAGATACAAACCATGATAACCCAACCATAAGATACTCAAACCTGTACTGAAGAATTTAAATGTCTAAAAAGTAATGAACATACTACCACACCTAAGACTAATCTATAAAACATGACAAGGTTTGAAGTATAATAACCAAGGATAACAAAATATCAGGCACATGAACAAAAGAACACAAAGCATATATCCACTAATGTGCAATTGAGTTTTAGATACATAAGATGATATGAACATGAGCGATCACAATATCTAAACTCTACCCCTCATGATCCTCGTCATCCCCAGCAGGCGATGGCTGCATCCGATGATCCAAGCGACGAACTAGAACCATCATATGATCAAGTGTGCTCTGCTAAGCACGGATCCGACCCTCTAACATAGTAATATGATCCATATGCTGCTCATGCACGACTGCTCTCTCAACCATGGTAGCCTCAATCCTCTCAAGCACAAGCCCTTACTGTACAAGGTCCTGACCTTGCTGCTCTAATATAACCCCATGGGCTGCCAAAGCCTGAGACTACTGCTCAAGTCTCTCAAACAGGAGCTGAATACTTGGAACTTGTCCCGACTGCTGGGCAGGTTGGGCTCCCTCTACTTGCTACTCAGGTGGCTGCTCAGGTGGAGGAGGTAAATGTCCCTCCGAATGTCTCACACTCGATGCATCTATAATCGACAACTGCTGTGCCCGAAGTAATCTTGGGACAATACTGACCCCAGCCTCCTCTATCACAAAAGTGAGCAGACAACCAAAAGGAATGGCCCCCTGTGCTATAGGATATGCATACTCAGTGTATAATGCCATAAATATAAATCTCGGTAGATCGATAGACCTATGAGTACCTATGGCCCAGAGAAGAGCTGCTCTAGATCGACTCACCTCAGTGTGACGTGTAATCGGAAAAAGCGAATGACACGAGAATAAAGCCAACGGCCGGTAACGCAGTGTAAGCACACTCACAGGCAACTTTCGTCTACCTACCTAATGTGTCCCCTTAATGCATGCCTTATCAGATACAACATCAAAATCGGTGCCCCCTCAGCCGAGTAACTAAATTACACCTCCACAACTCTGGGCAATTGATATACTTGGGCGAAAGTGCTCGGAGTAATCCTAATCTGATGCCCTCTAACACACGACTCAATCACCTCCTACCCCGAAGTAATAATAATCCAATGGATGTTTGCCATGAACTCAGCGATCAACATGAACACACACGACCCCTGGAAGTAAGCCAATGGAACCCATTGTCTAGTAACAAACTCCTCCTCCCAGTAGTAAATACCACCCCTAAGAGCATGGAGAGCAAACTCTCGCTCTCTAGGGAACCCTCTCATGCTCTAGGTCTCAGTAAAAGCATCCAAGGCGGTCTCACTAATGAATCTCTCAACATCATTGTAAGCACCTCATTTTTGCTCGCTCGGCAATCTCTGAGCTGACCAAGCTCACGTTCACACATTACATGCATATTTAGACTCTAAGCCCGCCTTTTAAACTTGAATTTAGTCCACTAGTTGCTTCTCGGGCTCGTAGGGCCCACTTAAAGCTAAATGACCGTTTTGCCCCTAGTGGGCCGGTTTCCTTTTTCGACCACACCTGGGTATCAAACCGGTAACCTTCCGAGAATGCTTTTTATAATGTTCTCAACCTCCTTTTACCTTTCCGGATCATTCCGAGTCAGTTCCGGCCAACCTGGTACAAAATGACCGCTTTGCCCCTGGTGGGCCGGTCTCCTTTTTTGACCACATCGGCTCTGGGTATCAAATCGGTAACCTTCTGAGAATGCTTTTTATAGTGTTCTCAACCTCCTTTTACCTTTCCGGATCATTCCGAGTCAGTTCCGGCCAACCTGGTGCAAAATGACCGTTTTGCCCCCAGTGGGCCGGTCTCCTTTTTTGACCACACCAGCTCTAGGTATCAAACCAGTAACCTCCTGAGACTACTTTTTATAGTGTTCTCAACCTCCTTTTACCTTTCTGGATCTTTCCAAGTCAGTGCCGGCCAACAAGGTGTGAAATGACCCTTTTGCCCCTGGTGGGCCGGTCTCCTTTTCCGACACATTTTGTCCTCACTTTTCAAGTCAAATACCTCCAGGACACTATTTTAAGTGTTCCTGCTCCTTTTCGGCCTTCCGGGTCATTCCCGGCTCCTTCAAATCATTCCCGGACTTTCCGGAGTTACTCCTAGTGAAGTCAGGCTAAAAATTGCATGGTAGTCACTAGTACAGGCACCCAAATCTAGTCAAAGATACGTTGCTTGCCGACCTTAAACATTTCCTAATTGGTTGGCGCCACTAGTAGTGGCACCAAGCCAAAAAATGGCCTGGCGCCACTCGTAGTGGCGCTAGTGAAAAATTTGGCCTAGCGCCACTGCAACAGGCGCCAGTGTTGTCCAACCTCTATAAATACAGAGCCTCATTCAGCGTGAAGAGTGTCTGCAAACTTAACCTAAAAATCATATATTTCGATATACAGAGCTCGATCACCTCCAAAACCCTCGTTTCCTTAGGTTCTCCAAACCCTAGCCACCCTACACAAACCCTAGTCTCCTATACACTCATACATACCCTCATACATTCATATACTAGCCTTCAACCCTCCTTCAAAGACTTGAAGAGCTGCCATCTAAAACTTGAAGACAACTCTTGAAGATTGAACACGAAGATCAAGACGAAGACCGAAGACCGAAGACTGCACGGCGCGTAAAATAAACAAGAGACACAAGGTAGGATCTCTATTTAAATTTCCGCACTTCCCCCCCTCTCTCTTCTCTCTCCTAACCCACTTGGGTTTTCTCTATTTTAATCCCCCATCTCTTTCCCCCCCTTTCTTTGCATGCTTGAAACAAGAGGATTCCCGATCCATGTGTAGGATTGGGCTATTGGAGAGTCACTGTGTCGGGGGCTTTCTTCTAGTCTAACCAAAGACCACGTGGGTCCGACCCCCTTGATTATGTGGTGAAGCCTTAACCTTGTATGTTCACGACCCCAAATTGCATTGTGCATATCATAGTCTTGCATCTTCCAAAAACCGTTTTCAAAGTTGTTTTTCAAAACGTTTTCAAACTCGTTTTCAAACTTGCATCAAAATCTCTTTTTCAAAAACTTGTTTTCAAAACCACAATTCTAGGGTGATTCTAGCCTTTTCATGGCTAGGGTTGCTTTAGGAAAGTGTTACATTAAAAGTGACCTTTTTGGTCTATATTTTCAAATCTTATTGTTTTCCAAAACCACTTTCTTAAAGTGGTTCTAGCCCTCTTATGGCTAGAATCGCTTTAGGAAAGTGAGATGTTTTCATACTTTCCAAAAAAACTCTCTCTTCAAAAATCGCTTTCTAAAAATCTCTTTTTTCAACATACTTTCCTAAAACTCTCCTCTTCAAAATTGTTTTCTAAAAACTCCCTTCCAAAATCTATTTTTCAAAACTTTCTTTTTCCACTCCTTTCCAAAAACTCTTTCTCCTCAAAATTCGCTTTCTAAAAACACTTCCTAAATTCACTTTCCTAAAAAACTCTCTCCAACAATCTCCTGCTAAAAATCTTTCTAAAAAACTCTCTTTCCAAAAATCTTCCTTCTAGAAACTCCCCTCTAGGATTTTTCCTCCCAAAATCTATGTTTCCAAGAACACACTTTCCAAAAACTCCTTCTTTCCAAAAATCTTTCCAAAAACTCTCTTTCCAAATTCACTTTCCAAAAACTCTTTCCTAAGATTCCCTTCTAGAAAACCTTCGTTTCCAAAAATGCACTTTTCAAAAACTCTTTCCTTAGAGCCCAAGTCAAGCCCTAGAACCCACAATTAGGAAACCCTAAATTTTCTTCCCCAAAACATGGTTTTCAAACTTTGCCCCAAACCTAGGTTTCCAAAACCTCTAGTTTTCACATCCAAACTATACATGTTTCCAAAACCTCTTTTCTACGTCAAAACTATGATTTTCCAAATCTAGGGTTTTTAGAACCTCCTTTCCAAATCCTTACCAAATCCTATCTTCCCTTTAGGAAACCGAATCAAATCTCCCCGTTTAGGAAACTAGATCCTGTCCTCCGTTTTTGGAAACAAAATCAAATCTTTTCTTTTAGAAACCAAATCCAATCCCTTCCTAATCCAAACCTTTCCTAATTCAACTTCTTCCTAATTTCCTACCTTCTTAAACCATAAGTTTCCTAAACCTAAACTCTAAATTTCCCTTTAAATTTCAAAATCCAAATCTTTCCTAATTTAAATCCTTCCTCAACTTCCACTTTCTTAAACCTTAAGTTTCCAAAACTTGAACATAAAAATCTTTCTTAAATTTTGAAATTCAACTTTCAAATCTTTCCTAATTCAACCCCCTCCTAATTCTACCCTCTTTTCAAGTCTTAACTTTTCAAACCTAAGTTTTTAAACCCAAACCTTTCCTAATCTCAAGATTTTCTCAAAAAACTCTAAAATTTTCAAGATCTTAAAATTTTATAAATGTCAAATCTTTCTAAAATTCTAAGCTTTCTAAATTCAAAACTTTCTTAAGTTAAGACTTTCTAATCTAAAACTTCCTAAAATGAAACTTTCCAATTTTCAAAACTTTCCTTTTTCAAACCTTTCCAATTTTCAAAACTTTCCTTTTTCAAACCTTCCCAATTTTCAAAACTTTCCGATTTTCAAAACTTTCCTAATTTGGGAACTTTTCTAATCTGAAAACCTTTCCTTTTTCGAAAACTTTCTAAACTCGAAACTTTCCAATTTCAAAACTTTCCTAAACCTAAAACGTTTCTAATTCAAAACTTTCTTCATTTGAAACTTTCCAAAAATGAAACTTTCCAAAAATAACATTTTCCTAATTTGAAACTTCCCTAATCTAAATCTTTCCTAAATTCCAAGTTTCCAAATCTTTCCAAATCTTCCAAATCCAACATTCCAATCCAATCTTCCTTAATCTCAAGTCTTTCCTAGGTCTCCTATCTTTCCTAAGTCTAGGTTTCCTAAACCTTTGTCTTTTCAAAATAAGTCTAAATCTCTCTCTTCCAAGTTCGATCTTTTCATATAAAATTCAATCTTTTCAATTCCAAAATTCTAAATTCTAATTTTCAGTCCTCCATTCAAAGTTCAATCTCTAAATTTTCTACTTTCAATTTCTAATTCAATCTCCTTCTTCAAATCAACTCTTCTATTTTCAATCGGACTCCGGTCCGAACTACGACTGACCTGATTCCCCCAAAGGGATACGTAGGCAACCTTCATAGGTGCGGTCACAACACTTTTCAAAATTTCAATTCCACCCTCATGGGTGTGGTCTCCACATTTTTTATTTTTTATTTTTTCAAATCTCAAATTCCAATCAATTTTCAAACTTCCAATTTCAAATTTCTATTTCCAAATTTTCAAACTTTCCAATTTCAATTCCATCTCTTCAAATCTATTTTCAAATCAATTTCTTTTCAAATTTATTTCCAAATCTATTCTCCAATTTTCTCTTATTTTGCACTTGCATCTCATGCATCATGTTAGTTTCTTTTCAAGCATTGTTTTTCAAAGTGGATAGGATTAAACCATTAGTTAGTTAAAGACTCTCATAGGTGAATCTAGGGTAGATTGATATGTAGGTACTGAAAGGGCGGGGTAGGGTGATAGCTTAGTGCGTCTTCCCTATACGTAACCAACCTCCGAACTTAGAATCGCTGTTTTCAAAGACCAAGAGGAGTTATTTTTCTAAAAAGGGCTAAATGCTTTCCAAAGATTGCCAAACAACCTGTTTTTCTTAAAAAACCCTTTCTGGAGGAGATATTTTCAAAAATTATTTTTCAAAAACCCTAAGTGTAGTCTTCGGATTGATCTTAGTTTTTAGGTGACCTAACTCACCTTAATCAAGTTAGGTGGCGACTCCGAATCTTTTTCAAAAGCCCTTTATTCAAACCTATTTTTTAATTCAAACCTAGTCACACTCATTCTTCTAGGAGGGTGAGTTCTAACGAGAGAGTACATCATTTTTCCCGCTTGTGTGAGTATTCCTCGAGTGCGAAAAATCTGGACGCGACAATCACATGCTAGGGGAGGCGATAATGCCGTGCCTCGGCCTCTACCCCTACCAGCTCTACCGCCCTGGCCAGCTCGACCAGCCATGACTATGCAGGCAGCTAAAGTACAAAACTACTCTAAGAATATAGAACAATGCACGAAGACAACTCAATAGTAATACCTAAGACAGGAATGGATGATCGAGAGCGAATATAAACTCGTGCTTGAGCTCTGGCAGGGCCTTACTATCTTAGAAACTCCAAAAACACTCAAATTCTCAATAGTTTCACGTTTGAAATGAGTTCAAACTCAACTTCGGACGCCCCTTTTTATAGAAACTGGAAATGTGTTTGACGTCCGTTCGAACGCCACTTAAAACGCTACCATTCGAACTACCGTCTAACGCACTTCGAATGGTCCGTTCGAACGCCTACTCTACCGTTAAAATGGTCAGCTTGGAATTCAACTCCAACAAAACAAAAACAAAGCAAAAAAAGAAAAAAAAACGAAACGAAAAAACAAAATGAAAAGCACACTAACACTAACACAGAGCTCTCTCCCCCCCCCCCCCCCCCCCCAACTAATGGTAGGCCAAGTCTTCGAGGTCTTAGAACATGTGTAGATAGAGGGGAAAAACAAAATCATGATCCAGGATAATATTACCAACGTAAAGTACCAAGATCAAAAGTTATACATCCACAATACGATGGAAAATAAAACAAAAGACAACTAACTAAAGAAAATGAAACCAGTTCTCTACACACTAGAAAGCTTAAGAAAAACCATAGAGTCAAAGCTAAATAGCATCACGATTCTTTAGAGCCTTAATCTCTGCCTTTAAGTCTTTAATCTGAGAGTGCAAGTCCTCGAGAGAATGAGATGATTCATCAGCTTCTGTTGGTTGCTCAAAGGAACTGTCTACCCCAGAAATCGGATAACTAGACGACTAAATAATGTCGGTAGACAAAATAGGAACTTGGGTAGCTCTCAAGAAATCATCGATCAAAAGACCAAAGGGCATAGGATCATAAGAGAAACGGGATTCTGCAATGGCCTTCAAAATTAGATTCAGAAGATCAATAGCATACCCCTTTCTAATAATATACAACCACACACAACAAGAGTGGTGTACGGTAGTGACAGAGTGCTTCTTGGGAATGATGTTGGTGGTAACTGTCAAGTTCATCATTTGGTACTTACGCTTCAAAGATGCCATTAGAATTATAGACTGCTGCCAAGGAACAGATGTAAGCTGAAGTTCTGCAAGGAGTTCCTCACTGGAAGGTGGAGAACGAGGGAATGGCTAATAATCAGGATGGCAAGTGGATGGTAGGCGTAGAAGACGACAAACATCTTCTTTGGCAATGGTAATGGTGCAGCCCCTCATCGCGGAGGTCAAGATAAACTCAGGATGAGAGGTATGAGATAGATACGCATAAAACTCCCGAACCATATCAACATTTACTGCCGCTTCTCTGCCAAGCATATGAAACCATCCCCTATGTATGAAATCAGCTCGTAAAAGATCATCCTCAAATTCTGACAAGTGAACACGACGCTCGATAAGGACTTCACGACCATGGAAATTAGCCATGAACATGTCTCTCTCCCGTGAATTAGCAAACCGCTCAACTTCTTTTCAACTCCGTTTATGACCCCTTTGGATAACATGGTTCAAAGAGATGACATTAGACCCGCACAAGGAATGATAAGGAAATTGGTTAAGAAAAACATAAGAAAAACCAAACAACCCAACACAAAGAAAAACAAGACTTAATAAAAAGCAAGGGAAATTAAAATAAAATAAAGTAAAATAAAATAAAACAAAATAAACAAAAGAACTCTAAAAAGATGAAATCAAAATAGTAGAAGTAGTGATAATAGTCTATAGAAAAATACAAGATTTACAATTCATTGTCTGGAGGGGGTGGATCCTTGAGATCCACACATTTGACCTTACCCACAAAATTCTTAAGGTAGGGCTTCAAACGATGCCAATTAACTTCAAAAGCATTTTCATTCTTAGGGTTCTCAATTTCAATTGCACCATAAGATGTGACACTACGCACCACAAAAGGTCTTAACCAATGACTCTGCAGCTTACCCGAAAACAAATGTAACCGAGAATTGTATAGTAGAACTCTTTGACCCACTTTGAAAGATTTTCACAAAATGTGTTGGTCATGTACCTACTTCATCTTCGCCTTAGAGATCTTTGAGTTCTCATAAGTATCATTCCTAATCTTCTTTAGTTCATTGAGTTGCAATTGTCGTAAAGGACCTGCTTGATCCAAACTCATTTAAAATTGGCGGATTGCCCAATACGCCTTGTGTTCTATTTCAACCAGAAGGTGGCATGCCTTCCCGTACACAAGTCTATACGGAGATGAACCTAGAATGGTCTTATATGCAGTCCTATATGCCCATAATGGATCCACTAATCTCAAGGACCAATCCTTTCAATTAGGGTTGATGGTTTTCTCGATGACTTGTTTGATCTCCCTATTTTCTAACTCAACTTGGCCTTGTGTTTGGGGGTGATAAGGTGTACCAACCTTATGAATCACCCCGTACTTTCTCATTAAGAGCCCAATAGGCCGGTTACAGAAGTGGGAGCCACCATCGCTGATGATAGCTCGGGGCATACCAAATCTAGAGAAAATATAGTCCTTTAAGAACTTGACCATAACAACATGGTCATTGGTACGCGCCGGGATGGCTTCTACCCATTTGGACACGTAGTCTATGGCCATTAGAATATAAAGATAGCCATACGAATTAGGAAACGGACCTATAAAATCAATACCCCAACAATCAAAGACCTATAGAATAATAATAGGGGTAAGAGGCATCATATGCCTTTGAGATAGACTTCTTAACCGTTGGCATCTATCGCAAGACGTACAAAAAATATGGATATCATGGAATAAGGTGGGCTAATAGAAACCGCTTTGCAAAATCTTTGCAGCGGTTTTACGTGATGAAAAGTGCCCACCACACACCTGTGAATAGTAGAACTCTATTATGCTTTTTACCTTGGTGTCGGGAACACACCGACGATCAATTTGATCGGGCAATACTTGAACAAGTAGGGATCTTCCTAGGAAAAATACCTCACATTCCTAAAGAACTTCTTCTTATCAATGCTAGACCAATGTGATGGTATCCTACAAGTGGCTAAGTAGTTTGTAATGTCAGCTTACCACGAGGTCATTGTGCTTGTATGTGTAGTGATTTGAAATAACTACTCATCTGGAAAGTGTTCGTTAATTGGAAAGGGGTCTTGGGCTTCCCCATCCATAGAGAGCCACAATAGGTGATTAGCTACTACGTTTTCAATCCCTTTCTTATCCCTAATCTCAATATGGAACTCTTGCAATAGGAGAATCCATCGAATGAGTCGGGTTTCGCATCGGGTTTACTTAGGAGGTACTTAAGTGTAAAGTGATCAGTGTAGATGATAACAAGTGATCCAACTAAGTAGGACCTAAACCTGTCCAATGCAAAAACCACGGCAAGGAGCTCTTTTTCTATGGTGGTATAGTTCAATTGGGCCTCATTCAGGGTTTTGCTAGCATAATATATCACGTAAGGTTTCTTATTGACCCTTTGCCCAAATACTGCCCCCACCGCATAGTCACTTTTATCACACATTAGCTTCAAAGGTAAAGACCAATCGGGTGCCCTAATAATCGGTGCAGTGGTGAGAAGCCCTTTCAGCTTATCAAAGGCTTCTTGGCATTGAGATGTCCACACAAATGGCACATCTTATGAAAGAATGTGGCATAAAGGTCTCGAAATCGCACTAAACATTCAATAAAATATCGGTAGAATCCGGCGTGCCCAAGAAAAGACCTATTGTCTTTGACACTCGTAGAAGTAGGGAGACGTTGGATTAACTCTACTTTGGCTTGGTCTACCTCTATCCTCTTGTTGGATACTATGTGTCCAAGAACTATGCCTTGTGTCACTATAAAGTGACACTTCTCCCAGTTAAGCACTGAGTTGCTCTATGCACATCTCTCTAAAACTCTTTCCAGGTGTTCTAGTTATGCCTCAAAAGTGTTCCCATAAACTGAGAAGTCATCCATGAACATTTCAAGGATCTTCTCCACCATGTCTCTGAAAATAGACATCATGCACCTTTGAAAAGTGGCCGGTGCATCACATAGGCCAAAGGGCATTCTTTTGTACGCATAAGTGCTAAAAAGGCACGTGAAGGTAGTCTTATCCTGGTCCTCTAGTGCGACCTCTATTTGGTTATAGCCAGAATAACCATCTAGGAAACAATAAAATGCTCGGCCTACTACTCGTTCTAGGACTTGGTCCAAGAACGGAAGTGGGAAGTGGTCTTTCTTAGTGGCTGTATTGAGTCTGCTGTAGTCTATGCACATTCTCCAACCCGTTTGAATCCTAATAGGAACTAGTTCATTCAGCTCATTCTTTACTACCGTAACTCCTGACTTTTTAGGGACAACTTGGGTTGGACTAACGCATTTAGAATCAGAAATGGGGTATATGATACCCACATCGAGAAGCTTCAGTACTTCTCCTCTAACTACCTCTTTTATATTCAGGTTCAAGCGTCATTGTAATTGATGCATTGGCTTAGCTTCCTCCTCCAAATATATATGATGAGTACAAATGAGGGGCCTAATTCTGTGAAAATCCGCTATAGTCCAACCGAAAATCTTTCTATGACGTTTAAGCACTATAAGCACCCCATTTTTGCCCGCTCGGCAGTCTCCAGTCCGTCCAAACTTGTATTCAAGTCAATATGGATATATTCTGAGTCAACTCAATTTTTCAAGTCTAATCCCGTCAATCAATCGCTTCGCGGGCCATTTGGGCCCAAATAGAGGCAAAATGACCAAAATGCCCTTGGGAGCATTGTTTGGTCCAATTCCAATGGGCACGTCTTCTCGAAGACGGTAAGTCCCCTTTTCTGATCCAATTCCAATCCAATTCCAATTCCAATTCCAAATCCACTCTGGCACACCTTTCGAGAAAGTTGATTCCTCAAGGTGGTAAGTCCATCCTATCCGGCACATTTTTGAGTGAACTCTTCGGAACGATAAGTCCCTTCAAACCCGTCGACCGGAATGAGACCCCCAGTCCCGGATATGGTAGAATGATCCACCTTTAGCACTAACTAGCTCACCAATGCTGAAATGTCTGTTTCGGCATGCCTTCTGAAAAAGTTGATTCCTCAAGCGCTAAGTCTACCTAGCAGCTTCCAGAGATTAGGCAGTCTCTGGAATAAATGCGACCCATTAGAGTAACGGAAATACTCGTAAACATCTCAACTGCCAGAGCGACAGAAACACTCGCAAACAGGTCAATATAGGGAATTGCCAACAAACCCCCATATCACGGGATCGCCGTCAGAGTGACGAAAATACTCAAAATCCAGGTCAACACCAGTGCCTGCTAGCCCACTCCGGTGAAAAATGACCAAACTGCCCCTAAGACCTTTTTTGGCACGTTTCTTGAGAAAGTACCTAAGTCCTCAAAATGGTAAGTCCACCCTTCCAAGATTGTCTTAAAGATAATCCGGCATGATTAGGTGCCTTCCAGTCGGTTTCGGGTCAATTCTATGATATTCTGGTCAAGATGACCATTTTGTCCCTAGGCATCTGAGTGCCCCAAGAATCACACCGGCTCTGGGTATCCAATCAATAGTCTCCCGAGAATGCTTCTTATAGTATTCTCGACATTCCATTATCTTTTCGGATCATTCCGAGTTAGTCCCGGCAAACCTGGTGCAAAATGATTGTCTTGCCCCTGGTAGGCCGATTACCTTTTCCGACCACGCCGGCTCTGGGAATCAAACTGGTAACCTCCTGTGACATCCTAAGTAATGTTTTCAGAATTTGAGTCTTCTTTCGGGACATTCCAAGTCCATCCCGGTAGCTTTCCAGCTCGATTGACCATTTTGCCCCTGATGGCCCGGTCAATTTTCAAACACATCTTGTCATCATTTTCTAAGTCTACTACCCCCGAGATAGTGTTCTGAGGGTTCCTCTCTCTTTCTGGCCTTTTGAGCCATTCCCAACCCTTTCAAATCATTCCCGGACCTTCCGGAGTCACTCCTAGTGATGTTAAGCTAAAAATTACATGGTAGTCACTAGTACAAGCACCCAAATCTTCTGAAGATATGGTGCTTGTCGACCTTAAACATTTCCTAATTGGCTGGTGCCACTAGTAATGGCGCCAAGCCAAAAAATGGCCTGGCACCACTCCTAGTGGCCCTAGTGTAAAGTTTTGCCTAACGCCACTGCAATAGGCGCTAGGTCATTCCTCTGTCTATAAATACAGAGCCTCTTCCAGTGTGAAAGGGGTCCGCAAACTCAGTCTAAAAACTCTCATTTTCGATATACAGAGCTCGTAGCCTCCCTAAACCTTAGTTTTCTTTAGATTTTCCAAAACTCTAGCCTCCATACACAAACCCTAACTCACATATACTCTTATACACTCCTACACTAGCCTCCAAAGCCTCTGCTGAAGACTTGAAGTGCTGCAACTCTGAAGTTTCCGAAGATCCAAGCAAGCTCTTAAAAATCAAGGCAAAGACCGAAGCAAAGCAAGAAGAAGAAAGCAAGCAAAACAACGCGAATAAGATAAGACACAAAGTAGGCTTCTTGTTTACGTTTATGCAATTCCCCCCTCTTTCTTCTCTCCCCGAACCCACTTGGGTTTTCCTCTATTTCAATCTCCCATCTTCTTTTCCCCCTTTCTTGCATGCTTGAAATAAGGGACTTCCCGGTCCATGTGTAGGATTAGGCTATTGAAGTTCACCATGTCAGGGGCTTTCTCTTAGTCTAACTGGAACCACGTGGGTTCAGCCCTCTTGATTATATGGTGAAACCTTAACCTTGTATGTTCACGACCCCAACTTGCATTGTGCATATCATGATCTTGTATTCTTCCAAAATTCGTTTCCAACTTGTTTTCAAAACTTGCATTAAAATTGTTTTCAAACTTGCATCAAAATTTTCTTTTTCCAAAATTGTTTTCAAAATCACAATCCTAAGGTGATTCTAGCCTTTTCATGGCTAGGGTTACTTTAGGAAAGTGTTACATTTAAAGTGATCCATATTTTCAAATCCTTATTGTTTTTAAAACCACTATATTAGAATGGTTCTAGCCTTCTTATGGTTATAATCATTTTAGGAAAGTGAGATATTTTTATGGATTTTTCAAAAACTCTTTTTTCAAATCTCTCATTCTAAAAAATCTCTTTTCCAACATTCTTTCTAAAAACTCTCTTCAATCTCCTTTCCACAATTGTTTTCAAAAACTCCCTTCAAAAATCTATTTTCCAAAACTCTTTTGAAAACTCTTTTTCAAAAAACTCTTTTTAAAGTTCACTTTCTAGAAACATTCCCTAAGTTTCCTTTCTAATAACTTTTTCTAAAAATCTCTTTCCTAAAAACTCTTTCCAAAAATTCCTTTCCAAAAATTCTCTTTTCAAAATTTGCTTTCCAAAAACTCATTCCCAAGATCTTCTTCCAAAAATCTTTTTTTCCAAAAGTTCTTTACTTTCCAAAATCTCTTTTCTTAGAGTCCAAGTTAAGCCCTAGAGCCAACGATTAAGAAACCCTAATTTCCTTTCTTAAAATATGGTTTTCAATCTTGCCTCAAAACCTAGATTTCTAAAATCTCATTTTTTACATCTAAATTATAAGTTTCCAAAACTTATTTTCTACATCAAAACTATAGTCTTCCAAATCTAGGATTTCTAAAACTTCACCTTCCAAATCCATGCCAAATCCAATCTTCCCATTTAGGAAACTAAATACAATCCTCCGTTTTTGAAAACAAAATCAAAACACTTTTTCTTAAAGACAAAATCCAAATCTTTCCCAATTCCAATCCTTCCTAATCTCATACTTTCCTAAACCTTAAGTTTCCAAAACTTGAACTCTCAAATCTTTCCAAATCTAAATCTTCCCTAAATTCCAACCTTTCCTAACTCTACACCTTTCCAAATTTTAACTTTCCAAATCTAAATTTTTCAATCTTTCTTAAACTCAAACCTTTCCTAATCTCAAGTACTTCTATAACTCAAACTTTGAATCTTTCTAAAATTCTAAACTTTCTAAATTTCAAATCTCTCCAAATCCAAAACTTTCTCAAGTCAAGACTTTCTAAATTCGAAACTTTATTAAGTTAGAACTTTCTAAATTCTAAACTTTCCAAACTCCAAATTTTTCTTAAATCAAACTTTTTCTAATTCAAATCTTTTCAAAATCAACTCTTTCTTAAAAAGGAAGCTTTCGTATTTCAAAGATTTTTAATTCAAAACTTCCCTAAAATGAAAATTTTCCTAAATCGAAACTTTCGAATTTCGAAACTTTCCTAAATCAAAACTTTCCTAAAATAAAACGACCCTAAAACGGAACTTTCCTAATGCGAATATTTCCTAAATCCAACTTCCCTAATCTTCCAAGTTCAACGTTCGAGTCAAATCTTTCTTAAACCTCAAGTCTTTCTTAAATCCCATCTTTCCTAAGTCTAGGTTTCCCAAAGCTCTATCTTTCCAAATCTAGTCCAAGTTCTCTTTCAAGGGTCAAATCCTCTTTCAAGTTCAATTCTATGTCTAAGTTCAATCCTAATTTCCTAATCTTCCAATTCGAATTCCAACTCAATTCCTTTTTCCCATCAAAATCTCTTTTTCTAAATCAAACGTTCTATTTTCAATCAGACTCTTGTTCGAACTATGACTAACTTGATTTATCAAAAAAGATACGTAGGCAATCCTTATGGGTGCAGTCATAACTTTTTTTAAATCTCCAATTCCACAACCTTTTTCAAGCTTCTATTTTCATAACTCTTTTCAAACCTCTATTTCTAAAAATTTCTTTCAAATCAATTTTATCTTTTCAAATCTATTTCCAAAATCAATTCTAGCAAATCCATTTCAAATCAAATCAAGTTCTTTTCAAATCTATTTTCAAAATCAAATCAAATTCTTGCACTTGCATATCATGTATCATATCAATTCCTTTCTAAAATTTCTTTTCAAAAGTGGATAGTTTTGGACATGTATTAGTTAAAGACTCTAATTGGTGAATCTAGAGTAAATAGACATGTAGGTACCGCAAAGGCCGGGTAGGGTGATGGCTTAGTGCGTCTTCCCTACACGTAACCAACCTCCGAACCTAGAACACTGTTTTCGAAAGACCAAATAGAGTTATTTTCAAAAAAAGGCTTAAATTTTTCCAGAGGTTGCCAAATAACCTATTTTCTTAAAAACTCCCTCTTGAGGAGGTATTTTCAAAATCATTTTCAAAAACCGTAAGTGTGGTCTTTGGATTGTGCTTGGTTTTTAAGTGACCTAACTCACCTTAATCAAGTTAGGTGGTGACTCCGAATTGTTTTCCAAAAGCCCTGTATTCAATTCAATTTTCCATTCAAACCTAGTTACACTCATTCTTCTAGGAGGAAGAGTTCTAATGAGAGAGTACAGTATTTTTTCCGCTTGTGTGTGTATTCCTCGATGTCGCGCCCAGATTTTTTGCACTCGAGGAATACTCACACAAGTGAAAAAAATGTTGTACTCTCGCGTTAGAACTCACCCTTCTAGAAGAATGAGTGCGACTACGTTTAAATTGAAAAAAAAAGTTTGAATGAAGGGCTTTTGGAAAAGATTCAGAGTCGCTACCTAACTTGATTAAGGTGAGTTAGGTCACCTAAAAACTAAGCATAATCCGAAAACTACACTTAGGGTTTTTGGAAAACGATTTTGAAAATATCTCCTCAAGAGAGGGTTTTTAAGAAAAACAGGTTGTTTGGCAACCATTGAAAAATATTTAGCGCTTTTTGAAAAATAACTCCTTTTTGGTCTTTGAAATCAGTGATTCTAGGTTCGGAGGTTGGTTACGTGTAGGGAAGACGCACTAAGCCATCACCCTACCCCGCCCTTTCGGTACCTACATATCAATCTACCCTAAATTCACCTATGAGAGTCTTTACTTAACATACGTTCAACCCTATTTACTTTGAAAAACAATGTTTGAAAAGAAACTAACATGATGCATGATATGTAAGTGCAAGAAAGAGAATTGAAAAATAGATTTGGAAAGAGATTGATTTGAAATTGATTTGATTTGAAAATAGATTTGAAGAGATGGAATTGAAATTGGAAAGTTTGAAAATTTGGGAATAGAAATTTGAAAATTGGAAGTTTGAAAATAGATTAGAGATTTGAAAAGATTGTAGAATTTGAGATTTGGAAAGTGTTGTGGAATTTGAAATTGGAAAAATGTTGTGACCGCACCCATGAGAGTTGCCTACGTATCCTTTTGAAGGAATCAGGTCAGTCGTAGTTTAGATAAGAGTCCGATTGAAAATAGAAGGTTGGATTGGGAGAAAGAGATTGAATTGAAAATTGGATTTGACTTGAAATTAGAAGAGGAGATTGGAACTTGAAATTTTGGAAAAGATTGGACTTTGATTTGAAAAGATGGAGGTTTAGGAAACCTAGACTTAGGAAGAAAGATTTAGACTTGGAAGAAAGATTTAGACTTGTTTTGGAAAGATGGAGGTTTAGGAAACCTAGACTTAGGAAAGATAGGAGACTTAGAAAAGACTTGAGATTTAGAAAGATTTGATTTGAATGTTGGACTTGGAAGATTAGGGAAGACTAGATTTAGGAAAGGTTTGAATTAGGAAAGGTTTGATTTAGGAAAGTTTCATTTTTGGAAAGTTTCGAATTAAGAAAGGTTCGAATTAGGAAATTTTTGAATTAAGAAAGTTTCAACTTAGGAAAGTTTTGAATTTGGAATGTTTCAACTTAGGAAAGTTTTGAAATAGGAAAGTTTTAACTTAGGAAAGTGTCCATTTTAGGAAGGTTTTGAAATAGGGAAGTTTTGAAAATTGGAATGTTTAGAAAACAAGGAAGTTTTGAAAATAAGAAAGTTTTGAGTTTAGAAAGTTTTGAGATTAAGAAAGGTTTGAGTTTAGGAAAAGTTTGAAAACTTAGGTTTGAAAAGTTAAGATTTGAAACGAAGGTAGAATTAGGAAAGATTTGAAAGATGAGTTTTAGAGTTTAGGAAAGCATTTTATGTTCAAGTTTTGGAAACTTAAGATTTAGGAAAGTGGAAGTTTAGGAATGATTTGAATTAGGAAAGAGTTGGATTAGGAAGGGATTGGATTTGGTTTCTAAAAGAGAAAGTTTGATTTTGTTTTCAAAAACGGAGGACGGGATCTAGTTTCCTAAACGGGAAGATTAGATTTAGTTTCCTAAAGGGAAGATAGGATTTGGTAAGGATTTTAAAAGGGAGATTCTGAAAACCCTAGATTTGAAAGTGTAGAATTTTAATGTAGAAAAAAGGTTTTGGAAATGTGTATAGTTTGGATGTAGAAAACGAGAGGCTTTGGAAACCTAGGTTTGGGGCAAAGTTTGAAAATCATGTTTTTGGAAAAAAAATTAGGGTTTCCTAATGGTTAGCTTTAGGGCTTGACTTGAGCTTTAAGAAAAGAGAATTTTTGGAAAGTGCGTTTTTGGAAACGAAGGTTTTCTAGAAGGGAATCCTAGGGAGGAGTTTTTGGAAAGTGAATTTGAAGATAGAGTTTTTGGAAAAAGATTTTAAAGAGAAGGAGTTTTGGAAAGTGTGTTTTTGGAAACGAAGGTTTTGGAAGGAAATCCTAAAGAGGAGTTTCTAGAGGAAAAATTTTAGAAAGAGAGTTTTTGGAAAGATTTTTGGAGAGAGTTTTTCTAGGAAGATTTTTGGTAGAAGATTGTTGAAGAGAGCTTTTGGAAAGATTTTTGGAAATCGTTTTTCTAGGAAGATTTTTGGTAGAAGATTGTTGAAGAGAGTTTTTGAAAAGATTTTTGGAGAGAGTTTTTAGAAAGAGATTTTGGGGAGAGGATTTTGGAAAGGAGTTGAAAAAGGGAGTTTTGAAAAATAGATTTTGGGAGGGAGTTTTTGAAAACAATTTTAGAAAGGAGAGTTTTAGGAAAGCATGTTGAAAAAGAGATTTTTAGGAAAAAAGACTTTTTGAAAAGAGAGTTTTTAGAAAGTGCAAAAACATCTCACTTTCCTAAAGCAATTCTAACCATAAGAGGGCCAGAACCACTTTAGGAAAGCGGTTTTGAAAACAACAAGATTTGAAAATAAGGACCGTATTGGTCACTTTAAATGTAACACTTTCCTAAAGCAATCCTAGCCATGGAAAAGCTAGAATCACCCTAGGATTGTGATTTTCAAAACATGTTTTGAAAAAGAGATTTTGATGCAATTTTGAAAATAAGTTTGAAAACGATTTTGAAGACAACTTTGAAAACGGTTTTTGGAATATGCAAGATCATGATATGCACAATGCAATTTTGGAGTCGTGAACATACAAGGCTAAGGCTCCACCACATAATCAAAGGGGCCGGACCCACGTGGTCTCTAGTTAGACTATAAGAAAGGCCCCGACACGGTGATAGCCCAATCCTACACATGGACCGGGAATCCCCTTGTTTCAAGCATGTAAAGAAAGGGGGGGGAGGGGGAGGGGGAAAGAGATGGGGGATTAAAATAGAGAAAACCCAAGTGGGTTGGAGAGAGAAAAGAGAGGGGGAAGTGTGAAAATTTAAATGGAAAACCTACCTTGTATCTTGTTTATTTTGCGCGCCTTGCTTGTCTTCGATCTTCGGTCTTCGTCTTGATATTCGTCTTCAATCTTCAAGAGTTTCTTTCAAGCTTGAAACTTCAAATTACAACTCTTCAAGTCTTCGAAGGAGGTTTGAAGGTTAATGTATGAGTGTATGGGGGGTATGTATGAACGTATAGGAGGCTAGGTTTTAGTGTATGGTGGCTAGGGTAGGGGAAACCTAAGGAGGTTAGGGTTTGGGAGGTGCTCGAGCTCTGTATATCAAATTATATAATTTTTAGGTTGAGTTTGCGGATCCTTTTCACGCTGGAGGAGGCTCTGTAGTTATAGAGGTTAGACAATACTAGCGCCTGTTGCAGTGGCGCTAGGCCAAATTTTACACTAACGCCACTAGGAGTGGCACTAGGCCATTTTTTGGCTTGGTGCCACTACTGGTGGTGCCAGCCATTTAGAAAATGTTTAAGGTCAGTAAGCAACGTATCTTTGGCTAAATTTGGGCGTCTGTACTAGTGACTACGAAAAGTCCGGGAAGGATTTTCGAGGACCGGGGATGACTCGGAAGGCCGAAAAAGAGCAGGAACACTTAGAATAGTGTCCCGGAGGTATTTAACTTGAGAAATGAGGATAAGATGGGTCGGAAAGGTTGATCGGGCCTTTAGGGGCAAAACGGTTGATCGGACCGGAAAATTGCCGGGACAGACTCGGACTGTCCCGGTAGAAGACCTGAGATCTGGAAACATTATTCGAAATGTTCCTATAGGTTGCCGGTTTGATTCCCAGAGTCGGTGTGGTTGGAAAAGGAGACCGGCCCACCAGGGGCAAAATGGTTATTTTGCACTGGGTTGGCCGAAACTGACCCGAAATGATCCAAAAAGATAAAGGGAGGTTGAGAACACTATAAAAAGTAATCTCAAAGGATTACCGGTTTGATACCCTTGAGCCGGTGTGGTCAAAAAAGGAGACCGGCCATGAGGGGCAAAACGGTCATTTTGTACCGGGTTGGCCGGAACTGACTCGGAACGATCCGAAAGGATAAAGAACGGTTTAGAACACTATAAAAAGTATTCTCAGGAGATTACCGGTTTGATACCCAGAGCCGGTGTGGTTGGAAAAGAAGACCTGCCCACTAAGGGCAAAACAGTCATTTTATACCAGGTTGGCTGGAACTGACTCGGAATGATCCGGAAAGGTAAAGGAAGGTTGAAAATTCTATAAGAAGTAATCTCAGAGGGTTACCGGTTTGATACCCAGAGCCGGTGTGGTTCCCGGGGCATTCGGATGCCTAGGAGCAAAATGGTCATCTTGACACGAAAGTCTCGGAAAAGGTCCAAGGGGCAGTTTGGTCATTTTTCACCGAAGTGGGCTAACAGACACTGGTGTTGACCTGGGTTTTGAGTGTTTCCGCCACTCTAACGGTGGTCGTCGTGACATAGTGGTTTGTTGGTATTTCCCTATATCGACCTATATGTGAGTATTTTCGCTACTCTAACGGTTGTGATATTTACGAGTATTTTCGCTACTCGAACCGTCTCGAGGAATAAACTGTCTCGAGAGAGGGATTGGAAAGGGGACTTACCACCTTCGAAAAGGCGTGCCTGAATTGAAACCGTCTCGAGGAATAAACTATCTCGAGAGTGGGATTGGAAAGGGGTCTTACTGACTTCGAAAAGACGTGCCTGAGTTGGAACCGTCTCGAGGAATAAACTGTCTCAAGAGTGGGATTGGAAAGGGGTCTTACCGTCTTCGAAAAGACGTGCCTGGATTGGGACCGTCTCGAGGAATAAACTGTCTCGAGAGAGGGATTGGAAAGGGGACTTACCGTCTTCGAAAAGATGTGCCTGGATTGGAACCGTCTCGAGGAATAAACTGTCTCGTGAAAGGGATTGGAAAGGGGGCTTATAGTCTTTGAAAAGACGTGCCTAGATTGGAATAATATCGAGGAATAAACTGTCTTGAGAGAGGGATTGGAAAGAGGACTTACCGTCTCCGAAAAGACGTGCCTGATTGGAATAGATTTACCTTCTCGAGGAATCAACTGTCGAGAGAGAGGGATTGGAATCAGAAAGGAAAGGACAATGCCCCTAAGGGCATTTTGGTCATTTTGCCTCTATTTAGGCCTCGTGGGCTCGCAAAGCGATGGACAAATGGGATTTGGATTTAGAAAAATCAATTTCGGTTGGAATACGCCCACAATGACTTGAAAACAAGTCTGGACGGAGTGTAGACTGCCGAGCTGTCAAAAATGGGGTGCTTACAGCTACCCCTCTTTTTCTGTCTTTACTTGTCAAAGATAGAAAACGATAAAAGTAAGAGTCCCATGTTGACCGCGAGGCAGTCAGAGGGACGGACATTGGGAATTTTTCAACAACGGGGGTCGAAAATGGATAGCGGGCCAAAAAGGCCTTCGAAAATGAGATTTGGCGGGAAAGGGGGCAAAGCTGCCCAAAATTTGGATGGAATTCATTTTGACCTAAGACTTGAGTTTTGAAATCTTGTTGGACAGAAAACTTGGAAAAATAGCATTTTAGGAGACATTTTGGAGGTAAGAATTTAAGAACTCTTTCGGATTTGAAAATTTTTGAGATTGACAAGGATTTAGGATGGAAAACTTCAAAACTTGATATAATTTTTGGAAGGAAGAATTTTTTGAGTGAAACCTTGAAAATTTTTGAGGATTTATTTTGTCTAAGACTCTTTTGAAAGAAAAGTTTGGGGGGACAAAGATTTTTCTTGAAGAACTGAATCAGAAAAACTTGGAGATGGATTAAAAAAATTTGAAACCTGATTTTGAAAATGATTTTTTACCCTGATTTTCGAAGTAGAATTTGATTTTAAGAAGTGATTTTGAAAAAGAACTTTTGGAAAACAGAATTAGAAAACCTTTTTGAAAGCTAATTTTGGAAAGGAAATTTCAGAAGAAAGAATTTTTGAAAACTTTTGGAGGATAATAATAAGAAACTATTAGGAAACTAATTTTTGAAAAAGAACTTTTTGAAGTGAAGGAGTCAAGAAACTTTAAAGAACCTTTGATAGTTGATTTTAGAAAAGAAACCTTGAATAAAAGTTTAAGAAACTTTTAGGTTGGTCTAAATAGGATATATATGGAAGTTGTGTCCCTCATTTTTATTTATGTTTCACCTATGGTTATTATCATTATTATTTCTTTGTTGCTTTTATTTATTTATCTTTTGAACTGCATATATCAAATACTAATACCTCTTACCTTGACTTACGTTTCAGGATGGCAGACGCAGGCAATTAGGGTTTTGAGAAGAGACATCGCTTCGGGAAGATGGCCCAAACAGATTCTTGTTGGCAGCTCTAGTTGCTCCAAAGGTAGTCGCAAATCAACTAGCAGGGTAGCCCGAATGGAAGGGGAAAGTAGGCCTCCAGTCAATCCCTTCCCTTTAGTCAAGCAAACATTTGAAGAGGAAATGGATGCCGAGGTTTTCCACTTTCGTCTTTTAGGATGGCTGACATTATATTGAGTCGACTGCGGATTTGGGATGATGGATATCCTCCAGATGAGCAAGACGTATTTGGTGGTCCTTTGGTTACATGGCTTCTCTCCTATTAGTGTAGCTTGTTTTTTAACAGTGATTCCCTTTTGGCCACCTAACCTGTCTCTCTTCCATTTTGGGGAATGTGAGCTTGCCCCTACTCCCCATCAGTATGGGTTCCTCCTAGGTTTTCGGGATGGTTCAGCTGACATTATGGGACCTACTTTCCCTAATGGCTGCATCACGATTGTCGCTTTTCAGCTTGGGCTCTATTTTGCAGCCTTTTTCTTCTAATCTACGGCCCCAGTTTCCAATGAAGTTCTTGTTTCTCTCATTTTGTGTTTGCAACGGATAGGAGAGCTCATTCAGGGGATTGACATACTTCTCAAGATTGGTCCATTTCTCCATGACAACCCTAGCTCTGTTTCTCTTGAACTTGTTGATGTCTCCACGAGGGGGTGACTCGGTCGGCCATTGATTGCATGCGTTGCTCACCAGGATTCGGGAAGGACACTCATATGCACCTATAGTTGTGGGACAGACCTTCATGAGCCTTACTAGACTTTGGCAGGGGGCGATGCCCATTGTTGGGGATGTGCTTCAATACTCCAGTATTGGGTGATCGGCCACTTATTCACTACCCCTCTTTCGAAGTCGTTTGATTGGGGAGGTCGAGGGTGGGCCATTGCCCCATTCTCTGTTTCTTGTTGGTAATGAAAATCTAAGCTTTCTAAGGTGTGAGCCGGTACTGGAGATATCTGAGGGATGGCTTTAGCTCCTTTTTATGTTTTGCCTTATTCATTGTTTCCTATTTGAGAGAGACAGAAAGACAAAGAGTGAGTTTTTGTACAAAAATAGTTTAAAAATGCCCCGTAAAGGGTGTCATCATTTTTTATGATGATTACACATAGGATTAAATACATGATCTATTTTTTATGAATGCACATGTTTATATAAGAAATGAATCGAATGCATATATTACTTTTTTTTATTTTATTTTATGAATGCACAGGTTCACGCAGAAGTGGAAATGAATGCATGTTATACTTTTGGATAATGCACATATAGGAATGGACTTAAATGCAATGTCCCCTATTTTTTAGATGAATGCACATATTTATGGAAGAATTGAGTTAAATGCGTGACCGACTTCCTTACAAATGAACAGGTTCATAGAGGAATGCAGTTGAATGCATGAATAGATACAAACTTCGCAGGAGTCTAAATGGATTTATAAGTTATACATGTCATGGATGCATCAGTACTATATGTATATAAACTATTTACAAAGAAAATCCCATAATTGCCCCTTGGGCCCATACTTTCAGGATTCTGTTCCTTTCCAGGATTCTGCCCCATTTAGTTTTGTCCCATTCTCATCGGGATGTGATAGCATTTGCTCCATTCTCCAGGGATCTTGACCTTTTGGTTTGCTATCCTATCCCTACTTTCTACAGGGTTCCTGTTTGGGGTGTTTCTGAGCTCACTTGGGTTTCTCTCTCAGATCTCCAAAAGGCCACCATGGTTTGAGTGACAACTCACATACCCTTTGCATAGCGATAAATAGCTAAGCCCTCAATCTGAGAAGACTTCTTTTAGGACCGTAATGTAGGCTGGGTTTAGGGGTTGTAAGAAATAAAGGGATATTTAGGCTCAAATATTTTCTTTTAGTGGGTTGTTTAAACCGAAACCATCTGAGTATATCTTGGAGCATGAGATTGCCTCTTACATTCCCTTCTAATTCTCCTTTCTCACCCTACTTGTCTCGGTATTGTTCAGGCTTATTTGGACTAAACAATTTTCTTTGATCAGAGAAGAATTTAATTTGGACCGTAATGTAGGCTAGGTTAAGGGGTTTATGAATGAACGGGATATGCAGGCTCAAATTTAATGTTTCTTCCAGTAGGGTTTAGATCCGCACCATCCTTGGTTGGTCTTCCAGTGGGGTTTCATCCCCTGATATCCTCCTCTAGCTTCAAAAACATATTTGGCTCATTTAGATCAAGCAATCCTTCTCAATCAGAGTGGACTTTACTAGGGTTGTAATGTCGGCCATGGTTTGGGGTTTAACAAGAAAGGGTAAAGGCTCAAACCTATTGCTTCTACTGGGCTTCCATATTACCTAGGATCTCCTTTGAACATATATTCTTTAAAGAGTTCACCTTTCTTGTAGCCTAATCCTTGACCTTATATCGGAGTTGTCTGACATTTGTCCCCTGACTTCTGGCCTTTCTATATGTTCTTCAAGATAATACAAATATTTTTTTTTTTTGGCCTCCTGCCCCTTGGCAACTCTTTTCCTTTGCTGTTCTTTTTCATCTCTTTTCTTTCTTTTTATGAAATGAACAATTCTGCAAACCTTACTCTCCTTTGACTTTTTCTTAACAACTCAATTTAACCCATTATGGGCGGTGTTCCGTAGGTTAGGGTTTCCTTCTAGAGAAAAAGGTAACTGGCTCAAAAAGTTTGACAAGGATTGCTTTTAACTGTATGGGAAATGAAATGAGGGCCCCTCTTTATTTTGAACAAGATTGCTTGTTCCTTAGAGCCTTCACATTACTTCAGCTTGATGGTCGATGACATTCTCCACTAGATCTTCTACTGTCGGTCTGCCCTAGTGTGGGGGGATGGTTTCGGATCGGGGTTGGCAAAGAATCTTCTACTTTCTGTGAGGCACTAGTGGGTTAAGCAAAGGGGATATTTTTGTGTATGGTAGGAGAAATAAGGGTCTTTCATCACTTCAAATTAAATTGCTTAGTCCATAAAGCCTTTATACAAAATTTAGACAATGTGTCTAAAAATGGTGTGTTTATGCCAAATCAACTACTTTGTGCTTACCCCAATGTGGGGGATGGTTATAGGTTTGGGGATATCTAAAAAAAGGATCACTGACGGCTCTAGTGGGCTAAGCAAAGGATAATGTTTATTTGGGATAAATAGAACAATGGCTCCTCATCATTTTGAAAACTCGGCTACCCATCGCTTAGCTAGGATATCATGCAAGTGTCGCCTTTTCAATAAACTCCACACCTTTTTGTTGGGACTGCCTTTCTCCTATCTCTCACTCTCGCTTTGTCTCTCGAAGGTCTTAACCCCTTTTTTAATGGGTTGCCCATGCTATCCCATCCTTTAAGTCGAGTCATTTACCGAATGGGGAAGAATCCCTAAATGTGACAATCGTCCACAAAAGTATGAAACAAAGAGAATAAACTGGGAACTACCTATTTAAAAACATGATTACATGGCATGCAATGTTTATTCAAAGAAGATATGCGATGAATAGAAAGATCAAAAGAAAATAAATGAGTTTCGTAAAAATCTCCTTTTTCTTGTGGATCTCTTTATGAGAACCCATGACAGGGTCTTGAAACTGTGTCGATTGCTTTGGTATTTCATTCTCCGAGTGTATCACTACATAACGGAGGGCTAATTGACAGATCTTTTGCAGTGTTTGGCATGCATTCGGAAGTTAAGAGATTCTTGATAGCAATGCACGGGTCTAATAGGACTTTGCAAACGGTGAAACCTCCTTTTGTATGGACGGTGGTTGTCACGACATGGTGTGGAGGCAACGTCTTGTTGATAAATGGTTAGTTCTTATTGCTCCCTGATGTAGGTTCGGCCTCTTCTAACAACTAGGCTTATCCACCCATAAGTTTGAATCTGGTGAGGTACTAGAGGGATTCCATGAATTCAATTGTGCTCTCTAACCTAGGAAAAGAAAAAGAAAAAAAAAACAGAATGCAATCAGCATGTGGAGTTGGAAGGTCTATGTGATACATGTCCTATGAAGGTCCCTTATTTGAGGGAATCTAGGCATGATGACAAGTCCATTTGGGAGGTGGGGTTTTGCCCCTATTATGCAATACAATACCTCTTTGGCGTGGGCCGGTTGATGTTTTCTTATTTGGGCAATCCCGCCTCTATGGACTGAGAGAGATTTGGGTCTCTCTCTAGATATGGTTCTATGCATGCCATGAATCCTTAGGGTTTAAGAACCCTTAAGAGTTTTGGTAGGTTCGATTAACATGAGATTGGATTGCTCCTTTCTCTCTACGGCTGATTAAATGCATGAAAATGAAATGACTTAAGTTTCTTAAAACTCTTGTCTTGGAATGGATATGGGTGTATGAGCATAATAAAAATGAACATGTGAGCAGTATGATAACAATAAATGAATAGTTTAGAAAAACCCCCTTCTTGCTTGCTTCTGTCTTCGGTTCTCTTGGTACTTAGAAATGAGGTGGGGGAGGATAAAAGACAAAAACAAAAGAGAAGTTAGTGCCTTGATTTGAAAATTTTTATGCAATGCATGTCCTAAGGGTGCCCCTGCTTGAGAGGGAGACTAAACATGATGTATTGGCTCATTTTTAGAGATAGGGGATTTGCCCCTGTATGCAGTTACCTTACTATTGAGTGGGAATCTTCATCCATTCATACAATCATTTATCCATTCATTTGCAAAAAAATAAAGAAGTACATTGAACTTTGGGTTTAAGATACAAAAGAATTGAAATACATTTTAACAGGGGGAGGGGGAACATTTTCCTTTGGACTTTTACCTATCTAGTTTTACAAAGGAAAACCTAAACTACTCTTGAGTCTTTGGATCCGCCTTCGTTGGATTTGACGTCGAGGAGGTCACTAAGAGACCTTGTTAATTGATTGCCCCTTGTCTTCTTGGCAACCCTATCTCCGTGAGCATAGAGGGATTGGGGCCCCTCTTATGAGATGACTTAAAATGCATGCAATGAGTCCTTAGGGTTACGCGAGAACCCTTAGGATTTGGGAAGGTTTAATGCAAGGGAGAGTGAACTAGGCGTTACTCTCAATGGGTTAATCATATGCATAAAAATGCAGTGACTTGAGTTACTTGGAATTCTTGTCTTGACATGGAATATTGAATGCATGAACATGGATGCAAGGAATATAAGGAGAGAGAATGCCATAGCAAGATAAACGTGCATGCGTGAGCAGTTAGACAGGCATTATAACAGTATGAATACAGTCAATATAACAGCAGGAATAAACAGGTATAAATGAAAGTAAAAGCAGTCGCCCTTTCCTCCGTGGTTTTGAAAACAGTGCGTGTGTCTTAAATCCGGCAGAGGTTCGGCTATGCATGGTGTCTATATGAGTATGAGGTTGAGGGTTGACTAATGCGTCCTAAAAAGCCTCGGTCCCCAGATCTTCAAACCTAGGCCCACTCCCCGAGGTGGTGCCATGATCGGTTGGTGATCCGAGCGTGGAAACCATCAAGAGGCCGTAGGCGAAGAAACTGACACAGCATCTTGCCCACAACCAATATATCGTTCCCCCTTTCTAACTAGAAAGGACATATCAGGGTAATAATGCAAGTATGCAGAATGCAAGTGCACAAGTAGTGTGTGTGTGATTTTTAGAAGTGGAGGAAAGGGCTCAACAACTCACATTCATCCTGTAGATCACATTCATGCATAGCAATTAATAAAACTTAAGCAAAAAGCGCACTTACAAAACAAAGATGCAAGTGTTAGTATGTGGATGACAAACATAATACAAGATAATACGAATAAATGCATATTTTTTTTTTTTTTGAAAACAACTTTGAAAATTTAGTTTTGAAAATTTAAAGTGAATAGGATTGAACCAAGTTAATTGAAGACTCTACATGGGTAAAGGGTAAAGAGACATGACTACGGCCTAACCCTCTAAGTATCCCCAGTGGAGTCACCAGCTGTCGCGCCCAGATTTTTCGCACTCGAGGAATACTCACACAAATGGGAAAAATATTATACTCTCACGTTAGAACTCACCCTCATAGAAGAATGAGTGCGACTAGGTTTGAATTGAAAAAAAATTTTGAATAAAGAGCTTTTGGAAAAGATTCGGAGTCGCCACCTAACTTGATTAAGGTGAGTTAGGTCATCTAAAAACTAAGTATAATCCGATAACTACACTTAGGGTTTTTGGAAAACGACTTTGAAAATATCTCCTCAAGAGAGGGTTTTTAAGAAAAACAGGTTATTTGGCAACCTTTGAAAAATATTTAGCCCTTTTTGAAAAATAACTCCTTTTTGGTCTTTGAAATCAGTGATTCTAGGTTTCGAGGTTGGTTACGTGTAGGGAAAACTCACTAAGTCATCACCCTACCCTGCTCTTTTTGTACCTACATATCAATCTACCCTAAATTCACCTATGAGAGTCTTTAATTAACATACGTTCAACCCTATTCACTTTGAAAAACAATGTTTGAAAAGAAACTAACATGATGCATGATATGCAAGTGCAAGAAAAGAGAATTGAAAAATAGATTTGGAAAGAGATTGATTTGAAATTGATTTGATTTGAAAATAGATTTGAAGAGATAGAATTGAAATTGGAAAGTTTGAAAATTTGGGAATAGAAATTTGAAAATTGGAAGTTTGAAAATAGATTAGAGATTTGAAAAAATTGTAGAATTTGAGATTTGGAAAATGTTGTGGAATTTGAAATTGGAAAAATGTTGTGACCGCACCCATGAGGGTTGCCTACGTATCCTTTTGGAGGAATCAGGTCAGTCGTAGTTCTAACAAGAGTCCGATTGAAAATAAAAGGTTGGATTGGGAGAAAGAGATTGAATTGAAAATTGGATTTGACTTGAAATTAGAAGAGGAGATTGGAACTTGAAATTAGAAAAGGAGATTGGAACTTGAAATTTTGGAAAAGATTGGACTTTGATTTGAAAAAAGGGAGGTTTAGGAAAACTAGACTTAGGAAGAAAGATTTAGGCTTGGAAGAAAGATTTAGACTTGATTTGGAAAGATGGAAGTTTAGGAAACCTAGACTTAGGAAAGATAGGAGACTTAGAAAAGACTTGAGATTTAGAAAGATTTGACTAGAATGTTGGACTTGGAAGATTAGGGAAGACTAGATTTAGGAGAGCTTTAAATTAGGAAAGGTATGATTTAGGAAAGTTTCATTTTTGGAAAGTTTCGAATTAAGAAAGGTTCGAATTAGGAAAGTTTTGATTTAAGAAAGTTTCAACTTAGGAAAGTCTTGAATTTGGAATGTTTCAACTTAGGAAAGTTTTGAATTAGGAAAGTTTCAACTTAGGAAAGTGTCCATTTTAGGAAGGTTTTGAAATAGAAAAGTTTTGAAAAGAGGAATGTTTAGAAAACAAGGAAGTTTTGAAAATAGAAAAGTTTTGAGTTTAGAAAGTTTCGAGATTAGGAAAGGTTTGAGTTTAGGAAAAGTTTGAAAACTTAGGCTTGAAAAATTAATATTTGTAAAGAAGGTAGAATTAGGAAAGATTTGAAAGTTGAGTTTTAGAGTTTAGGAAAGATTTTTATGTTCAAGTTTTGGAAACTTAAGATTTAGGAAAGTGGAAGTTTAGGAAGGATTTGAATTAGGAAAGAGTTGGATTAGGAAGGGATTGGATTTGGTTTCTAAAAGAGAAAGTTTGATTTTGTTTCCAAAAACGGAGGACGGGATCTAGTTTCTTAAACGGAAAGATTAGATTTAGTTTCCTAAAGGGAAGATAGGATTTGGCAAGGATTTGGAAAGGGAGATTCTAGAAACCCTAGATTTGAAAGTGTAGAATTTTAATGTAGAAAAAGGGTTTTGGAAATGTGTATAGTTTGGATGTAGAAAACGAGAGGCTTTGGAAACCTAGGTTTGGGGAAAAGTTTGAAAATCATGTTTTTGGAAAGAAAATTAGGGTTTCCTAATGGTTAGCTCTAGGGCTTGACTTAGGTTTTAAGAAAAGAGAATTTTTGGAAAGTGTTTTTTTTTAAACGAAGGTTTTCTAGAAGGGAATCCTAGGGAGGAGTTTTTGGAAAGTGAATTTGAAGATAGAGTTTTTGGAAAAAGATTTTAAAGAGAAGGAGTTTTGGAAAGTGTGTTTTTGGAAATAAAGGTTTTGGAAGGAAATCCTAGAGAGGAGTTTCTAGAGGAAAATTTTTGGAAAGAGAGTTTTTGGAAAGATTTTTGGAGAGAGTTTTTCTAGGAAGATTTTTGGTAGAAGATTGTTGAAGAGAGCTTTTGGAAAGATTTTTGGAAAGCGTTTTTTCTAGGAAGATTTTTGATAGAAGATTGTTGAAGAGAGTTTTTGAAAAGATTTTTGGAGAGAGTTTTTAGAAAGAGATTTTGGGGAGAGGATTTTGGAAAGGAGTTGAAAAAGGGAGTTTTGAAAAATAGATTTTGGGAGGGAGTTTTTGAAAACAATTTTGGAAAGGAGAGTTTTAGAAAAGCATGTTGAAAAAGAGATTTTTAGGAAAAAAGACTTTTTGAAAAGAGAGTTTTTAGAAGGTGCAAAAACATCTCACTTTCCTAAAGCAATTCTAACCATAAGAGGGCTAGAACCACTTTAGGAAAGCGGTTTTGAAAACAACAAGATTTGAAAATAAGGACCGTATTGGTCACTTTAAATGTAACACTTTCCTAAAGCAATCCTAGCCATGGAAAAGCTAGAATCACCCTAGGATTGTGATTTTCAAAACATGTTTTGAAAAAGAGATTTTGATGCAATTTTGAAAATAAGTTTGAAAACGATTTTGAAGACAACTTTGAAAACGGTTTTTGGAAGATGCAAGATCATGATATGCACAATGCAATTTTGGGGTCGTAAACATACAAGGCTAAGGTTTCACCACATAATCAAGGGGGCTGGACCCATGTGGTCTTTGGTTAGACTAGAAGAAAGACCCCGACACGGTGATTCTCCAATAGCCCAATTCTACACATGGACCGGGAATCCCCTTGTTTCAAGCATGCAAAGAAAGAGGGGGGAGGGGGGGGGAAGAGATGGGGGATTAAAATAGAGAAAACCCAAGTGGGTTGGAGAGAGAAAAGAGAGGGGGAAGTGCAAAAATTTAAATGGAGAACCTACCTTGTATCTTGTTTATTTTGCGTGCCTTGCTTGTCTTCGATCTTCGATCTTCGTCTTCAATCTTCAAGAGTTGTCTTTAAGCTTCAAACTTCAGATTACAACTCTTCAAGTCTTCGAAAGAGGGTTGAAGGTTAATGTATGAGTGTATGGGGGGTATGTATGAGTGTATAGGAGGCTAGGTTTTAGTGTATGGTGGCTAGGGTTTGGGAAACCTAAGGATGCTAGGGTTTGGGAGGTGCTCGGGCTCTGTATATCGAATTATATGATTTTTAGGTTGAGTGTGTGGATCCTTTTCACGCTGGAGGAGGTTCTGTAGGTTAGACAACACTGGCGCCTATTGCAGTGGCGCCAGGCCAAATTTTACACTGGCACCACTAGGAGTGGCACCTGGCCATTTTTTGGCTTGGCGCCACTAGTAGTGGCGCCAGGCCATTTAGGAAATGTTTAAGGTTGGCAAACAACGTATCTTTGACTAGATTTGGGCCCCTGTACTAGTGACTACCATGCAGTCTTTGGCTTGGCTTCACTAGGAGTGACTACGGAAAGTCTGGGAAGGATTTTGGAGGATCAGGGATGACCCAGAAGGCCGAAAAGAAGCAGGAACACTTAGAATAGTGTCCCGGGGGTATTTGACTTGAGAAATGAGGATAAGATGGGTCAGAAAGGTTGACCGGGCCTTTAGGGGCAAAACGATCGATTGGACCGGGAAATTGCCGGGACAGACTCGGACTACCCCGGAAGAAGACTTGGGATCTGGAAACCTTATTCGGATTGTTCCCAAAGGTTGCCGGTTTGATTCCCAAAGCCAGTGTGGTTGGAAAAGGAGACCGGCCCACTAAGGGCAAAATGGTTATTTTGCACCGAGTTGGCCGGAACTGACCCAGAATGATCCAAAAAGATAAAGGGAGGTTGAGAACACTATAAAAAGCAATCTCAGAGGATTACCTGTTGGATACCCTGGAGCCGGTGTGGTCGAAAAAGGAGACCAGCCCATCAGGGGCAAAACGGTCATTTTGTACCGGATTGGCCGGAACTGACTCGGAATGATCCGAAAGGATAAAGAACGGTTTAGAATACTATAAAAAGTATTCTCAAGAGATTACCGGTTTGATACCCAGAGCCGGTGTGGTTGGAAAAGAAGACCTGTCACTAGGGGCAAAACGATCATTTTGTACCAGGTTGGCCGGAATTGACTCGGAATGATCCGAAAAGGTAAAGCAAGGTTGAGAATAGTATAAGAAGTAATCTCAGAGGGTTACCGGTTTGATACCCAGAGCCCGTGTGGTTCCTGGGGCATTCGGATGCCTAGGGGCAAAATGGTCATCTTGACAGGAAAGTCTCGGAAAAGGTCCAAGGGGCAGTTTGGTCATTTTTCACCGAAGTGGGCTAACAGACACTGGTGTTGACCTGGGTTTTGAGTGTTTCCGCCACTCTGACAGCGGTCGTCGTGACACAGGGGTTTGTTGGCAATTCCCTATATCGACCTATTTGTGAGTATTTCCGTTACTCTAACGGTTGTGATATTTACGAGTATTTTCGCTACTCGGACCGTCTCGAGGAATAACTGTCTCGAGAGAGGGATTAGAAAGGGGACTTACCACCTTCGAAAAGACGTGCCTGAATTGGAACAGTCTCGATGAATAAACTGTATCGAGAGTGGGATTGGAAAGGGGTCTTACCGTCTTCGAAAAGACGTGCCTGAGTTGGAACCGTCTCGAGGAATAAATTGTCTCGAGAGTGGGATTGGAAAGGGGTCTTACCGTCTTCGAAAAGACGTGCCTGGATTGGAACCGTCTCGAAGAATAAACTGTCTCGAGAGAGGGATTGGAAAGGGGACTTACCATCTTCGAAAAGATGTGCCTAATTGGAATTGATTTACCGTCTTGAGGAATCAACTGTCTCGAGAGAGGGATTGGAATTGAAAAGGAAAGGACAATGCCCCTAAGGGCGTTTTGGTCATTTTGCCTCTATTTGGGCTTGGCGGGCCAGCGAAGCGATGGACAGATGGGATTTGGATTTAGAAAAATTGATTTCGATTGGAATACGCCCACAATGACTTGAAAACAAGTCTGGACGGAGTGTAGACTGCCGAGCGATCAAAAATGGAGTGCTTACACTCGAGTGCGAAAAATCTAGGTGAGTCAAGCACTCTTAACAATGATTTCTTTTAGCCTTCAGATAGGCTAGAATATACAAAAAATGGATAGGATTCACCCTCACCTAAGAATGCATAGTTTAAGGTAGATGGTAAGGGTTTCCTCTCTAGAATGGGTGGATTCTGTTCAGATGGGGTTGGCTTCATGGCACTTGGGGTAAGGGGTTCAAACACGAGGGTCCAATGACCCACTTGCATGCAAGGTTCATTTCCTTCCCCTACCCTATATTGGTTCCTAAAATGCATACACTCAGACTCTAGTTGGTCATTAGACTCATCCCAAGTTAGAGCTCTTTCAATTGGGTGCTCTATGAACTCCCGATCTACATGTTCTTGGATGATAGACTCGATGAAATCTACCTCCACAATTTGGTCTAATTTTGATAATTGCTTACCCATTGTAAAAATATTGGTTTCTAAGGTTGTATTCCCGAATGAAAGCTTGAGCAACCCATTCCTACAATGGATAATGGCATTTATAGTTGCTATGAAGGGTCGTCCTAAAATAAATGGAATATAACGCTTAGAAGACTCGACCTTTATGGGCCGGGTATCTAAAATGATGAAATCCACTAGATAGTAGACTGTATCAACCTGTATGAGCACATCCTCAATGATACCTCTAGGTACTTTCACGGACCGATCCACTAACTCTAATGTAACTCACGTTGGCTTAAGCTCCCCTAGACCTAGTTCTTTATACGCAGAATATGGAAGAAGGTTCACACTAGAACCTAGGTCAAGAGGTGCGTGATCAATCCTAGAACCCCCTATTATGCACGAAATCATAGGACAACCGGGGTCCTTGTATTTCAGCACCGACTTATATTGGAGAATTGCGCTCTGACTTTTATTCATCATTGTCGTTTCTTTGACATGCAACTTCCTTTTGATAGTGCATAAGTCCTTCAGGAACTTGGCATAGGACGCTATTTGTTTAATGGCATCTAACATAGGTTTATTAATTCGAACTTGTTTGAAGACATCATAAATTTCAGCATTCAAATTCACTTTATTCGCTTTGGTTTGCCTATGTGGGAATGAGGCATGTTTTAAGTCTTTCATGCCCACATCCTTAGAAATTTGAGGAGACAGCTCATAATGACTCCCATGTTCTTTCAGTTCACTCATGTCCTTTTTATTCTCACTCTTCTTTCTTTTTTCCTCATGCCCTAACCCAATAGATGCATCCTTCTTCCCTTGATCATTGTTGTTAGGAGTGTTGGTTTGGTCTAGTTTCTTTTGCTCTTACGGGTGATCGCCTGAACCTGTTCATGTGTCGTGTCAACATAGTTTGCAGGTTTAGGGTTTGGTTGAGGTTGGGCTGAAAATCACCCTTACGTTTGTTGAGTCATCAACATCTTGTGGATGTCTTTAACTATTGAGTTAGTTTCCCCTTGCGATTGTTCTAGATTTGTAACCCTGTTTGCCAGTGATCGAAGATCATTAGTCATTTGATGGTCCTCACTATTTCTCTTATGTGGGCGCTAATATTGTGCCGGCTGAGGTGCATATGGTTGTGGTAATGGTGGTGTGGGATACGTGACTAGTTGACCTTGAAACGGTTGCGGTGGTGTTTGGAATGGTGGCGGAGGTTGTTGAAAGGGTTGAAGGTTTGAAGGGCCCTCTTGTTTCCACCCAAAGCTAGGGTGATTCCTCCATTCGGGGTTATATGTGTTCGAGTAAGTGTTGTTCCTGCTCCTTTGATTTTGATATCTCCCTTAAAATTGGCCAACCACGTTTACTTGGCCATAAAGTGCTTCCCGTACCCCCGGTATCACTGAACATGATGCAGTATCATGGTCCTGTGCATCACAAACTAAACACGATGAAGGTATTTCAATCGGTACTGCTGTGGTGGTTTTAGAAGTTTCCAAAACCTCTAATTTACAAGTGAGTGCCGTGACCCTAGCTTGTAGATCTTCTACCTCCCCTAATTGGTGTTTAACTCTGACATGTGACATGGTTGCGGGCTTATGTGTGAGATTTTGTGCTCCAGTGTTGGACCAATCTTTAGCCATGTTAGTGTTAGCCCAATCCCTAGTCAAAATTGGCCAAATAGTCGAAGTAATTATATGCCTCTATGGGGTTTTCGTCTGGATAAGTTCCCGCGCACATAGATTTAACGAACATCTTCAATTGAGGAGTCAATGAAGAGTAAAATGTGTTTATGATGTGCCATTCATGGCAACCATGATGTGGACATGCGAAAAGTAAGTCCTTGAACCTCTCCCAACATTGGAAGAACGTCTCACCACTATTCGGTGCAAATTGAAAGATGGCACATCGTAGTGCCTCAGTGCAATTTTTAGGAAAGAACTTTTTCAAGAACTCCCCTTGCAATGTATTCCACGTATGTATGGACATAGGCCTCAATGAATTAAACCACATCTTGGCCTTGTCCTTTAGAGTGAAAGGAAAAAGTTTCAATAGTAAAACCTTCCTAGGACATGAATTATCTTGAAAAAGTGAGCATGCATATTCGAAATCTTTAATATGTGTGTACGGTTGCTCCGAATCATAATCATGAAATTGAGCTAAGGCAGGTAGCATTCCTGGTTTAATGTTTAGCGTGGTCTGGTGTGCAGGAAGTACTATGGCAGAAGTGGGTGTTTGCCTTTGGGGATTCATGTAATCCGTTATGGTACGATTCTGGGCAGCATCATCTCCTTGTTTACTTCCTCTTTCGAGGTTATCATTGTTGCCATCATTAAGGCTTGACATTGGAATGGGCCCTAGGTTAACAATTAAGGGAAAACTAGGAAGGTCTACTGGACAATAACGAATAGGTGATAGAGTCAAGTAACTAGACTGAAGATTACGCAACGGGTCGGCTCGAACTAGACAGTGTGTGTGGCCTCTAAAATATGAGGACATACATATGCAATGCACACAAAAAGCACATACGGTCCAATTGATCCTCCAATCTCCTTAGAAATATCAACTCTGTTGTCCACAAAACAAGTAATTTATCCCAGCCGAACCTCAAATCTTTACATGCAAAGTAATACCACCAATAAACAATTAGCATAGAGCCTAAACTCCTCTAAATCCACCTCCTATCTAAATGGATACCTAGACCCCTAAAAAGAAAAGAAAAGAAAAACAAATGAATCCTAAAACTAACATGAAAAGGGTGGAACAAGGTTACCGGTATGGCCTTAGCCGTCGATTTTCTTGCTGTGATAGATGAATGGCGAAGCAGTCTGTTGGATTTCGTGTGGACTGAGGTTCGTATTCTAGCACGCCTCTTGCGGTCCCTTGTGTAAAAGTATGCTCCTCGACAACGGCGCCAAAACTTTGACTCAGCCTCCAAATGTATACTCGAGGTATCCTAAGTGTAGGACAACAGATTAGTATAACTCGGAAGTACAAGATTGATCCACAGGGAGCAAGTTACACAGAACCATAAGCACTAAAACACTTCTCTTAGTTGCTCACAAAAATCCTACGACTTACTTCTAAAAGGAAAAGAAAAATCTTATTGTTTTGAGAAGCTATATTTATCTAAACTAATTCAAACTTAAGAGTAATTAATTGGAAAGCTATGTAGTTTTAACTATTAATAAAAAGGTCTCAGGATCAGCCGCTCCAATCAGTTGCATCTTTTGGAATTCCAAAGGAGATAATTCGATAACTCAAATCCTTCGACTATGTCACGAGTCTCGGATTCAAAAAATTTAGCGGTAAAAACAAGTATTCTTCAAAACTTCAACTCCTAGAATAAATTAGGTTGTTTGAATCAAGGACGAGTACCATCGATTCATGCAGCGCATATACTGAATATAGATTCATGCATAAATGTTACCGAACATAATCAAACATCCAGGTTTTCAAAAGTTCTAGAACGAAAAAGATAAAAAGAGAAAAACTAGAATATTTAACTTTAAAACCAATAACAAACCTCCTTTATTCATTCAAAACATTCAATTGATCTTCGCTTTTGATCCCGAGATGAAAAATTTAGCTACTCATCTTCATAGTATATACACAAATTGCATAAAAATAAACTGACTATATTGATTGCAAACCTGAAAATTGGATTATAGAAATCTTGAACAACTATGAAAACTTTGCTATAAACCTGAACAATTTCTGGACCTACTGATGCTGCTACTCTTAAAACAAATCTAACATCGCAAACCCTAAAATAAACAACAATCCTAGCTTTTATAGGCTTCCAAAACTCTGTAGATTCGTACAACCGTTCGCACGCCTGTGCCACGCCTCGGACTACCGTTCGAATGGTGCGTCGAACGCACTTTGAACCTGAATTTGATGCAAGACCATTCGACGTGCCGTTCAAATGCATATGTATGCCGTTCAAATGCCCTGGAGGACCGTTTGAAGTCCCTTTGAACGCCTACTCTGGTTCAGCGCGAATTTATCCCTTTTTAGCTAGGATTCCTGAAAATAAACACAAAACTAAGTTAGTAACGAATTAGGATTAAAAATAACACAATTAAACATATTACAAAACTAACAATTAGCTAATTAAGGCATGTAGATTGCACTTTTAGAGTACAATCACACCCCCCCATTCTCTTGTCAAGTCTGCTAAATAATCAAAGTAGGTATAAGCCTCTTGGGGATCCTTATCAAAAAGGGTCCCGACACACATTGACTCAACAAATTATTTCAATTGTGGGGTTAAAAATAAGTAAAATGTATTGATGACATGCCAATTGGCAAAACCATGATGTGGGAATGAATGTAGCAACTTGTTTTAATCTCTCCCAACATTGGAAAAAGGATTCATCCATCATTGGAGAAAATTATGAGATTTGGTGTCTTATTGCCTTGGTCCTATGTTCGGGGAAGAAAAGCTTCAAAAATTCACCTTATAGTGAAGCCAAGAATGTGTGGACATAGGCTTCAATGAATTGAACCATGTCTTGCCTTGTCCTTATGAGAAAACGGGAAAAGTTTCAAGAGAGAAACCTCCCTTGGAGAAGTGTTGTCCATAAACATAAAGTATGTATCCTTAAATTCCTTGAAGAAAGAGTGTGGTCGTTCAGATTCCAAACCACGAAATTAGGGTATCAATTGCTTTAAGCCTGGCTTGAGGTTTAATGTGTTGTGATTGGCAAGGAAAACTATGCGTGAAACAAGTGTTTGTCTTACCGAATTCAAATAGTCCCGGAGGGTCCTAACTTGGGAAGCACTGATGTCACCATGGTTTCTCCCTCTCTTGAAGTCAAAAACTACACCCCCATTAAAGGTGGGGTTTAAATTGGGATTTAAATCAGGGTTAGGATTAAGATTGGGGTTGTTTCCATTATTGAGATTAGCCATGGGAAATGAGCTTAGGTCAACAACTAAGGGTAGACTAGGATGATGATCTATAATGGGTGAAGGGATGTGCTTGTAGTCAATTCTTACAAGACGATTATGGACGTCCCTAATGTATGATGACATGCAAATGCCATGCACACATAAGAGACAATTCGAGTCTCAAGCAACACAACGTACACAATCCCTTTCACTAATTGTTTAGCCTTCCGAACTCTTTAATCTCTGCATAAATAGACCACCAATTCAATCAATTCCAATTCCAATCCAACCTTCAATCTCTGCATGCAAAAATAATACCATTGATAAGCAATTAGCACACAAGCCTATCCACCGATTGCTATCCATCAATTGATCAAGCAATGCAATGCAAAACTCTACACTACTCAAACAAATAATCCTAGAATAAAGGGAAAAATAAAGAAACAAAATCTAACATGCTATTCACATAAATGGTGGAACGAAGTTACCCATGGCTTTAGCCGAAGACTCCTCTGTCCTGGTGAATAAATGGAGATCCAATCCATTAATCACTTTTCAACCCAAAGTCCATCAGTGCTTTACTTCTTGCCTTCGATCCCTAGCAATGGCGCCAAAACTTGAATCGCTCCGCATATATGCAACATATTACCGCATGATTTGGTTCGCGATAAAGTATAAATCTGGTGAGTATCGAATGTCGATTCTTTTGAAGATCGTGCCAAATAGAGGCTATGAGCACTTAACAAACACAACTTACCTAAGATTGAATCACAATTAAAGAAAAATTGAACCTAAAGTTAGACCAAAAATCCTTTCATGTTGAGAGATAGTGATTACTACACTAATTCAACAATTAAAGCTAAATTTGAAGGTATTATAAAAGGTCTTGAATATAATTGATTCAACCAATGAAGCTTATCAAACACTCAATGGAGATTTGTATAACTCAAATCAAGGATTACACCATGAATTCTTGATCCGGAAGATTTTGACCATAGAAATAGAAATTCATTGTAACTCAACTCTAGAATTGAATTCACTTTGAGAATCATGTGACTCTACCATCAACTTGTGCAATCTCTATATCAAACCCAAGAATGTACATAGAAATTACCAAATCTATTTAAAAATACAAGTTTTCTAATAGATCTAAAAGTACAAATACAATGAATTAAATCAATAAAAGATAAATCATTAAAGTCTAAGTTAACTACTAGATTCCATAATAGAATGCATTGAATCAACAAGAAATTGCATTGAATTAAAGTTTAAAGTACCTGATTACAAGGAAAATCAACTATTGTAATGAAATCTAAGCTATATATCACTACAATGCTATCTAAAAACTCTATATCTAAACCTAAAAATGTATATATTGAAGGCTAGATCCCCAGATTTGGCAAAAGCTACCTTATACAGTTATGTAGCAAATAGGGGCGACGTCAGGCATTCGAACGGCCATTCGCACGCCAGCTAACGACTAGAGAACGAGTTTTCGACCTCTCTGAATCTCCCCATTTCTATCGAACCTGAATCGAATGGTGATCTGAGCTCTCTGAATCTCGATATGCGAGTCCGTTTGAATGGTTGGGCTAGGCATTTAAACGCCCGTTCGCATAGTGGACTCCTCCATTCGAATGTTCCTTTGCAATTTTGATCAATTTGATCCTTTTAAGCTCCATTTCCAGCATAAGGTTCAATAAAGCAGCATTAGGAATAAAACTAACTAATAAAGTCATATTAAACCTAATATAGGGCTAACAACCAACTAAATTGGGCAATATGATTACACTTTTGGAGTGTAATTAGAGCTCCAATTAAAGTTTGCAAGAAGACAGATAAAATATGAAGGAGATTTCTTTGGGGTGATCATAAAGTCAAAAAATGGTATTCACTATGTTAATTAGAGCAAAGTCACAATCAGCAAAATGAAAGGAGGTTTAGGATTGATTCCTATAAGGATGATGAATATGGGCTTACTAACCAAATAGTGGTGGAAATTTGCTAAGAAGAGAAATGCACTTAGGAGAACAGTAGTTTGTTAGAAATACAATTGGGATGAATCAAGTTGGTCATTCCCTGATGAAGCAGGTGAAGGATTATTTACTTTGCTGAAAGATATTTTAATGACAAAGATACCTTTCCTTTGGCTTTGTTCTCATTTATTGAGGATATTGCATAGTTTTAGTTTGAGAAGGGGGGGGGGGGGGGGGGGGGGGGGGGGGGGGGGGGGGTGGGTGGGTAAGGTTCACCATTTATATGTTGGTTAGCTTTTCTTATGTTTTGATTGTTTGAATAGCTTTTCTTCCCAAGTTAGTGAGAAAATTTGAAAAAAAAGAAGTCAATGATGCATTTGAATGGTTCTTTAAGACCGCTCGAACAACCGTTGGAATGCTTGTTCAGACATTCGAATGCCATGTGGCAACGTCTCGTCGCAACCTTTGGAATAGTGTTCGAACATGCGTTTGAATGGGTAGCAAACATTTGAATAGCTGTTCGAACGACTATGCAAAGATTCTAACGAATACCCAGTGAATTTCTATACAAATCCATTTGAACTCTTGTACAAACAGTTTGAACACTTTGATTTGAGAGAGTTTAGTGAGGGAGAGAGCATTTCGAAGACGATAAAGCCCTGCCGATGACCGACCACTGACTCGACCTTCTAAGCCTTATTATTCCAGCCCTCCCTAGGTATTCCTTTATACTATTCCTTGTAGTTACATTATATCTAGCTTTGGGAAGGTGCAGGGTAGTTGTTTCTGTTTATAATTGCTTATTATTCTCACTCATGGTGGGTATAGGATAGGCTTTGGGTAGTGTGTGATTCAGGGGAGAGGCGGTAGAGGTTGAGGCCAGGGGCCCCGCCCTTTGACAACGACAGACTCATTGAGCATGAGGCCCAGATTACTTTGGCTGACGTATGGAGCCAGAAGGGCTTTGTACTTGAGAGACATTGGACCATCTCTCATTTCACTAATGATTTGTATGGGTGGGAGTACAAGTTCACTCAGTCGGAGTGGCTTGAGTTAACCAAATTCAGGGATCAGTGTAGGTTTATACTGGTCACTAAATTCATAGCCAACATCTTTTACACCTCATGCATTTCAGATCATGAGATCATTCGATATTGGGTAAGAGGTTGCCTAGTAGAGATTACATCAACATCATTTGCCATATTCTTCCAATCACCCTGAGTAGCCAACCCATAGTTTTCTTACTCGGGACTAGGGGCTCCTGAGCATGATGTTATTGTAGCAGAGGTGTGTGTTCCGGGAGAGCGACAGGTGTCTTTGCAGGTGCCTAAGAAGGCACTTGCAGTTAGATATAGACCCCTTTTTTGTTTTTAGTTGCCATTCTATTTTCGCCCTAGAACGGGTCATAGAGGTAAGCCGATTTCTGGCTCAGCTGCTTTGGGCCATTGGTATGAGTAGCTTGATAGACCTTCCCCACTATATGTTCATGACATTGTTTATAGGTACCATTGTCACCACCACCTTAGGAAGCATACCTTTCCGATGTTTCATTAAATCCATAATAGAGCTAGTGGGAGTGAGGTCACATGGAGATGTGATCACCACATCCCCTAAGTAGCCCATTAATCTTTTGACTGAGCACCGATTTGAGGGGCAGCTTGTGGGGATTCAGATGAGAGTTCAGTAGAAGCAGTCCGCTCAACCAGCTCAGCCACAGCCTAAGGAGAGCAGCTGCCTTTACAGCAACAGGAGCAGCATGGGCTTACCAGAAAGGTATACTCCAACAGCATCAGTTACCAGCAACAGGAGCAGCTCAGATGGTACTTGAGATTCTTCAGCAGCAAAGTCAACTGATACTACAAAAGTCTCAGGCTATAGTCCAGCTTTAACAGTAAAGCCCTAAGATTCAAGCTACTCACGCAGCTGTGCAAACAACCTATACCGAGCTACAAACTGCCATGATAGATATTCAAACTACTTAGGTCATTTCTTTTAAGGCCATTACAACATAGCTAGGTGAGTTTAGGTAGGACCAATAGCATTAGACCTGCTTCTTATCGGAGATAGTTAGACATCTAGGTTTGTAACAATAGCCACCACCAGATGATGAGAGGTTTTAGGAGATAAGGTTTAGATACTATTTTGAATGTACATGTCATTTTACCATATGTATATAAAACTCTGATTTTGATATAGTGAACGTCATTGAGTTTTGTTATATACCTGTTACCATCTATCTCACATATATTACATTATGTGGCTAACTTTTGATAACTTGAGACACTTGGTAGATGTTTGAGTATTGTATGGTCCCGACATTTTTCATATCATTGTTGTTAGAACATTTCCCCCATTTTCTTTATGATTGACTATTTATTACTCATGGTGGATGTGTTGATGATTCATTTCTGGGAACCATAGCAAAATTTGTAAAATGCAATTTTGTATTAGAAGATACTAGTATATGCATTTGTCTTGACTCAAGTTAAACATCAATTTATCCTTTAATCCTAATACCTTATGAGGTTGCACTAAGCATGTATAATAAAGGGGATTAAATCTTCGTGCAGAATCATGTTATAACATCACATGTCGCTATCTTGTGCATTTTCATCCTTATTACCTCGTAAGCTTTAGAACTATTATTGTCTTTCGGAGTGAATATATTTGCTCAAGGTTTAATTCTTCATTGTCTATTCGTTCAATAGCTTCATTATACTTGTATTTGATTCATGTGTTGAGTATTGATTAAGAATGTTGACGCTTATACTCTCTCGAGTTCTATGGTTGTGTATTTTGGACTTGATTCTAGGCCCTTATTCTTATTGTAAGCCATGAATTTTTTTTGGAAAGTTGTTATTTCTCTTGGACCCAATTGTCAGCATATCTTCAATTGACCTTTGTACGATTTGGAATGTGTTGAAATTATCCCCTTTATTGAGAGGTGAAACTACTTCTCACTTGCAAGAAATGACATTGTAATGTAAAAGAGAAAAAAAGTTTTATGAGGAAATATGAACGGAAAGAAATATCAAAGAAAGAAAATGATATAAAGTACAAGAAAAGTTTGAGAAACATGGAAAGGTTGAATGTAAAAGGCAAGCGCAAGATGACAAGAAGAATAAAGTTTTACAAAATAGAGAAAAGTGGAAAAAGAATAAAAAGTTGAGAAGAACATCATGGAATTACAAAGGGGGTATTCGATATGTATAACTCTTGATCATTTCTTGCCTTGATTATACATATCATGACTTATTTCTATCCTTCTTCCTCCCTACCCTTTATACCACTTAGCCAAGTTTTTACCTTAGAAAGTCCTAGCTGATTCGAAGTGAGCTTGGTATGAGACTTCAATGGAGCATAAGTCATCTTTTGTCACCTTCTTTAATCCAATGTTCAACTATGAAATGTCTTTAATGAAGTTATGCTAGGTTAATACACTTAAAATTCTTTGGGTTTTGTAATTGGTTTGCTCCTTTGCATTTCCATGCATTTACTACCATTTTGGGCATTCCATTATGAGAATCATGTGGGTGTTTCCTTGTGACTGTATGACCGGTAAGGATTTGAATCAAGATTTAAAGGATAAGAATGTGTGAGAGTTCTACATTTGAGTTATATAACTTAATTTATCACACACTCACTTGAACCTCTCTTTTATATACATTGATGTTCACTCTTGCATGTATTAGGAGGTGGGATTGATATCAAAGATTATCTTGAGTTAGATTATGCATGTTCTCTTTATTCTCATGTCTTTGATTGCAAGCCACAAAAGGATGTTTACGGGTATCATCACTAGAAACCCTTCTAAAACACCCCTTGTCCACTAGAGATAACCTAAGAGTTTAAACGCTTGATGCATAGGCTAAATGTATCTATGACTCCTACAAAAGTGGGGATAATCTCTTTCTCTTTAGTTTGTAGTTTTTGCTAGGGACTAGCAAAAAGCTAGTTGGGAGAGTGTGATTATACTCCAAAAGTGTAATCATAATGCCTTAATTGGTATTTAGTTAGCTTTGGTTTAGGTTTATATATGCATTGATAGTTATTTTAGTTGTCTTTATTGTGTCTTTCATAGAAAATGGAGCTTAAAGGAAGCAAAAAATTCAAGAGTCCAAGGTCCCGTTTGATCGGTTATGGAGATTCAGAGAGCTTATTTTCCCGCTCGACGCAAGTTGGCAACCATTCGAATTAGGTGAGTAGCCAAAACAGAGATTTGGAGAGGGCAAAAATCCATTAGCTTCCCGTTAGCTAGCCGTACGGACGGTCTACGAAAGCTCTCTTTTGTTCTCAACCTATAAAGTCAATTTTGTACCCCAAATTGGGGATCTTGCTTTTATATTACGAACTAATACTTAAATTTTGCAATTTATAGTATACTTATATAGAAAGAAACATTGAAAAGCCTTTTATAATAGTTAGCTTTAATTCCAATTTCACTTGCCTTCTCATTTCTTCAATTGTATTGTAATAGTGATGATTAGCTAACTCTTCTCTTAGATTCAATTAAGAAGATCACTCATGGTTGTCAAGTCTTCAATGGAGGTAATTAGGTTTTCAATACTATATCTATCAATTCATTAAATTCTTAACAGTTGAGGATTAGATTCTTAAGAAAACCTATGATTGGTATTGAGATTGCACCAATCGATGGTATGTGTCATGCCCTATAACTCAACCTATACGGATTTAGGGTACATGACCAGCCAGTAGCAAGGCTACCTAAGGCCGCATTACATAAATTGGTTGATCACCTGTACATAATCATTTAGAACGATGCATAATCGAGGAAATAGAACTTTTAAAAACTCGAAATATAATTTGTGTCATAAAAGGTAGAGTTGTGCCTACTCCGAAATATAACATACATATAGGCCTAATCAAGGCCCACCAAGGTTATAACATTAATACTATTAGAAAACATTACAGTCCAACCCTCAAACACATTACAAAACATAGGCCCATAGGCCATAGCTCAAAATTCACATATGGTCTCGCTCTAGAGCCTCCCGGATTGGCTACCTAAAAACATTTGAGAAAACTTAAGCTAATGCTTAGTGAATAACAATGATACATGAGCATGAAATTACCATGGACTAACAGTTATAACTAATGTATAAATCAATGGATAAACGTTATGCATATAAAGCATGAGCATCGTATTGAAACGTTATACCATTTCAAAGCGTGATATCATAGAAGAGAGATACGACGTATATAACTCATCATAAGTAGTTAACATATCTTGATTCTTGTTCTAAATCATAAATGTGCTACAACCCGATATATGAGCTAGGCTCCATAGTAACCTTGTAGCTCACACTAAGGCTTTTTAGGCCAGAGACGTCTCTCAACATAGAAAGTTTATTTCACGTCCCCTATCGTAGGACTATCGGGCTAGATTAAGGTCTTGCCACGAGAAGACCCGAGTTGGCACCATACATTCGAAACTTGGCATCTCTTTCATTTAAACATTGTAGTCCATGGGGTTTAATTCATAACATGAGTATAACATACATGCATTTAAAAGTATGACATTTGTAATTGAACATAACATTTAATGCATTGGAAACATATGGAAAGCATTGCATCATATGGAGGTGAACTTAAAACATTTGAAAAAATAATAGACTTTTACTCATGGCATATCGTTACTCACCTCTATCCAACTGAATGGGTGTTAAGCAATGTGTTCCTACACATAATCCACATAGAAGCATGGAAACATCACTACACAATTTTAAGGGAAAGCAATAACATATAACCAAGACTAAACACGTAAGTCCCTCAACCCCAACTCATCAACACCTCACTCTCACAACGGGAGAACGAGGCTAAACTCTAGGACAAAGCTCCAATGTAAAAAAGGGACATAAAGGTTGAGGTTCAAACATGAAAGCCAGAACATCAACTCCTTCATCGTGTCACAACCACCTCTCAAAGATGAGTTCACACTCTAGGCTAGTTCCATTTGAAAATAGGCTTAAAGGCCTTTAATTTGATAGGTCATGGGTCAAAAACACATTTCGGGTGAAAAAGTTAGGTCTCATGAAAGACGGGCTAACATTTGGAGAAACAAGGTTTTCGGCATAATTTTGGGTCAACTTCAAACTCCAAAATCTCACAATCCATAAGGATTTAGGGTTTAAACTTTACATAGATAAAAAGTTCTATGAGTCTACTATCTAACGCTTCAAACAGTGCTTAAAACCGAGTTTTTGGAGCAAGCTATGCTCAAATTGTAAAAGAGGGTCAAAACAAGCCAACCGTTCAAACGTCCAAATGGGTTGTTCGAACGCCAGGCCAAACATAGCCAACCCAAAAAAATAGCTCTCGGGCCATTTGAACGTCCAAATCGGTCGTTTGAATGCTAGGCCAAAAATGGGGACTCTTGCTCACGGGCCATTCGAACACCCACCTAGGCCGCATAAACTCCAAGACACTGTGCCTCTTGCCTTTTGAATGCTATATCGGGCATTTGAACGCCCTGTGGTGTAGCAACAAAAATTCGAATTCAAAACCTTTCTAATCTCAACCAAAATGTAACCAAACTCTCCCAACCTCCTAAGGACTTGAAAGTGAACTCAAGAACATCACAATAACTCAAAATGGAGAGGAATGAATGGTTAAAACAAAGGGAGCTAGGGTTTTAGGAACCCAAGCCCTAACTTGCATAAATTGGGAGTTTCACCCGAAACTCTTAAATCTTTCAATGGGGCTTACAATACTCTGGATTCAATCAATTTGAGACTCAAAGGAGTCACCTATAACAACACAATAACACAACCCACCAAGATAGATACATCTACATATACAATTTGTAAAGAAATGGAGTCTTACCTTTCTTCAAGCTTGCCCAAGTCCTTCAATGGTTTTTCTTGGCTTGGGTGGAGACTCTCCAAGCTTCCTCTTTCTTCAATCTTCCCTTTCCTCTTTCTCTTCTTCTCTTCTCCCTTTCTTCTCTCTCTCAACCAGTGGGGGTGTGTTTTTGTGTGTGTGTGTATACATGTGTATAAGAATGATAGACATAGGAAATAATCTCATATGTCTCACTTTATGGGTTTAAGCTACAACATACACTCTTATTGGTCATTTTTTTTAATCTAAAAGATGCAATAACCAACATTAAACAATGCAAACACTATAAATTCATAGTAATATAAATAAATAGAGGTTCGGAATATTACATCCTTCCTATAAGCACCCCATTTTTTACCGCTCAGCAGTTTACAGTCCGTCCAAACTTATATTCAAGTCAATGCAGACATATTTTGAGTCAAATCAACTTTTCAAGTCTAATCCCGCCTATTCATCGCTTCGCGGGGCCACCAGGCCCAAATAGAGGTAAAATGACCAAAATACCCTTAGGGGCATTATTCGGTCCAATTCCAAATTAGGCATGTCTTTCAGAAGACGGTAAGACCCCTTTTCAATTCTTTTTCTAATTCCAATTCCAATCCCTCTCTCGAGAAAGTTGATACCTCGAGACGGTAAGTCTATCTAATCTAGCACATTTTTCGAAGAAAGTCTTTTCGGAACAGTAAGTCTTTTCAAACCTGTTGACCGGGGTGAGACCTAAGCCCGCCAATGCAGAAATGTCTATTTTAGCACACCTTTCGAGAAAGTTAACTTCTCAGGCGCTAAGTCCCTTTAGCAGCTTCTTGAGATCAAGTAGTCTCGGGAATGATCACAAACCGTCAGAGTAGCGGAAGTACTCGCAAACATCGCAACCGTTAGAGTAGCAGAAATACTCGCAAATAAGTCGATATAGGGAATTGTCAACAAACCCCTGTATCACGGGACCGCTGTCAGAGTGGCAGAAACACTCAAAATCTAGGTTAACACCAGTGCCTGCTAGCCCACTTCAGTAAAAAAATGACCAAACTGCTAATAGGGCCATTTTCTAGCACGTTGCTTAAGAAAATATCTAATTCCCCAGAACGGTAAGTCCACCCTTCCAATATTGTCTTAAAAGCAATCCGGCATGATTAGGTGCCTTCTAGTCAGTTTTGGGCCAATTTCAAGACTTTCCGGTCAAGATGACTATTTTGCCCCTAGGCATTTGAACGCCCCGGGGACCACACTGGCTCTAAATATCAAACCGGTAACCTCCTGAGAATGCTTTTAATAGTATTCTCGACCTTCCTGTATCTCTCCGGATCATTCCGAGTCAGTTCCGGCAAACTCGGTGCCAAATGACCGTTTTGCCCCTAATAGCCCGGTCAACCTTTCTGAAAATTCTTGTCATCCCTTTTCAAGTCAAATACCTTCGGGGCCCTGTTCCGAGGGTTCCTGCCCTTTTTCAGCCTTCCAGGCCATTCCCGGTCCCTTAAATCCTTCCCGGACCTTCCAGAGCTATTCCTAGTGAAGCCAGGCTAAAAATTGCATGGTAGTCACTAGTACAGGTGCCCAAATCTTATTAAATACGTTACTTGCCGGCCTTAAAACTTTCCTAAGTGGCTGGCGCCACTACAATAAGCGCCAGGTCATTTATTTGTCTATAAATATAGAGTCTCCTCCAGCATGAAAGAGGTCCGCAAACTCAGTCAGAAAACCTTACTTTTCAATAAACAGAGCTCGTAGCCTCACTAAACCCTAGTTTCTTTAGGTTTTCCTAAACCCTAGCCTTCTATACACTCATACACTCTTATATACTCATACACTAGCCTCAAACCCTCCATTGAAGACTTAAAGTGCTGCAATCTGAAGCTCTTGAAGATCAAAGTAAACACTCGAAGATCAAGACGAAGAACAAAATGAAAACTAAAGCGAAGATCGAAGCAAAGCAAGGAAAACAAAGCGCGCAAAGCTAAGCAAAATAAACAAGACACAAGGTAGGCTTTCTCTTTAAGTTTACGCATATTCCCCCTCTCTTCTCTCTCCTAACCCACTTGGGTTTTCTTCTATTTTAATCCCTCATCTTCTTCCCCCCTTTTCTTGCATGCTTGAAATAAGGGATTTCCCGGTCCATGTGTAGGATTATGCTATTAGAAGATCACCGTGTCGGGGGCTCTCTTTTAGTCTAATCGGAGACCACGTGGGTTCGGCCCCCTTGATTATGTAGTGAAGCCTTTAACCTTGTATGTTCACGACTCCAATTTGCATTGTGCATATCATGATCTTGCATTCTTCCAAAATTCATTTTTAAACTCGTTTTCAAAACTTGCATTAACATCGTTTTCAAAATTGCATCAAAATCTTATTTTTCAAATCTTGTTTTCAAAACCACAATCCTAAGGTGGTTCTAGCCTTTCCATGACTAGGATTGCTTTAGGAAAGTGTTACATTTAAACTGACCAATATAATCCATATTTTCAAAATCCTTGTTGTTTTCAAAACCACTATCTTAAGGTGGTTCTAATCTTCTCATGGTTAGGATCGTTTTAGAAAAGTGAGATATTTTATATACTTTCTAAAACTTTCTCTCCAAAAATCTCCCTTTCTAAAAACTCCTCTCTAAGATTTCTTTCCAAAATTTACTTTCTAAAACTCCTCTCTAGGATTGCCTTCCTAAGATTCCCTTTCTAAAAACTCACTTTCCAAAAATTCCTTTTCTTAGTATCCAAGTTAAATCTTAGGGCCCACAATTAGGAAACCCTAATTTCTTTTCCCAAAAACATGATTTTCAAACTTGCCTTAAAACCTAGGTTTCCAAAATCTTCCTTTTTTTTACACCAAAATCATAAGTTTCTAAAACCTATTTTCTACGTCAAAACTATAGTCTTCCAAATCTAGGGTTTCTAAAACTTCTCTTTCCAAATCCATACCAAATCTAATCTCTCCTTTATGAAACGAAATCCAATCTCCCATTTAGCAAACTAGATCCTATCCTCCGTTTTTGGAAACAAAATCAAACACCTCTTTTAGAAACAAAATCTAATCCCTTGTTTTAGGAAATAGGAATCTCAATCCTTCCTAGTTTAAACATTTCCTAATTCAAATCCTTCCTAATCTCCTACCTTCCTAAACCATAAGTTTCCTAAACCTAAACTTTTAAATCTTTCCTTAAACTTTAAGCTTCCAAATCTTTCCTAATTCAACTCCTTTCTAATTTCATCCCTTTCGAAATCTTAACTTTTCAAATCTAAGTTTTCAAATCTTTCTTAAACTCAAACCTTTCCTAACTTTAAGAATTTCTAAAACTCAAACACTTTCTAAATTCTAAACTTTCCAAATTCATAAATTCCCTAATTCAAAACTTTCTTAATCCAAACCTTTCCTAAAATGAAACTTTCCTAAGATGAAACTTTCTTAAATCGAACTTTTCCTAATTCGAACCCTTCCAAAATCCGATCTTTCCTAATTCTCCAAGTCCAACATTCGAGTCAAACCTGTCTTAATCTCAAGTCCTTCCAACAACCCATCTTTCTTAAGTCTAGGTTTCCTAAACCTCAATCTTTCCAAATCAAAGTCCAATCTTTCCAAATTTCAATTTCCCATTTCCAATCTTCTAAGTTCAAATCAAACTCCTTCTTCCAATGAAACTCTTTTTCGAATCCAATCTTCTATTTTCTATCGGACTCTTGTCCAAAATACGACTAACCTGATTCCTCCAAAAGGATATGTAGGCAACCCTCATAGGTGCTGTTACAACCTTTTTCAAGTTTCTAATTCCATGATTTATTTCAAATCTCCAACTCCAAATTTCTATTTTCAATCTCCAAATTTTTTTTTCAAAATCAAATCTATCTTTTCCAAATTTTGTTTTAAATCAAATCAATTTCTTTCCAAATCTATTTTCCAACTTTCTTTTCTTGCATTTACATATTATGCATCATTCTTTTCAAAATTGTTTTCTAAAGTGGATATGATTAGACATTTGTTAGTTGAAGACTCTCATTGGTGAATCTAGGGTAAATAGACATGTAGATACCGCAAGGGCGGGGTAGGGTGATGACTTAGTGCATCTTCCCTACACGTAACTAACCTCCGAACCTAGGATCACTGTTTTCGAAAGACCAAAATGGAGTTTATTTTCAAAAAGGGCTTAAATGTTTTCTAAAGGTTACCAAACAACCTGTTTTCTTAAAAATCCTCTCTCGTGGTAGTATTTTCAAAATCGTTTTTAAAAACCCTAAGTGTAGTTTTCGGATTGTGCTTAGTTTTTAGGTGACCTAACTCACCTTGATCAAGTTAGGTGGCGACTCCAAACTTTTTCCAAAACCCCTTTATTTAAATCTATTTTCAATTCAAACCTAGTCGCACTCATCCTTCTAGGAGGATGAGTTCTAACAAGAGAGTACAGTATTTTTTCCACTTGTGTGTGTATTCCTTGAGTGTGAAAAATCTAGGCGCGACAGCTGGCGACTCCACTGGGGATCACTTAACGGGTCAGGTAGTAGTCATGTCTCTTTACCCTTCACCCATGTCGAGTCTTCAATTAATTTTTTTAATCCTATTCACTTTAAAATTTTAAAACTAAATTTTTAAAGTTTTTTTCAAAAAAACATGCATTTATTTATATTATCTTATATTAAGTTTTCCATCTACATACTAACTCTTGCATCTTTGTTTTGTAGGTGTGCTTTTTGTTTAAATTTTATTAACTACCATGCATGAATGTGATGAACAGGATGAATGGGAGTTATTGGGCTCTTTCCTCCGCTTTCAAAAATCACACACACACTACATGTGCACCTGCATTCTGCATACTTGCATTTTTACCCTGATATGACCCTTCTAGTTAGAAAGGGGGAACGATATATTGGTTGTGGGCAAGATACTATGTCAGTTTCTTCGCCTACGGCCTCTTGATGGTTCCCCTGCTCGGATTACCAACCGATCATGGCACCACCTCGGGGAGTGGGCCTAGGTTTGAAGATACAAGGACCGAGCCTTTTTAGGACGCATTAGTAAACCCTCAACCTCATGCTCATATAGACACCATGCATAGCCGAACCTCTGCCGGATTTAAGACACGTGCACTGTTTTCCAAAACCATGGAGGAAAGGGCGACTGCTCTTATTTTCATTTATACCTGCTTATTCCTGTTGTTATAATGACTGTATTCTTACTGTTACAATAACTGTTTAGTTGCTCATACATGCATATGTACTTCAATTGTATTCTCTCTCCTTATACTTTATGCTTCCATTTATATGCATTTCATATTCCATGTCAAGACAAGAATTCCAAGTAACTCAAGTCACTGCATTCTCATGCATATGATCAACCCAAAAAGAGTGACACTTAGTTCACTCTCCCTTGCATTAAACCTACCCAAACCCTAAGGGTTCCTATGTAACCCTAAGGACTCATGGCATGCACATCAAATCATTCCATAAGGGGGGCCCCAATCCCTCTATGCTCACGGAGATAGGATTGCCAAGAAAACAAGGGGCAACCGATCAACAAGGTTTCTCAGCGACTTCATTGACATCAAATCCAAGGAAGGCGAATCCGAAGACTCCAGAGTAGTTTAGGACTTCTTATGTAAAACTAGATAGGTCGAAATCCCAAAGAAACATATTCCCTCTCCTTGTTAAAATGTATTTCAATTCTTTGGTATATTAAACCCGAAGTTTAAATGTATTTCTTTATTTACCGCGAATGAGTGAGTGAATAAATGCATGAACGAAGGAAAAGTTTCCAGTTGACGGTAAGGCATCTGCATACAGGGACAAATCCCCTATCTCCAAAAGTGGACTAATACATTAGGATTAGTTTCCCTCTTAAATAGGGACACCCTAGGACATGCATTGCATAAAGCTCTCTAAAAACCATAAACTGACTCACGATTTGTGTTTTTATCTTTTTGTCTTTTCATTTTTTATTTACATAGATCACCCTGCACTGAGTCAACATTGCTCCCAAGAAGGGGCAACATTCACCTAAGGATCCCATTATCACCCGGCAAAGAGCATTACTGATGGCTGCTAACCTTGAAGAATCATCTTAAGTTTCTCAAGAAGAGCTCAACAAAATGAGGACCAAGATGGATGAGATGCTCAAACTCATTCAAACTATGGCTATGAAGGACGCTGTTGCAGTCCCATCATGATCTATGACTTCGTCAAAGAACCCCGAACCCGCTAATCCAAGGATCGTGCTTTAGTCTGACAATGCTGGGAGGAATAAGGAAGATGCCAAAGGGATCAGCACTGAAAATGAGGAAACCATATTGCTATCACCTGCCGTAAAGAAGGCCCCCTAAGACCCTCTTAGTTTGAAAATCCAAGGGCTAGAGGATTCACTGCGAAGTCTCTATGGCCACGACACTTACAGGTTCACTGCCTATGACGAGTTATATTTCTTTCCTAACCACCCAAGACCTACTAGGTTCAAAATGTCTGACTTCCAGAAGTGTGATGGCACTGGTAACCCCGTCACTCATCTTCGTCTCTATGCTGGAGCGCTAAGTGGTCACGACAACGATCTGAAACTCCTCATGCAGCTATTCTAACACAGTCTCACTGGGTCTGCTTTACAATGGTTCGCCCGTCTAGACCTAAGGAAGATCACAACTTGGATCAAGTTGGTCAATGCATTCAAAGCCCAATATCGTCACAATATTGATCTCACCTGTGACCGATGGTGCTTGATGACTATGAGCAAAGGTGAAAAGGAAAGCTTCAAGAAGTATGCCCTGAGATGGAGAGAAGCTGCCGCACAAGTCAATCCCCCATTGAAAGAGAAGGAGTACGTACAGTTATTTGTGCACACTTTTCAAGGTATATACTGTGAGAAGCTCTGCACAAGTGTAGGGAAAAGCTTCTCCGAGCTCATCATGCAAGGGAAGATGATAGAAAACGGCCTCAAGATAGGGAGGATTATGAACTCCTATGCCCAGACTGAAGGAAGTACCGCCAACATAGCTAAGAGAGTGGCTACTACAAAGGGAACAATCAGGAAGGAAAGCAAAGTGTCTGCTATCCTGCCTAGCCAACCACCCCAATACCATCCACCACTATAATCACACCCTGTCCTGCCCTTGCCCACCTGAACCATGCAAGTTCTAACCCCGAACTATGGCCCCGCTGAGGCACGACCCAACTTTAATAGACCTGCTCAACGCATCCGTACCTTCGACATCTTAGCCTGCACCCAAATTGAGGCCTACTATAACCTGTTGATGAACAATATCTTGAAGCCCACACCTACTCACCCATTGCCAAGCCCTCTATCCCCAACCTTTAATGCCGCCCTTACATGTGAATACCATTCGGGTGCCCAAAGGCACGACACCGAAAGCTGCTTCGCTCTCAAGCACAAAATCCAAGACTTTATCGACAATAAGACCATTAATCTACAGCCAGTAAAACCTGTTCTGACCCCCAATGTGACCACTAATCCTCTGCCGGATCATACCGTCAACATGATACTAGTAGAGATAGAAGGCAAGGGAGAGTTTGACGAGCTTGAGGCCGAAGATTATGAGGATGATTGGGAGACCGATGAAGAAGATAATTGGGAGGGGTGTTCTCACCCATTTTTCTTTCTATCCCTTTTATTTCTTGTCTTTGAATTGATGTTTACATTTTCTTACTGCTTAAGAACTTTATGCTTTTGATAAAAATGACAATAATAATCAAATGATAGACCTCTTATTCACTGCTGCTATCTTTTATGTCTCTTCTGAATGGTAGCTACTTTCTACGCAAGGGGCATGGTTTATCTTAGAGGTCAGTTTGACTTGAAGGGATGATAGCATGAGTTAACCACTCCCTCAACGATCAGCTTTCCGAAAAAAGAGAGTTCTTGGATGAGTGAGGATACTACCCAAAGGCAACACTTACAAGACTCCAAGGCTAGGCGATGTGTGGCCGGATTATCAAAGTGAAGAGGAGCCATCTTTCACTTCCTCGCATATAAATAATAAATAAATAAATAATGCTTATATCCCCCTTGCTGAACCCCTAGTACCTCGCGAAAAGCAAAAATTTTTTTTGCCAACCCTGATCCACAACTGTCCTCCCCACACTGGGGCAGACAATAGTTAAGAACTCTAGGAATGGTATCCACCTCTATCATTGTAGGATAGTATCAGAAGCTCTATAGATCAAGCAATCTAATTCAAAATGAAGAGAGGCACTCATTTCATTTCACATACAGTCAAAAGCAACCCCTTGCCAAACTCGGTGAGCCATTTATCTTTTTCAAGAAAACCCAACCTAGGGATCACCGCCCACATTGGGTTAGATTGAACTGCCAAGGAGAAGGTCTAGAGAAAGAAAGAGTTGTAGAACTATTTGTTTCATAAAAAGAAAGAAAAGGGATAAAAAGAAAAAAAAACAAAGGAAAGGAGTTGCCAAGGGGCAAGAGGCTGAAAAAAAAATCTAAGGAAAGGCCTGAAGAAAATCATGATTGAGTTATCTTCAAAAGCATAATAAGAAGATCGAAAGAGAAGAGAGTCATGTTTATCTCAAAAAGCATATAGAAAGGGCGGAAGAAAAGAGTCATTTTTACCCTGAGAAGTATATAGTAAAAGCAAGAAGGAAATTTAAAGGTGATCTTAGGTTAAAAAGAAACACAGTAGAAACAATAGGTTCAAGCCTTTATCCTTTCTTGCAAAACCTCAAAACCATGGCCTATATTACAACTCTACTCAAGTCCAATCTGATTGAAAAACGGATTGCTTGATCTAAATGAGCTAGACACGCTGCCGAAGCTAAAAAAGGATGCTAACCCTACTGAAAAATAGTCAAGGATGGTATGGATCTAAACCCTGCTGAAAACAATATCAAATTTGAGTCTATATATCCCATTGTTTCAAAAACCCCATAACCTAGCCTACTTTACGGTCCTAGGGCAAAGTCTCCTCGGATTGAAAGACTGTCCACTTATCGCTCTGCTAAATGTTAGGTAAGCTGTTGCTAAAACCCCGAGAGTTGAGAGTTTCAGCCCAATCATATATACTAACCCCGAGACAGAGAGTCGGAGGCAATCAAAAGGTTGAGAAAGGTGCGAAGTGCTATCATCCAATCAAGGTAAGGTCGAGCCAAAGGAGCGACCAGGCCCCCCGAAAAGGAAGAAGTTATCATTCTGTAGATTACAAGTTCAACAGCATCCCTTGTCATTCTGTTAGCTAATATATTCCTAATATATGCATACAATCTAAAAAAAAAAAAACATTCGGCATGAGCTTTGCATACATAAGATATAACTCCTTGTAGAAACATAAATCACCAACACAGTTTAATGTCAACCCCTGTAATAGATATATAACATCATCATTTCTACACATGCATCGGATCATATACTTAGCTGAAAAAAAAATCAATCATAAATGTCTCTATCTATCCATACATCTAAATATCATAAATATCCATCAAAATAAAACTGTCTAACATAAATACATCTCAGGAATAGGGGGCAAAGGAAAATTAGAGTCTCCACAAGGGGCAACTATTAAAAAACAAAATCAATGTCATCTGGATCGAAATTCCCTAAACCCGACATCAGAGGAGGCGGATAACTACTCGAAGCACCAGCATCCTGTAGGGAAGATAGAACTGAAATTAGCCACATGAAAGAAGAACTAAACAACAGTAGAGCAAAAAGAAGGAGAGAAAAGACGACATACCCCGCCACCTCCCATCTGAGCTATCCGAGCCATCAAGGAAGCCACCTCTGCCTGATACTAATCTCGCTCCTTCTAGTATCGATCCCTCTAATTCCTCACAGCAGTAAACTCGGCCTGGGGCACATATCCTCCGGCATGGCTCCACAAGTCAACCACCTCTTCGCCCACAGCGTATCCGCCGACTATCAACTCAAACCGGGTGAAGGCACTGATAGAATGAGCCCCAAAGTGAGCAGCATAATATGTATCTAGAGGAAGTAAGAACTCGGCACCCGGTTACCGCTCTTGATAGGGGATAGGCACTCCTACCACCAAGGCTCCAAACATATACTCCGGCAGAGCTCTTGCTGATCGGAACTCCTCATAAAACTGTAGCTAGTGTGGCTCTCCTAGATAGGACTCCCAAGTATCATCACCAAGAAAAGCACCCCTCAACAAGGACAGCGGGATCAAGTACCGTACAGTCTCACAATGACCCGATAAAGGGCCGCCAAGTCACATCTCTCGCCTCAATCAACTCCAGGTTCGTCCATAGCGTCACAAAGTCAGTAATCTCCGATCGTTGGGCCACTCGATCACGAGCTCACCTCAGAGCACGAGGATAAAGGTCGTCCTCGACAACTGTGGGGCGACGAACAAATAGGTACTCATAGCTCCACCAGACAAGAAAGGGCCAGAAACTAGTCATGCTGCCCCAACTGGAAGAAGTTCGAACCTGCATCAATCGAAGGAAGCAGCCAAAGGAGAAGGACCCCAAATCTAGCTCAGACAAAGCCCCAAGATCAGCTACTATGCTCACAAAATGAAAAGGCACAAGCGACTTGTTGTTATTGCAAAAGCAGCTAAAGATGATGTACAAAACAAGTCGCCGTCTCATAATGTCCTACTTGGCAGGCAATGACTCAGCAGCAAAGGTACGATCATCCTGACTGAGCCAAGAGACTGGGAAGACAGTACGCTCGAGAGGGGGCAAGTCCAGCAAAATGCAGGCCTCGTCTCTACTGATTGACTGTAGAGTGATCCGCCGGCTGACGAAGGAAAGCCTTGTGATGATTGCCCAATCCAAGAGCATGAGACCTAACTCGAAGTTGACAAAAATGGAAGGTCCAGGTCTCCCCGAATCACCTCTCAACAAGCGCCAGTACCAAATGTCGGTTCAGGCGGTTAGCCTATAATCCCATGAAGGCTCCAAATTCGATCTCAGCCAAGAAGGCACAATATGAGGGAGCACCCCGCTGCATAGTCACGACGACCTGATGAACAACCCCTCTAAAAGCTGTGTGTACCCGAGGAGGGGGCAAATGCTGTCTAGAATATACACTGGGGTGATAAGCAAGATCCCCGAGCGGTGGGATGTCCGGTACCTCCAGGTCACCCAAATCAGCATCCGTCTGCCTATGTCTAGAGGAGGCTCTCCCATAACTAGGCACTTGATCCCCAAGACCCGGTACCTCCTCCTCAGCTCCAATCTCCTCCGCAAAGGCCTACTCAACTGGAGGAAAGGGGTCAACTGGTAGTCTACTCTCCTGTCCACTATGACTGGAATAGGCCCATCTGGTAGATCGTCGGCTACCTCTGGATCGACTAGAACTACCGGTGGAATCTGTCCGAGCCGCCTTCCCCGAGCGACATTTCCTTTCCGAACCATCATCACCCGCATCTGCCACCCTAAAAAGGTAAGCCAAGGTAAGAGGTGTTAATATACCATACATGCAGTTAAAATAATAATAAAATAAAATAAACAACAAACAATAGATAATAATAAAAAGATTTTAAAAGATAAGTCAAAACAAATTTCCTACCCCTTTTGATTTTCCAACTTCAAGTCAAATCTCAAGGGTTTTTTGTCTTTTGCCTCCAAAAAGATCTTATTTCTAAACCTTTTCCAACTCTTTCCCTGATTTCTAAAAATTTCGAAAGAGTTTCGTTTAAAAATGATCCCTACAACACCCATGACATCAACACAAAATACAAACCGTGCACTTCACAACATTATAATCACATAACATCAGCACCTACTCATACTTTTTAATTTTTTGAAATTTTCAAAATACATGTTTTATTTTTTCAATAAATCAATGGTTTTCAAAAATGTCCTAAAATTCCTCAAAATCATTTCAACTATTTTCTAAAATATTCCCTAATTTTTCCAAATTTTAAACTCCATTAATTCCATCAATTTCCAATTTTTCTAATTTTTTAAGTATTTTTCTATTTTTCAAAAAATCACGAAACTTCACACGGTTGTTAAACACATTTTTCTAAGGCACATAGCATAAAAATCTAGCTAAAAAACCCAAAGCCCAAGCCTGTAGGAACAAACCCCCAATTCTTACGGAAAACCCTCTTCATATAGTCACGTAAAGTCACTCAAATTCAGTCCAACAAACACCAAAATGCAAAAATAACATCATCATAATGTTCAAAACATGTCAAAACATCAATTTCCATTATTTACATGACTTAAACGGAATTCTACACATCAAAATCAACAGAAAATTGAAAACTCACCTCTTGGAGTTCTCCGGCGAAATCTTCTCTTCCGGCGGCTTTTCCGGCAATGTGGTCTACTCCCGACAATCACCCATGATCCCTAAGAAGTGCTCCGTCAATGTCCAAGTCGGTTTCCTTGCAATGTCTCCCGGATTTGCTAAAATCTTCCAAAATTTCGCAAGTGTACGAACCAGAAAATTTTTTGGTTTTGTTCCCAGGTGGTGCCAAGCCAACTTTGCCAAAGGCACCACTCCTAGTCGTGCCAGTGCCAAATTCTGGGCAGTTTTGCCCTTTTTCTCGTTAAAACTTGTTTTCAAAGGCTTTTTGGGCCCAATATCCATTTCCAGGCCCCCGTATTCCAAAATTTCCAAAGTCCGTCCCTCCGACCGCCTCACGGTCAACATGGAATCTTACTTTATCATTTTCTATCTTCGACAAGCAAACATAGAAAAAGAGGAGCAGTTGTAAGCACCCCATTTTTTACTACTCGGCAGTTTACAGTCCGTCCAAACTTATATTCAAGTCAATGCGGACATATTTTGAGTTAAATAAACTTTCAAAGTCTAATCCCATCTATTCATCGCTTTGTGGGCCCACCAAGCCTAAATAGAGGCAAAATGACCAAAATGCCCTTAGGGGCATTGTTTGGTCCGATTCCAAATCAGGCACGTCTTTCCGAAGACTATAAGTCCCATTTCCAATTCTTTTTTCAATTCCAGTTCCAATCCTTCTCTCAAGAAAGTTGATTCCTCGAGACGGTAAGTCTATCCAATCTGGCACATTTTTCGAAGAAAGTCTCTTCGAAATGGTAAGTCCCTTTAAACCAATCGACCGGGATGAGACCCCAAGTCCCCTAGATGGCAGAACAGTCCACCTTTGGCGCCTGCTAGCCCGCCAATGCAGAAATGTCCATTTCGGCACGCCTTCCGAGAAAGTTGACATCTCAGGCACTAAGTCACTTTAGCAGCATCCCGAGATTAGGCAGTCTCGGGAATGATCGCGAACTGTCAGAGTAGTGGAAGTACTCACAAACATCGCATCCGTCAGAATAGCAGAAATACTCGCAAATAGGTTGATATAGGGAATTACCAACAAATCCCTATATCATGGGACCACCGTCAAAGTGGCGGAAACACTCAAAACCCAGGTCAACACCAGTGCCTACTAGCCCACTTCGGTGAAAAATGACCAAACTGCCCCTAGGGCCATTTTTTGGCACGTTTCTCGAGAAAATACTGAAGTCCCTAGAACGGTAAGTCCACCCTTCAAAAATTGTCTTAAAAGTAATTCGGCATGATTAGGTGCCTTCTAGTCAGTTTCGGACCAATTTCGAGACTTTCCGGTCAAGATGACCATTTTGCCCCTAGGCATCTGAACGCCCCGGGGACCACACCAGCTCTAGGTATCAAACCGGTAACCTCCTGAGAATGCTTCTTATAGTATTCTCGACCTTTCTTTATCTCTCTGAATCATTCCGAGTCAGTTCCGACAAACCTAGTGCAAAATGACCGTTTTGCCCCTAATGGCCCGGTCATCCTTTCTAAAAATTCTTGTCATCCTTTTTCAGGTCAAATATCTCCGGGACCCTATTCTGAGGGTTCCTGCCCTTTTCTGGCCTTCCAGGCCTTTCCCGATCCCTTAAATCATTCCTGGACCTTCCAAAGCCATTCCTGGTGAAGCCAAGCTAAAAATTGCATAGTAGTCACTAATACAAGTGCCCAAATCTTTTCAAGATACGTTGCTTACCAACCTTAAAACTTTTCCAAGTGGCTGGCGCCACTAGAAGTATTTTTGGCCTAGCGCCATTGCAACAGGCGCTAGGTCATTCCTTTGTCTATAAATACAGAGCCTCCTTCAGCGTGAAAGAGGTCCGCAAACTCAGTCTAAAAACCTTACTTTTCGATATACAGAGCTCGTAGCCTCACTAAACCCTAGTCTCCTTAGGTTTTCCTAAACCCTAGCCTCCATACACAAACCCTAGCCTCCTATACGCTCATACACTCTTATATACGCATACACTAGCCTCAAACCCTCCACTGAAGACTTGAAGTGCTGCAATCTGAAGCTTTTGAAGATCAAAGTAAACACTCGAAGATCAAAACGAAGATCAAGACGAAGACTGAAGCGAAGATCGAAGCAAAATAAGGAAAACAAAGCGCGCAAAGCTAAGCAAAATAAACAAGACACAAGTAGGCTTTCTCTTTAAGTTTACGCATCTTCCCCCTCTCTTCTCTCTCCTAACCCACTTGGGTTTTCTTTTATTTTAATCCCCCATCTTCTTCCCTCCCCTCCCCGCCCCCCCCCCCCCTTTCTTGCATGCTTGAAATAAGGGATTTTCAAGTCCAAGTGTAGGATTAGGCTATTGGAGGGTCACCGTGTCAGGGGCTTTCTTTTAGTCTAACCGGAGACCACATGAGTTCGACCCGCTTGATTATGTGGTGAAGCCTTTAACCTTGTATGTTCACGACCCAAATTTGCATTGTGCATATCATGATCTTGCATTTTTCTAAAATTCATTTTTAAACTCATTTTCAAAACTTGCATTAACATCGTTTTTAAAATTGCATTAAAATCTTATTTTTCAAAACCTATTTTCAAAACCACAATCCTAATGTGGTTCTAGTCTTTCCATGGCTAGGGTTGCTTTAGGAAAATGTTACATTTAAAGTGACCAATATGGTCCATATTGCCAAAATCTTTGTTGTTTTCAAAACCACTATCTTAAGGTGGTTCTAATCTTCTCATGGTTAGGATCACTTTAGGAAAGTGAGATATTTTATATACTTTCTAAAAATTTCTTTCCAAAAATCTCTCTTTCTAAAAACTCCTCTCTAAGATTTCTTTCCAAAATTCACTTTCTAAAAACTTCTCTCTAGGATTGCCTTCCTAAGATTTCTTTTCTAAAAACACACTTTCCAAAAATCCCTTTTCTTAGTGTCCAAGTTAAACCTTAGGGCCCACAATTAGAAAATCCTAATTTCTTTTCCCAAAAACATGATTTTCAATCTTCCCTTAAAACCTAGGTTTCCAAAATCTCCTTTTTTTTACACCAAAATCATAAGTTTCCAAAACCTATTTTCTATGTTAAAACTATAGTCTTCCAAATCTAGTGTTTCTAAAACTTATCCTTCCAAATCCATACCAAATCTAATCTCCCCTTTACGAAACCAATTCCAATCTCCCATTTAGAAAACTAGATCCTATCTTTCGTTTTTGGAAACAAAATCAAACACCTCTTTTAGAAATAAAATCCAATCCCTTGTTTTAGGAAATAGGAATCTCAATCCTTCCTAGTTTAAACCTTTCCTAATTCAAATCCTTCCTAATCTCCTACCTTCCTAAACTATAAGTTTCCTAAACCTCAACTTTTAAATCTTTCCTGAAACTTTAAGCTTCCAAATCTTTCCTAATTCAACTCCTTCCTAATTTCATCCCTTTCAAAATCTTAACTTTTCAAATCTAAGTTTTCAAATCTTTCTTAAACTCAAACCTTTCCTAACTTTAGGAATTTCTAAAACTCAAACACTTTCTAAATTCTAAACTTTCCAAATTCATAACTTCCATAATTCAAAACTTTCTTAATCCAAACCTTTCCTAAAACGAAACTTTCTTAAATCAAACATTTCCTAATTCGAACCCTTCCAAAATCTAATCTTTCCTAATCCTCCAAGTCCAACATTCGAGTCAAACCTTTCTTGATCTCAAGTCCTTCCAACAACCCATCTTTCTTAAGTCTAGGTTTCCTAAACCTCAATCTTTCCAAATCAAAGTCCAATCTTTCCGAATTCCAATTTCTCATTTCCAATCTTCTAAGTTCAAATCAAACTCCTTCCAATGAAACTCTTTTTCGAATCCAATCTTCTATTTTCTATTGGACTCTTGTCCGAACTACGACTGACTTGATTCCTCCAAAAAGATACGTAGGCAACCCTCATGAGTGCGGTTACAACCTTTTTCAAGTTTCTAATTCCATGATCTATTTCAAATTTCAAATTCCAAATTTCTATTTTCAAATCTTTATTTTCAATCTCCAATACTTTCTTTCAAAATCAAATCTATCTTTTCCAAATTCCTTTTTAAATCAAATCAATTTTTTTCCAAATCTATTTTTCAACTTTCTTTTCTTGCATTTACATATCATGTATCATTCTTTTCAAAATTGTTTTCTAAAGTGGATAGGATTGGACATTTGTTAGTTGAAGACTCTCATAGGTGAATCTAGGGTAAATAAACATGTAGATACCACAAAGGCGGGATAGGGTGATGGCTTAGTGCGTCTTCCCTACACGTAACCAACCTCCAAACTTAGGATCACTATTTTTTAAAGACGAAAATGGAGTCTATTTTCAAAAAGGGCCTAAATGTTTTCTAAATGTTGCCAAACAACCTGTTTTCTTAAAAACTTTCTCTCAAGGTAGTATTTTCAAAATCGTTTTCAAAAACCCTAAGTGTAGTTTTCAGATTGTGCTTAGTTTTTTGGTGACCTAACTCACCTTAATCAAGTTAGGTGGTGACTCCAAAATTTTTCAAAAGCCCTTTATTCAAATCTATTTTCAATTCAAACCTAGTCGCACTCATTCTTCTAGGAGGATGAGTTCTAACGAGATAGTACAGTATTTTTCCTGCTTGTGTGTGTATCCCCGAGTGCGAAAAATCCGGGCGCGATACTTCCCCCCTTAAATAAGTTTGGTCCCCAAACTTGATACAAGCTATCATTCAAACAAATAAGAATAACACTCCCGGATCTCGTCCTCATGTTCCAAAGTGGATTCCTCCCAAGTGTGGTTCTGCCATAAAACGCGTACCAATGGAATGAACTTGTTCCTAAGAACTTGGTCACGGCAATCAAGAATCTCAATCGGTCTCTCAACCTAGCTTAAATCTTCATTCACGGCCAAAGGGTAATGATCAATCACTCGCGTCAGGTCGTGAACATACCTCCATAGCATACAAACATGAAAGACATTGTGAATGTGCAAAAGTTTCAGAGGAAGAGCAATACGATAAGGAACGAGTTCAACCCGTTCAAGAACTTCAAATGGTTTGATGTACCTTGGACTAAGCTTTCTCTTCTTGCTAGAACGATGTATCCCCTTAGAAGGGGATACATTCAAGAACATGTGGCCCCCTTCATGAAACTCTAAGTCCTGCCTTTGCACATCCACATAACTCTTTTGGCTATTTTGAGCAGTTTGCAGTCGTTACTAAATTAACTTGATCTTGTTAGTGGTCAATTGCACAATCTTTAGCCCAAGAATCTTTCTCTCTCCAACTTCGGCCTAACAAACTGGAGATCTACACTTTCTCCTGTAAAGCGCTTCAGAAGGTACCATTCCAATGCTTGCATGAAAACTATTATTGTAGGCAAATTCCACTAATGGTAGATGATCTTCCCAGCTTCCTTGAAAGTCAAGGACAGATAACCACAACATGTCTTCTAGGGTTTGAATGGTTCTTCTGATTGCCCATCATTTTGTGGATGAAAAGCCATGCTGAACTTTAATTCGGTGCCTAAAGCCTTTTGCAAACTCTTCCAAAATTTTGACACAAATCTCGAGTCTCAATCGGACACTATCGAAATTGGCGTATCATGTAATTGAACAATCTCTACAATGTAGAGGGTCGCATGCTTTGATAAGCAGCATGTAGTCCTTACTGGTAAGAAATGTGCAGACTTGAAGAGACGATCAACAATAACTCATATAACATCACATCCCCGTGGTGATCTCGGCAGTCCTATAACGAAATCCACGGTGATATGCTCCCACTTCCATTCCGGTATCGGTAGAGGTTGAAGTAGTCCCGCTGGTCTTTGATGTCCTACTTTAATTTGTTGGCATTGTAGGTATTGCGATACGAACTCGGTTGTTTCCTTCTTCATTCCCGACCACCAAAATGTCTCCTTCAAATCCCAATACATCTTTGTGCCTCTTGGATGCATAGTGAACTTCGTATTGTGGCCTTCCTCCAAAACTTGCCTCTTGATCTTGGGTAAGTTTGGAACACACAATCGGCTTCTGAACTTTAAAGCTCTATTCTATAAGTTGAAGTCAGGCTTCGGATTCGTTCCCATCTCTTTGTAGATCTTTCACAAGTAAAGGTCTTCAGGTTGCCATTGCTTTACAAATTCTATTAACGCCGGTTGGGCAATCATGGTGGTAAGCATCATATTGCTACCTAGATTACGGTCAATATGAAACTTAATATCCCAGTCCACCAAAGAACTTGGTAGCTCATCGGGAAAGACATCGGGAAATTCCTGGATAACATGGATGTCTTCCAAGGGCTGTGGGGAAACGTGTGTCAAAAACGCTACACAAGAATGCACAATTCCTTTTTGAATTAAACGACGTGCTTGCATAGATGAAATGAGATAAAGTGGAGGCACGACACCAACTCCCTCAAATACAAGCCCTGAATGGGTAGAAGAATGAAACACGACTCGTTTAAGCTCATAATCAATGATAGCACGGTGAGAGGACAACCAATCCATTCCTAAGATAACATCAAAGCCGTGCATTTCTTGGGAAATGAGATTTACAAACATGGGCACATCGTTAACAAGAATCTCACAAGAATTGTAAATCCTATTACATAACATGGAATCCTCGGATCGCAATGATACTACCAAAGCATAATCAAGAGGTACCGGATGTCGCGCCAAGATTTTTCGCACTCGAGGAATACTCCCACAAGCGGGAAAAATGTTGTACTCTCTCGTTAGAATTCACCCTCTTAGAAGAATGAGTGCGTCTAGGTTTGAATTAAAAATTGATTTTGAATAAAGGGCTTTTAGAAAAGATTTGGAGTCGCCACCTAACTTGATTAAGGTGAGTTAGGTCACCTAAAAACTAAGAATAATCCAAAGACTACACTTAGGGTTTTTGAAAAAGGTTTTGAAAAGATCTCCTCAAGAGAGGGTTTTTAGGAAAACAGGTTGTTTGGCAACCTTTGGAAAACATTTAGCCCTTTTTACAAAAATAACTCATTTTGGTCTTTGAAAACAGTGATCCTAGGTTCGGAGGTTAGTTACGTGTAAGGAAGACGCACTAAGCTATCACCCTACCCCGCCCTTTCGGTACCTACATGTCAATCTACCCTAGATTCACCTATGAGAGTCTCCAATTAACTAATGTTCAATCCTATTCACTTTGAAAAAGAAGTTTGAAAGAAAAAAGAACATGATGCATGATATGCAAGTGCAAGGAAAGAGAATTGAAAAATAGATTTGGAAAGAGATTGATTTAAAATTGATTTGATTTGAAAATAGATTTGAAGAGATAGAATTGAAATTGGAAAGTTTGAAAATTTGGAAATAGAAATTTGAAATTGGAAGTTTTAAAATAGATTGGAATTTGAGATTTGAAAAATGTGGAGACCGCACCCATGAGGGTAGAATTGAAAGTTTGAAAAGTGTTGTGACCGCACCTATGAAGGTTGCCTACGTATCCTTTTGGGGGAATCAGGTCAATCGTAGTTCAGACAAGAATCTGATTGAAAATAGAAGAGTTGATTTGAATTGGAAATTGAATTAGAAGATTGAGATATCGAACTTTGAATAAAGGATTGAAGATTGGAGTTTGGAATTTTGGAATTGAAAAGATTAAATTTTGATTTGAAAAAGTAGAACTTGGAAGAGAGGTTTAGACTTATTTTGGAAAGATAGAGGTTTAGGAAACCTAGACTTAGGAAAGATAGGAGACTTAGGAAAGATTCGACTTGACTTTGAAGGTTTAGGAGATTAGGAAAGATTGGATTTAGGAAATGTTTGAATTAGGAAAAGGTTCAAGTTAGGAAAGTTTCGAATTAAGACAGTTTCATTTTTGGAAAGTTTCGAAATTAAGAAAGTTTCATTTTTGAAAAGTTTCGAAATTAGGAAAGTTTTGTTTTTGGAAAGTTTCGAAATTAGGAAAGTTTTGAAATTAGGAGATATTTCGAATTAGGAAATGTTCAAATTAGGAAAGTTTTGACTTAGGAAAGTTTTAGGTTTAAGAAAGTTTTGAATTTGAGAAACTTTGGATTTGGAAAGATTCGAAATTTAGGAAGTTTAGAATTTATAAAGTTTTAGAATTTTAGAAAATCTTGAGATTAGGAAAGGTTTGAGTTTAAGAAAGGTTCGGAAAACTTAGGTTTGAAAAGTTAAAATTTGAAAAGAGGGTAGAATTAAGAAAGGGTAGAATTAGGAAATATTTGAAAGCTTAATGTTTAAAGAAAGATTTGAAAGCTTTAGGAAACTTATTATTTAGGTAGGAAATTAGGAGAGAGTTGAATGAGGAAAGATTTAGATTTTGAGTTTTAAAATTTAGGAAAGATTTTTATGTTCAAGTTTTGGAAACTTAAGATTTAGGAAAGGAGAAGCTTAAGAAGGATTCGAATTAGGAAATATTTGGATTTTGAAATTTAAGGAAAGATTTAAAGTTTAGGTTTAGGAAACTTATGGTTTAGGAAGAAATTGAATTAAGAAAGGTTTGGATTAGGAAGGGATTGGATTTGGTTTCTAAAAGCAAAGGTTTGATTTTGTTTCCAAAAATGGAGGATTAGATTTGGTTTCCTAAACGGGAATATTTGATTTGATTTCCTAAAGGGAAGATAGGATTTGGAAAGGGAGATTTTAGAAACCCTAGATTCGAAAAATTATGGTTTCGACGTAGAAAATAGGTTTAGGAAACATGTATAGTTTGGATGTGAAAACAAGAGGTCTTAGAAACCTAGGTTTGGGGCAAAGTTTGAAAATCATGTTTTTGGGAAGAAAATTAGGGTTTTCTAATTGTGGGTTCTAAGGCTTGACTTGGGCTCTAAGGAAACAGTTTTTCGAAAGTACGTTTTTGGAAACGAAGGTTTTGGAAGGAAATCTTAGAGAGGAGTTTCTAGAAAAAAAGATTTTGGAAAGATTTTTGGAGAGAGTTTTTCTAGGAAGGAGACCTAGGGAACATTTTTAGAAAGTTGACTTTGAAGAGAGTGTTTTGGAAAGGGGTTGAGAAAGGGGGTTTGGAAAAATACATTCTTGGAGGGAGTTTTTTGAAAACAATTTTGGAAAGAAGAGTTTTTGGGAAGTATGTTGAAAAAGAGATTTTTAGGAAGAGATTTCTTTTCGAAGGTGTAAAAACATCTCACTTTCCTAAAGCGATTCTAACCATAAGAAGGTTAGAACTACTTTAAGAAAGTGGTTTTAAAAAAAGTAAGATTTTGAAAATATGGACCATATTGGTCACTTTGAATGTAACACTTTCCTAAAGCAACCCTAGCCGTGGAAAGGCTAGAATCACCCTAGGATCGTGATTTTGAAAACATATTTTGAAAAAGAGATTTTGATGCAATTTTGAAAACAAGTTCGAAGACGATTTTGAAAACAAGTTTGAAAACAAATTTTTGGAAGATGCAAGATCATGATATGCACAATGCAATTTTTGGGTCGTAAACATACAAGGTTAAGGCTTCACCACATAATCAAGGAGGTCGGACCCACGTGGTCTCTGGTTAGACTAGAAGAAAGCCCCCGACACAGTGACTCTCCAATAGCCCAATCCTACACATGGACCGGGAATCCCCTTGTTTCAAGCATGCAAAGAAAGGCGGGGAAAGAGATGGGGGATTAAAATAGAGAAAACCCAAGTGGGTTAGGAGAGAGAAGAGAGAGGGGGAAGTGCGGAAATTTAAATGGAGAACCTACCTTGTATCTTGTTTATTTTGCGCGCCTTGCTTTCTTCGGTCTTCGTCTTGATCTTCGTCTTCAACCTTCAAAAGCCACCTTCAAGCTTCAAACTTCATATTGCAACTCTTCAAGTCTTCGTAGGAGGGTTGAAGGCTAGTGTAGGAGTGTATGGGGGTGTGTATGAGTGTATAAGAGGCTAGGGTTTAGTGTATGGTGGCTAGGGTTTGGAAAACCTAAAGAGGCTAGGGTTTAGGGAGTGTTCGAGCTCTGTATATCGAATTATATGATTTTTAGACTGAGTTGACGGATCTCGTTCACGTTGGAAGAGGCTCTGTATTTATAGAGGTTGGACAACACTGGCGCCTGTTGCAGTGGCGCCAACCATTTACGAAATATTTAAGGTCGGCAAGCAACGTATCTTTGACTAGATTTGGGCACTTGTGACTACCATGCAATTTTTAGCCTGGCTTCACTAGGAGTGACTCCGGAAAGTTCGGGAAGGATTTGAAGGAGCCAGGAATGACCCGGAAGGCCAGAAAAGAGCAGGAACATTTAAAATAGTGTACTGGAGGTATTTGACTTGAGAAATGAGGATAAGATCGGTCGGAAAGGTTGACCGGGCCTATAGGGGCAAAACGGTCATTCGGACCGGGAAACTGCCGGGACAGACTCAGACTGTCCCAGAAGAAGACTTAGGATCTGGAAACATTATTTAGAATGTTCCCAAAGGTAGCCGGTTTGATTCCCAGAGCCGTCGTGGTCGAAAAAGGTGACCGGCCCACTAGGGGCAAAACGATCATTTTGTACCGGGTTAGCCGAAACTAACTCGGAACGTCCGGAAAGGTAAAGGAAGGTTGAGAATACCATAAAAAGCAGTCTCAGAAGGTTACCGGTTTGATACCCAAAGCCGGTGTGGTTGAAAAAGGAGACCGGCCCACCAGGGGCAAAACGGTCATTTTGTACTGGGTTAGTCGGAACTGACTTGGAATGATCCAGAAAGATAAAGGAAGATTGAGAATACTATAAAAAGCAATCTCAGAGGGTTACCGGTTTGATACCCAGAGCCGGTGTGGTTCCCGGGGCATTCAGATGCCTAGGGGCAAAATGGTCATCTTGACTGGAATGTCTCGGAAAAGGTCCAAAGGGTAATTTGGTCATTTTTCACCGAAGTGGGCTAATAGACACTGGTGTTGACCTGGGTTTTGAGTGTTTCCACTACTCTGACGGTGGTCGTCATGACACAGGGATTTGTTGGCAATTCCCTATATCGACCTATTTGTGAGTATTTTCGCTACTCTAACAATTTTGATATTTACGATTATTTTTGCTACTCGGATCGTCTCGAGGTATAAACTGTCTCGAGAGAGGGATTGGAAAGGGGTCTTACCACTTTCGAACAGACGTGCCTGAATTGGAACCGTCTTGAGGAATAAACTGTCTCGAGAGTGGAATTGGAAAGGGGATTTACCGTCTTCAAAAAGACGTGCCTGGGTTGGAACCGTCTCGAGGAATAAATTGTCTCGAGAGAGGGATTGGAAAGGGAACTTACCATCTTCGAAAAGGCATGCCTAAGTTGGAACCGTCTCGAGGAATAAACTGTCCCGAGAGAGGGATTGGAAAGGGGACTTACCACCACCGAAAAGACGTGCCTAGATTGGAACCGTCTCGAGAAATCAACTGTCTCGAGAGAGGGGTTGGAAAGGGGTCTTACCGTCTTCGAAAAGACCCGCTTGAGTTAGAACCATCTCGAGGAATAAACTGTCCCGAGAGAGGGATTAGAAAGGCGACTTACCGTCTTCGAAAAGACGCGCCTGATTGGAATAGATTTACCGTCTCGAGGAATAAACTGTCTCGAGAGAAGGATTGGAAAGGAGTCTTACCGCCTTCAAAGAGACGTGCCTGAATTGGAACCGTCTCAAGGAATAAACTATCTCGAGAGTGCGATTGGAAAGGGGACTTACCGTCTTTAAAAAGACATGCCTGGGTTGGAACCGTCTCGAGGAATAAACTGTCGCGAGAGAGGGATTGGAAAGGGGACTTACCGTCTTCGAAAAGACGTGCCTGAGTTGGAACCATCTCGAGGAATAAACTGTCCCGAGAGAGGGATTGGAAAGGGGACTTACCGCCTTCGAAAAGATATGCCTGGATTGGAACCGTCTCGAGGAATCAACTGTCTCGAGAGAGGGGTTGGAAAGGGGTCTTACCGTCTTCGAAAAGACGTGCCTGAGTTGGAACCGTCTCGAGGAATAAACTGTCCCGAGAGAGGGATTAGAAAGGGGACTTACCGTCTTCGAAAAGACGCGCCTGATTGGAATAGATTTACCGTCTCGAGGAATCAACTGTCTCGAGAGAAGGTTGGAATCAGAAAGAAAAGGACAATACCCCTAAGGGCATTTTCGTCATTTTGCCTCTATTTGGGCCTTTTGGGCCCGCAATGCGATGGATAGACAGAATTAGACTTGGAAAGTTGATTTCGATATGAATATGCCCACAATGACTTGAAAACAAGTCTGGACGGAGTGTAGACTGCCGAGCGGTAAAAAATGGGGTGCTTACAGCTGCCCCTCTTTTTCTGTCTTTGCTTATCAAAGACAGAAAACGATAAGAGTGAGAGTCCCATGTTGACCGCGAGGCAGTTGGAGGGACAGACATTGGAAATCTTTTGACAACGGGGGTCGAAAAACGGATAACGGGCCAAAAAGGCCTTCGAAAATGAGTTTTGGCGAGAAAAAGGGCAAACTGCCCAGATTTTGAAACTGGCGCCACTAGCAGTGGCGCCTTTGGCAAAAAAGGACTGGCGCCTCTGCTAGTGGCGCCAGGCTTAAAGTTAAAACCAGAAAATTTCTGGTTCGAACAGCAGCGGCACTTTGGAGAAATTTTTGCAAATCCGAGAAATTCTGCGTGAGAATTAACTTGAACCTTGAAGGGACACCTCTTGGAGACCACGGGTGATTGCCAGAAGGAGACCAAGTCGCCGGAAAAGTCGCAGGAGGAGAAGATTTCGCCAGAGAACTTCCAAAGAGTGAGTTTTCAAATTTTGTTGATTTTGATGTGTAGAACTTCGTTTGAATCATTTGAATAGTGAAAATTGATGTTTTGATATGCTTTGAACACTTTGGTGATGTTGCTTTTACACTTTGATGGTTGTTCGACTGAATTTAAATGATTATGCGAATGGGGTTTTCTGCAGGAATAGGAAATTTGTTGCTACAGGCATGAGTATTGGGTTTTCTGGCTATGTTTTTGTGCAATATGCCTTAGAAAAAATGTGATTAACAACCGTATGAAGTTTCGTGATTTTTTGAAAACTCGGTGAATTTTTTATTTTTTGAAAAATAGGAAAATACTTAGAAACTTTAGAAAAATGGGAAAACTCAAGAAATTGATGAAATTTTTAAAGTTTGAAATTTGGAAAAATATTGGAGTACTTTAGAAAACATTCGAGGTGATTTTGAGAAATTTCGGGAGACTTTTGAAAACCATTGATTTATTTGAAAAATAAAACATGTGTTTTGAAAATTTTAAAAAATTAAAAAATGTGCATGAGTGCTGATGTCATGTGATTGTGACAATGTAAAGTGCACGTTTTGTGTTTTGTGTTGATGTCATGGGTGTTGTAGGGGCCATTTTTTAAACGGAACTCTGCCGGAATTTTTAGAAATTAAGGGAAGAGTTAGAAATTTTTTTTAGAAATAAAATCTTTTTTAAGGAAAAAGACAGAAAACCCTTGAGATTTGATTTGAAGTGGGAAAATCAAGACGTGTAAAAATTTTGTTTTTGATTTGTTATTCGAAATCCTTTATTGGTTTTGTTTGTGTTAGTTGTTTATTTTATTTTACTGTTATTTAAACTGCATGGATGGTATATTAACATCACTTACCTTGGCTTACCTTTTTAGGATGGTAGACGCAGGTGATGACGGTTCTGAGAGGAGGCGCTGTTTGGGGAAGGCGGCCCAGACAGATTCTACTGGTGGCTCTAGTCGATCTAGAGGTAGTCGACGATCTACAGGACGATCTTCATCCAGTCAGAGTGGGCAAGGGAGTAGGCTACCTGTTGACCCTTTTCCTTTAGTTGAGCATGCTTTTACCGAGAAGATTGATGCTGAGGAGGAGGTACTGAGCCCTGGGGATCAGGTGACCGGTTGTGGGAGAGCTTCTTCCAAGCATAGGCAGCCGAATGCCGACTTGGGAGACCTGCAGATACCAGATGTCCCACCATTCGGGGATCTTGCCTATCACCCCAGCGTGTATTCTAGACAGCATTTGCCACCTCCGCGGGTACATATAGCTTTCCGAGGGGCTGTTCATCAAGTTTTTGTGACCATGCAGCGGGTTGCCCCATCATACCGTGCCTGAACCGGCATTTGGTACTGGCACTTGTTGAGAGGTGGTTCGGCGAGACCGGGACCTTTCATTTTGTTGGCTTCAAGTTAGGTCCTACTCCTTTAGACTGGGCGATTATTACAGGACTCTCCTTTGTCGGCCAGCGGATCACCCTACATCCAGTCAGTAAGGACGAGGCCTGTTTGCTATTAAACTTGCCTTCTTCTGAGCGTTCTGCCTTCCCAGTCTCTTGGATTAGTCAGGATGAGCGTACTTTTGCTACTGAGCCATCGCCTGACAGGCGGGATATCATGAGACGGCGACTTGTGTTGTATATCATCTTTAGCTACTTCTACAACAACAACAAGTCACTCGTGCCGTGTCGTTTGGTGAGCATAGTAGCCAATCTTGGAGCCTTATCTGAGCTGGACTGGGGGTCCTTTTCTTTCAGTTGCTTTCTTCGATCGAAGCGGGTTCGGACTTCTTCCCACTGGGGCAGCATGACTAGCTTCTGGCCTTTCCTTGTTTGGTGGAGTTACGAGTACCTGCCGGTGCATCGCCCTGCAGTTATTGAGGATGACCTCTATCCTCGTGCCTTGAGGTGGGCTTGTGACCGGGTAGCCCAGCGATCGAAGATTACTGACTTTGTGACGCTCCGGGCTAACCTGGAGCTGATTAAGGCGAGGGATGTGACCTGGCAGCCCTTCATTGGATCAGTCCATTACGAGACGATCCGGTACCTGGTCCCGTTGTCCTTGTCAAGAGCTGCTTTTCTCAGTGATGACACCTGGGAGTCCTATCTTGGAGAGCGACACTGGCGGCAGTTTCATGAGGAGTTCCGATCAGCAGGAGCTCCGCCAGAATATATGTTTGGAGCCATGGTGGCATGAGTGCCTATCCCCTACTAGGAGCGTCAGCCGGGCACCGAGTTCCTGCTTCCCCCGGATACAGACTACGTTGCACACTTTGGGGCTCATTCGGTTGGTGCCTTCACCCGGTTTGAGGTAGTAGTTGGTGGGTATGTTGTTGGCCAGGAGGCGGTTGACTTGTGGTGCCGTGTTAGAGGATATGTGCCCCAGGCCAAGTTTACTGCTGTGAGAGACCAGAGAGACCAGTACCAGATGGAGCGGGACCAGTACCAGGCCGAGGTAGCTTCCCTGACGGCTCCGTTATCCCAGATGGGTGGTGGGGGGGGGGGGTATGTTATTCTTTCTTTGCTTCTTCTTGCTCTGCTGTTGCTTAGTTCCTTTTGTATGCAGCTGATTTTGGTTCTATCTTCCCTACAGGATGGTGGTGCTTCGAGTAGTTATCCACCTCCTCCGATGCCAGGCTTCGAGAATTTTGATCCAGATGACATCGACTTCGACCTGTGATAGATGCCCCTTGTAGAGACCCTGATCTTCTTTTGCCCTTGGTCCCTGAGATGTATTGATGTTAGACAGTTTTATTTTGCAAGTTTTGTATAAGGATGGATATTTACGGTATTCAGATGTATAGGCAAACAGACACATTTATGATCTTTACAGCTAGGCATATGTTTAGATGCATGTGATGTATGATGATGTTAGATATTTATTACATGAGTTGTTGTTGATGACTCTTATTTCTACAGGGAGTTATATCCTATGTATGCGAAGCCCATGCTCTTTTTTTCTTTCCTTCTTTTTTTTTTTAATTTTTTTTTACATATGCACAAGTTAGAAGTATGTTAATAAAATGACACAGGATGCTGTTAGACTTGTAATCTTGGGAATGGTAACTCCCTCCTCCTCGGGGATTTTAGCCTCTCTTCTGGCTCAACCCTACCTTGATTGGATGATAGCACTTCGCACCTTTCTCAACCTCTTGATCGCCTCCCACTTTCTATCTTAGGGTTAGTGTATAGGGTTATTGGGCTGAGACTCTCGACTCTCGGGGTTTTAGCAACAACTTACCTGACCTTTGGCAGAGCGATAAGGGGCCAGTCATTTCAATCTGAGAAGACTTTGTTTAGGACCGTAATGTAGGCTAGGTTATCGGGTTTTAGAAATAACGAGATATGCAGGCTCAAATTTGATGTTGTTTTCGATAGGGTTCAGATCCATACCATCCTTGACTACTTTTCAGTAGGATTAGAATCCTTCTTTAGTTTTGGCAACGTATCTAGCTCATTTAGATCAAGCAATCTGTTTTCAATCAGAGGGGACTTTAATAGGGTTGTAACGTAGGCCATGGTTTCAGGGTTTTGCAAGAAAATGGTAAAGGCTCAAACCTATTGTTTCTACTGGGTTTCCTTGTAACCTAGGATCACCTTTAAATTTCCTTCTCGCTTTTGACCATATACTTCTCAGGGTGAAAATGACCCTGGTCTTTCACCATTTCTATATACTTTTTGAGATAAACATGACTTTCTTCTCATTTGATCTTCTTATATGCTTTTGAAGATGACTCAATCATGGCTTCTTTAGGCCTTTCCTTAGAATCATGGTTTTCCTCTTTTTTTTTTTTTTTTTGGCCTCTTGCCCCTTGGCAACTCCTTTCCTTTGCTTTTTCTTTCTATTTCTTTTCTTTTCTTTTATAAAACGAAACAATTCTTTAACCATTTTCCCTTAAAATTTTTTCTTGGTAGTTCAATATTCCCAGTGTGGGTGGTGATCCCTAGGTTAGGGTTTTGTTAAGAAAGGATAAATGGCTCAACGGGTTTGGCAAGGGGTTGCTTTTGACTGTATGGAAAATGAAATGATGGTCTCTCTTCACTTTGAATTAGATTGCTTGATCCATAGAGTTTTCAACACTACCCTAGCATGATAGAGGTGGACACCACTCCTAGAGTTCTTTACTATTGTCTGCCCCAGTGTGCAGAGGACAGTCTTGGATCAGGGTTGACAAAAAAAATTTTTGCTTTCTGCGAGGCACTAGGGGTTAAGCAAAGGGAATATGAGCACGTTTGTTCATTTATTTAGTAATTTATTCTTTATATGTGGGGGAATGAAAGATGGCTCCTCTTCATTTTGATAAATTGGCCACACATCGCTTAGCTTCAGAGTCTTACAAGTGTCGCCTTTGGGTAGTATCCTCACTCATCTTTGTCCTCTCTCTCTCTGGAAAGCTAATCATTTGGTGAGTGGTTAACTCATGCTATCATCCCTTCAAGTTGGATCATTCCATAAGATAAACCATGCCCCTTGCGTAGAAAATAGTCACTATTCCCCAGGGAAGACAAAACAACAACAATTGAATAAAAGACTGTCATTTGATTATTATTATTATTTTTACGAAAAGCGTAAAATTCTTTAAGCAATAAGAAAATATAAACATTAATTTAAAGACAGGAAGTAAGAGGGATAGAAAGAAAGTGGGTGACAACACCCCTCTCTTGTACGCTTTTGCAAGGAACCCATTTTTAGTAAGGTCTTGGGCCTATGCCCTTGTCTGCATTCCATCCACGGTTGAGATTTTTAGCCAAGGCAGGATAGGTAGATGCTTCTCCCGGAGTTCCAAGTGAGTTGGCAATGATGGTGTAGTTGTCAGCTTTCTTAACCGTTTTGCCTTCATTTGTTTGCTCCGGAGTCTCTCTAGCGAACCACTCAGGCGACTCGTATTCGTCTAGCTCAATAGGTCGTGCCCAAGGTTTTCTGCTCTGGCCTCCAGTTGGGGCTCGATGCTCCTCAAGTGTACACAATGGGAGATTTTTATTACCTAGTTTGGATAGCTCCTAGTCAATTTTATTCACAGATTCATATGCAAGTTTGTCTTCGGGGGTTGGCATTTTATTGGGGTTGCATCATAACCGAGTGCGACTCTGTTCCATATCATCACATTTCATCTCCTCCCCATCCTTATAATATATCTCTTGGCATGCAGCAAAACAAACCTTGTTGTTACCAAACTTTGTAACAATATTGACGGTATGGTCTAGTGAAGGGTCTACAGGGCCGTTCGGGGAAGGATTTGCTGGTCGTACCCCAATGATCTTGTTATCTATTAGGTCTTGAATCTTATGCTTGAGGGCCAAACAATCTTCAGTATCATGTCCTTGGCTATCCGAATGATACTTACAGCTTGCTGCAGATTTGAAGTAATTAGGCAGAGGATTGCGCTGAGGTCAAGCAGGTACAGGTTTCAGATATCTAGCTGCTAAGAGGCCAAAATAAGCCGCGGTCTGTGAGCACGCGAGTTTTGTAAATGTCCGCTTCTCCCCACTTGTTTGCCTAGTCTGAGGAGGTATTGTAGATGTTTTTGATGATTGGGGACCAAGTTTCGGTGAGGTCACAGCTGGGTTGATGGTTCGGAAATTGAAAGGGCTTCGGGTTCTACATTTCAAAATGGGACAATTTTCGATGGCAGGGCCAAAAGGGTTGGGATGATATCCTAAGGGAAGATCATATAATCCTCGTGTTTGGTTAGGGGTTGGTTTGGAAGGCGTACAAGCAAGGCCTTCGGCTTGGGGAGGTCGTTGGTAAGCAATGGTGGCGGCATAGTCATGGTCTTCCTTCTTCATCCTTTTTCGTCCATTATGGGTTTGGGCCTGCGAGGACTCTGTTTGCTCATAGGTTGCGTGGGATAAGAGTGAAGAAAGCATGCCTTTCATTTTGGTCATCTTATGCTTGACTCCTCTTGTTTCTGCTAGTAATAGAGTTAAGGTATCAAGAGTAAGCAATTCCATGCTTGTAAGATGAGGGAACGAGGGAAGGTACCTAAAACCAACAAAAGGAAAGAGTAAGTGTTTGACCTTGACAAGTCTTTATGCAATGCATGCCCTAAGGTGCCCCTCTCTTTAGGAGGGGAACTAACCATGATGTATTGGCTCACTTTTGGAGATAGGGATTTGCCCCTGTATGCAGATACCTTACCGTCGAGTAGGAACCTTCAATCATCCATGCATTCATTCATAAAAATAAAGTAGTATATTAAATTTTGTGTTTAAGATACAAAAGAATTGAGATACATTTTAATAAGGGGAGGGGGAACATTTTCCTTTGGACTTCCACCTATCTACTTTTACAAAGGAAGACCCTAAACTACTCTTAAGTCTTCGGATTCGCCTTCCTTGGTTTTGATGTCGAGGAGGTCGCTGAGAGACCTTGTTGATTGATTGCCCCTTATCTTCATGGCAATCCTATCTCCGTGAGCATAGAGGGATTGGGGCCCCTCTTATGGAATGGATTGAGATGCATGCAATGAATCCATAGGGTTACGTGGGAACCCTTAGGGTTTTGGCAGGTTTAATGCAAGGGAGAGTGACCTTGGTGTCACTCTCAATGGGTTGATCATATGCATGAGAATGCAGTAACTTGAGTTACTTAGAACTCTTGTCTTAACATGGAATATGGAATGCATGAACATGGGTATGCAAAAGGAGAGAGAATGCAATAGCAAGGTAAATATGCATGCATGAGCAGTCAAATAGGTATTATAACAGTATAAATATAGTCAGTATAACAGCAGGAATAGACAGGTATAAATGAAAGTAAGAGCAGTCGCCCTTTCCTCCGTGATTTTGAAAACGGTGCTCGTGTCTTAAATCAGGCAGAAGTTCGGCTATGCAAGGTGTCTATATGAGTATGAGGTTGAGAGTTGACTAATGCGTCCTAAAAAGGCTCAGTCCCCGGATCTTCAAACCTAGGCCCACTCCCTGAGGTGGTGCCATGATCAGTTGGTAATCCGAGCGGGGGAACCATCAAGAGGCCGTAGGTGAAGAAACTGACACAGCATCTTGCCCACAACCAATATACCGTTGCCCCTTTCTAACTAGAAAGGACATATCAGGGTATGCAAGTATGCAGAATGCAAGTGCACATGTAGTGTGTGTGTGATTTTTTTAAAAGTGGAGGAAAGGGCCCAACAACTCCCATTCATCCTGTACATCACATTCATGCAAAGCAGTTAATAATGTTTAAACATCAAGCGCACCTACAAAAAAAAGACGCAAGTGTTAGTATGTGGATGACAAACATAATACAAGATAATATGAATGAATGCATGTTTTTTGAAAACAATTTTGAAAGTTTAGTTTTGAAAATTTAAAGTGAATAGGATTGAACAAGTTAATTGAAGACTCTACATAGGTGAAGGGTAAAGAGACATGACTACAGCCTAATCCTCTAAGTTTCCTCAGCGGAGTCGCCAGCTATCACGCCCAAATTTTTCACACTCGAGGAATACTCCCACAGTGAAAAAAATGCTGTACTCTCTCGTTAGAACTCACCCTCCTAGAAGAATGAGTGCGACTAGGTTTGAATTGAAAATTAATTTTGAATAAAGGGCTTTTAGAAAAGATTTGGAGTCGCCACCTAACTTGATTAAGGTGAGTTAGGTCACCTAAAAACTAAGAATAATCCGAAGACTACACTTAGGGTTTTTGAAAAAGGTTTTGAAAAGATCTCCTCAAGAGAGGGTTTTTAGGAAAACAGGTTGTTTGGCAACCTTTGGAAAACATTTAGCCCTTTTTACAAAAATAACTCATTTTGGTCTTTGAAAACAGTGATCCTAGGTTCGGAGGTTAGTTACGTGTAAGGAAGACGCACTAAGCTATTACCCTACCCCGCCCTTTCGGTACCTACATGTCAATCTATTCTAGATTCACCTATGAGAGTCTCCAATTAACTAATGTTCAATCCTATTCACTTTGAAAAAGAAGTTTGAAAGAAAAAAGAACATGATGCATGATATGCAAGTGCAAGGAAAGAGAATTGAAAAATAGATTTGTAAAGAGATTGATCTAAAATTGATTTGATTTGAAAATAGATTTGAAGAGATAGAATTGAAATTGAAAAGTTTGAAAATTTGGAAATAGAAATTTGAAATTGGAAGTTTTAAAATAGATTGGAATTTGAGATTTGAAAAATGTGGAGACCGCACCCATGAGGGTGGAATTGAAAGTTTGAAAAGTGTTGTGACCGCACCTATGAAGGTTGCCTACATATCCCTTTGGAGGAATCAGGTCAATCGTAGTTCGGACAAGAGTTTGATTGAAAATAGAAGAGTTGATTTGAAGAAGGAAATTGAATTGGAAGATTAAGAGATTGAACTTTGAATAGAGGATTAAAAATTGGAGTTTGGAATTTTGGAATTGAAAAGATTAAATTTTGATTTGAAAAAGTAGAACTTGGAAGAGAGGTTTAGACTTATTTTGGAAAGATAGAGGTTTAGGAAACCTAGACTTAGGAAAGATAGGAGACTTAGGAAAGGTTCGACTTGACTTGGAAGGTTTAGAAGATTAGGAAAGATTGGATTTAGGAAATGTTTGAATTAGGAAAAGGTTCAAGTTAGGAAAGTTTCGAATTAGGACAGTTTCATTTTTGGAAAGTTTCAAAATTAGGAAAGTTTCATTTTTGGAAAGTTTCAAAATTAGGAAAGTTTTGTTTTTGGAAAGTTTCAAAATTAGGAAAGTTTTGAAATTAGGAAATATTTCGAATTAGGAAATATTCAAATTAGGAAAGTTTCAAAATAGGAAAGTTTCGACTTAGGAAAGTTTTAGGTTTAAGAAAGTTTTGAATTTGGGAAACTTTGGATTTGGAAAGATTTGAAATTTAAGAAGTTTAGAATTTAGAAAGTCTTAGAGTTTTAGAAAATCTTGAGATTAGGCAAGGTTTGCAAAACTTATGTTTGAAAAGAGGGTAGAATTACGAAAGGGTAGAATTAGGAAATATTTGAAAGCTTTAGGAAACTTATGATTTAGGTAGGAAATTAGGAGAAAGTTGAATTAGGAAAGATTTAGATTTTGAGTTTTAAAATTGAGGAAAGATTTTTATGTTCAAGTTTTGGAAACTTAAGATTTAGGAAAGGAGAAGCTTAAGAAGGATTCGAATTAGGAAAGATTTGGATTTTGAAATTTAAGGAAAGATTTAAAGTTTAGGTTTAGGAAACTTATGGTTTAGGAAGAAATTGAATTAAGAAAGGTTTGTATTAGGAAGGGATTGGATTTGGTTTCTAAAAGCAAAGGTTTGATTTTGTTTCCAAAAACGGAGGATTGGATTTGGTTTCCTAAACAGGAATATTTGATTCGGTTTCCCAAAGAAAAGATAGGATTTGGCAAGGATTTGGAAAGGCAGATTCTAGAAACCCTAGATTTGAAAAATTATAGTTTCGACGTAAAAAACAGGTTTAGGAAACATGTATAGTTTGGATGTGAAAACAAGAGGTTTTAGAAACCTAGGTTTGGGGTGAAGTTTGAAAATTATGTTTTTAGGAAGAAAATTAGGGTTTCCTAATTGTGGGTTCTAGGGCTTGACTTGGGCTCTAAGGAAAGAGTTTTTGGAAAGTGCGTTTTTGGAAACGAAGGTTTTGGAAGGAAATCCTAGAGAGGAGTTTCTAGAGAAAAGATTTTGGAAAGATTTTTGGAGAGAGTTTTTCTAGGAAGGAGACCTAGGGAACGTTTTTGGAAAGTGGACTTTGAAGAGAGCATTTTGGAAAGGGGTTGAGAAAGGGGGTTTGGAAAAATAGATTCTTGGAGGGAGTTTTTTGAAAACAATTTTGGAAAGAAGAGTTTTTGGAAAGTATGTTGAAAAAGAGATTTTTAGGAAGAGATTTCTTTTGGAAGGTGTAAAAACATCTCACTTTCCTAAAACAATTCTAACCATAAGGAGGTTAAAACTACTTTAAGAAAGTGGTTTTAAAAACAAGAAGATTTTGAAAATATGGACAATATTGGTCACTTTGAATGTAACACTTTCCTAAAACAACCCTAGTTATGGAAAGGCTAGAATCACCCTAGGATCATGATTTTGGAAACATGTTTTGAAAAAGAAATTTTGATGCAATTTTGAAAACAAGTTCGAAGACAATTTTGAAAACGAGTTTGAAAATAAATTTTTGGAAGATGCAAGATCATGATATGCACAATGCAATTTTGGGGTCGTGAATATACAAGGTTAAGACTTCACCACATAATTAAGGGGGTCAGACCCACGTGGCCTCTGGTTAGACTAGAAGAAAGCCCCCGACACGGTGACTCTCCAATAGCCCAATCCTACACATGGACCGGGAATCCCCTTGTTTCAAGCACGCAAAGAAAGGGGGGAAAAAGATGGGAGATTAAAATAGAGAAAGCCCAAGTGGGTTAGGGGAGAGAAGAGAGAGGGGGAAGTGCGAAAATTTAAATAGAGAACCTACCTTGTATCTTGTTTATTTTGCACGGCTTGCTTTCTTCAGTCTTCGTCTTGATCTTCATCTTCAACCTTCAAGAGCCGCCTTCAAGCTTCAAACTTCAAATTGCAACTCTTCAAGTTTTCGAAGGAGAGTTGAAGACTAGTGTATGAGTGTATGGGGGTGTATATGAGTGTATAGGAGGCTAGGGTTTAGGGAGCGTTCGAGCTCTGTATATCGAATTATATGATTTTTAGACTGAGTTGACGGATCCCTTTCACGTTGGAAGAGGCTCTGTATTTATAGAGGTTGGACAACACTGGCGCCTGTTGCAGTGGCGCCTGGCCAAATTTTACACTGGCGCCACTAGGAGTGGCGCCAGCCATTTAGGAAATATTTAAGATCAGCAAGCAACGTATCTTTGACTAGATTTGGGTGCCTGTACTAGTGACTACCATGGAATTTTTAGCCTGGCTTCACTAGGAGTGACTTCAAAAACTCTGGGAAGGATTTGAAGGAGCCGGGAATGACCCGGAAGGCCAGAAAAGAGCAGGAACACTTAAAATAGTATCCTGAAGGTATTTGACTTGAGAAATGAGGAAAAGATGGGTCGGAAAGGTTGAAAGGGCCTATAGGGGCAAAACGGTCAATCGGACCGGAAAACTGCCGGGACAGATTCAGACTGTCCCAGAAGAAGACTTAGGATCTGGAAACATTATTTAGAATGTTTCCAAAGGTTGTCGGTTTGATTCCCAGAGCCGGCATGGTTGAAAAAGGTGACCGGCCCACCAGGGGCAAAACGGTCATTTTGTACCGGGTTGACCAGAACTGACTCAGAACGATCCGGAAAGGTAAAGGAAGGTTGAGAATACCATAAAAAGCAGTCTCAGAAGGTTACCGGTTTGATACCCAAAGCCAGTGTGCTCGAAAAAGGAGACCGGCCCACTAGGGGCAAAACGATCATTTTGTACCGAGTTAGCCGGAACTGACTTGGGATGATCCAAAAAGATAAAGGAAGATTGAGAATACTATAAAAAGCAATCTCAAAGGGTTACCGGTTTGATACCTAGAGCCGGTGTGGTTCCCGGGGCATTCGGATGCCTAGGGAGAAAATGGTCATCTTGACCGGAAAGTCTCAGAAAAGGTCCAAAGGGCAGTTTGATCATTTTTCACCGAAGTGGGCTAACAGACACTGGTGTTGACCTAGGTTTTGAGTGTTTCTGCCACTCTGACGGTGGTCGTCGTGACACAGGGGTTTGTTGGCAATTCCCTATACCGACCTATTTGTGAGTATTTTCGCTACTCTAACGGTTTTGATATTTACGAGTGTTTTCGCTACTCAGACCGTCTCGAGGAATAAACTGTCTCGAGAGAGGGATTGGAAAGGGGTCTTACCACCTTCGAAAAGACGTGCCTAAATTGGAACTGTCTCGAGGAATAAACTGTCTCGAGAGTGGGATTGGAAAGGGGACTTACCATCTTCAAAAAGACGTGCCTGGGTTGAAACCGTCTCGAGGAATAAACTGTCTCGAGAGAGGGATTGGAAAGGGGACTTACCGTCTTCGAAAGACGTGCCTGAGTTGGAACCATCTCGAGGAATAAACTGTCCCGAGAGAGGGATTGGAAAGGAGACTTACCGCCTTCGAAAAGACGTGCTTGGATTGGAACCGTCTCAAGTAATCAACTGTCTCGAGAGAGGGGTTGGAAAGGGGTCTTTCCGTCTTCGAAATGACGTGGTTGAGTTGGAACTATCTCGAGGAATAAACTGTCCCGAGAGAGGGATTAGAAAGGGGGCTTTCCGTCTTCGGAAAGACGTGCCTGATTGGAATAGATTTACCGTCTCGAGGAATAAATTGTCTGGAGAGAGGGATTGGAAAGGGGTCTTACCGCATTCGAAAAGACGTGCCTGAATTGGAACCGTCTCGAGGAATAAACTGTCTCAAGAGTGGGATTGGAAAGGGGACTTACCATCTTCGAAAAGACGTGCTTGGGTTGGAATCGTCTCGAGCAATAAACTGTCCTGAGAGAGGGATTGGAAAGGGGACTTACCGCCTTCGAAAAGATGTGCCTGGATTGGAACCGTCTCGAGGAATCAACTGTCTCGAGAGAGGGGTTGGAATGGGGTCTTACCGTCTTCGAAAAGACGTGCCTGAGTTGGAACCGTCTCGAGGAATAAACTGTCCCGAGAGAGGGATTAGAAAGGGGACTTACCATCTTCGAAAAGACACGCCTGATTGGAATAGATTTACCGTCTTGAGGAATCAACTGTCTCGAGAGAGGGGTTGGAATCGGAAAGAAAAGGACAATGCCCCTAAGGGCATTTTGGTCATTTTGCCTCTATTTGGGCCTTTTGGGCCTGCGAAGCAATTGATAGACGAGATTAGACTTGGAAAGTTGATTTTGATAGGAATATGCCCACAATGACTTGAAAACAAGTCTGGACGGAGTGTAAACTGCCGAGCGGTAAAAAATAGAGTGCTTACACCGGAGATATATAAAAATATTAAACAAAAAGATAAAAGACAAATGAGTGCGTGGAAACAAAATCAATAAGGACGTGTGCAGGTCGACCATAAATAGGAAGTATACCTAACACTACAAAGTCAGTAGCTGGGGTGTTTCTCAAAGTAAGTGCGAAAGCTAAGCCCTGTCGTGGTTGATTTTCCCTCCTATTAGCTATAGATTGTTGAATTGAGGCTGATGTTGATGCTGATGCCCCATATCCCTATGCTCTATTCTTCTTTGGACAATCCTTTACTTGGTGACCCTCCTGGCCACACCCGTAACAAGCCCTGCTTCCTAAACGACATATGCCGCAATGCTTTTTCTAATAATGTGGGCACATTGGTATCTCACTGGCCGTGTTGCCTCCTCAGTTAGAGGTATTCCCCTGTGGGGTAGACGAATTCCCACTAGAAGATCCAGAACTTTACCGCTTTGAACTTTGTCCCTTGCCTTGGTCACTTCCCAATCTCTTTTTGTTATTCTCTCGGTATTGGGATATTTTATCATTTGCTCTTTCGGCAATCATTGCTCGTTATACAACTTCTTGATGGGTCTCTATTCGTAGTATGTCCACCTTGTTACGAATGTTCCATCGCAATCCCGTCTCAAACTTCCTCGCCTTCCGAGTCTCCGATGACATAATGCGTGGGGCATAATATGATAATTCCATGAATTTGGCGTTGCACTCCGCCACAGTCATATCTCCTTGTGTCAAACCAAGGAAGTCCATAGTCTTTTGATCCCTGACAGTCTCAAGAAAGTATTCCTCATTGAACACCTCCAGAAACCTAGGCCACAACTATAGTGGCACCGTCGCTTTCTTCAATTTCCACCAAACAAGTGCAGCTCCTTCAAAGGTAAAGGTGGCAAAGGTCACTTTCTGTTCATTTATGCAAGGCAGTATTTCGAACACCCTCTCAATTCCCAAAAGCCAAGATTCTATAGCCATTGGGTCAGGAGGTCCCTGAAAAGTTGGGGGCTTCAACTGTTGAAACTGTTTAATGGTAGTACGTGCCACTGCTTCTCCTCTTGGCGTCTGTGCTGCCGGTTGCTCCGATGCATTAGCGGTGTTGCTATGAGCATCTTGGACCACTTAGACAAGTCCAGCTAAGATTCTTTCTATGCGATCAATTTAGCCTTCGGGCCCTCTAGTACCCTTACGACCACCTCTTCTCGACGGTATGGTTAACTATACACGTATAACAAAACGTTAAGTATTTAATATAGCACTACATGTATTTCACTTTGGCATGTCATTATACACATAGCTTAAATATATACACGCATAGCACATACTCAAGTCAAAACTAGAATTCTATCTAGACAGGACTCAATCTTACAGTGTCAACCTATAACTCTGTTACCACGCTGTCACGCCCCATAACCCGGCCTATATGGATTTAGAGTAGATAATCGGCCAATAGCAAGACTACCCAAGGTCGCATTACATAAACTGGTTGATCACTTGTGCATAATCATTTAGAATGATGAATAATTGCGAAAATAGAATTTTTGATAACTCGAAACACAATTTGTGTCATAAAAGGTAAAGTTGTGCCTAATTCAAAACATAACATACATATAGGCCTAATCATGGCCCGCCAAGGTTATAACATTAATACTATTACAAAACATTGGGGTCCAACCCTCAAACACATTATAAAACATAGGCCAGTGGGCCGTAGCTCAAAATTTACATATGACCTCGCTCTAGGGACTCCCAAATTGGCTACTTGAAAACATTTGAGAAAACATAAGCTATTGCTTAGTGAATAACAATGATGCATGAGCATGAAATTACCATGGACTAACAGTTGTAACTAACATATAAATCAACGGATAAACGTTATGCATATAGAGCAAGAGCATCGTATTGAAACATTATACTGTTTCAAAGCATTATATCATAGAAGAGAGATGTGATGTATATAACTCATCATAAGCATTTAACTTATCTTGATTCTTGTTCTAAATCATAAGTGTGTTACAACCCGACATGTGAGCTAGGCTCTATAGTAACCTTGTAGGTCACGCTAAGGCTCTTTAGGCTAGGGATGTCTCCCAACATAGATAGTTTATTTCACGTTCCCTATCGTAAGACTATCAGGCTAGATTAAGGTCTTGCCACGAGAAGACCCGAGTTGGCACCATACATTGAAAACTTAGCATCTCTTTCATTTAAACATTGTAATCTATGGGGATTAATTCATAATATGAGTATAACATGCATGCACTTAAAAAGTATGACATTTGTAACTGAACATAACATTTAATGCATTGGAAACATATGGAAAGCATTGCATGATATGGAAGTGAACTTAAAAATTTTGGAAAAATAATAGAGTTTTACTCATGGCTTATCATTATTCACCTCTATCCAACTAAACAGGTGCTAAGCAAGGTGTTCCTACACAAAATCCACATAGAAGCATAGAAACATCAATACACGATTCTAAGGCAAAGCAATAACATATAACCAAGACTAAGCACATATGTCCCTCAACCCCGACTCATTAACACCTCACTCTTACAATGGGAGAACAAGGCTAAACTCTATGACAAAGCCCTAATGTAAAACAAGGACATAAAGGTTGAGGTTCGAACATGAAAGCCAGAACATCGGCTCCTTCATTGCATCCCAACCACCTCTCAAAGATGAGTTCACACTCTAGCCTAGTTCCATTTAAAAATAGGCTTAAAGGCCTTTAATTTGATAGGTTATGGGTCAGAAACACATTTCTGGTGAAAAAGTTAGGTCTCATGAAAAACGGGCTAACATTTTGGAGAAACAATGTTTTTGGCATAGTTTTGGATCAACTTCAAACTCCAAAATCTCACAATTCGTCAAGAGTTAGGGTGCAAACTTTACATAGATAAAAAGGTCTATGAGTCTACTATCTAACGCTTTAAATGGTGCTTAAAACCAAGTTTTTTGGAACAAACTAGGCTCAAATTGTAAAAGAAGGTCAAAACAAGCCAACCGTTCAAATGTCCAAATGGGCCGTTTGAATGCCAAGCCAAAAATGGCCAAACCAAAAAGATAGCTCTCGGCCATTCGAATGCCAGGCCAAAAATAGGGACTCTTACCCATGGGCCGTCGAACGCCCACCTAGGCCATTTGAACGCCAAGGCACTCTGCCTCCTACCTTTCAAACGCCATATCGAGCGTTCGAACGCCCTACTGTGCAGCAGTAGAAAATTGAACTCAAAACCCTTCTAATCTCAACCAAAATGCAACCAAACTCTCCCAACCTCTCAAGGACTTGAAAGTGAACTCAAGAACATCACAATAACTCAAAATAGGGAGGAATGAGTGGTCAAAACAAGGGGATCTAGGGTTTTAGGAACCCAAGTCCTAACTTGCATAAATTGAAAATTTCTACCCAAAACTCTTAAAGCTTTTAATAAGGCTTACAATACTCTAGATTCAATCAATTTGGGACTCAAAGGAGTCACCTATAACAATCCAACAACACAACCCACCACGATAGTTACACATACATGTCCAATTTGTAAAGAAATGGAGTCTTACCTTTCTTTAAGCTTGCCCAAGTCCTTCAATGGTTTTTCTTGGCTTGGGTGGAGACTCTCTAAGCTTCCTCTTCCGTTAATCTTCCATTTCCTCTTTCTCTTCTCCTCTTCTCCCTTTCTTCTCTCTCTCAACCGGTGTGGGTGTGTTTTTGTGTGTGTATGTGTGTATACATGTGTATAAGGATGATACACGTGGAAAATAATCACATGTGTCTCACTCCATGGGCTTAAGCTACAACATAAACTCTTATTGGTCATTTTTTTATCCAAAAGTTGTAATAGCCAACATTAAACAATGCAAACACTAGAAATTCACATTAATATAAATAAATAGAGGCTTAGGATATTACAGTATGAGCCTATGAGTCTTTATTAGATTTCAATTCTAAGATCAATTGCTAATGAATTCACATTTTTATAGTCGAAATTATCATAATCAAACTTTGATTTGAGTTATAAAACCATCCTTGAATGCTTGATGAACTTGGGTGATTGAATCAATTGGATTAAAGACCCTTTCTCTTTATATTTAGACTTAGAATTTGTTGCTTCGAAGTAGTTAAACAACTCAATTCTCTACATCTTTACATTTTTTGTTTTACTTTGATTAGTAGCATTTCATTAGTTGTAAATCAATTCTAGGGAACTTAGTGTATACTTAGTGCTATAATTCATATTGAATTTGATATTCGAGAAGAATCGATATCTAGACTCACCGGATTAAGTTACATCATCAACCGTACTCTTGCGGTGTTATATCACATGGTAAAGGAGTGATTAGCAGCCAAGAGTAATATTGTCACAATTTATATGCCTTTTCTTCTTTCTTAAGCAAAGTAAAGAATGTGAATATTTGTCGTCCATAGTCTCTTCAATTTGTCTTCTTTTGCAATCTTAAGACAAAAAATTAGTGCCTAGTTGGACACTTGGCAAATGCTCAGTCATGTCAAATTCATTATCTTCTATTTTTTGGACCTTCAAATGATAAAACCTTCCATTTTTTTTACTACTTTTAGTGAAAATTGGACATAAGATTTTATAGTTCAAATCATGTGGAAAAAGATAACATATAACCCAAAGTAAATTACATATAAGTCCAAATGTAATGATTCTAAATAAAAATTTGCAAAGGCACATATAAGATGAGAGAGTGCATATGCTCATATTGTGGAGCCTTGGCCTTCTAAGTGATTGCTTAGAGATCCTTTGTTGACTCCATGCCCTAATTTTGATGATAACAAAATATTTTATTAATGAAATAATGATTCTGCATAGTGTGCAGATCATATTATGCTTTAATCTCAATTAAAATTATGACGTACAATTTGCTACAATGAAGATATTGAAGATATTGTATATCAAGAAGAATATCAAGCAATGTTGAAGATTGTTGAGCATAATGGATGATTGATGAAGAACCTCGCAACAAGTTTATATTCATAATATTATCTCGAAGAGATTGAAGGTGCTCAAGATGAGGAAGACCTCTTTGAAGAGGATCTACGCAAGACATAAAAGTTTTTTTTGAAGATCTTGAAGATGTCTTGGAAGTGTGGAAGATTAGTTGAAAGGAAGATCACAAGACTTGGGAGCTCTAGTTAAAGATTTGAAGATGTCTTGGATCTATTGAAGAAGCCATGTTGATTGAAGAACTCTACAAGAGACTAAAATGAATTAAATTCATCTCGAAGAGATTGAAGATATTCTTAAAGATCAACAAGCTTTGGAGAAGTCATTTTAAGCTTTGAAAGCCTTATTTGAATAATCATTGAAGAGCTTGAAGACTTAGAAGAAGTTTAAAGAAGACTAGCAAAAGTTGAAGTCACTAAGCAAAAAGAGTTGACTCATGGATTCTAGGGGTTGACACATTCAACCAGTGGCACTGGACAAGAGGACTTTGGTAAAAAAAGTCGACCCCTTTAGGTTAGGAGTCGACATATTGGTCCAGAATGCAAAATCTTAAAGAAGTTCCAAAAAAGGTTAACTTCTCATTTCTCAGGAGCTAATACATTTGGACAGAGCCTTGTTGAAGTTTAGTGAAAATCAAAAGGGTCGACTCCTAATTCTCAAGAGTTGACACATTTGGACAGAAGGTTGAGGACAAAACTAAAAGGGTTGACTCCTTCAGCAAAATAATCGACTCCTTGACTGTAATGGCTAGTTTTTCAAATGGCCTATCAGCGCAATCTTGCATTAAATGCACTCCCAACCACCACCAATGGCTAGAATTAATTTAAGACTATATATATAAGATCCCCATATCATTTATACATAAGAATCCAAGGATTTAAGTGTTGAATCAAAGGTTGAAAGCTGAAATTCCTGAGCATCATTGCCATATTCTCTTTGCTGAGTGATTAGGGTTATTTTTTAAGCTTGAACCTGCTTATCTACTCTTGTTGAAAGTTACTGATTGTATAACTTTCATTTATTTTACTGGGGTGGGTTTGTATGCCTATGAGTTTGAATGTTTTTGGCAAAAATACTTGTAAGTTTGAATGAAGTTTGAACAAAATCATTTGGGTCTTTAAGAGCTTGGGAAGAGCTATTATAAAAAGTGAGCAGTGCACTTGGACACTAGCACCTGTTGTGTAAAGGAGTTTTTGCATAGTGGAAGGCTTTCTGAACCTCGGTAAATCTAGTGTTCATTGTGCTCTGTTTTCTTTCATTGCATCATATCACTTGCTTGCATTGCTCATACTTTCTTAAGTTACTGTTCCATTGATTAATTAGATTTTAATTGCAATATTGTGTGATTAATTTAGAGAAGTCCAATTCACTCCTCCTCTTGGGTTGCATATTCAGGCCAACACCCTTTGGCAGAGTTGAAGATTAAGACAAAAATACTAGACTTTACTCGTTATAAGTTACTGCTTCAAATATATTATTTACTATAATTAATTACAATTTGAAAGAGAAATAAATAAAGAAACACCACTTAACACTAATGTCTGAAGTTATATAGTGATGCCATCTAAAACAAATCCTCTAAATGAAGGCGTGCTTACCTCTAACTTAGAAAGATATAAATGTACTAACTATTCCAATTTATCTTTTATTTTTTATGTGTTAGGGTAATGAGCTAGTCCTTATGAAGCACCCAAATAGTCATTAACACATATAGCCCTTCATCCCACATGGAATAGTAAAAATTTAAGGGTTTACTCCAAGAAAGATGACTAAAAACTCAAGAGCTCGACTTCTTAAAAATAGGTCTTTAGTCATTTTGTCCATCTTGGAATTAATAGAATAAACCGTGCAAGAAGTTTGAAGAAAATTTACAATATTTATAAAAAAAGAATAAAGATAATTATCGATATTTATGTATTTGACTATTAGATTATGTTGGAAAGTAAGATAAGAATTTTGAGAAAATTCCTCATTGCAAGAAACTTTTGGCCCAATTGTATGGAATGATCTAGGACCGGGGTTGAATTACATTAAGTTTATTTTTTCAGGTGATTGCTGAATTCTATAACATGTGGTTTTCTAACAAGTTGGATGAGGTTGCATCCAAGGGGGAGCCAGGATTTTAATTTGTCATGGGTTATGCCAAAATTTAATGAATTACAAAAAAAAAAAATTATAGAACATGTATATGCAAAAGTTATATAGACAAAATAAGTTTACAACTAATATGTAACAAAAGTGTACATAAACAGGTAAGTATTCAAAAATATTCAAGGAAAAGTACCTATTAAAGTTGTGTCAGACCGTTCTTCATGGAATAGAAATCATCTATCATCAAAGTTGAATCGATAGGTTCAGAAAGTTCTCTTTCTATGTAGATAATCATAGAATCTGCAAGAAACACATCCTCCATCTTGTTACAAAGAGTAGTTTTAATATGCTTCATAGTTGACAATGCTCGTTCACTAGTTGTTGTGCTAATGGGCAGAGTTAAAAAAAATAAATCAACCTCTTGATTAGATAATAATGAAATGACTTATTTGTTTCAACTAATCTTTGACATAATTCAGAAATTGTTAACATATTCTAAAATTGTTGATAGTGAGGTACATTAAGCTCATAATGTTCTAACTGACATCTCAAATAATGCATCTCCTGTTTAGTGAAATCATTTGGATAAAATTTATTAACAAGATTATAAATCTTATCAATTTCCAATGACTTGAAGCCTTCCTTTGGTTCTAAAGCTATGCTGAGTATAAAAAGTTTCATTGCTCTCTCACTAAATCTGTTATTTATTGCTACCAACTGAACATCTATTATAGTGTTGAATATATCAATGCTGTAATAATGTACTATGGTGATGTGATCTTCTTGCTGACAAGAACGACTTGAAACTTCTTTGTAACGAGCACACATCGTAGGCATATTGATGTTATACTGCGTACAAATTGATTCCACATGCATCAAGAGAGCATCAAAGTCATCTAGTCTCAAAGTTTAAAGGAGTGCTTCGGTAGTTGATACCAAAGCCATAACATTTAAGATCTCTAAAAATATGTGTTGCAAAGCTTGGCAAAGTAAATCAATAATTCCCATAATCTTATGCATTAAGTGCAAAATAAATACGAATTCAAAAAATCTCATGGCAATCAAAGCACCACCAGTTTCCACAGTATTGAATTAGAAGTTCTTGCCTCAACCATAGTTTCGAGAACTTTAATGGTCGTACAATACATATCTATCAAGTTGCAAATAGAATTGAAATGAGAACTCCAATGAGTTGTTCTAGCTCTATTCAAGGTACCAATTTGATTAACCCTTCTACCGATCACACGTTCAACAGTAGCCATCATATGTTTAATTTTAATAGCTTGAGCATCTTGTAACTTAGTCTGACGTTTTGGTGAAGCACTAACAAGATTCATAATGTAAGCCAACTTTAAAAAGAATAACCAAACATAAATCTTATTTTTAGCAGCTACAACTAATGCCAGTTGCAATTGATGAGCAAAACAATGTACACAATATGAAAATGGAGAATCTCTACGATATAAGGCTTGTAATCGATTTCATGCACCACCCATATTGCTGGCACCATCATATCCTTGACCTCTCATATTTTTAATGTGCAAATTGTAACGAGCTAGCATATCAAATATCTCTTTCTTTAGAGTTAATGCACTAGTGTCTGTAACGTGCACAATCTCAAAAAAATGCTCTCGTAAAAGACCATGAATATCAACAACTCTCAAAGTTATGGCCATCTACTTTCTATTAGATGCATCATTCGCTTCATCTACCAAGATACAAATTTAGCATTTCCAATTTCTTTATAAATTTGTTTTTTGTTAGCGAGAATATACAAAATCTCTTTTTGAATCATTGGTAACATATACTTTGCATTTTTAGGAGTTTTTTTTCTAAAACAAGAACAACACCGGATTAAATATGGTTTGCTGGTACATAATCTAATTTCAACATTCAACTTTCCTATAAGCTTGATCATTTCAATTAAATGGTCACGATTCTTAGAATCAGGAAATTCATCATGATCTCTAAAAGCACATGTTTGCAAACTAAGCCATTGAACACTCTTAATTGTTGCTCTAAGATGCAACCTATTCTTCTGAAGTTTGTGCATTCATGACTTTATCAATATGTCGAGGAACAAACTATTAATAGATTGGACAATATTGTTATGTGGTGAAGTGAAACCTTTTATATGATTCAAAAGGACACATCTATTTCCATCATTAACCCTCTTCCAATTTCAAAACCGTCACTAGTAAATGTGGGGTGACTCGATGTATTTGTTTAAAAAAGGAAGTGTGGAAAATAAAATATTCCATCCTTAGAAGGGGAATACTCTAACTAAGAAAATAGGTTGGTATGAGCTTGCTTTGATATAAGCTCGTTTAATCTCATCATACTGATTAACAAGATGTTACCATATAGAAATGCATAACTCTGAATCTCTCTTAAGATTAGTATCATCAAATTCAACTCTTCAAGATTTAGAAGGAGGCTCCTTATTTGAAATTGAAGTCCTAACATTTTATGGAAAAGGTGTACTACTTTTTGATATATCAACTATTGGTTTGAAGAATGAAATAATATTATTTCCTCTCTTGTTTTCTTCATGTGCCATTATAGAATAATCGCGTATAAGTAAACAAGAACATAAGCAAAAACATTGTTCAACATAAGAATATTTTTTTCCTGTCTTGTCTCCTTCTATTGCATTGAATCTTATTTATTTATGCCTTATTGTTCAACTTCAATCATAAAAAAAATTTACTATATAAAAAAAAAAATGAATCAATCATTCAAACATATGTTGAACTTATATCACAAATGTGCGACTATACAAATGGATCACTACTTCAATAAATTCTATACATTCAAATGTATCACAAATGTACGCGTATGCAAATGAATCATTACTTCAACAAATTCTATACATTCGAATATATCATAAATGTGTGCTCGTGCAAATGAATCACTTATCCAACAAATAAGGGTACTGAATATTTCCAATAAGAATCACGTCCAAAAACGATATCCTCCAAAATAGCTTGTTGAATATTTTGTGATTGGCCTTTCAATGATTTCCTATAAAAAGAAAACTTGTACGATTAAGAACTCCACAAAATATGGTAAAGCCATGAACTAATTATAAGCTTAAGATTTCTAAGAAATCTATGTAGAAAATAAAATATGTGCAAGGGATAAAATTGTCTTGTTCAAGTGATAAAATTGAAACTCCCATTTTATCCCGATAAAATGACACATAGTCATTGTATTACCCTCATATTTGGCTCCAATTACAATCTCAAATGATTTTGTGGATTCTTTTTCTTTCCCTCTTTTTTTTTTTTCTTAGTTATGTACCTGCTTCTTTCGTGATTAACTCATTTAGCTTATGTTTGTTTTCTTCCTTTATAATAATTTGTATGATTTTCTTTATTGTTTTTCTTGTTATTTTCTTAGCTGATTTGTTTTTCCCACCTTTCAATTTTTCAATTTTTAAATTCAAAACTAACTATCCTTGGATTTATTGCTTTGGTTAACACTAACTTGAATTCAAAGCTCCTCTATTTTTTATTATTTAAAATATCCATTTATAAAAAGTTGTCATATTTTTTTCAATCAAACTATTATTTTTTTAACAAAAGTATAGAGGCTTTGGAATAAAATTACATAATGGTCTAGCGTTGAGTTCGACACTAAAAAAAAATCATACGAGAAAAATAAGGAAAAGTATCAAATCTTGTCTCCAACTTTACACAAAGAATTACCCATTACAACAAAATGGAAAGACAAGAAGAAGAAAGAAGACAAAAAAAGAAGAAAGAACAAGACAATTTTTTTTTTTGAGAAATGCAAACAAAGAAAAGGAGAACAATTGAGAACAGAAAGTACCTGCAAGCAGTGGATGGTGAATGTCACGATGGAGTCTGCTCTACGCTTGTCTCTATCTCTCTCTCTCGTTTGTACAACTACTGCTGCTAAAATGAACTGTGTTAGGTAACCGGAAGACCCAAAGAAGCATAAGGACAAAGCCACCCCAAGTCATAATATTTCTTATTTGTCATTTTGTTAATTCAACCATAAGGACGACATAGACTTCCTCTAGCTCTCTCCCTATAAAACTATAAACCCTTATGCTTGTAGAATGTGTGGGTAAAACAAATCAGTAAGATATTGCTTATTCTTTTTGATAGCTTTGCACCAACATGGCTCCTCTTAACACGAATGATTTGCACCGGACATTCGAAAAGTTGGATAAAAATGGTGATGGCTTTGCAAGCCTCGACAAACTTAAGTGGCTTCTTGAAAAAATTGGGATCCATACTAGCCCAGCTGAGCTCGAGTCCAAAGTGGGCAAAACAAGCCTCGACCTTCTTGACTTCTTGTTTTTTTTGGACAGTGATTAAGCAGAACATTAGCGATCAGAACAAAGTGGGCGAAGGGGACAACAACTTGGAGAGTGATCTTGCTAAGGCTTTCAAGGTGTTCGATTTGAATGGCGATGGTTTTGTTTCAAGCGAGGAACTTCAGAGTGTGTTGTTGCAACTAGAAATGTGGAACGAGCATTCTGGCCGGGATTGTAAAAGCATGATTTCGAGGAATTCAAGAACATGATGCTGCTTACCAATTCTTAAGAGACATTTCTTTTATTTTCAAAAGTTTCAAATTGGTAATTAAATTGGTGATGATCGTGATGTCCTGCCGGACAATATATTCAGTTGAATTAGCTAGAATGAAAACTTTGTCTTTGATTATTTGTATGGCAACTTTAAAAATGACTATATATTTGTATTGTTCTCTATTACAGATAGTGATTTGAACCAAAAGACAATGCCAGGAATATTTCCAAGATTGATTACGGGTAAGACATTTATGTAATTAGCTGTTTGGTAGTTCTGAAAACAATATAAACTCGCTCATTAGATATATCCATCAGTCAACCCACGTACTGATATCATGAAAGATAGTTTTAGCTGTCAGTGAATTGAAACTGGATAACCTTATGTTCTCTTTCTGAAACAAGGGGGAAATAGAAAGATTTGCTTTCCACAGTTTCTTAAAAATCGTTAGGTCCATTATCAATTTATTGTCTTTTGCCTCTAGAAGATGAAATATGGTTAGTTTGGGGTTTTTCAGAGAAGTGCCAAACCTTGCAAAAAGAAGACTTCTGGTGATTGAGGCCATTATAGACCTCTAAGTATAGTTGTCCAGAAACTCATTTAGAATGGAAAAAATGAGCTTTCGGTATGAGTACGAAACTTGTTTAAAAGTTTTGAAAAAATGTTTTTGAAACCCAGGAAAAATGATTATAATACGATTGGGATACTTTACAAAACCTCTTGGAAAACTAAGCGAAAACTTTGTGAAAACTTAAAATATTAATTTTTATATATTTGTTTTTTCTCTATTAAGTTCCAACCAAATATCTATAGAATTATTTATATAGGTTTCAAATAGGTTTTTATAAAGGTTTCTACATAAGTTTCCTAAAGGTTTCCTTAGCTTCTTAATAAGATTTCTATTAAGTTTTTTAATCGTTTTCTGCTTCTAATTTTTTTCTTATATTTTTTGGTTTCATTTTTGACTTTGGTTTTTCCTAATATTTTTCACTTCCACTTCTCATTTCGGTAACTATGCTCAAATTTATTCTCTTCTTGTTAAGTTTTGGGGATGAATAGCACCTTCCCCATGGCATAAAATAGTACCACATATGCCGGATTATTCCTCCCATCGGTATAAATAGGCCAGACATTATTCAACATCTATAACTGGGAAAGGGCAAGATTCAAAAAAAGAAGACAAAAAAGGATTGATGCCCCTTTTTAGTTTGGGAAACAAACACAACTTTAGGGTTACGAAGATTAGGAATAAAAACAATATTGTTCTACCTAATTAATTTCGTAGTAAACTCCCGAATTAATTAAGAAATTAAAGGCAAGCATGTAGGGAATTGAACAGTAATTCCCAACCTGTGAGAAACAAAAAATAGAGAAAAACACACGTCAAAGAAAAAACAATCACACACACAAGACAACGTTTAAGGTGGTTCGGCAATTTGCCTACGTCCACAGAGTTGCAGGGATTTTCACTATAATCAGGGAAAAATACAGAGCGCGGCTACAGGTTTTTCTCCTCTCAACAGAAACGTCAACCTCACAAGAAACCCTAATCACAAAGTTGTGTTATATATATATATCTTGCGCACAGGATTTACAATGGGCTACAAAACAGGCCCAAGCCTCCGCTCCATGGACTAAGCCTCAGAACATTTCCCATTAAAAACCACGCAACATTATCTGGGGCGGGTCGAGATCTTCAAACCGAATCAAATAGAACTAGGCTCCACAAAGGCCCAACAAATCTCCCACTTGGAGGATAGTTCAATCACCAACATCAACCGCAATCTTCCAAAGAAAACAATCCCTCATCCCTGCAACTCATCCTCATGTCCTCAAGCTAGAAGGCCAACTGAAGCTGCACATAGCTTTAGCTTCTCAATAGTGACACCCTTAGTCAACATGTCTGCCGGGTTCTTAGATCCACAAATCTTCTCAAGTATTACCAATTTATCTTCAACAAGGTAACGGATAAAGTGGTATTTTGTCTGTATATGCTTCGACTTTGAATGAAAGGTCGAATTTTTTGCAAGAAAGATTGCACTATGACTGTCACTGTGTAGAATGCCCATCTTCTGCTTCTTACCCAATTCATCTAAGAAACCATGTAGCCAAATCATCTCCTTTCCAGCTTCAGTTGCTGCAACATACTCAGCTTCTGTAGTAGACAATGTGACAATCTTTTGTAGATTTGAAGCCCATGATATAGCTGTACCACCCAGAGTAAAAACAAACCCAGTAGTACTCTTTTTACTATCAATATCACCAGCAAAATCAGCATCTACATAACCCTGCAATTTAAAACTTGCACCTGTGAAGCAAAGACATGTATCTGATGAACCCTTCAAATATCTCAAAAGCCACTTGACTGCCTCCCAATGCTGTTTTCCAAGCTTACTCATGAATCTGCTCACAACTCCCACTGCATGTGCAATGTCTGGCCTTGTACACACCATAGCATACATCAAGCTGCCAATAGCTGAGGCATAGGGCACCTTGCTCATATAGTCCCTTTCTTCTTCTGTCTTCGGTGACTGTTCTTTGCTTAGTTTGAAATGACTACCCAAAGGAGTGCTCACTGGTTTAGCTTCATTCATATTGAATCTGCTAAGAACTTTCCTCACATACTCTGACTGTGAAAGCTTCAAAGTACCATTAGCCTTGTCTCTAATGATTCTCATACCAAGGATTTGCTTTGCAGCTCCCAAATCCTTCATTGCAAACTGTTTAGACAATTGCTTCTTCAGATTATTAATCTCCTCAATGCTAGAACCTGCAATGAGCATGTCATCCACATACAACAATAATATGATTTAAGAATTGTCAAAAGACTTAACATAGCAACAATGATCAACTTCACATCTCTTGAACCCAATTCTATGCATAAAATTGTCAAATTTCTTGTACCACTGTCTAGGAGCTTGTTTTAGGCCATACAAGCTCTTTCTCAGTTTGCACACTAGATTCTCTTGTCCCTAAACAATGAACCCTTCTGGCTGAATCATGCAAAGGTCTTCCTCCAAGTCACCATGAAGGAATGTTGTCTTCACATCTAACTGCTCAAGACGTAAATTTTCTGCAGCCACCATTCCCAGTACCAGTCTGATTGTTGACATCTTCACGACAGGAGAAAATATCTCTGTGTAGTCAATGCCCTCCTTCTACTGGAACCCTTTAACAACTAATCTGGCCTTGTAGCGTTTGCTACCATCATGCTCATTCTTTATTCTGTATACCCACTTGTTGTGCAAAGCCTTCTTTCCTACTGGTAACTCAGTCAGTTCCCATGTCTGATTCCCCAACAAGGAATCCATCTCATCCTTCATGGCTAACTCCCATTTGCTTGAATTTTCATCTTGCAAGGCTTCTTTGTAGCATTCTGGCTCACCACCATCAGTCAACAGGAGATAATTTAGAGCAGGTGAATAACGCTGTGGAGGTCTGATATTTCTGGAAGATCTGCGAACTTCAACTACAGGTGTACTCGGATCTACCTGTGAGTTTACATTCTCCTTATCTTCTTCACCCCCTTTTTGGACAGTACTTTCAGTCAATTCATCTAAGTTGACAAACTCAGATTTCTTTTGATTTATCTCTGTAACATCTGACACTACAGTTGACCTGTCTTTGTACATAACCTGTTCATTAAATACTACATTTCTACTTCTGATGATTTTCCTGTTTTGTTCATCCCAAAACCTATAGCCAAATTTCTCATCACCATAGCCAATAAAAAAAACATATTTTGGACTTTGCATCAAGTTTACTACGAGCATTAGAATCAATGTGAACATAAGAAACACAACCAAAAACTTTTAAGTGCGAGAACTTTACCTCTTTACCGCTCCAAACCTCCTCAGGAAGTCTGAACTCCATGGGGACTGATGGTCCTCAGTTTATCAAGTAAGCTGCAGTGCTAACAGCATCAGCCCAGAAAGTTTTTGGTAGTCCAGCATGCATTCTCATACTCCTAGCACGCTCATTGAGAGTTCTGTTCATGCGCTCAACCACACCATTCTGCTGTGGTGTCCCAGGAATGGTCTTCTCCATCCTAATTCCCTGTGCAGCATAATACTCACTAAACCCTCCATCTATATACTCTCCTCCATTATCTGATCTCAAACATTTGACTTTCAAACCTGTTTCTGTCTCAACCATGGCTTTCCACTTCTTAAAAGTCTCAAATACATCAGATTTATTTTTCAGAAAATAAACTCATACTTTTCTGCTTGAGTCATCAATGAAGGTGATATAGTACCTTGAACCTCCAAGGGATGCAACCGGAGAGGGCCCCCACAAGTCAGTGTGTACTAACTCCAATTTTTCAGCCTTCGGTGTCCTAACAGTTTTCAAGAAGCTCACCTTTTTCTGCTTTCCTAAGATGCAGCTTTCACACATGTCAAAATCAATGAACTTCAATTCTGGTAGTCTTCCTTTTGACTGCAGCATCTTCATCCCTTTCTCACTCATATGACCAAGTCTACAGTGCCATAGACTTGTATCAGTACTTGCATTAGCAACTGCAATTGTGTCCCTTGGACTTGAGGTCATATAAAGAGTACCAGTCTTCTTTCCACGAGCCAATACCCTAGCTCCCTTTGCAACCTTCCAAGTACCACCAACAAATAGCATTGCATGCCCTTCATCATCAAGTTGTCCAACAGAAATCAGATTCCTCCTTAGGTCAGGAATATGTCGAACCTTCTCCAGTAACCAAATAGACCCATTGGGTAACAATATCCGGACATCTCCCATACCTACAACATCCAAGGCTGAACCATCAGCCAAATATACCTTACCAAAATCACCTGCAGCATAATTCTGTATGATTTCTCGGTGTGGAGTGGTATGATATGAAGCTCCTGAATCCAAAACCCAATCATCAAGTGGACTGTCTACTGCAAGAAATAATGCATCCTATACCTCTTCTGTTACAGCATTGGCAGAATCATCTTCGTTCTTCTTCTTAGGATTTTTGCATTGCTTCTTAAAGTGACCTGTTTTCCCACAGTTCCAGCATTGTACTTGTTGGCCTGATCTAGATTTGCTTCTGTTCCGACTAGAATTTCTGGTGTTTGATCTGCCCCGGTTTGAATTTCTGTCATTACCTCTGCCTCTTATCTCAAGGTTTAGGGCAGAGCTAGATCTTAAGGTTTCACCTGCATCTTTTCTGCGAATCTCCTCAGCAAGAATTAAATCTCAGATGTCATTGTACTTCAGCTTTTCCTTTCCTATAGAATTGCTTACTGCCATCCTCATTGCTTCCCAATTGTTTGGTAAAGAAGCCAAAACGATCAGTGCACGTATCTCATCATCAAAATCAATTTCTACAGACGACAATTGATTTGTGATAGTGTTAAATTCGTTCAGATGTTGTGCTACTGATGCATTCTCTGCCATCTTCAGATTGAACAGTTTCTTCATCAGATGTACCTTGTTATTTGCTGACAGCTTTTCATACATACCGGACAAAGCCTTCATCAAATCTGCTGTGGTCTTCTCCTTTACAACATTATGTGCAACAGACCTAGACAACGTTAACTTGATAACTCCCAGTACCTGTCTGTCAAGAAGCTCCCATTCCTCAGCGTTCATTGCCTCAGGTTTTGTTCCCAAAAGCGGCAGATGCAATTTCCTCCCATAAAGATAATCTTCAATCTGCATCCTCCAATACGCGAAGTCTGTGCCATCAAACTTTTCTATTCCAGACGTCTTTCTTGCTTCCTCTGCCATTGCTCCCACTCGAACCTAACCCTAGGCTCTGATACCAGTTGTAGGGAATTGAACAGTAATTCCCAACCTGTGAGAAACAAAAAATAGAGAAAAAACACACGTCAAAGAAAAAACAATCACACGCACAAGACAATGTTTAACGTGGTTCGGCAATTTGCCTACGTCGACAGAGTTGCAGGGATTTTCACTATAATCAGGGAAAAATATAGATTGCGGCTACAAGTTTTTCTCCTCTCAACAGAAACGTCAACCTCACAAGAAACCCTAATCACAAAGTTGCGTTATATATATATCCTGCGCACAGGATTTACAATGGGCTACAAAACAGGCCCAAGCCTCCGCTCCATGGACTAAGCCTCAGAACATTTCCCATTAAAAACCACGCAACATTATCCGGGGCGGGTCGAGATCTTCAAACCGAATCAAATAGAACTAGGCTCCACAAAGGCCCAACAAAGCATAGGATCTTTTCCATTGCCTTGTTAGAATGTAGATCTCCATTTCATCAATTTAAGAGTTAGTATATCACTTAAAATAAAAATAAAGTGATAGGATGATTTGACTTAAAACTTATTAAGCAATAAATGATTCTATGATTATATATAAAGACATAAATTTTAATATAAAATGATATAATTTTGATAAGACATGTGATAATCTCTCATTTAATAGCCATTTATGAAAGATAAAGTCACCATAGTGGTGCCATCTAAAACAAGTCCTATAAATAAAGTTGTGCTTACTTTTTAATATTCTTTTTTTTTCCAAGTAACGAGCTGGTCTTTAGGAAGCACCCAATTAGTCCCCAGCTCCTGTAGCCCTCCATCTCACATGGATTAATGATTGTAGTTTCAAAGTACAATTAAAGTCGCTAATTGTAAATTATTGTTATTACTTATTTATATATTATTTTTTATTTTTAATATAATTTTGATATTTTTTATGTTTTTCGTGTCTTATGTAAATTTATAGTTAAAATCAAACAAAATAGAGCAAGTGTGCACACGGTTCATAATTAATACCAAGATTATATAAATATATGAGTGTCGGTAATACATATTATATATATATATATGTTTGTGTATATTATATTATATTATACATATATAATATGTGAGTTGTGCATTATGCATGTGATTGGTGTGAGTGTGTATATTATATATATATATATATAAGAGTAAGTCTGCAGGTGTGTAAGTGGATGCAAAGCATGATGAAAAGAAAAGGAAAGGAAGGTGGAAGCCGTGATGAAGGTGGTAGCCATTGTTGGCCAACAAAAGAAATAAAGAAAAAAAAGAAAAAAAAGAAGGTGGAAGACTTCCTTCCTTCTTCGGCCAAATGCCCATGAATTGGCAACCAAGAGACGAAGGAAGAGGGGAGTACATGGTGAGGGAGTTCATTCGGGACTCCATTTAAGAGTCCATTAGGCAAAAAAATTTCGTTTTTTATTTCAGTCTTTTATTTGTATTGCTTTGTAAATTATTTTGTATTAAACCTTTTATTTATAAAATCTATTTCTTTCATGTCTAGTTTTTTCAATATTAGTATTTAATTTTACTCTCGGAACCAATTGGAAAAGTCGTTTGATTGAATTGAGATGATTAATTAAGATTTGTCTTTTCATTCTGAATTTATTTGAAAACTTAGTGTTTTTACACACGTTCGGTATATTTTATGCTTAGATGCGTACATGTATATTTTATGAATGTAATGGTTTCATGTGAGTTTAGACTATATTAAGTTTAGGAGTAGTGTAATTAATATACGAGTAGTGTATGAGTAAAGTAGATGCTAGTTTACTCTATACTTTCTGTAAACTTGTATATTTTATGCAGGTAATCTGTTCGGTATGTTTTTATGTCAAACCACTGGTGAAGACCTAAGATTCTTAATCCTAATCCAAAAAAGACCGAGTTATATTCATGATAATTGACGTTTAGTTCTTTTAAAAAAATTTAGACTTTTAATTATGTTTGTGATACTCGGTATATGCAAATCAATAATGAGGGTATTCGACTTTAATTAAATAAGTTTGTAAGCTAGAACCTTTGAAAACATGTGCATTTAATTATGCTCGTTACACTTATGCTCTGACAAAGCATTGTCTAATATTTATGAGTCGATAGTGAGGGTTCATGATTTTAACGTCATATTCTAGTGATTGATTATTTTTAATATACTCATCTGCTAATTTATGAGGTCTAAGTAGGCTAAACGATCGGCAGTTTATAAATCTATATTGATCGTTCCCAAGTAAGTCAAGTGATTAAATCAATTGGATCCAAGATTGTTTTATTTTATTACGTTTGCCAAGCATTTTTGGCGCCATTGTCTAGTTTAGCAACTTTCATCTCAAATCTACAAAAAGATTTTATTTTATTTGTTCTTGTGGTTATGTTTGTCATCCAGTTTTAACTACTAGATCCGTTCTCTGTAATTCGATCCCAGTCTTACCAGATTATTTTCATTAGGTACTATTTCGCTGCACTTAATATTGAGTGTATTAAGTAGATCAACCAATTAAGTATTTATCAAGATAAATTTGATGGTGAACTCCAGGAAAGATGTCACAAATTCATCACCTGAGAGCCCTTTGTCATTTTGTCCATATTGGGATTAATAGAATAACTAATCCAAGAAATTTTAGTATAATTATAAATATTTATGCATTTGATTATTAGATTACACTGAAAAGTAAGATAAAAATTTTGAGAAAATTTCCCATTGCCAAAAACTTTTGGCCCAATTGTGTGGAATGATCTAGGAGTTAAAGTAAATTAAAGTTGATTTTTCTAGGTGATTGCTGAATTCCGTAGCATATGGCACCTAACAGGGGCAGATATACACTAAAACCAGAGGGCCCCGGCCCTCCTAAGTTTTTAGAACTCAGGTCCTATGTATTTTGGTATATTTATAATATAAAATTATGTATTGGTTCCCCTTAAAATTTTATAATTTTTACCTTAACCCTCCAAATTTTAATTATTTTTTTAACCTTAACCCCTTCAACAAAGTTTCTGAGTTTGCTCCTTGTCTCTAACAAGTTGGATGGCATTGCATCGACGGTTAAAAGTTGTTGGAGGTGCTGTCCTAGACCCATGGGAACTATTATTATTATTATTATTTTTACCATCTCAAAGGGCTTTCCGACTTTTAATTTTGTAATAAGGGTGTGTTTGGTGAAGTTCATGTTGGCCAGTATTTTTGTAACATCAGTATTACCAAAGTAGATTATACAAAGTTCATTGCTAAAACCAATTGTTTTGTTGGTATTGATGGTCACATGGTTCATAAGTCTGGTCAAAATCCAGAAATGATAACATTCCTAGAAAGTTTTTGTTGTGTTCAACGATACTTCAAAATGGATTGTATCTACTTGCAGAAAAGGAAGATTCAAAGCAGCATAAGGACGAAACCACCCCATGGCATGGCCGGCGGAATAGATTTGTGGCTTTCGGGTCAGGTTTCAAAGAGTTTGTAGTGTTCATAATACTTTGCATTTGTCATTTTGTTGATTCAACCGTAGACGGCAAGGACAACGTAGACTTCCCATAGATCTCTCTATATATTCCCTTGTTCCTGCTCTATGTAAAATGTGTGGCTACAACAAGTCAGTTACATATTGCTTACTCTTTTTGATAGCTTTGCACCAACATGTCTCCTCTTAAGACCAATGATTTGCACCGGGCGCTCGAGAAGATGGACAAAAAGGGTGATGGCTTTGTGAGCCTCGACAAACTTATGTGGCTTCTTGAAAAAATTGGGGTCCATACTAGCCCAGATGAGCTCGAGTCCTTAGTGGGCAAAGCAAGCTTCGACCTTCTTGACTTCTTGTCTTTTTTCGATACCATCCTTAAGCAGGACATTAACGATCTGAGCAAAGTGGGCTAAGGGGTCAACAACTTGGAGAGTGATCTTGCTAAGGCTTTTAAGGTGTACGATTTGAACAGCGATGGTTTTGTTTCGAGCGAGGAGCTTCAGAGCGTGTTGTTGCGACTAGGGATGTGGAACGAGCATTCTGGCCGGGATTGTAAGAGCATGATTAACGTCTATGATACAAACTCTGATCGCGTGCTTGATTGCGAGGAATTCAAAAACATGATGCTGCTTACCAATTCTTAAGAGACATTTCTTTTATTTTCAAAACTTTCAAATTGGTAATTGAATTGGTGATGATCGTGATGTCCTGCCGGACTTTATATTCAGTTGAATTAACTAGAATGAAAACTTTGTCCTTGATTATTTGTGTGGTAACTTTAGAAATGACTATTTATTTGTATTGTTTTCTATTACAAATAGTGATTTGAACCAAAAGAAAATGCCAGGAATATTTCCAAGATTGATTACGGGTAAGACAGTTATGTCATTTGCTGTTTGGTAGTTCTGAAAAACAATATAAACTGGCTCCACAGATAAATCCATAAGTCAACCCACGCACTGATATCATGAAAGGCATTTTTAGCAGTCAGTAAATTGCCACTCTATAGCCTTATGTTCACTTTCTGAAACAAGGGGGAAATATAAAGATTTGTTTTCCAAAGTCTCTTAAAATCGTTGGATCCATTATCAATTTACTGTCTTTTGCGTCTAGAAGATGTATTATGGTTGGTTTGGTGTTTTTCAGAGAAGTGCCAAACCTTGCAAAAATAAGACTTTTGGTGATTGAGGCCATTTTAGACCTCCTACGTATAGTTGTCAGGAAACTCATTTGGAATGGAAAAAATGAGCTTTTGTTACGTGTATGAAACTCGTTTAAAAATTTTAGAAAAAAGTTCTTGAAACACTGGAAAAATTATTAGAATACGATTGGAATTCTTTACAAAAACTCTTAAAAAACTAAGCAAAAACATTGCGAAAACTTGAAATATTAATTTTTATAAAAAAAATTTCTCTCTCAAGTTCCAACTAAATATCTATGGAATTATTCATATAGGTTTCAAATAAGTTTTCCAAAGGTTTCTACTCAAGATTCCTAAAGGTCTTCTTAACTTCTTAATACGATTCCTGTTAAGTTTTTCAATCGTTTCTCACTTTTCATTTTCCCTTATATATTTTGGTTTCATTTTCCACTTTGGTTTTCCTAATATTTTGCACTTCCACTTCCCATTTTGATAACTATTATCCTAATTTATTGGGTTTTGGTGTTGAATAGCACCTTTCCCATGGGATAAAATAGAACCACATATGAAAGATTATTCCTTCGGTCGCTGTAAATAGTCTGGGCATTATTCAGCATCAAAAATTTGGAAAGGGCAAGATTCAACAAAAGGAAAAAAAAAGTCCAGTGCCCCTTTTTAGTTTGGGAAACAAACATAGCCTTAGAGTCTTGCAGATTAGGAATAAAAATGATATTGTTCTAATTAATTACTTTTATAGTAAACTCCCGAATTAATTAAGAAATTGAAGGCAAGCATAGGATCTTTTCCATTACATAGTTGGAATGAAGATCTCCATTTCATCAATTTAGGAGTTAGTATATCACTTAAAATAAAAATGAAGCGTTAGGATGATTTAACTTAAAACTTATTAAGCAATAAATGATTATATGGTTATATATAAAGAAATAAATTTTAATATAAAATGATGTAGTTTTGATAAGACATGTAATAATGTCTTGTTATGTTTTTAAGTGTATATTGGCCTATTTTGTGCTTTGTAATAGTGAGGTTGTTTTCTGGGTTTTTGTGTGAAGCTTGAGTGAGAAGGATTTATTTGTGAATATGTTTAGATTAAATGCACTTGTGTGCGAAGAGTCTCTTTGTAATTGGACTAGACTTCAGGGGAGGTGACTGAGCTTTGAAAAGCGTGATAAAGGTTTCCCTTGCAAGCTTGTTGTAGCTGCTCAACAAAGCTTCTCCAGCAAGCTTGGGTGATATTTTCTAGATAAATCGAGGTAGCTTATCCTGCCAGTAGGCACCCTATAGGAGTGCATTGGCGCACTCCATCAAAGATCCAAAATTCCCTAACCAGTGAGGGTAGCCACTAGGCGCCCTTGGGCCGCCTACTGGCTCCCTATAGGGTAGCTTTGAAGAAGTCCATCCGAATTGCCTCGCCACTAGGCACAATTGGACATCGCCACCAGCGTGCTCTATTGTCTAGCTCCAAAGGCCAAACCAGTGAAACCCACCGCTAGGCACGCTTGGAAGGGGCACCGGTGTGCTTTGACAGAACAACTCAATTCTGCTTTTCAAACCTCGAGCTATGCACCAAAAAGCTAAGAAGTAACTAGAAGCCTCCTTTGAAGTGGGTGAGAGTCTTTTCTCCTATTCTCTCACACTCCAAGAAACCTCTCTTACACATATACTAAGCTCAACACAATCTCTAGGTGACTTGGATCATTTGGAGAGATTTTCAACCTTTGGCAAGAGAGTGTTCCTAAGTCTTCTCTTCTTACATCAAGTTCTCAAAAGAAACAAGAAGACTATTCACCATTTCTTCTTTCCACCCATTATAGAATTGATGATGCATTGAAGGAGTTCAAGTCAACGAAAGACTTATCGAGGATTTTGGTGAGATTCCAAGCACTAATGAACTAATTCATGGATGCGAATGGAGTATAAGATGAAGACACAAACCTAGAGTTGTGAATTCAACAAGTTTAAAGGGTTGTAACATCTCTGGTTCTGTCCCAAATGTGCTTCACAAATAGAGTTACCCCGCAAGAATACGGGGGTCGCGATGAAGTATAAACCGGAAGATCTGATATCGTTTTCTCCCAAGGAAATTCTGCAAATATAGCAAACAATGCTCAACCAACAAGGGAACTTATCGTTATGAATTGCAAATGGAGTTTTTGTTATAAAAAGATACTGAAAACTTGTTGATTTTTGGATGATGGTTGTTTATGACTAATGAAAGCAATTTAAATCTAATGAAAACAATTAAATTTAATTTGTTTGCAATTAAGGTAAAGCTTGGATATAATTGATTCAATCCACCAATTCACAACAAGAGTTTCAATAGAGGATTTTTATAACTCAAATCAAGAATCACTCTATAAATTTTTGATTCGGAATATTTTGACCATAAAACCTTAAGTTCTTATTTAGTTGAGTGTATAGATTTAAACAATTAATAGAATCATAGAAACAAATCTTAAAAATGTGCAATATTTATACCAAGTGTTAATTTGCGCATAAACATTACCAAATGTGTCATGAATCTATGTTTTCAAATAGATCCAACACTCAACCAAATATAACTATAGAAATCTAGAAATAAAACTTTGAAGTTCATAAACCTCCATTAAAATTCTTGAAGATCCTTGGTGGATCTTCACAATCACATCCAAAATATATTTAGCTACTTGAATCCATGAAGTAAAGCATAAATGAAAACAAACCTAACATTAAGCAAAGGGAAACTAGTGTTTGGTTGCCGAGAAAATGCGAGAAAGTGCCGAGAAAATAAAGGAAAACGTAAACTTCAATATAGAACTTGATGAACAACAATATAAGAGATGTAAAACTAACATTAAACACAAGAAATCTAGTGTTTGGTTGCCAAGAAAGTGCAAAAAATACCGAGAAAATGCAAAAAATTTAAGCTTGAATACAAAGGGAATGATTACAACAATCCTAAAACAAAGTAATGAATAACTTATTACATCCTAAAAGTGTAATCATAGGCCCTTAATTCGCACCTTATTAGATTTATACTAGTGTTAATTTCCTTATTTTTGTTAGATATTTGTTTGAATATGTTTTGTGTGTGCTTTGTAGGTTATATAAACTAATAAAGACAAAAAGAAAACAAGAATAATAAAAGCGGGTTCAAGGCGAATAATTTGGTCATGAAAATTCAAACCCATCTCGGTATTCTAGCCATATCCTTTTACTCCAATGTCCGATTGAGCTAATTTTTACACCATTGGAAAGAAAACTTCAAAAGCTACAATTTGTCCTTTAATGTGTATCAGCTGAATCGGCCTCTAAGATCGTCAAAATCAAGCTTCAAGGTGGACAAGTGAATAGTAACCGATCGATCGGTCTGGCAAACTTCAGAGAGTGTGTTTTACCGTTCGATCAATGTGCCAATCGATTGGTGAACAATGAACAATGACCTATTGAACGCTACAGTGATTCGGCCATTCGATCAATGAATAGTGCCAATCGATCGATCATTACAGATCTGGAGCATAAAAGTTGTATTGTTCAAATAAATGAAAAAAGAAGATAGTTAGGGTTTGTAGCAGCCAAGGGGGTGGCGGGAGAGCTCCTCCAAGGTTGGTTTTTTATGTTTTTGTGTATTTTTAGCTTAGATTTATGTTTGCAATGTTAATTTAGGATTAGAAATTGTAATTTTCTTTTAGTGTAATGTATTTTCCTTCACTTTTTTATACTTTTCTTCACTTTCTTTGTAGCCAAATAGATTTATTGTTGTACTAAAATTTAGATTTAATTCTCTTTATACTTTCTTTACATTTCTACATGCTTTTATGATAATTCAAATAGTTAGAATTGTCTTAGGTGTGATTGTAAAGATCCACCAAGGATCTTCAAGTATTTCAATAGGGATTCATAAGCTTCAAAGTTTTATTCCTAGATTTAAATTGTTCTATTAGGTTGAGTGTTGGATTTATTTAAAAACTTAGATTCATAACTCATTTGGCAATATTTATGCATAATTCAATTATTGGTATAAATATTGTACTTTTCTAAGTTTTGTTTCTATGGTCCTATTAATTGTTTTAATTTATACACTCAACTAAAATATGAAACCAAGGTTTTATGCTCAAAATAATCCGAATCAAGAATCCACGGTGTGATTCTTGATTTGAGTTATAAAAATCTTCTATTGAAATTCTTATTATGAACTGGTAGATTGAATCAATCATATCCAAGCTTTCCCTTTTTAATTGCTTTAAATTTAATTTGCTTTAATTCAATTGCCTAGTTAATTGCTTTAATTTTTATTGCATTAGGTTAGTAAATCAAAACCCCATTAAAAAACAAAAGATTTTCGGTCCTTTTATTTTAGATCCAATTCCCCACATAATTGCAATTCAATCCTAAGTTAGGTTAGTGTGAGTTGAGTGCTAGAGCCTCTATTTGGCTAGGTCCCCTATTTGGCTAGGTCCCGTAGGAGAGGACGATACCAGATTACCGATTTATATTTCATCGCGACCCCCATACTCTTGCGAGGTACTAACTCCATTTTGTAGTTTTCGAAATGAGTCAAGTTTTGCCGCCATTGCCGGGGACCAAAGGCACAAAGTGAGCACTACCGAGCTTTGGATTGTAAAGCAATTTGTGGATTGGATCTCCATTGACCTACCACGATAAAGGAATCTTCGGCTTAGGCCATTTGGTAACTTTGTTCCATCTTTTTTGTGTGATAGTATGCTAGATTTTCATTCATTCTTTTTCTCTTTATTTTAGGTTTATTTTGTTTGATTTGTATAGTTTTTGTTTTCTTTTAATAATTGATTGGAGGATTGATAGTGGAGAATTAGGGATTGTGTTTGATTGTATATTGGTGGTTTATATATCTTGTGGAGATTGGAGGTTAGGTTGGATTATTGCTTAAATTGGTGGAATTTATTATGTGGAAATTAGAGGTTTGGATGGATAATTATTGAGCATTGTTGTGTATAATGTATTGAGACGCGGTGCGCTACACTTGTTTGTGCATTGCATCTATTTTCCATCATGCATTTCATTATGTTTTGGGGCACATTTTCAAACCATTCATCATCCAACATGACAATGTTAGAACACCTTATAGCCAATGGCCTAAGGGAGCCTCCCCGACTATCTCCCAATTTTGGGGGATATAATCATACCCCCCATGGTGGCAATGAGAGCATTCATGAGAATGGTGGTGTGAAAACACCTCCATGTAAGTGTCTTAGAGACTACATTCGGACTAATAAGCTTAGAGCACAAGAACCATCCAACATGTCTTTTAGGGAATGCCTTAGAGTTAATGGTCAAAGGGAAACTCCTCGACCACCTCCCAATCTTGGGAAGTATAATGAATTTAACATTGGTAGGGAACATGAGGGTGCCTTTTCAAAGCAGTATCAAGAATCCCTTCAAGCCTACAAGAACCCCTTTGACTATTTTCGTGAAGCTTTACGAATTTATTACCACCATGAGCACGTTGAATATCCACCTCCACGCCAAGTGAGCTTTAATGAAAATCACATTGATTTTTACCCTAACCAAGAGCAAGTCCATCCAAATGAACAAGTCCATCCGTCACTAACCTTATGATTGAGAACACCATTGATCAAACCACCCTTCCTCAAGACTTGGAGTCTGAGGAGGATGTTCCTAAGATAAGTGAGGAAATTGTTGAAATATCTCTAGGGATGAAAAATTTTAAGGAGAGGAGTCTGAAATTGGAGACTCCAAACAAGAAGAGAGGGATAGTGATGAGTTTACCCTTAATGATGATTTTGGTCTAGATGTTGGGAATTTGCATGTTAAAGAGGATGTTAATGTTGGGGACTACGAAATTTCCCACGACTTAGCTATAGTGTATATGCATATTACCAAAAATTCTTATCTGATTAGTATAACCTAATCTACATGATTAGAATCATACCTTTATGATCTCTCTAGTTTGATCCCGAATAACAAGAATCAGCACGAAGCACGAAGCAACCGCTCGAACTCAACCTTCGGACTTCTGTTGTATTCCTCATACACGCCTTGTTTTACAAAGAGTGGGCTCGCTGCTGCTAGGGTTTCTCTTCCTCACAAAAACGTGTATCTCTCAATTATGTGCAGAGCGTAACCCTAGTAACTCATAGAACGCGTATATATATACATAGGCTACAACAGGGACCATAAAATTAGTATAACTAGGGCTTCCTACGCAAATAAGGACTCCTAATCCAACCAGGATTAATCCTTATTTACGTAAATTATAATTTATACCACTAACGAATTATAATTGCACTCCCTGTTATACTAGAAATTATATTTCGAGCTCCATATTATTAAATGCTTATTTATCTCCCCATATTAAGATTACAGATACCCGTCTATTAAATTAAATTACCGACAATTAAATTTGATAGACTTATTTAATTTCTCGAGACCTTCCACTTAACTTATTTGATATGTCAGATTCATAATCTACCTATAGGGTTTGACATAATAAAAACTTATAAGCTTCCTCGAGGGGGTATCATCAATCCTTATATGGGGACGTGGATTCCATCAATAATAAATATTTACCATACACGTAATGTTATTGTCCAACTCACTGAATTTATTGACCTACAAAGAATCTCACTCTTCTGTGAATCAAACAATAAATACTACATGCACGTGTCTATTTATTATATTAGAATTAAGAGTATAAGCACTCATAATAATCATGAGGTATTTATTATTTTATATAGTCATTATAAAAACAATTACCTCAACACGGTCTTGTTCAATACACACAAAGTGTACTAGTGCAATGAGTTTGAACTATACCGTTCCTCATAGTCAAGACAGACCTATTAAAACCTTGTACTACAGTCCTATTAATGGTGCATCCATTTCCATCTAAGACTATGAACGATAAACTTATATTCCATAAGAACCGATGATCTGATCTTCCATGTGTAAATCGTACTTTATACATCAAATCATCTACTATATAGAATAAGAGACACACATGCATAATCATTAAATAAATAATGCAATGCAAACATTTCTCACACAGATTCTCATTAAAATGGAATAACTAATTTATTAATAAATACTAAAGCCATTACATAAAGCATGTCTTTTAGTATAAATTTCCAATAGTTAATGGTCTAGAGGTCATTCCTACCATGTCTAGAGATCATGTTATCCCTACTTTTACTCCTCTAGTACCTAGTCCTATTCTACCGAAACCTTTGGAGCTCTATATCCCAACATTGAAACCAAACATCATTCCAATGGCCAACCAAAAAAAAGGGGAGGGTCAAGCACTTAATGGCATGAACATCATTGGCACATTTGTGCATTATCATTTTGCATTTTCTACATTTCATGACCCTTTTTACCCTTATGTGCATTCAAGTTACATCCTTGAGGTCATCAAAGTGGTCTCCATTGTTCACTCCCACATTTGTATGCAATCTTTAAAAATCTCTAAGTTAGGGGTGTGAGATGATGGCAAATTCTCACTTTGTGGTATTGGGTGATCCATTCTCTCTCTCATTTGTGTAGGAATAGGAGTAGTTTTGTTTCTTTGTTTTCTTAGTTTATTTTCTCCTTTTAAGTTGGGGGTGCTTTAAGTTGTTTAGTTTTTTTATTTTCTTAGTTTATTTTGCATTATAAGTTGGGGATGCCTTTTGCACCCTATTTTTCTCTTTTTCCACCATTGAATTACATTCAATGTTTTGTTCTCATACATTGAGGACAATGCATCACTTTAAGTTGGGGGTGGGGTAGAGGCTTTGCCTCTATTATTTTGTTTTTATTTATTTGTTTTGCGCCTTATAAAAAAAATCCTTTTACTTGTAAAAGTGTCTTTTGAGATTAGAAGATAGAAATTTTTACATACTTCTTTACTCAAGATGATGTTAATTCACTCCTTATATCCAACATGTTGTGGGGGTTGCTTAATTCATGCATTTGTAGAGGGGAATACATCATTGTGCACAATCATGATTTACAACATAGTTGTTACTCGTTTTTGCTTTTTCATCCTTACATTAGTGGAGATTATTACCTTATGAGCTTTAGAGCATTTATCGTCTTTTAGAGCATTTACGTTTACTCAAGGATAGTTCTTCACCCTCATTTCATTCATTAGCTTCATTATGGTTGTATTTGGTTTATGAGTTGAGTTTTGATTTTGTTATTGACACTTTTACTCTATGAAATGCTTCGGTTGTACAACTTTGGATAGGATTCTAGGCCCTTTTCCTCTTGATAGCTATGAGTTTCCCGTGCCAAACCGTGCATTTTCCTTGACTTTTGGTGATCTTTTACTTTTAGAAAGTGCATAGTGATTTCATCTCTTGTATTACAAAAGGACGCCTATGTGACAAAAGAGTGTTTTTGCATTGCTGAAAAAAAAAAAAAAAAGAGAGAGAAAAGAGATTGATTTGGGGAGTTCAATGCATATGAGTATATTGAAATATGAAAAGTAGTTGTTGAATCTAAAGAGGGATGATAAAAGGATGGAAACAAAAGGAGAAGTAAAAAAAGAAAAAAAGAAATAAGAAAAGAAAAAAAATAGAATAAGAAGAAGAAAAGAATGGAAGAGGAGTTCAAAAGTCGAAAATATGTTAAGAGAAGAGTGAGATTTGAAATGTTGATAAGGGAGAGTTATAGTTGTGTTTCATTCATCATTTCATACCTTGATCACACATGATATGACCATTTGCTTCCATCTATTTACCCTTACCTTTCACCTCTTCTACATTACATTCTTCACCTCTACATGGCTTAATTGATCCAAGTTTTTCTTGATTGAAGATTTCAATAGAATATAAGCTATATTTTGTCAATTTTTTTGAATCAATGCTTAACTTTGAACATTCTTTCATGGAGCTATCCTAATGTCAATACACTTTTATCTTTTCAATTTTTGTAATTGGTATGCTTACTTGATTTGTTTAGTTACATTTACTCCATTGTTGAGTATACCATTGTGAGAACCATGTTGAACTTTAATTACGAGTGTATGCTCGGTGAGGTTTGAATCAAAACGTTTAAAGGTTTGGATTTGCTTAAAAGAGTTCATTTGTGTTGTTTAACATGATTCTTCACCCACACACATAAACCTATCTTTTGCATGACTTGTTGCATATTAATGTAAGTGTTAGAGTTTGGAGTGGCATCAATGTTAACTTGAGTATGATTATGCATTCATTCCTTATTCTTATCTTAATTTGCAATTCACAAAAGGATGCTTGTGGGTATCATTACTGTAAACCCTCACGAGACGTCACTCGTCCACTAGGGGTAACCTAGGAGTTTAAAGGCTTGGTGTATGAGCTAAATGCATCCGTGACTCCTACGAAAGTGGAGATTATCCTTTATGTTCTTGACAGTTCTTGCTAGAGACTAGCGAAATGTAAGTTGGGGATTGTGATTACACCCTAAAAGTATAATCATAGGCCCTTAATTCGCACCTTATCTAGTGTTAATTTCCTTATTTTAGTTAGATATTTGTTTGATTATATTTTGTGTGCTCTTTGTAGGTTATATAAGCTAATAAAGGCAAAAAGAAAGCAAGAATAATCAAAGCGGGTTCAAGACGAATAATTTGGTCATGAAAATTTAGATCTGTCTCAGTTTTCTAGCCATATCTTTTTACTCCGATGTCTGATTGAGCTGATTTTTGCGCTATTGGAAAAAAACCTTCAAGAGCTACAATTTGTCCTCTAATGTGCATCGGCTTAATCAGCCTCTAAGGTGGTCAAAATCAAGCTTCAAGGTGGACAGGTGAATAGACACTAATCAATCGATCTGGCAAACTTCAGAGAAGGCGTTTTACCCTTCGATCGGTCGTTCGATTAGTGAATAGTGTCGATTGATAGGCAAACAGTACCCGTGAATAGTGAATAGTGAACAGGGAACAGTGATTCGGCCGTTCGATCAGTGAACAGTGCCGATCGATCGATCATTATTAATCTGGAGCATAGAAGTTGTATTGTTCGAAAAAATAAAAAAAGAAGATAGTTAGGGTTTGTAGCAACCAAGGGGGCAGTGGGAGAGCTCCTCCAAGGTTAGTTTTTTATGTTTTTGTATATTTTTAGCTTAAATTTATGTTTGTAACGTTAATTTAGGATTAGAAATTGTAATTGTCTTTTAGTGTAATGTATTTTCCTTCACTTTCTTCCACTTTTCTTCACTTTCTTTGTAACCAAATAGATTTGTTGTTGTAGTAAAATTTAGGTTTAATTCTCTTTATGCTTTCTTTACATTGCTACATGATTTTATGATGAATTCAATTAGTTAGATTTATTTTGGATGTGATTGTGAAGATCCACCACTGATCTTCAAGTATTTCAATGGGAATTCATGAACTTCAAAGTTTTATTTCTAGATTTCCACTGTTCTATTCGATTGAGTATTGGATTTATTTGAAACCTTAGATTCATAATGCATTTGGCAATATTTATGCACAATTCAATTATTGGTATAAATATTGCACTTTTCTAAGATTTGTTTCTATGGTCCTATTAATTGTTTTAATTTATACACTCAACTAAAATATGAACCCAATGTTTTATGCTTAAAATATTCCAAATCAAGAATCCACGGTGTGATTCTTGATTTGAGTAATAAAAATTTTTTATTGAAATTCTTGTTGTGAATTGGTGGATTAAATCAATCATATTCAAGCTTTCCATTTTTAGTTGCTTTAAATTTAATTTGCTTTAATTCAATTGTCTAGTTAATTATTTTAATTTTTATTGTATTAGGATAGCAAATCAAAATCCCATAAAAAACCAAAAGATTTTCAGTCCTTTTATTTTAGATCCAATTCCCCACATAATTGCAATTCAATCCTAAGTTAGGTTAGTGTGAGTTGAGTGCTAACGCCTATATTTAGCTAGGTCCCTTAGGAGATAACGATACCGGATTATTAGTTTATACTTCATCGCGACCCTCGTACTCTTGCGGGGTACTAACTCCATTTTGTAGTTTTCGGAGCAAGTCAATAACAAGACAAAGTAATAATGAAACTTAGCTAATGATTGCAAAATCTCCCAAGAAAAACCCTAGAAAATGCCCCCAAAGCTACAAATCTCAAACATTCTTTTGAACTTTTCGAACATTCCCAACCATCTCTCTTTAGTTCTCGCACTCTCAACTTTATACTCCAGATTTGTAGTGATCGATCGAACGGCTAATTGATCTGCTAATCGAACGGCGAATCACCGATCAAAAGCCCGACTGATCGCCATGGGCGATCGAATGCCCAATCAAACGGTAAATGCACCTCTCTTCGAAATGGTTCCAATGTCGCTAATCGAACGAGCGATTGATCGGAAAAATGCCCTCTCTGAAGTTTGCTTGTTTTCCTCACTATCAAAGGTCATCCCAACGTCACTGATCGATCGGCCGTTAGCAATCGATTGGTTGTCCTCAAGTTTTGCCCATTTGCCTCATTTTAGCTTGAAAACCTACAATACAATAAGAAAAGCAGTTCAGAATAATTTATTACTAAAAACCTATTCTAATAAACATATTTGGGCTAACAAACACTTAATTAGGGGATTAAGATTACACATTTGGAGTGTAATCAGCACCCCTAACTTAGCTTTTGCTAGTCCTTAGCAAAAATATATATATATGAAAGAAACGATATGTACAGAAAGAAAAATCCTCTTTCAAGGGAATCCTGAGAGCATTTAGCATATGCACTAAGCCTTTAAACCCCTAGGTTATCTCTAGTGGACGAGTGGTGTCTCGTGAGGGTTTACAGTGATGAATACCCACAAACATCAATCTATGCAATGTCAACATGATATCAAGGACACACAACACATGTATAAATCTCATTCAAGTCCAGTCTCAATCCACCTAGGTTATGAATCATTACATGGTAAAGGCATAAAGTATCGAAGAAATGAAATACATTGACGTGTACTACATATGTCATATGACTATAATATCTCATAACTTGTGCAATAATGTCCTTGAAGCTTCGATCCAAGTCTCACAAGTCATGTACTCAACAATAAACATGAACACACGGGTATCTCAATGGAATGCTCATTTTAAGAGTAAGCGTACAAGACATACAAGTAAGGCAATTCCAAAATAAAAAACAGATTAGTTGTAAGTGTATCAACTTAGCATAGTTTCATAAAAGAAAATTTATTGTTTAAGCACATATAGAGAATTGACAATGATGAGACTTATACACAATTGAATTAAAGATTCATGTATTTTTGGATATTGGCCATATGGATAGTGAATAAAAGAAGAGTCATGTAAGAGAATAGAAAGTGGGAAAAGATTTCAACATATGCATTTGCATTACACATGATGATCAATGAGCATTCACTTTCAAACGTCCAATATTTTGAATAACTTTTGAACTCTTTCATCTTCCTTCACTTCTTTCTTCATTTGAATCTACATTTTCTTTTCTTTTCTTTTCAACTCCTTTTTCATCCATTTCTTTGCTTTTCTTTACTTTTCAACTTCATACACTTTCAAACTTTACAATACTAGCAATGCATCAACTTTTCACATTGACAATTTTTATGCTTATGTGTATACGAATATCGAGAGAGAAATATAAACATGAATGGCTCGATGGAATGAAATGGTCTAGACTTTTGTAATCCGAAAAATACATCAAATTAAAATTTCAAGAGTGTATAAGGTGTCAAAATAACTCCAACTAATACTCATCTTATAAACCAAAATCAAGCATAATGAAGCTATTCAATGAATGAAGATCAATAACATAACCTTGAATAAATGTAAATCACTCACAAAAGACGATAAATAGGCTCTAAAGCTCACAAGGTATAAAATCTCCATCATATAAGGACATGCATGCATAAGAGGGAGACAAAGAAATATCATATAGCATAATAGTGCACAATAATGTAAACTCTCTCTTATAATGGTTTTATGACAAAAACTTACAATGCGTCACAACATCTAAGGTGGATCAATCATCAACTCGAACTTAATCAACAACATGGTGTGGTACCTATCTATAACAATCCCGACATATCTACCATGAATATCCAAAAAGAAATGACATAAAAAAATCTAACATACATGGCTAGAGTGTTGAGTTACAGTGAAGAACAATACTGATACCATATAATACCCATTACCTCGGTCGAAATAATACAGGTGAGATGAATATCAAATAGAATAGTATACCTATAACTGTAATACAAACATACAACAGAAACAAATAAAAAAAAAGTGAATGTATACAATAAGAACGTGCCAAAAATAAGAAAGATCAATATAACAATGGCTCAAAAGTATATACATCCACTATAATAAAAAAGGGTTTAGATACATCATGAAATGAAATGCGGTGAAGTGTACAATGCATCTAACCCAAATGAAGCCCAGAAAAGAAGTCCTCCTCCTCCAGGGGAGGCTGTCCAAGGTGCTGGATAATCTCCTGGAGTCAAGTGGACTGTGCCTGCTCCTGCTGCTGGATGGCTATCAGTTGAGTACTAAGTGCAGCAATGGCTATGTCTTGAAGATCTAATCTAGCCACCACAGCTATCTGATGAGCAGTCAGCTGCTCCTAAATGACTGCCAAAGTCTGATAATAGAGCAGCATCAATTGACTCTGCTACTGAAGTATAATCTCTATAGGACCTTTGCTCGGTCCTACCTCCTCCTGAGATGGCTGAGTCTGGGGCTGAGCCGTCTGCTCCTGCTAATGACCCTCCTGCTGTGCCCTTGGCTCAGTCTTGTCTTGTGTCTGAGAGGGCAGTGGTTGAGAAGTCGAGTGAGCTGAACTAGCTGCTCCCCTCTTCTTCGTCAACTGCCCTACTGACCTCTTCTCTGTCACCCAGTCTATGGCGGTTGTAGAGGATAGCAGGACGACGTCTGTTGTGCTAAACCCAGCCACCCTAATCCTCGCTATCAAAAAATACCCAAAGGGGATGTTGGCTTGGGAAGTGGCTACCTGGGTCCCGGGCCACGGTGCCATATACATGAAATGGGGCAAGTCAATAGTCTTGCCCATCCCAATAGCCCGTAACAATTGCCCCTACAACCTACTATGGTCCACCGTCCTCCCAAGTGGAAAAACCAAATAGCATGTCCAGAGGAAAAGCGGGTGGTAACGAGGGGCAAGCTGTCTAATCCTAACCTAGGATGATGTCCAATTCTTTCCCGGTGCCAGAATCTCGGCACACATCTCCTCATGAGATGGCATGTGCTCCCCATCATATGAAACCTGAGGGTTTGCAATCCTTGGTAAACCAAATGGCATAGCAAAAGAGTTTGGGGTGATAACAACATCTCTACCCCAAACCCATGAATGAATAATATGTATGTCGCTAGTGGTGTGGTCTAATAATATGTTTGCCATGAACTCTACCGCGAGAGTGGTTGAGTATTGGCCTATAAATGCTGTTAATCCTAACCACTGGCAATTAGTCAAAGGCTTAAGCCAAATGTATTGCTCCATATCAAACTGATCCACGACTCAACATCGCTCCACTACTACCTTACAGCCGCTCCAAAACCTACCGAAATCCCACTCCTAATCTCTACCCCGAAAATGAGTAGCATCATACTCGCCCTCTCTCTCACTCCTAGCTAGCTCACATTGGAGCTGCTGGTACTGAGTTCGAGTTATAGGGGCCTCCTCCCCAGATACCTGACCCTCCATACTCCCAATCCCGACACACTACCTCTAACTATGCTAAGTAAAATGGGAAATGAAAGAACGGACAAAGATCGGCAGAATGAAATACTTCTCGTAGAGTAAAAAACCATGAAAGGGTCGAGTAGGGTCCACCAGAATGAGCTAGCAGGGCCTCGCTGCGCAGGAATATGAAAGATCTCTCAAATAAAGTCTCTCGCATGATCGAAAGTTGAAACAGCCAAAAACCTCAATTTATATAGGCAGCTCCCCGAACTGATCAATCGGTCTTTAACCAGATTGATCGCCTCACGTATCGATCAAAATGGAGCGCCATTGATTGAATGGCCAACCTAATGGCCGATTGATCGAAACTGCTTCCTTTCGATCAATGTGGTAATAATACACCAGTGACTGTTCAATCGAGTGACGTAACCGTTTGATCAGCCTTTCGATAACGGATGAAGTGATCGATCAGCCGATTGATCGATTTTGGCGCACCGATCAATCGGTAAAACTACCTCTCTAAGTCTTTATAGAAATTATCAAAAATTGCTGCAGCAACATGCAAATGGTCCCCCCCCCCCCCCCCCAAAAAAAAAAAAATCATGCCATGTCCTCAAGGCATGAGAACCATAGTCGAGAAAAAGAACAACAGGGCGAGCGGGATTCTCGGGAACACAAATGTACACAACTATACTACTAAAAAGAAAAGAAAAACAAATCTATAAAAAGGAAAATAGAAAAACTACTCCTAAACTATGAAACATGATAGGCCAATGTCACTAAAAAGCGGGTAGATCAATGAGATTCACACAATCCAACTTCTCTTGGAACGACTCAAAATACGGCTATAACCGCTGACCATTTACCTTAAATGCCGAGCTATTTGTGAGACTTTGAACCTTAATGGCCCTATGGGGAAACACTTCTTTCATAAGGTATGGTCCAACCTACTTACACCGCAATTTGCCCGAAAATAGATGTAATTATGAATAATACAATAACACTTTTTGACCAACCTTGAAAGTTTTTTGAATGATATGTTGGTCATGAAAACATTTCATCTGGGCCTTAGCAATTTTGGCATTCTCAAAAGCATCATTATGGAGTTCATCTAGTTCATTGAGTTGGAGTTTACGATGGGCACCTGTAGCATCAATATTCGCATTACATTGACTAATCGCCCAATAAGCTTTATGCTCAATTTCGATGAGAAGATGATAGGCCTTCCCGTACACAAATCTAGAAGGTGATACACCAAGTATGGTCTTATAAATCGTATGGTAAGGCTACAACACATCAGTTAACCGAAGGGACCAATCTTTCCTATTCGGATTGACAGTTTTCTTAAGAATACGCTTGATTTCCCTATTGGCCAACTCTACTTGCCCTTGCGTTTGAGTATGGTACGGTTGTCCAACCTTATGGATCACTCAGTACTTAAGCATTAAATATGCAAAAGGCATATTACAAAAATGTGAACCTCCATCATTTATGATGGCTCAGGGCATGCCATATCTACAAAATATGTTCTTTTTCAAAAATCGCAAGACCACTTGGTGGTCATTGCTTCTGGAGGTAATTGCTTATACCCATTTCGAGACATAGTCAACTGCGACTAGAATGAAAAGGTACCCACACGAGTTAGGAAATGGTCCCATGAAATCAATCCCCTAACAATCGAATATGTCTAGAATGGTGATGGGGTGAAGAGGCATCATGTGTCTCTTAGAAAGTGTTCCTTACCGTTGGCACCTATCACATACAAGACAAAACGTATGCACATCCTTGAACATGGTTGGCCAATAGAGTCCACATTGCAAAATCTTGGCCTTGGTTTTCTTAGAAAAGAAATGTCCTACATAAGCAAATGAATGACAAAATTCTATCACTTAGTGAAATTCATTATTTGGAACACACCGGTGAATGATTTGGTCCGGACAATACCTAAACAAAAGAGGATTATCCCAAGAAAAATAACGTACATTTCATAAGAATTTGCACTTGTCAATAAATGACCATATGGATAGAACCTCATCGGTCACAAGGTAGTTCACAATGTTCACAAACCAAGGGGTTGAAACTTGCTCAATGGCATTCACATGCATGAGATGCTCATTAGGGAAGTGCTCCTTGATAGGGGTTGAGTCCATGGCTCGCCCATTAAAGGGAAGCCGAGACAAGTTGTCCGTAATCACATTTTCAACCCTTTTCTTATCACGCATTTCAATTTGAAATTCTTAGAGCAAAGGTATCCACTGAATGAGACGTGATTTTGTATTAGGTTTAGTGAGAAGATACTTTAGAGCTGTATGGTCGGTATAAATGATGACCAATGACCCAATCAAGCAAGACCTAAATTTGTCGAGTGCAAAAACCACTGTAAGGAGTTCTTTTTCAGTTGTGGTATAGTTGATTTAAGCTTCATTGACAGTTTTAGAAGCTTAGTAAATGACATACGGCTTCTTATCAACTCTTTGTCCTAAGACAACCAACACGGCATAGTCACTAGCATCACACATTAGCTCAAATGGAAGAGACCAATCGAGTGCACGAATTATTGGGGTTAATGTTAACTGTCCTTTTAACTTGTCAAAAGCTTGTTGACAAGACGATGTCCACTCAAATGGGACATCTTGGGATAAAAGATGACACATAGGCCTAGAAATTGCACTAAAGCCTTCAATGAAACGCCAATAAAAATCGGCATGCCCAGGAAATAATCCAACATCTTTCACACAAGTTGGGGCGGGCAATTTTTGAACTAATTCAATCTTTGCCTTATCCATCTCTAGCCCTTGGGCCAACACAATATGGCCCAAAACTATACCACTAGTAACCATGAAATGACATTTCTCCCAATTAAGCACAAGGTTACTCTCCTGACATCTCTTCAAAACCTTCCCTAGGTTCTCAAGGCAACCCTCATAAGTATCTCCATAGACAGAAAAATCATCCATGACGACTTTAACAATTTGCTCAACCATGTAACTAAATATACTCATCATGTACCTTTGAAATGTAGCTGGTGCATTCCATAACCTGAAGGGCATACGTTTGTAAGCATATGTGCCAAAGAGACAAGTGAATGTTGTCTTGGCTTGATCCTCAAGGGCTACATCAATTTGATTATACCTCGAGTATCCATCTAGGAAACAATAAAAAGCTTTTCCGGACACTCTCTCTAAAACTTGACCAAGGAATGGTAAAGAGAAATGGTCTTTATGGGTCACGATATTAAGACGATGATAATCATTGTACATTCGCCACCCAGTTTGCACACGGGTTGGCACTAACTCATTCTTGTCATTCCTTACTATCGTGACACCCAATTTCTTATGCACCACTTGGGTTGGACTTACCCATTTCGAATCTGAGATGGGGTAGATGATACTCGCATCTAACTATTTTAAAACCTCACCCTTAACCACGTCTTCATATTCGGATTCAATCGTCTTTGCATTTGGTGAACGGATTTAGCCTCTTCTTCTAAAAAGATTCAGTGAGTGCACATAAGAGGGCTAATCCCATGAAGATCGGCGATGGTCTATCCTAGGGCTTTCCTATGTTTCTTAAGCAACATTATCAACCCTTCCTCTTGACTCAAAGATAAGTTAGAGGAAATCACAATCGGGTAAGACTCTCCATCCCTTAAAACTGCATACTTCAAGTTGGAAGGCAAAGGCTTCCTCACGGGAATGGGAGGCTTCTCCTCTGAAGGGATTGGTTTTTTGACACTAGGATGTAGAGGTTCAAAAGAAGGGATCCATTGACCCACATGTATACATTACTCCCTCTCATCCCCTAAGTGAGAGACCTCACTCAATGCCATGATCTCACTATCAAGTGAAACTTAGGGTTCACTCCTCACTAATGCTCTCTCCAATGGGTCCTCAAAGACCTCATTATCAAAGTGGTCTTGAACTATGCTCTCAATGATATCGACTTCCTAGATATCCTCACACTCTCCCTTTTGTTTGGCAACCGAAAAGATGTTAAGCTCAAAGGTGGTGTTGCCAAATGACAATTTCACTAGCTCATTCCTACAATGAATGATGGCATTAAAAGTAGCTAGGAAAGGGCATCCTAAAATCATAGGAATTTAGTTGTGAGCTATACAACTCTCAACAGATTGGGTATCGAGGACTATGAAATTGACCGGGAAACAAAAGTTATCAATTTAGACGAGAACATCCTCAATGAAACCTCTTGGAACCTTGATAGAACGATTTGCCAATTCCAAAGTAACACGAGTAGGGCTCAATTCTCCTAAGCCAAGTTCCTTATACACTAAAAAGGGTAAAAGATTGACACTAGACTCTAAATCCAACAAGGCTCGATCTATATTGGTGTTCCTTACGGTACAAGAAATGGTGTGACATCCGGGGTCCTTGAATTTCGGCACAGTTTTACATTGCAAAATAGCACTTTGATTCTCATTCATCATGGCCGTTTGCCTGACATGTAACCTTCTCTTGAAAGTACATAAGTCCTTTAAGAACTTTGCATATGAAGGTAATTGTTTAATTGCATCAAGGATAGGGATATTGACCTTAACTTGCTTGAAAACTTCATAAATTTCAGCATTGAGAAGTTCATTCTTAGGTTTGGTTAACCTTTATGGGAAGGGAGCATGTTTTCCTATGTCCCTCCTCTTCTCCCTATCACTCTCACTCAAAATCTCAACGGGGCTGGCTAAAGTTTCTTCCCCCTCTCTAGGTTCTTTTTCTCTCTCTACTTCTTTCTCTTTCTCTTTCCCTTCCTTATCAACACACTCTCTAGAAGTCTCACCCCGAGGTAAGATGTTTTTGTCAATGGTCTTTCCACTTCTAAGGGTGGTTATGGCTTGTACTTGTTCATGACTTGTTTGAGGGTCACTTTTACCCACAGTTAAATGTACTTGCCTAACCGCCGGATTAGGTTGAGGTTGAGCCGAGAATCTTCCCTATGCATTTTGAGTCAATGCTTGTGTCAAGATAGACATTTACTTTTGTATGTCCTCTAGCAACCTAGAGTGTTGAGCTAGCACATTCTTTTGTTTGTCAACCCTTGCACTAACCCCTCTTATGTCATTTGCAAGTTGATAGACATTGTCTTCTATTGGTTTTCTATGGGGAGGTTGGTACGACTTTGGTTGAGTTTGAAATTGGGGCACGGGTGCTTATTGGTAAGGTTGATGTTGGGGTTGGAGTGTTTGAGATGGTGGAGGAGGTGCTTGATATGATTGAGGGTTTTGATACCCTCCTTTGTAATTTTGAGAGGTTGAAGTCCCTTTATTCCTCCAACTAAAATTAGGATGATCCCTCCATCCTGGGTCGCATGTGTTTGAATAGGGGTTGCCCCCTCCTCTTTGGTATTGGCCAATTGTATTAACTTGGCCATGCAAAGCCTCCAACACACTAAGAATGATTGGGCACGAAGAGGTGTTATGCTCCAAAGTCTCACACACAAGACAACATGTTTCTTTAATCCCATCACTCTCTACTGCTTGAACCTTTTTGACCTCGAGGGCCTCTAACTTTCTAGCCAAGGTAGCTACCTTAGCATTGACATCATCAACTTCCTTGAGTTGATACCTCCCCACCCCTTGTTAAATTGAGCACTCCTCGGGACTTTGGGTCCTGGTAAGTGCCCAATCTCTAGCCTTATTTTCCAAAGTATCAAAGTAATAGTATGCCTCATGGGGTTGTTTATCAAAGAACGTCCCCGCACACATGGACTCGACAAACTGCTTAAGTTGGGGTGTCAAGGATGAATAGAATGCATTGATGACATGCCAATCGACAAAACCGTGGCGAGGACAAGAATTTAAGAGGTCTTTGAACCTCTCCCAATATTAAAAGAAAGCTTCCCCCAACATAGGAGAAAACTGAGAAATCTGCCTCCTTATGGCTTCGGTTCAATTTTCGGGGAAAAATTTACTCAAAAATTTCCCTTGAAGAGTAGCCCAAAAGTGGATAGACATAGGCCACAACGAGTTAAACCAAATTTTAGCCTCGTCTTTCCGACAAAATGGGAAGAGTTTCAACAAAAATACTTCCCTTGGACAAGAGTTGTCCATTGCAATCGAACAAGCATACTTATATTCCTTAAGAAAAATGTAGGGTTGTTCCGAATCCATTCCATGGAATTGAGGCAAGATTTACATTACTCCCGACCTAATGTTTAGAGTGTTGTAGTGGGGTGGGAAGATGATGCATGATGTTGGTGCTTGTCTTGGTGGATTTAGGTAATCTCTTAGAGTTCGTTGAAAGGGAACTGCCATATTGCCATGGTTGCTCTCTCTCTCCAACTCCTCATTACCCTCTAAGTGAGGATTAATTGGTGGATTGGGTTGAACATTGGAATTTGGATGAAAGATATTTGGTAAGCCTCCATCATTAAGACTCGCCATGGGGATACAACCTACGTCAACCACTAATAGTACACTAGATATTGGTGAAGATGTGTCTATGGTCTTAATTCTCACAAGATGACGGTGTATGTCCCTAGTGAAAAATGACATGCAAGCATGAATGCACACATATGGGTGGACCATTAGGGTCTTTCAACACATCATACACAATCCCTAGGCCGGACAACGGCTTTTTTTTTTTCAATTCTAGGCCGGACAACAACTTTTTCTCAATTCAATCTCGTACCTCCAATCTCCACATGCATAAACGTACCACTAATTTGCACTTTAAGCACACTAACCTATCTCCTCTAAATACTCTCGAAGAGGGAAAGAATCCTAACAAAATGAAATGCAATTACACCACAACAAACAAAAGAAACTAGAAAAAGAAGAAATAAAAATAATCCTAGAAAAACAAAACACTTTAATGGAAATTAAAATGTACCTAGGCCCGAAGCCCGTAGATGCTTCCCTCATGGGTGGTGATGAAATCCACCCTTTTCTTGATTTATTTTTCTATTTTTATTTATTTACTTTTTTCAATTCGCAATTCTTCGTATCCGTCCAATTTAGCTTTATGCCTATGAACACCCAAGCAACGGCACCAAAACTTGGTTCTCTCCCAAATGTGCTTCACAAATGGAGTTACCACGCAAGAATACGGGGGTCACAATGAAGTATAAACCGGAAGATCCGGTATCATTCTCTCCCAAGAGAATTCTGCAAATATAGCAAACAATGCTCAACCAGCAAGGTAACTTATCATTATGAATTGCAAATGGAGTTTTTGTTATAAAAAGAGGCTGAAAACTTATTGATTTTTGGATGATGGTTGTTTATTGCTAATGAAAGCAATTTAAATCTAATGAAAACAATTAAATCTAATTTGTGTGCAATTAAGGAAAAGCTTGTATATGATTAATTCAATCCACCAATTCATAACAAGAGTTTCAATAGAGGATTTTTATAACTCAAATCAAGAATCACTCCGTGGATTCTTGATTCGGAATATTTTGACCATAAAACCTTGAGTTCCTATTTAGTTGAGTGTATAGATTTAAACAATTAATAGAACCATAGAAACAAACCTTAAAAATATGCAATATTTATACTAAGTGTTGAGTTGTACATAAACATTACCAAATGGGTTATGAATCTAAGTTTTCAAATAGATCCAACACTCAACCAAATACAACTATAGAAATCTAAAAATAAAACTTTGAAGTTCATAAACCTCCATTGAAATCCTTAAAGATCCTTGGTGAATCTTCACAATCACATCCAAGATATATTTAGCTACTTGAATCCATGAAGTAAAGCATAAATGAATACAAATATAACATTAAGCAAAGAGAAACTAGTGTTTGGTTGCCGAGAAAATGTGAGAAAGTGTCAAGAAAATGAAGGAAAACATAAACTTGAATATAGAACTTGATGAATAACAATAAAAGAGATGTATATCTAACATTAAACACAAGAAATCTAGTGTTTGGTTGCCGAGAAAGTGCGAGAAAATGCAAGAAAGTTAATCTAGAATACAAAGGGAATGATTACAACAATCCTAAAATAAAGTAATGAATAACAAGATAAGTTAATAATGAAACTTAGCTGATGATTGCAAAATCTCCTAAGAAAAACCCTAGAAAATGCTCCCAAAGCTGCAAATATCAAACATTCCTTCAAACTTTTCGAACATTCTCCACCATCCCTCCTTGGATCTTGCACTCTCAATTTTAAACTCCAGATCTGTAGCGATGGATCGAACGGCCAATCGAACACCCGGCCAATCGCCACGGGCAATCGAACGCCCGATCGAACAGTAAATGCACCTCTTTGAAGTTTGCTCTTTGCTCCATTGTCGAAATCGTTCCGACATCGCCGATTGAATGGGCGAACGATCAGAAAAATGCTCTCTCTGAAGTTACTCATTGTCCTCACTATTGAAGGTCGTTTCAATGTCACCAATCATTCCAGCGTCAGCGATCGAACGGCCGATCGATCAGTCGTCCTCAAGTTTTACCCATTTGCCTTGTTTAAGCTCGAAAACCCACAATACAATGAGAAAAGTAGTTCAAAACAATTTATTGCTAAAAACATATTCTAATAAACATATTTGGGCTAAGAAACACCTAATTAGGGGATTAAGATTACACAATTGGAGTGTAATCAATCTCATGTACTATTTTTTCAGTCATGGTGCTTGGTTTGAGGTGGATTGGCTTTCTCTCGCAAGGGTGTCCCTCTAAAAATCATGTGTGTTTATGTATGTGCTTTATTTTCTGATTATGGATTGTTTCATATTTATCTTGCTAGCACAGGCTTAAAAATGGCAGAAATCTATTCACCCCCCGCCCCCCTCTCTCTCTAGGTCTATTGATGATGCTTTAATCCAAAATACTAGAGCACTTGTTTTCTCAATTGGTATCAAAGTGGGACACTCTTAAAACTTATCTTCTGAAACTGTTTTTACTGAGTGAGGTCTTGAGTGTGCTTTGGCTATATTGATTTGCCTAAAGACAGTAGTTCTAGGGTTAGACGTCCACTATTTGATGGTTTTAATTATCCTCATTGGAAAGCTAAGATGCGTGCTTTTTTAAAGTATCTTGATGAAAGAGTTTGGCTAAGTGTTTTACATGGTTAGACTTCTCTAACCAAAAATGTTAAAAATATGGATTTTCCTAAACCTTTTTCTGAATGGAATGAAGTTGAATTGGAAGATAGTAGCTAGAATAGCAAGGCTATATATGCTATTTTTAACAGTGCCAAACTTAAAGAATTTCATTGAATCTCAAAGTATGAAATTTCTAAAGAAGCATGGGATATTTTAGAGATCAATCATGAAGGTACTAGTGTTGTTAAATGTCAAAACTTTAAAGATTGACCATAAATTTTGAAATTTTCCATATGGAGGACAATGAAACCTTTGATGAATTTTATGTTAAATTGAGTGACATAGTCAATTCCACTTTCAATCTTGGTGAAAGGACTTCAGATTCAAAAATTGTTAGAAAAATTTTGTGATCTCTTCCAAAACAGTTTCAACCCAGAGTCACAGCCATTGAAGAAAGTAAGGATACGGATGCTCTCAAGATCAAGGAGCTTGTAGGTTCTCTACAAACCTACGAAGCGAATTTGAGGCAAAACAAGAAAACCAGCAAGAGCATGGCTTTTAAGACTATTGGAGACGACATAGGAGACTCCAGTGATGAACACCAAGACTTTGACTAAGCTGAGATGGCCTTGTTTGTGAAAAGGTTTAGGAAATTTCTTAGAAATAGGAAGAATAATAGTTCAATGTCTAGTGAGAAAAATCAAGGTAAGTTAGAGGTCAAACCAAAGAGCTCTCAAATTAATGATAAAAAGGCTACCAAGCCTCAGCAACTAGAACAATTCAATGCTATGAATGTCAAGGTTATGGTCACTTTGCTCAAGAATGTGCAAACAAGAAAAAGAAAAAGAATAGGGTGATGGCTTCCACTTAGGAGACATTATTTCTGAAGAATCTAAAGAATTTTCTTTTGATAAAGAAAATAGTAATTTTATTGCATTTGCTTCATTTGTGCATAAATCTTCTAAATCATCTTCACCCTCACATGTTTTTGCTAATGATGTTACAAAAACTAACAATGAACAGGAATGTGAGACAAGTTCAAATGTTTCTGAAAGTGAGGATGATGGGATGCAACAAGCATACAAGGAAATGTATAATGAATGCATGAAATTAAAAGATTACAAGTTAAAGGTGATAGTCAAGTACAAGACATATTAAAGCAAGAAGTAGTTGAAGTCTCTACCAAATTGAATCAATTTGAAACTAAAAGGGTGACTCTTCTTAACAAGCTAGATGAAGCTGAAAAAGAGTTACAGGAAAACAATGAATCCAAGAAACAATTAGAAGAAAAGGTTGTGTGCTTGAAAAAAGAGTTGCAGGAAAATAGTGAATCCAAGAAACAGCTAGAAGAAAAGGTTGTGTGCTTCGAAAAAGAGTTTATTGCTAAAAATGCAACTTTCAAATGACAAATAGGAGCACCTGGAAAGTTGAAGCATATGATCAACCTCTAGAAAAACTTATACGATAGAACTGGCATAGGGTTTGGAGATGCACCTTCCTCATCCGATGCAATCAAGGAATCAAAATATGTGTCTCCCACCTTGCCAACCATTGATGAATTCAAGTCAACTTCAAATGAGCAATTTTTAAAAAATCAGCGATCCTCAAAGCATTAGCCTAAAAAACACAAGGTGAGTCAATCAAGGGTAAATGCAATGCCCTTTCAGGTAAATACTCAACCTTTTTCTATACCTTTTGTACCTATATGTCATCATTGTGGATTTATAGGACATATTAGGCCAAATCATTTTAAATAGTTCACTACCCCAAGGATGAAAGTTTAATCTATACCTATTTATCAAAATGGTTTTTATAACAATCGTTTTCAAGTCATTGCTAAATATTATAGTAAACCTTATACAAACTTTCAAAATTCTTTTCAGAATTATCAACCAAAGATAATATATTTTTCTAGAAGAAATTCTAGACAAAACTATTCTGATAATCAAGCTCAATACTTTCAACCCAAAGTTTTTGAGAAAATTTTTAAACCAAAAACAAGGGTCATCTGGGCTAGAAAGTCTAACTTGCATCCTTGTGTTGATATATACGCTAAGCCACTAGATCACCATAGAGAATATGAATAGACTAGTCCAATCAAATGATGCTTGAGTTTTTCGTAACCTAGGATATGAGTGCTTCATGTTTATTCTGTCAATCCTAGTGTTATGATCCCTTTTGTAATTTTGTTTATCTTCTATTATATTTCTATTTTTTAAAAAACAAAAAAAAAAGGATTTTGTTTTTATTGACTTGTGTTCATATTTTTCATTTATCTAAATTTGACTTCATATGATAGAATGAAATTACATGTTTTTTGGAGAAAAGTTCTTTATTCATGCCATGTATGAATTGAGTGTTATATATGTCCGAGTAATAATTTTCATAGCTGAATTCATCCAGAAGAACCGAGTTGAGCCTCAAATTGTTTTTGTGTGTACTTGCTTCATTTGAATTCCATGAGTATCTTGTTTGAAAAGACCTATGATTGCATATCCTCTCTAGAGTTTATATTATTAAATTCCTTGCCCCCCTCTTGTGCTTTCACGAAGCAAAAGAACAATCTAGAGTGAGTTGCTTATACAAAAATATATATTTACTAAAAATTCAAAAGAAATTCTTTGTAGTCATGACTAAGGAAAGGGCTACCGATAAGTATAGAGTAAAAGCTACTATGGATGTACATCAAAATGTGCACATTGGTTAGAAAAGTCATAGAGAAGGCTACCTTGCTCACTAGAGTAACAGTGGTCTCAAGAGAGAACATTATTGAGTATTGTCATGCATTTGAGGGGTAGCCTTTGCATTTTAGAATACTAATCCTTGATTGGCTTTAAATCAGTTTGATTTTCATGTTACATGATATCTCTTGTGCGTTATTGATTCAAGTATTAAAAAATGCGTTTTTGTCTTTAAGGCTTAATTTTGCTATTCTTGATGATCACACACTCACCTTCTCAGTTGGTTATAAACAATATCAACTTGTTGACTCTTGATATGATCTTCATGTTGGAAATGTCTTCATAAATTTGAGTACCTTTTATATGTATGTTTGAATTCTTGATATATGAAACTTTTCTATAGGTTTCTCAAAATTTGTGATCGTCAAGCCATTTTTATATTTATGTATGCCCCTCATCAGTGATGTTGTCGCATATTGTGTCAAAAAGGGGGGAGATGTGTTTGGCTTTGTGGCTGTGTCTTTTTGTGGTGACAATGTGGTCTTTTTAGGCTAGCTGGTTGGTGGTCACGTGTTTGTTTCTGTGGTTACCTAGCTAGTTGGTTTTTGGCTCTAGTAGTTGTTGTTATTGTTGTTGTGTTTTTACTTGGTCATTAGAGCTGGTAGCTGATAGATTAAAATGCATGTGTTGTTAGCTTGATCGTGTGTACCTTTCAGATGTTGACATTGGATGGTTTTGGTTAGTCTTGTGTGCAATCGTTAATATTAAAATTGCTGTATTTTTATCTTGGTTGCTTACTTATCTACGATGCATTGGTTGAGGGGGAGTAATATTTTTTATTTCTGTTTGCTTTATATTTCACATCTGCTTTCACACTTGATCTTGTGATAAGTTTTTGAATTCAGGTGAATTGAGTTTGCTTTGAAGCTTGGAGCTTGGCCCTTGTTAATGTTTGTTTTGGGTTGTGAGTGATTTCAATGTAATCAATGAGTTTTTTCACAAAATGCCCAAAGTGGGAGATTGCTAGGTTTTTAAGTGTATATTGGCCTATTTTGTGCTTTGTAATAGTGAGGTTGTTTTCTTGGTTTTGGGTGAAGCTTGAGTGAGAAGGATTCATGTGTGGATAGGTTTATATTAAGTGAGCTTGTGTGAGAAGAGTCTCTTTGTAATTGGCCTAGACTTTAGGTGAGGTGACTGAGCTTTGAAAGGCATGATAGAGGCTTCCCTGCAAGCCTGTTGTAACTGCACAACAAAGCTTCGCTAACAAGCCTAGGTTATATTTTCCAGATAGATCAAGGAAGCTTACCCCGCCAGTAGGTGCCCTACAGGAGTGCACCGGCGCGCTCCATCAAAGCTCCAAAATTCCCCAACTAGTGAGGCCAGCCACTAGGAGCCCTTGGGCTAGCTACTGGCGTGCTACAAGGTAGCTTTGAAGAAGTCCATCCAAATTGCCTCGCCACTAGGCACAACTAGACCTCGCACCAACGTGCTCTATTTTCCAGCTCCAAAGGCCAAACCAATGAAGCCCGTTGCTAGGCGCACTTTGACAAAGCATCTCACTTCTTCTTTTTAGACCTTGAGTTGTGCACCAAAAAGCTAAAAAGTAGTTGGTAGCCTCCTTTGAAGTGCGTGAAAGTCTTTTCTCCTCTTGTCTCACACTTCAAGCAACCACTATTACACATATACCAAGCTTAAGACAATCTCTAGGTGACTTGGATCATTTGGAGAGATTTTCAACCTTTGGAAAGAGAGTGTTCCTAAGTCTTCTTTCCTTACATCAAGTTCTCAAAAGAAACAAGAAGACTCTTCACCATTTCTTCGTTCCTCACATCAAGTTCTCAAAAGAAACATGAAAACTCTTCACCATTCCTTCTTTCCACCCATTATAGAGTTGATGATGCCTTAAAGGAGTTCAAGTCATCGAAAGACTCATCGAGGATTCGGTGAGATTCCAAGTACTTGTGAACTAGTTCGTGGATGCGGATGGAGTCCAAGTTGAAGATACAAACCTAGAGTTGTGGATACAACAAGTGTAAAGGGTTGTAAGATCTCTTGTACTATTTGATCATTCGTAGAACTTGGTTGGAGCTGGACGAGGTCCTATGATTTTCTCCTATAAGGATCTAAAAATCCTGTGTGTTTATGATGTGTGCTTTATTTTCTGATTGCGGATTGTTTCTTATTTATCTTGCTAACATAGGCTTGAAAATGGTAGAGACCTATTCACCCCCCTCTAGGTACATTGATGATGCTTTAATCCATAGTACTAGAGCACTTGTTTTCTCATTTCTTATTCAGTAGCCATGTGTGAAAGATGAAGTCACCATAGTGGTGCCATCTAAAATAAATACTCTAAATAAAGTCGTGCTTACCTTTTAATATTGAAGTTACAAGAATACCGGTCAATATAAACTTCATCAAGGACCTACTATATTAATCCCAAGATGGAAAAAATGACTAAGCACCTATTTTAAGAAGTAGAGGTCACCAATTTGAGTCATCTTCCTTAGAGTTAACCCTCAAATTTATCTTAAAGCAATCACTTTCAAGAAAAAGGCTCCACAATAAGAGCATCTATGTACTCTCATCGTATATATGCCTCTACAATTTTTAGGTCAGCAGTCATTACATTTGGCGTTATATGCAATTTTGCTTTGATCATATATTGTCTTTTTCCTAATAAATTTGAACTATAGACACCTTATATCCTCTTTTCACCCAAAAAAAAAAGTATAAAAAAGGGTAAATTACACTGACCTCCCTTGAGGTTACTGACAATAACAGAGAGTTCTCCTTTGGTTTTTGAAATGACACTACACTCCCTTGCTTTATCTGACAATATACAATGACCTCCCCTCTATTAGTTAGCCATTAAAGACATGGATGGAAAATTCTAGTGTCATCAATCTAAAAATTTTAAACAACAAGATTGCCCTTTGTCCAATTAAATAATTTAAAATGATTTACATAAATTTCATTTAACATAATACTAAATATGCCATCAATTTACATCTTCCAATTATGTTCTACCACATCATCCTATCACTAAGGAAGCTTAAGCCCACAACACTACTAGATTGCCCCACCAAAGGACCTAACATTAGAACCTTACTACATTTCTTTCTTTTACTCCAGTGATTCCACTGTCACTACCCAAAAAACAAAGCCAACCCATTTTTTTTCCAAGAACATTCTTCTCCATTTTCTTTTTAAAAGCTTCTCTCCACCATTGAAATCAACCAAAACTCCTCTTCCAACACTGCCTTCAATAGGCCAGTACCAATGAACAAACCCCTTTCGAAATCTTATGATCCAAGCATCGATTTTCATTTCAATCGAAGCGACCACAAGAATTTTGTAGTCATTGTGGTCATGTGTGTTGGTTATATACATATATACCTATATATGCAAAAACCACATATCTATTCATATATATACATATATCTATGTTTGAGAAAGTAGTGAAGGGGTTGTGGTTGGCATTAATGGCTGTGGATTATTACAAGTTATGGCATGGGATCGGGAAGCGAGTTTTCAAATGGTGGTGGTTGGGTTGGAAGGGGCCATGGTGAGCATATGAGAGTGGGTTTATATAGACTGGGTCCACACCATATGGGAGAGATGGACTTCCCACTAAATGCTTCTTCAACTTAGGTCTTTGTTTTCTTCAAGCAATAGCAGTGTCAACATAAGGTGAGGAAGAAGATAAGGAACACAATGCCAGCAATCAAAGAGTGTGTGCGATGTGTCAATGGAGCAAGGGCTATAAATACCCTTGTGCAGATTAGAGAATGGATAGGAGTGAAGAGGTAGTGAGATACACAGAGTTGTATTTGTAGTCTTTGTTGTATTGTGAGAGTTGAGAGTGGTAATCTCCTCTTTGACTAATCAGTTGCCACGTCATCTAACTAGTCAGTGCCATGTCATTATCCAGTCAGCATCCAATCAGCATTGAGGGAGAAGTTTAGTTAATTACATTTTGACCTCTAAAGTTCCTAAAATTTTAGTTTGGCCCCTAATGTTTTGGAACTTACGATTGGCCCTAAAGAATCTTAATTTTTTTTATTTGTGCCCCTCTCAAGTTTTTCAATGCTCCGGATCCAACCGTAGAGCTGGAATTTTCCTTATTAAGTGTTCTAATGGCAGAAGCTACAATAGAGAGGAGTTCAAGGACTACAAGCAGTTCTGGACATAGGATCATTGTGTCCAAAGATTAGCAATTTTGGACAAGCTAAATCGGTAATCTTGTGAAACAATTCGCCTTTGTTTGGCTAAAGATCAAAAGTACTTTGTCATGAGAGAAAACAAGGCAAATGAGCTTTAGCAGATATTGGAAGACAAATACATGACCAAGAGCATTAAGAATCTCTTATACCTAAAGAAGAAGCTCTTTCAATTCCAGTTTCGAGAAGGTATCTCCATGTCCGAACATCTTAATGATTACAATAATATACATGCTGACCTGCAAAACTTGGATGTCGAAATCCAATACGAAGATAAGTCTTTACTTTAGTTAAATTATTTGCCCTATATATATGAGCATTTGATTATCACACTATTGTATATGAAGGAAAAGATTAGTTTTAACGATGTATCTAGTGTCCTGGTTAATAATGAGTACCACCGAAAGGATAAACATGGCCAACAGAATACATCCAGTAAAGTCTTTACAGCAAGAGGAAGATCGGACACAAGGACTCTCAGAATAAGAGGAGATTCTCGTTCAAGAAAATGTAGTAAACCAGTCGAAAAAAAACTTGCCAAAGACGAGTGTGCCTTTTATTATAATAAAGGGCACTAGAAGAAGGATTGTCTAAAGCTGAAAGGTTAGCAGAAGAATCAACCCTCCACAGCCAACGTCGCCAATAGAAATGAAGATCTGGACAGTGCCTTAATCAGTTTAGCATTGATTTAGCATTCTAATGAGTGGATTATGGATTCCAGATGTACCTATCACATGTGTCCCAATCGGGACTGGTTCACTGACTTCATAGAGATTGATGGTGGAGCAGTACTTATGGGCAATGAAAATGCCTGTAAGACTTGAGGGATAGGGGAGCATTCCGTTAAAGCTGCATGACAGAACAGTCAGGGTCTTGGAAGTTCGATATATGCCTAACTTAAGAAAGAATCTTATCTCACTTAGATCTCTCGATTCTATGGGATTCAGAATCACTATTGCTAGCGGAGTTCTCAAAGTGGCAATAGGAGCTCTTGTGGTGATGAAGGGTCAAAGGTGAGGAAATTTATACTTCTTACGGGGGAGTACAATTGATGGTAGAGCTTCCACAATTAGTGAGAAAATTGACAAGACTGATTCAGACACTACTAGACTATAGCATATTCGCATGGGATACGTCGAAGAGAAAGCTTTGTAGTCTCTTGCAAGGCAAGGCTTACTCACAGGCGTCAAGACATGCAAACTGTACTTTTGCAAGCATTGTGTTATAGGGAAGCAGACCCGGATTAAGTTTGGTACAACAATTAATCGTACACAATGGGTTCCTGACTATGTGCATTATGATGTTTGGGGACCAACCACGACTGCATTTTTGGGCGCTAAGCACTGGTTTGTTACCTTTGTTGATCATTATTCTTGTCCTGTGTAGGTGTACATGATGAAGCATAAGGATAAAGTGTTGAATGTCTTTCTTAATTGGAAGGCAATGATGGAGACTCATACTGACAAAAAAATCAAGTGACTCTGATATGATAACAAAGGGGAATACAGGTATGACCCTTTCTTGGAAGAATAGTTAGACACTTCACTATAAGGAAGACCCCACAACAGAACGGGGTGGCAAAACAGATGAACCATACATTATTGGAGAAGGTTCAGTGTATATTATTGGATGCTGAATTCAACAAACAGTCTTGGACTAAAGTTATGACATATGCTAGCCACCTCATCAACTGTTTACTTATAGCTACCAATGGCAGGAAAACACCTATGGAAGTATGGAAAGGTACTCATGCTATTGATTATGACATGCTTCGTATTTTTAGATGACCTGCTTACTATCATGTTTGGGAGAATAAGCTTGATCTTGGAGCCAAGAAAGCAAAGTTCTTGGGCTTTAGTTTTGGAGTAAAAGGGTACAGACTTTGGTACATGGAGTCAAAGAAGGTTATTGTCAGTAGACATGTCACGTTTAACGAGTTTGAGATGCTTAAGTCACATAAGTGTAAATACTCTAATGAATGCAATACAAGTAGCAAAGCACCGAGTGATCTGCAGACGGTGGAGTTTTCTACTTCAAATGATTCAGTGATCATTGACACATAGGATAGATAGAATGAGGTTAATAGTCCAATTATAGTGCTTCCACGTCAACCTAAACTAGCTGCAATAGATAGGCCGAGAAGAGAGGTATGATTGCCAGCACATTATGTAGACTATGCGACATATGCACTACCAATAGAAGGGGATCGCATTCTAACCACTTACAAGGAAGCCATTCAATCCAGTGAACATGATGAATGGAGAAAGGTAATGGGTAAGGAGATGCAATCTCTTTACAAGAATCAGACTTAGGAGTTTCTGCCGTTTCCTAGAGGAAAGAAGTCAATCTGATGTAAGTGGGTGTTTAACAAGAAAGATGATCAAGCAGCTAAGGATGGAGTACGATTCAAAGCTAGATTGGTAGAAAAGGGCTATGCTCAGATAGAGGGAATTGACTACAATAAGGTATTCTCTCCAGTTGTCAAACATTCATCCATTTAGATATTGCTAGCTTTGGCTGCACAGTACGATCTCGAGTTAGCTCAACTTAATGTGAAGACAGCTTTCTTACATGGTGACCTAGAGGAAGAGATTTATATGTCTCAACCTGAAGGTTTTAAGTAGCTGGTAAAGACAAATCGGTTTGTAGTTTGAAGAGATCTCTATATGGTTTGAAGCAGTCACCTCGGCAATGGTACAAACATTTTAACAGCTTAATGATGGACATGTATTACACTTGTAGTCAATTCAGTCGTTGTGTGTATTTAAGGAGACTTGTAGATGGATCCTTTATATATTTATTTTTATACATTGATGATATGCTGATTGCATGTAAAAGCAAGGTGGAGATAAATTGATTGAAAGCTCAACTGAGCCGTGAGTTCGAGATGAAGGATTTGGAGACGCACAAAGAATTTTAGGAATGAAAATTATCAGAGATAGGGTGAAAGGCATAATCCAGCTTACTCAAAAGCAGTATTTGACGAGAGTACTACAATGTTTTGGAATAGACTAGAAAGCAAAGCCGTTAAGTACTCCAATGGCCCCACATTTCAAGCTCAATGTATCTCAATCTCCCAATTGTGATGAGGATTAGGACTATATGTCTCAAGTCCCATATGCAAGTGTTGTTGGAAGCCTCATGTATGCCATGGTGTGTACACGACCTGATAACTCCAGGTCGTTAGTGTAATCAGTTGATATATGCATAACCTAGGGAAGACATACTGGCAAGCAGCTAAATGGATTCTGCCGTGCATTTTGGGGACCATATATCTTGGTTTGAAGTTCAAAAAGAGCAATGATGTTGATCATTTGGTAGTTGGGTATGTTGACTCTAATTATGCAGGTGATCTTGATAAGCGCCGATCAATTACTGGATATGTGTTGATAATGTCTAAAGGATCAGTTAGTTGGTGGTCTATTTTATAGTCGACAATTGCACTATCCATTAGGGAGGCTAAGTACATGGCTATAACAGAACCTGTGAAAGAAGCCCTTTGGTTACAGGGACTAGTGGCAGATTTGGGTATCGAATAGAAATAGGTTACCATCTACTATGACAATCAAAGTGCAATTCATCTGAAAAAGAACCAAGTGCATCATTCTCAAACAAAGCATATAGATGTCTGTTTTCACTTCGTATGAGATACTGGAAGAAAGGGACATAATGTTTCAAAAAATTGGCATAACGAAAAATCTGGCAAATATGTTGACAAAAGTTATCACAGGGGTGAAGTTCCAACACTTCTTAGACTTGATCAATATCTCTCATTGTTGAGCACCTTCGAGTGCATTGGCTCCTTAGAGCGCATTTGGCAGTAGCGGTGATCACTCGTATATTGTTGACACAATGGGCACTCCAGTGAGAGGTGCAGCCATCCAATGACAAGGGTGAATACATATTAGAGCATGAAGACCTCAATTGTTACCCACATGGGTGGAGGGGTGATTTGTAGAATGGGTCCACCCCATGAGGGAGAGATAGACTTCCCACTGAATGCTTCTTCATATTGGGTCTTTGTTTCTTTCACGTAATAGCAGTGTCACCGTAAGGCGAGGAAGAAGATAAGGAAAACAATGCCGGCAATCAAAGAGTGTGTGCGATGTGTTGGTGGAGCAAGGGCTATAAATACCCTTGTGCAGATCAGAGAATGGATAGGAGTGAAGAGGCAATGAGATACAGAGAGTTGTATTTGTAGTCTTTGTTGTATTGTGAGAGTTGAAAGCTATTATCTCCTCTTTGAAATATTTGATTGGAACCTGCTCTCGTAGACGTAGGCAATTTGCCGAACCACATTAAATTTGGTGTCCCTCTTTGTGTGTGTGTGTGTGTGTGTGTGTGTGTGTGTTTCTAGGTTCATTTGGCACAACAGTTTCTTGCTGGGTTCGATTGGAGAGAGAAAAACTCAGAGATCTGTCTCCATTGGTGGTTGGTGATGGAGAGAAGATGGTGGTCGGCGATGGGTCACTACTGCCATAACCTTCGCCCACTGTCCCAAGCTCCGCATGCAGTGGCGCACAACTAGCACCACCACATACACCACCACCTACCTCATCACACAAATATACAAATCAATCCCGTCCAACCTACAAAAATAGCACCCACGCATTTTCTCTCTATAAAAACATTTCCTTTTGTTTGCTCTTTTATTTGATCTAGTTTTTGGTAAAAAGTTATTAGATTTTCAAAAGCAGATGTGTTTGGAGAGAGAGAGAGAGAAAGAGAAGGGGCTGAAAATTTTAATAGAAAAATGGGTGAATTACAGTGATTTTCTCAAAAATTTTGGTGGTGTTGAGTAAGGCTAGGAACATGGTGGTTGTGATTGGGTTGCAAAGATGTGGAGTCTGGTTCGATAATGGAGAACTGATGGTCGGATGGAGTGTTTGGACTTGTATAGGATTTGTATGATTATGTAATCAGCTAGTTTATGTTGTTTCAAACACAACAAAATAACTATAGACATAACTAATTAACTATCTGATGCGGATCGCATTGCCGAAGGTTATTTGGAAACGCGACAACGGCGATATACCCGGACTGGTGGTCGGTAAACTTCAATCGACCGTAACTTTCGACTCGTAACTCCGTTTCGCCATTATAATATGTCTTTGAAAACGTATCGCCGAGCCGGAGAAAGGGGAAAATACAAAATAATTTTCCAGCCTAGAAAATCGTGAAAAAATGCTTCTAAATATGATTTTTGGACTATTTTGTGTTTTGGGCTTGTTTTTATGGGCTTTTTGTCAGTTTTTCCTTTTAACCCGGTTTTGCCCTGGGCCTACGGTTTTGTGCCGCCTATTTATGTTCATGTTTAATACATTTTCAGCAGCTTTTGATGATTAATAAATTTTGTGTGCATTTTGGCACGTTTCCAATCATTCGGTATTTTCTACGAAAATCAACGAGTGTTTGATGCCCTAGAACCTAGCATTCGTGGTGAATCAATAGGTTGCAGGACGACTCTTAATCCGGTATTCGTGGTGAATCAACGGATTAGAGTGTATTTTCTTGTTCTCTTTTAACAGCCGCTGCATCAGTTGGTATCAGAGCGTAGGTTTCCGATTCTGATTGGTTTGAGTTCATGCCGCCCAGACGTCGACTAATCCAGGACGCGATGGAAGATGATAGACTCACCAGGCTGCAGCAGGTGGTGGAGAATCTGGCGGACAGCGTGGCTGCTATGCAGATTCAGATGCAGCAACAGCAGCAGGCGCACCAGCAGCAGCATCAACAGCGGCGCCCCAATCTGCGTGTTGTGGATGAAGGGGCAGATGACGATATCAATGCAGATGCCGACAGCGAGGATGAAGAAAACCCCTTCGCAGAGAGGCAACCAGAACTGCGGCCTGATCGGCAACCCCGATATCCCCGTAGGGCAGAAGGTCGCAAGGTTGGGGCTTTCTCCAGGATGTGGGAGGCAGGTTTAAAAATTGATATCCCAGAGTTCCATGGTGGGCTGGAGGCCGAGGGTTTTCTCGATTGGTTATTTTCCGTCGAGGAGGTTTTGGAGTTCAAGGAGGTTCCTGAAAATAGACGGGTTCCTCTGGTGGCGACTCGTTTTCGGGGCAGAGCTACGGCATGGTGGCAGCAGTTGAAGGTGACCCGTGCTCGGATGGAGAAAAGGAAGATTGAGTCCTAGGAAAAATTGAAGAAGCACCTCCGAGAGGCTTTCTTGCCACGAAACTATGCGCGGACGATGTACCAGCGATTTCAGAATTTGAGACAGGGGATGAAGTCGGTGGATGACTACACCACTGAATTTTATCAGTTGATGGCACGTACTGATTTGGGGGAGACCGACGATCAGTTGGTTTCGCGATACATTGGGGGGTTACAGCCTCAGTACCAGGACACCCTAAATATGTTTGACTTGTATTCTGTTTCGGACACCCACCAGAAGGCATTACAGCTCGAGAAGCAGGCGAAGCGACGGGCGAGTGGTCTGCCCTGGGCGGGCAGCAGTAGCAGGGGTGCGACGCAGCAGGGGACTGGACGTGGTGCGTTTCAAGGAAGTGCAGCTGGGGGTGCAGCTGGGGGTGCAACTGGGGGTGTCGCCGGCAAAACGCCAGTCCAACAGCCGATTAAGCCCGCGACAGCCAGCACAAGCCGCTGTTTTAAGTGTGGCGAACCAGGCCACCGATTTGCAGACTGCAAAAAGCCCTTTGTGCAGAAGGGGCTGTTTATCGATAATGAAGGGATGGTTGGGGTGGAGTTCGAGCAACCTGTGCCGGCGGTAAGCGAAGATCAGGTCGGTGAAGAGTTCATGGAAGAGGAGCATGTTACCGGAGATGATGGGCCTCTATTGGTTGTGCGCAGGGCTTGCCTGACCCCTCATGATTCTAGCGGTGATGAGTGGTTGCGGAATAATATTTTCCAGTCCAAGTGCACAGTTGGGGGCAAAATCTACAAATTTGTGATTGATTCGGGGAGCTGTGAGAACGTGGTTTCCGAGGAGGCGGTTCGAAAATTGGGGCTGCCAACAGAGTAACATCCTAGCCCATACAAACTGACTTGGCTGCAAGAAGGAAAGAAGGTAACCGTTTCCAAACGTTGCTTAATTTCGCTGTCCATCGGTTCCAACTATAAGGATGCAATCTAGTGTGATGTGGTTGAGATGGATGCCTGCCATATTCTGTTGGGTAGACCGTGGCAATATGACAGAGCTATGCTACATGATGGGCGGAAAAATACCTACAGCTTTCTCTTCAACAGTGTAAAGGTGGTGTTGTACCCGAGCAAGGAAGAGAAGGCAAAACAGGTGGTCGAGAAAAATCCGAACCTGCTAACCATGCAACGTTTTGCAGGGGAGATGATCGAATCTGGCCTAGTGTATTTGCTGGTGGTTAAAGAGCAGCAGCAGAATGGGGAGGTTCCGGACAGGGTGCAGGAATTATTAGAGGAGTTCAGCAGTGTGTTTCCGGAGGAATTACCGCTGGATTGCCGCCTTTGCGCGACATCCAGCATCAGATCGATCTAGTTCCTGGAGCTGTGTTGCCTAACCACCCACATTATCGTATAAGTCCCAAGGAACATGAGGAGTTGCGACGTCAAGTTGAGGAATTATTGGCCAGGGGGCACATTCGGGAGAGCCTCAGTCCTTGTGCCGTGCCAGCTCTCTTAACTCCCAAAAAGGATGGGTCTTGGCGTATGTGCGTGGACAGCCGGGCCATCAACAAACTCATAGTCCGATATCGGTTCCCTATTCCGCAGTTGGACGACCTGTTAGATCAGCTCAGTGGGGCTACCGTGTTCAGCAAACTAGTTTTAAAGAGCGGGTATCATCAGATCCGGATACGAGAGGGTGACGAATGGAAGACTGCCTTCAAGACGCGGGAGGGCCTTTATGAGTGGTTGGTTATGCCATTCGAGTTGTCGAACGCCCCAAGTACCTTCATGCGTGTGATGAACCAGCTTCTTCGGCCTTTTATTAGGAGGTTTATGGTAGTGTATTTTGATGATATTTTGATTTTTAGCCCTGATCATGCCTCGCATTTGCAGCACTTGCGACAAGTTCTGAGTTTGCTGCAAACAAAAAAAATTTTCGCTGCCCGAGCTAAGTGTTCATTCATGACAGACAGCGTGTTATTTTTGGGATACATAGTGTCTCGTGAAGGAATTTCTATGGATAAGTCAAAGGTCGACACTGTCCGTAGGTGGCCTACCCCGAGGAGCATTCGTGACGTGCGCAGCTTCCATGGATTAGTGTCGTTCTATCGGCGTTTTATCCTAAACTTTAGCGGCATCATGGCTCCTATCACAGATTGTATGAAGGCTAGGCAGTTCACTTGGTCAGAGGCAGCGGCCAGTGCTTTTGAGGAAATCAAGCGCAAACTTACCACTGCTCCTGTACTTGCTTTGCCAGATTTTTCTAAGCCTTTTGAGTTGCATTGCGATGCATCAAAGGTCGGCGTTGGGGCAGTTCTTAGCCAAGAGGGCAAGCCTATTGCATACTTCAGCGAGAAGCTGCACGGGGCTAAGGCGAATTACAGTACCTACGATGTAGAGTTCTATGCAATCATACAAGCCTTGAAGCACTGGTATCCCTATTTGTCACAAAGTGAGTTTGTATTGTTCTCTGATCACGATGCCTTGAAACATATTAATAGCCAGGACAATTTATCGGCGAGACACGCGAGGTGGGCTGCGTATCTCCAACAGTTCACTTTCTCCCTCAAGCATAAGTCTGGCGTTCAGAATCGGGTTGCCGATGCCCTTAACCGTCGGACTTGCTTGCTTACTACCTTACGGGTAAAGGTAATTGGTTTTGATTCATTTCGTGAATTATTACGTACTGACACAGTATTTGCCCCGATTGTTCATGAGGTTGAGACAGGTCAGCGCACAGATTTTGGGATGCATGATGGGTTTCTGTTTAAGGGAACCCAATTGTGCGTGCCTCAATCCAGTTTACGCTTCAAGATCATCAAGGAGCTGCACGAGGAAGGGCATATGGGGCGTGACAAAACCTGGCAGCTTGTGGCCAATTCTTATTACTGGCCTTCTATGCGGCGTGAAGTAGCCCGCTTTGTTGATGGTTGCCGAATCTGCCAAGTGTCCAAGGGGACAGTGACCAATGCGGGATTGTATATGCCCCTACAGTTCCGAACAGACCGTGGGTGGACGTGAGTATAGATTTTGTGTTGGGTCTTCCGCGGACGCAGCATGGCAGTGACTCTATCTTCGTGGTGGTGGACAGATTCACCAAAATGTCACACTTCATTGCTTGTAAGACTAATGATGCTATCTATGTGGCCCAACTTTACTTTCGGGAGGTCTATCGACTTCATGGGCTGCCAACGTCCATCGTTTCTGATCGGGACTCTAAGTTCCTTAGCCACTTTTGGAGATGTCTATGGCGATTGGCTAATACAAAATTGGATTTTAGCAGTGCCTACCACCCTCAAACTGATGGGCAAACTGAAGTGGTGAACTGCTCGCTAGGTAACTTGCTGCGATGCCTTGTGGGGGAACATCTGAAGTCATGGGACCAGAAGCTATACCAGACTGAGTTTGCTTTCAACAGATTAGTGAATCGCAGCTCGGGTTTCAGCCCCTTCTTTGCCAATTATGCATTCCAGCCGCGCGCGCCAATTGACTTAGCCCCTGTTCCCGACTTGACGAAGGTCCATAAAAAGGCAGAGGACTTCATCACAGATCTGCAGATGACACGCCTCCAGATGTGCTTCAACTGGAGCCACTCCGCAAGGGTACGGAGGTCGCGCTTGTAGTAAAACCGAAGGATCCGGTGTCGTTCTCTCCCAAGGGAATTCTGCAAATATAGCAACAAAGCTCAACTAGCACGGGTACTTATCTTAATGGATTGCAAATGAAAATTCTTAACATAAAAGAGACCGAAAATATGTTCGTTTTGAGATGATGATGGTTATATGCTTTATACAATAATTTAGTGACTATGAAAGACAACAAAAGCTAATTTTATGTAATTAAGGAGAAAAGCTTGGACATGGTTGTTTTGATCCACCAATTCACAACAAGGGTTTCCAATGAGAGGTTTATAACTCAAATCAAGAATCACACCTTGGATTCTTGATTCGGAAAATGTCGACTATAAAAATGTGGGTTTTGTTTGATTGAGCATAGAGAGGGAATATATAATTGGTACCCTAGAATCAAACCTTAAACATGTGCAATACCTATACCAAATATTGATTTGTGCATAAATATTACCAAAGGGTTATGAATCTACGTTTTTCTAATGAATGTCATGCTAAATCAAATGAAACCATATAATTTTGAGGATATGACTTTGAAATTCATACAACCCATTTTCAACCCTTTGAAGATCCTTGGTGGATCTTCACAACCACATCCAAGGGGTATTTAGCTACTAGAATCCATGTTAACTAACATAAAAGGAGCCAAATCTACCATTAAACTATAAAGAACTAGTGTTTGGTTGCCAAGAAAATGAGAGAAAGTGCCAAGAAAATGATAAAAAGTTGCTAGAACAAGTTGAAATCATTCACTTCATATATATATCAAGCATTCATTACAATGATCCAAAAGTAATAAATGACATTAAATACAAAACATTAAGAGTAAATCTAACTTAAAAGCCTTACAAGATAACAAAAACCTCTTTTTGGAGCTCCATTTCCGTCCAGAATCTGCAGAAAAATGACCTATATCTCTTTTTGTCTCGAACAAAAGCTTTTATACTCTGCAGAAAAACAGAGCCTGTACACACCGATCGATCGGTGTACGACCGATCGATCGCCCGATCGAACGGTCAGGGCGATCGAACGCCCAATCGATCGCAAAACTGACCCCTCTGAAGTTTGCTTCTGTGTCGTCTGTTGAGAGAATTCCGACGTCACCGATCGAATGCCCGATCAATCGGAAAAACGCCCTCTCTGAAGTTTGCTGCAGAAGGTTGAACAGAGCATCACTGATCGATCGCAGGATCACCGATCGATCGGCTGATCAAACGTTCCGTGGACCGTTCAATCTGGCGATTGATCGGTCATACTCAAGATTGCCCATTTGCCTTAGTTTAAGCTCCAAAACCTGCAAAAAGTGTACAAAAAGATTTTTAACGCGTTTTAGGAGTTAGAATACTAAATTAACACCAAATTTAACTAATCAACTAACAATTTAAGCCAAAAGATTACTATTTCTAAGAGTAATCAGCAGACTGTCCATACCCAGGTGCAGCAAAATCTGCGTGAGTCGACAGCGAAATATAAGCAGGCAGCTGACCAGAAGCGGCGCTCGGTGGAGTTTGAAGTGGGGGATTTTGTGTGGGCCGTGTTAACCAAGGATTGGTATCCAGCTCATGAATATAGCAAACTGGCAGGTCGGAAAATTAGGCCGTATGAAGTTGTTGAGAAAATCAATCCTAATGCCTACCAGTTGAAGCTACCGAGCCATGTCAACACTTCTGACGTGTTCAACGTGAAGCATCTCATACCTTACCGTGGTGACAGTTCCGGGGAAGAGGCTGATTCAAATTCGTGGGCGAATTCTTTCCAACCTGGGGAGGATGATGCGAATCGCATTGCCGAAGGTTATTTGGAAACGCGACAACGGCGATATACCCGGACTGGTGGTCGGTAAACTTCAATCGACCGTAACTTTCAACTCATAACTCCGTTTCGCCATTATAATATGTCTTTGAAAAGGTATCGCCGAGCCGGAGAAAGGGGAAAATATGAAATGATTTTTCAGTCTAGGAAATCGTGAAAAAATGCTTCTAAATATGGTTTTGGGACTATTTTGTGTTTTGGACTTGTTTTTATGGGCTTTTTGTCAGTTTTTCCTTTTAACCCGGTTTTGTCCCGGGCCTAGGGTTTTGTGCCGCCTATTTATGTTCCTATTTAATACATTTTCAGTAGCTTTTGATGATTAATAAAGTTTGTGTGCGTTTTGGCACGTTTCCAATCATTCGGTATTTTCTACGAAAATCAACGAGTGTTTGATGCCCTAGAACCTAGCATTCGTGGTGAATCAATAGGTTGCAGGACGACTCTGAATCCGGTATTCATGGTGAATCAACGAATTAGAGTGTATTTTCTTGTTCTCTTTTAACAGCCGCTGCATCACTATCCACAAACAATCTAGGAATATTCCAGGCGTTATCTTTTTCTTCAAATCACCATTTGTAATAGAAAACCATGTAATACTAATATGTAAAATTGCAGTAATATGAACCAATAAATTAAAGTTATTTCAACTAAAGAGAAAGTCTCATTCCGCTGACCATCACAATCATCACAAATTTAATATAAAAGTGAAACTTTCCAAATAAAAGAAATGTCTAAAGAATTAGTGAGCAGCATCATGCATCATGTTCTTGCATTCCTCGAAATCAAAGGCTCCATCTAAATTTGTAACATACACGTTAATGCTCTTGCAATATTGGCCACCATGCTCGTTACATAACTCTAATTGCGATAACACGCCATGATTAATAGTAAAAACAAGAAAACTCTCTTTATAATCTTTTAATTATAAAAAAAAAAAACTCTTTTGGAGCAAAGCCAATTTATAAGAAAAATACTCACAATCCTAATTGACTCTAGTTAATATTAAATCTGAAAAAATACAAAAATATCAAAAATGACAAATTCAAGTTAAAACTCAAATTTAGATACTAGACACTTAAAGTAACATTCTGAAAAAACCTAGACAAAATTAAAATTTTGTAGACCAAGTTATTGCTCAAAAGTTTCCTAAGATAGCAAAAAACGGATTTTCAAGGTCCAAACGATTGAATTCGAAAACAACTTGACAGGGTCCATAGTTTATCTATGGTTCTTGATTTTCAACCAGTTTCTAATGAGCATACCAAGTTTCATGGAATTTCGAGTTCAAACGAGACCGATTTGCATCAAACTGTAAATTTACTTACTGCAAATAAATAACGATTGCTAAAAGTGCCTTCCATATATATATATACACATATCAGTATATGGGTTGGTACACTCCTGCAAATCTCTCCAAGAAATGCACCACTTATATTAATATCTATGGAGCTAGTTTATATTGTTTTCAGGACAACCAAATAGTTAAGACATAACTGACTTACCCGTAAACAATCTTGGAAATATTCATGACAGTGCCTTTTGGTTCAAATAACTGTTTGCAATAGAAAACAACACAATACATAGGTATCTTGGAAGTTACGATACAAATAATCAACGACAAAGTTTCCATTCTAGCTAATTCAATTGAATATAAAGTCTAGCAGACCATCACGTACAATCATCACCAAGTTAGTACCACAGTGGAGCTTTCGCAAATAAAAGAAATCTCGTAAGAATTAGTAAGCAGCATCATGTTCTTGAATTCCTCAAAATCAAGCTCTCCATCAGAGTTTGTGTCATACACATTAATCATGCTCTTACAATCCCAGCCAGAATGCTCGTTCCACATCCCTAATCGCGACAACACGCTTTGAAGCTCCTCGCTTGAAACAAAACAATCACCATTCAAATCGTACACTTTGAATGCCTTAGCAAGATCACTCTCCAAGTTGTTATCCTCCTTGCCCACATTGTTCTGATCACCAATATTCTGCTTCATGACAGTGTCAAAAAAGAACAAGAAGTCAAGAAGGTCGACTTTTGTTTTGCCCTAATGACTCGAGCGCATCTGGGCTAGTGTGGACCCCAATTTTTTCAAGAAGCCACTTGAGTTCGTCAAGGCTCACAAAGCCATCACCATTTTTGTCTAGCTTCTCAAAAGTTCGGTGCAAATCATTGGTGTTAAGAGGAGACATGTTGGTGCAAAGCTATCAAAAAGAATAAGCAATATGTATCTGATTTGATGTGCACACACATTCTACATAGAGCTGGATAAGGGTATAAATAGAGATACAGCTAGCTACGGTTGAATTAACAAAATGACAGATTAAGAATATTATGACTTGGGGTGGATTCGCCCTTTTGGTTCTTTGACAAATGAAGAATATTATGACTTGGTTGCACACACATTCTTTGAATATTATGACAAATGGTGGTACAACCATCCATTTTGAAGTATCATTCGACACAACAAAAACTTTTCATCGAATGTAGCATTTTCAGATTTTGACCAGACTTTTGACCCAGGTGACCATCAATACCAACAAAACTATTAACTTTAACACTGACTTATTTACAATCTGCTTAGGTGATGTTGACGTTACAAAAATACAGGTCACCATTAACTTTGGCAAACACACCTGTATTACAGAATTACAAGCCGGAAGGACCTTTAAATGGTACCAAAAAAACAAAAGAAAAAGAAAGTATTTCTATGAGTCTACAACTTTTAACTGTGTCAATGCAACGTCATCCAAGTTGTTGGAAACCAAATGTCATAATACTTGGGCAATCGACCAGAATAAAAATCAACATAATTTACTTCGGCCCCAAAAAAGTTCCTTGCAATGGCAAATTTTCTGATACGTTTTATCTTTCTTTTCAACGTCTTAGATTTGTCATTCTATTAAACCCAAGATGGATGAAATGACTAAATTGAGAAGTAGTGGTTGTCAATTTGAGTCATCTTTCTTGGAGTCAAACTCGCAAATTTGTCTTCATAATTACCTAATTCATATGGAATGAAGGGCTACATATGTTGGGAACCTTTTTTTTTTTTTTTTTTCCCTGTTGTGCTCGTAGAAGATCACTTGCTCATACGAACCATGTAAATTTTATACATTCTATAAATGATGGCTAGCATGCTTCATAAGTACCAGCTTGTTACCCAAAAAACCATGAAATTGTTATTCCATGCACGTCATTCTAACTTAAGAGGTAAGTAGGCATTTATTTAGAGCTTGGATTTGTTTTAGATGGCACCACTATGGTAACTTCAGACATGGCCACTGAATTTTTGTTATCAGAACACATTACATTAGAGCGTGAATGGTTTTTATTTTTTTTAATCATTTTTCATTCAAATTAGTATTCCTTATAGTAGATAATATATTTCAAGCAGTAAATTATAACCAGTAAAGGATAGTATTTTTGTCTCCATCTTTCACTCTGCCGAAGGGATCTCTAAGCAATCACTTTCAAGGCCAAGGCTCCACAATATGAGCACATGTACTCGCATCTTATATATGCCTCTGCAATTTTTAGTTCAGCAGTCGTTACATTTGACCTTATCTAAAATTTACTTTGCGTTATATGTTATCCTTTTCGTCATAAATTTGAACTGTAAAATTTTTTGTCCTCTTTTCACCAAAAAAAAAAAAAAATGTAGATGAAAAAGTGGAAGATTTTATCATTTGAAGGTCCAAAAAATGAAAGATAACGAATCCGACCTGACCGCGCGTTTGCCAAGTTTCCAACTAGGCAGTAATTTTGTCGCAGTTACAAAAGAAGACAATTGAAGAGACTACGGACAGAAAACTCTTCACATTTTTTATTTTGTTTCAGAAAGCAGAAAGGCACTTTGTTACCTCTTGGCTGACAATGACTGCTAAAAACACCTTTCAGTTTATCAGTACAATGACTGATAAAAGTGAAGGAGTACTCATCCATATTAAATTTGATATTTAAGCTTTTATTCGGCCAACTACATTAATTTATTGCCAAAAAAAGGTTTTTCAGGAAATAAAAAAAACACATAACAAAATGTAAGAGGCATAAGTAGCGAGTCTTACATAAGTACCGAAAATCTCCGCTTTTTTCCCTGACAAAGGGCAAAAAAAAACTTATTTTTCAACCTGAGTACTGATTCAACTTTATTCAGCAACCCAGGTTGAGCGCTATTTGAAATAGCATTATTTCTAAAAATGCTTTTTCAAAAAGCGTTTCTTTGTTGTACTCTCAGAACATATACGGGGGATTAAGGTATTAAAGTATTAAGATTATTATATACCAAATGTATACGAAACAAAAAAAAGCTATTCAAAATAGCATTTTTTCCTAGGAAAAAACGCCATTTGAAATAGCGTTTTCTCCTAGGAAGAAACGCCATTTAAAATGGCGTTATTTCCATTGCAAATAAAGCTATTCCGAACAGCTTTTTTATCAGCAAAACTGACACACTGCAGCAGTTCAACTTAAACATGCATAACTTTCAAACCGGGAAACCGATTAACATGCCGTCAACTCCCACACCTCACTCTTGTCACACCGGTGCCTCCCGTAAAGTTTCACGCTCTCCGGACCCTTCCTCTCCATTTCGGTACCCCAATGGCCAAGTTGGCCTACTTCCAATAGCCTAAGTTTTAAAATTCGAAAACTATACATAACTTCCAAACTAGAAAACCGATTGACGTGCCGTCAACTCCTATACCTCACTCTTATCACACCGGTGCCTCCCGTAAAGTTTCACGCTCTCTGGACCCTTCCTCCCCATTTTGGTACCCCAACGGCCGAGTTCGCCTACTTCCAATAGCCTAAGTTACGAAATTCAAAAACTTTACATAACTTTCAAACCGAAAAATCGATTGACGTGCCGTTAACTTCCACACCTCACTCTTGTCACACCGGTGTCTCCCATAAAGTTTCACGCTCTCCGGACTCTTCCTACCAATTTCAGTACCAAAAGACCGAGTTGGCCAACTTCCGATAGCTTAAGTTTTAAAATTTGAAAACTAATAATAACTTCCAAACTAGGAAAGCGATTGACGTGCCGTCAACTCCCACACCTCACTCTTGTCACACTGGTGCCTCCCATAAAGTTTCACGCTCTCCGGACCCTTCCTCCCCATTTCGGTACCCCAACGGTCGAGTTGGTCAACTTCCGATAGCCTAAGTTTTGAAATTCAAAAACTATACATAACTTCTAAACCGGGAAACCAATTGACATGCCGTCAACTCCCACATCTCACTCTTGTCACACTGGTGCCTCCCGTAAATTTTCATGCTCTCTGGACCCTTCCTCCCCATTTTGGTACCCCAACGGCCGAGTTGGCCTACTTCCGATAGCCTAAGTTTCGAAATTTGAAAACTTTACATAACTTCCAAACCGGGAAACCAATTAACGTGCCGTCAACTCCCACACCTCACTCTTGTCACACCGGTGCCTCCCATAAAGTTTCACGCTCTTCAGACCCTTCCTCCCCATTTCGGTAACCCAACGATCGAGTTGGCCTACTTCCGATAGCCTAAGTTTCGAAATTCGAAAACTATACATAACTTCCAAACCAGGAAACCGATTGACGTGCCGTCAACTCCCACACCTCACTCTTGTCACACCAGTGCCTCCCATAAAGTTTCACGCTCTCCAAACCCTTCCTCCCTATTTCGGTCCACCAACGGCCGAGTTGGCCTACTTCTGATAGCCTAAGTTTCGAAATTCAAAAACTATACATAACTTCCAAACCGGGAAACCGATTGACGTGGCGTCATCTCCCACACCTCACTCTTGTCACACCGGTGCCTCTTATGAAGTTTCACACTCTTCGGACCCTTCCTCCCCATTTCAGTACCCCAACGGCCGAGTTGGCCTACTTCCGATAGCCTAAGTTTCGAAATTCAAAAACTTTACATAACTTTCAAACTGGGAAACCGATTGACATGTCGTCAACTCCCACACCTCACTATTGTCACACTGATGCCTCTCATAAAGTTTTACGCTCTCCGAACCCTTCCTCCCCATTTCGGTACCCCAACGGCCGAGTTAGCCTACTTCCGATAGCCTAAGTTTCGAAATTCAAAAATTTTGCATAACTTCCAAACCAGAAACTGATTGATGTGCGGTCAACTCCCATACCTCACTCTTGTCACATCGGTGCCTCCCGTAAAGTTTCACACTCTCCGGACCCTTCCTCCCCATTTCGGTACCCCAACAGCCAAGTTGGCCTACTTCCGATAGCCCAAGTTTCGAAATTTGAAAACTTTGCATAACTTCCAAACCAGAAAACCGATTAACGTGTCGTCAACTCCCACACCTCACTCTTGTCACACCGGTGCCTCCCATAAAGTTTCACGCTCTCCAGACTCTTCCTCCCCATTTCGGTACCCCAACGGCCGAGTTGGCTAACGTCCGATAGCCTAAGTTTCGAAATTCAAAAATTTTGCATAAATTCCAAATTGGGACCATGTTCATGCTAAAGTAACAGTGACAAATATGACGAAAATCAAACTCATCCATATATTACATGAAAACGTAATAACTTATTTTACATCATAGTAAAATAAAAAGCATAACAAATAGCATTAAGGACCATGTTCATAACAACATAGTGGTTTGCCAGCAATGCTAAGGGTACTAGGTCGATAGTTAACAAAGTCATTGTCATCTTCCTCTTCTGAGAAGTCTGAAAGTTCTAGGTCTGAAACTAGTAATGGATCTTCAACAATTTCTATTAATCGTTGTGTTGGATCAACACATTCTTTCTTCGCATGAGATGTAAAATGATATCTATATAACCTTCGTTACATTTGATCGATCTCGATTTCGAGTGCTTTTATGACCTTGGTGTAAGATGACCTGCCGAAGAACTTAGTTGAACAGGCCTTTGGGACACGTAGGCCATGCCATCAGCAATACATCTCTTGTTCACACCATTTATCGAACAAATCCTCCCATGGCAACCTTATGCATTGGTCATCAGTCACCCCGCGGGGTGGACGTAAGGTTGCATTGCCGATGAAGACATGGCTCACCGAACCCATAGTATTGTGCATGTTGATAGGTTTATTAAGAAAGCAACCCTTTCACCCATACCATTTGTTACCGGCTAGATCAATGTATGTACACACCATATGGATGGCTAATGATTGATTTTCATCCATGTCGGCGCTTGAAACCGAATGACTAGATGATGCCCTAAATAATCATTTTCTATTCAGCATATTTGGAAGTATGATTTAGCAGTTCTTCACGTAACTACACGATGCATATATAAGCAATATGGCACAATGTATGAGCAAATAATTCAGGTGAATTTATTGGGTTGCAGGCTTCACGTGAAGACTCAATGATTAGCCTTTTGTGCAGGTTCACGTGAAGACTCAACGACAAGTAAGGCTTTACCATTGACATTACTTCACATGAAGACTGAATGACAAGCCAGGCTTTACCATTGACATGACAATTAAAAAGAAAGGCTGACATACAAGATGAATCATACTGTATTCATGTTGCAACAATATGTTTTTACAAAAAAACACGTAATATAAAATAACTTTAAAACCACAACAAACCGTATAATGTACAAAACAGACAAAAGCAAAAAAAATGTACCCTAACTACTACACATGACCTCTCGTACCACATCGGGGTGGTCTCCTATCTCTCCTCGGCCTACGACTCTCATAGACACATGTGATCTGACGTAATCTCTGTGGGTCTGGCTCCGGCTGTGGCTGTGCCTCTGGCTCTGCCTATGTGATCTGCGAAACCTCCTAAGATGGCCCTTATGTGTACGATGGTGGATATGGAGGTGTGTACTGGGATGACATGGGAGGTGAAACGTGACCCTCTGTATGCATGAAAGGCGTCCCTATATGCTGGCCTGATGCTAATAATGGGTCGACATATGCATCAAAATCCTCGTAATCGCCGAGTGCAGACTACCCAGAACCCTGGTCATACGCAACAAGGGAGGTAATGTGGTGGGGGCCGGTGCGACGTGGTCTCACTTTAGAACTAGTCACACGTGATGAAGAGGGTACATCTCGTGACTCACTGTGATATGTGTAAGCCGGCATCGTCGGAGTCACATGCGATGAGTATGGCTCAGTGGCACCGAAAGATTGTGGCATCTGATCTAACGATGAACCTGGGGACTGTGACTCCACGGGAGGGGGAGCGAGTGAACCTGCTAACCATGTAATCCGCTCCTGCTCTCATAATACATGAAGTGTCATGGTACAAAGGTCCCGTGCCCTACACGTATGCTGTAATGCCTCTGCCGAGCCATACGCAAGAATGGCACGATCTATGAGATGATGTATGGACGTGATATGGCGAGTCTGCAAAATAAAGGGATGTATTTATGACTATCTGATGTTAACAATTTACGGTCAAATAAAATAAATTTTAAGGTCATGTACTAACCACAATCTCTACAGTGGAGCCCACCTCCAGGTATCCCGTAGCAGGGCAGTGAGCTAGATTGCCCACTAGTGGGCGTGTAATGCTGCGGTACCAAACCATATATGGATCATCATATCGCATGATTGCAACCTCTAGAACCCAAACTATCAAATGCTCACGCCTATCATCCCACTACTGTATGTACTCTGCGTGTCTGTCAATCCAATCAATCTGGCTCCTCCTTCGCATGTCGATACCATGTATCCTAAGAGAGGTAAAACACTCCTCAAGTACATCCTATCTGAACCCAAACTTCCGGAAGACACGATCTGCACCTCAACGACCTCAAAGCATAGTAAAGGGGACCGAGTCAACCAGACATCGCTCGCTGCCCGAAAATATGGAGGGAGTGTAGGAATGATATCATCATACAGCGGCCATATGAACTACATGCGTTTACGTCGACATTACCAATTTTTTCATCAATAATAGTACAATTAAGTAATATGAAATACTAATGGAAGATATTCTATACATACCTGGTCAGGTCTCCATCGATCTAGCTGGTCTCAGTAAACGCGGACCACATGGGTGGAAATAATATCTGTGCTATATTTACACCTCCACTTGACATAAATAATATGAAAATTATTAGTAACGCGTATATATTTGTAGGTAAGATTTATGAGTCAGTCATTTATACATGGCTCCCCATGGTCCGGCAGGAAACTGCACCTCTCCTAAAACTAATGGTTGCTGGCGCTCAGTAGTGCCATCCATGCGACATGGGGCCATGCGTGGAAAGCGCTTGCATGCCCATATCTGTACAAATGGGTGACAGTCGCATAATAAATAACTTGTACTTAAAAATATAACTTATAAAAAATAAGCATTAATATAAAGCACTATCTAGTATACCAAAGTTAATACATGTAACAACACTAGTGACCCCGCAATCTGCCTCGCGCCGGTCCTCACCGCCCGACACATGGCCCTGTAAAGCATGGCTAGGACTGCACTACCCCAACTATATCTCCTCGCCTAGGCAAAGTGCTCCAAAAAACTAAGATATGACACTTGGATGTGGGTCTGAGAGTAATCCGTAACCAGTATCCCTCCAAGCAAGGGCATAATGTAGGCACGTGCGTGCCACTAGATTGTGACCTCATCAGTATCCTTTGGAAGCGCCTGAAATGTCTGTCGTAGCCATGAAATCCTAATACAGCCCTTATCAAAATGCTGTGCGGCTGGGGCAACCCCTAGTAACTATACACAAAGCTGCTGGCACTCTGAAACTGTAGTAGGCGTATGTCGCCATATGATAGGGTCCCCATCGACTGGTAGACCTAACAGGACGACAACGTCCTGTAATGTGATGGTGGCCTCTCCGATAAATAAATGGAATGTGTGTGTCTCCTGCCACCAACGCTCAACCAAGGCAATGATGAGGGAATGGTCCAAACGGATAGGACCAAGTAGGTATACACCATAAAATCCTACCTGGGTAACGTACTACAAGACACGGGGATGTAAATGTATACCGTACAAATGTGCATTGCCACGTCTGCACTAGAGAGCCTCCGTACCCTGTGTAAAAAATGTAGTGTATATCAAAAATTACATACATGAACAAAAAATAAATGTATGCAAATATAAAAAGTATACCGACTGCATACCCCATGCTCCCATATGTCAGTGGATCGATGATAGAGCTATAGCATCAACACTGACTCATCGGCGGGCCCTGGCAAAGCTATATCCATAATCCCTACATTGTGACATGTATTACTACATGTATACAATAATATGACTGTCCATAATAAAGAAAAAGGCAATAATACAAAATGGGAGGCTGTGAAGTATGTGCATGCTGATGTCTAAAGGCTGTGAAGTATGTGAAAACTCATGAATAAAAGCTATGAAGGCTGACGAAAGTTTGTAAAAGATGTGACTACTCTTTGCAGGCCATGTGCAGCATATAGAAATAAACCAAGTAATTTCTTTAGCATATAGAAATAAACCAACTCATGAATAATACAGTGCATAAATAAGATTAAGTTCAAATACAATTACAACCAAGTAATTTCTTTAGTACATATAGAAATAAACCATCACACTGGCTAACTACCCTCCATTACACAACTTAGGGAGCCCGGTTCGGGCATTTGCGCCTATCATGCCCTTATTCCTTACAAATACCGCAATGATTGGTTTGTCGTTTCCTAGAGATGTCCATCTCATTATGGATTCGTTTTGTATTTGAGCGCTCGGATGTGACTTCTCATCGACGACTCGGATCAGGTATGACCTTAGGACCATCATATGTTGCCCAATAATGCTCGTGCACCATCAGTTCAAAACTTGTTTCGTATACGCGAGCATAAGCGTCCTTGCTATACTGGGGGGCAATTAAGTGCCATGGTTGTCTCCTTGATTTCGCGCACACTACGAGCATGTGCGAGCAAGGGTAATGATAGATCATCCATTTTCCACAATCACATGACGGAGGATTCAGAGACACCGCATGTTTGTTATTCCCTTTCGTGCCTGCTGAATTTGTAACCATCTCAGCAGAACCCAGACCCTTGAAATTGAATTATAATAACATGGTCATCGTATTACACATTTAGATGTGTATAATTCTAACAATCGGTGAGAAAACTATATACACTTTTCAAAATTTATGACATTACCAATTGAAGATAGTCACGCGATGACCCGCTGATCGAGCTTAATACTCTTCTATCTTCTATTGCACTTCACTTATGTACCTCAACCCCTTACCTGAATCACGCTCATTTTCCCTTTGTTTGTTATTAAAAGTGTTAACTAAGCGGTAGAAGGTAACCTGAGCACATGCAGTTATGGGCAAGTCTCATGCACCCCTTAATACATTGTTATAGCACTCTGAATCATTGGTGGTTGTAACTTCCCAACGGTAACCTCCATCATATGCTAATGTCCACTTCGTAGGGTCCTTCCTGCACAACTCATTGTACGCCGGCTCACATAAATTTTTAATTGCTTCCATTACCTCGTCAAACTTGCGCAGTTGATGGGTATTTCCAGCTTTCCATATAAGATCTTTAACTTTAGCATTACCGAACTTTGATTGGTAATTACTTCGAAAATGCCTAAGGCAATATCTATGGAATCCAGATGGTTGCCCTCGTCGTGGTGTTTCCCATTCACGTTTAACAGTGCTCAATATGGTGGCATGTCGATCAGATATCAAAGTAATCCCCTGCTGCCCTGGCACAATAACATGCCTGACATTGTAGATAAACCATGCCCAATCACGATAGTTTTCTGATTTAACTAAAGCGAAAGCTGAGGGAAAAAAAAATTTCGTTACAGTTCTAGCTGTGGCAATCAGCATAACTCATGTATATTTTTCGTAAAGATGAGTACCGTTAATACCTATTACTAGAGGGCAATGCTTGAAGCCTTCAATGCATGGCTGAAATGCCCAAAATATTCTATCTAGAGCAACTTCTCCCATTCATCCAATGTCAAGTGTTTCTGAAATCACAACCGTGCCCGGGTTCCTACACTGTAAGGTTCTCATGTACCTTGGAAGCTCTTCGTGTGACTCATCCCAATCACCAAATACCATCGCAATAGCCTTTGTTAGTCCAAGCCATGCTTTCTTATAGGACACTGTGAAACCAGCATTATTTATTATATTCTTCAGTGTGGATGCTATCTTCCAACCAAGGTCTTCCTATACATCACAAGATCCAAACGAATACTTAAACTTGATAAAGGAAGGGCATCATTACATAATATTTTGATTAAATTGAAAACTCATAACAACTTACCGCAACTTGGGACATAATCGTGTGTGCAATGAATGTCGAATTCAAATTGCGGTGATCCAAACTCTCCATCCCATGTAAACATGTATGTGACCCGAGGTATTGCGTGATCTCAAAGAAAGTATGATTCTTCTTCAAACACGCACGCAGTTTCTACGGACAATCGTGAGTGCACCTGGTACTCCATATTTTTTTATTTGTTTCTACAACATAATAATGTTTGTTTTTCTTCACATGATACTAGTTACATGCATTAATCACTACATTTTTATCTCTGAAAATCATCCCTTTTGCAAACTCCGAATTTGCATCTGACCATGTCAAACTGCGATCATATAAATTGCGAGCAGTTATGCTATCGTCTACCCCAACCAGGTTTGTAAAAAATGGTACAGGAGTGTCATTTAAGTCGGTAATGTTCACTTGTTGGTGTCCATAGTCATCGGAGTCAATGTTTCCTTCATTTCTCATCAAAACATCAACATCTTCGTCTGACTCAACGGACTGCATATCGCCATCTTCATTACCCGTCTCTCTATCCCATGTAAACTACCTAGCCATTCCACAGGATCCATACTTGCACTGGGACCTCCCACCTCTACGCACCCCCATTGACCCGAAGCATATTCTGGGTGAGGTGTAACTGAAATGTGAAAATTCTAAAATTGTTGAAAATTACTCCGGCCTTCTGAGTAATCCACATTTGGGCTGAATAGGTTAGACATTCGTTGCCCCGACGCATCTGTACCCTATGTGCTTTGATTACTCTGCCCAAGTGTAAGCATTTCAGTAAATGTCCCTAACATCGATACATCACCCCCCCCCCCCGCGTCTAGAGTTCATCGTAGGACTGGACATCTCCCCAATTCACATCTACACGACTGACATTGGTGGTCATTGTGCTTCCCTCATTCACAACGTATATTTCAACACAATGCAGGTCACTATATCTCGAAGAGAGATTCAAGACAGTTTGTAATGTCATGTCGTCATTGACCGGCAACTTCTTATATACCTGAACTTCTCCAATTCGTCGATAAGGGTATCTACATATAAACTTTATATTCACATATTCTCCATACCCAGCCATCATAGGCATGATCATTTCCCGTAACCCAGCAAGTGAGGTTTTTACTTCTACATCATAGCAGCCGCTAGCTTCTATATCATAGGATATACCTTCTCGGCGATCTTTTACTATCTTTCTCCCCCCCCCCAAAAAATAAAATATTACCATTGTCGTCATTACTTACCTGTGCGTATCATGAAACACATAATTTTAACCCACCAATTATCATGAAACAAATAATTTAATTACTTAGCATGCATCGAATTGTCATTTATTATAATTTTTCATACTGCTATGCCAAATCTATTTCATAAAAATATAAATAAAAAGTTGAAACCTATATGACCTATTCTATGATAGTTCAAAATTGAATATATTTATGAATTTAAATGAGATACATTATTGAATGTATATAAATATATTTTCTTTAGAGTGCTGTAAGCACAATTTTTTTTTAATTTGATGAAGATTAAATTTTTTTTTGGTATATATAGAGAATCTATTTATGTATGTATATAAGTTTTTTGTATATAATTTTATGAATCTATTTATAAATTTAATCAAATTTTCATTTTTTTTTTTTAAAAGTTGAAACCTATATGACTTATTGTATGATAGTCCAAAATTAAATCTATTTATGTATAGATTTAAGTTTCAATTAATCTAGGTTTGAGTTTGAGTTTGAGTTTGAGTTAACTTTACACATATATACAAGAAAATAAAAATAATCACATTAAATTTTCAGTTTGGATGCAAATCTGAGTAAATTACATGAACATTAAGATGACAAATATATACACATAAATATTATCTTCATGTAGGGTTTTCATTACATATTCACAAACAAATACATATATGCACATATATATATATATATATGCACAAAGTGGAAGAAAAATATAGAGAATGAGAGAGTAATTTAAAATTTTTCTTCCCATTTTTTTACCCTTTCTCTCTTAAATAAACAAGAGACAAGAAAATGAAGAGAAATTTTTTCCCTTTTCTTCCCTCCCTTCTCCCAAGTTCCAAACAAGCTCTAAATTATAAAGGAAGTCATCAATTGACTATCAAATTTATATAATCACATTTTTATACAATCATTTCCTCTAATTAAATAGTTCTGGCTTCTCCTTAGTTCCTATTCCTAACTCTTTTCCATATTGTTCTCAATGTGTGGCAATCGGATTCCAAGCGAGCCAGATTAGATGAAGTGCAAGGAACATCATTCAATTTTAATGAACCCACGTATGGAGTACATAGAAGTGAAAGAGTTGTTCGCTTAAAACTAAAACTAGAACGAAACGAAAGGAGCTACAATAGTTGTATGCGTATATATTCACAAATAAATATATATGCATATGGCTGGCTTGCATATTCACAAACAAACAAATATATATGCATATTCACAAACAAACAAATATATATGCATATTCACAAACAAATAAATTTTCATGAATGTATATATGCATATATGAATATATATATATATATATATAGGACCAACTGACCTTTGTTGAGAGAGAGAGAGCACCTGAGACAATGAGAACTTCAATGTAGCGAGAGAGACGATGTGAGGGAGGGGTTTGTGGGAGAGACGAGAGAGAGACGATAGATATCAGTTCTATGTTACAAACAAATAACAGTGGTGTGACATAGGAAGAAGACGCAACGGTATATAGGGCATAAAAACGCCATTTGAAATAGAGTTGTTTTTAAAAAAAATGCCATTTCAAATGGCACTTTTTTTCTCGGGAAAAAAGCTATTCCAAATGGTGTTTTCTACTGGGAAAAAAATGCCATTTCAAATGGCTTTTTTGTCTTTTTATACAATTTTTTTTACCGGTATTCAAACTAAATCTTCGTATGGAGGGAGTAGAGATGACCTAAAAAACGCTTTTTCAAAAAGCGTTTTTAGAACAACGCTATTCTAAATAGCGCACAACCTGGGTTGCTGAATAAAGTTGAATCAGCATCCAGGTTGGGAAATAAGTTGTTTTTGCCCTTTGTCAAGGAAAAAAGCCAAATCTCAATAATACATAACTTCAGCATTTTTTCCTCGCAAATATGTTAAAGAAATTTAGGATGTGTATAATTATGTAATCAGCTGGTTTATGTGGTTTTGAACATAGTTATCAAAATAGAAAGGGAAAGCGAGAATGTTAGAGGAAACGAAAGTAGGAAACGCAGCTAAAAAATATAAGGAGAAATGGGAAGCGAGAAACGATTTGAAAATTTAATAGAAAACTTTTTTAAAACTCAAAGGAGATTTTTAAGAAACTTAGTGAAGACCTTTAGAAAACTTAGTAGAGACATTTGGAAAACGCAGTAGAGACTTTTAGGAAACTTACTGAAAACCTATACGAATAATTTCATAGATACTTAATTAGAACTTAAAGGAAAAAATATATAAAAATTAATATTTCAAGTTTTTGAAATGTGTTCCAAGAGTTTTCCTTAAGTTTCTCAATAGTTTTCGATAACTATCCCAAGAGTTTCCCAAACGTTTTCCAAAAATTTTTAAAACGTTTCCCTCACGTTTTCGAAATGTTTATTCAAATTTTCAAAACGAGTGTTATACCTGTATCTAAAACGCGTTTCCCTTTCCAAAATAAATTTCCTGATAACTATGATTTTGAAGACAACAAAATAACTATTGACATAACTGATTAACTACCCACAAACAATCTTGGAATATTCCAGGCGTTATCTTTTTGTTCATATCACCATTTGTAATAGAAAACAATGTTTAATACTAATATTTAAAGTTACAATAATACGAATCAACGACAAAGTTTACATTAAAGTTAATTCAAATAAATATAAAGTCTCATTCAGCTAACCATCTCAATCATAACATATTTAATATAGAAGTAAAATGTCTTCAGAATTAGTGAGCAGCATCCTGCATCATCTTCTTGAATTCCTCGAAATCCAGCACTCCATCCGAATTTGTATCATACTCGTTAATCATGCTCTTGCAATCCTGGCCACCATGCTTGTTCCATAACCCTAATTGCGACAACACACTTTGAAGCTCCTCGCATGAAATGAAACCATCATCATTCAAATCATACACCTTGAAAGCCTTCGTAAGATCACTCTCCAAGTTGTTATCCACCTCACTGGCTTTGCTTTGATCACCGATGTTTTTCTTAATAATAGTATCATAAAAGAAAAAGAAGTCAAGAAGGTCAAGGCTCTTCTTGCCCACTAGTGACTCGAGCTCATCTGGGCTAGCATGGACTCCAATTTTTTCGAGAAGCCACATGAGTTCGTCGAGGCTCACAAAGCCATCACCATTTTTGTCTAGCTTCTCGAAAATCCGGTGCAAATCATTTGTGTTTAGAGGACACATGTTGTTGCAAAGCTATCAAAAAGCATAAGACAACATGTTTCTGATTGTTGTACTTGTACCTACACATTCTACATAGAGCTGCAATAAGGGTATATATATATAGCGAGAATTGGAGGAAATCTACATTGTCCTTGACCTATACATATGGCTTCATTAACAAAATGACAAATACAGATTATTAGTATGGTTGACCTTTATGTTATAAGTTAGTGGGAAGAGGAGTTGTGAAGGGCCCATAGATTATAATTGTCTAACTTCTAACTATATTCTTTCACATTTGAAGTTTTCTCTTCAATTCTGCACAAGGGGACAAGAATGTTTGTGCTTGTCCATAAACTCAAAAATCTCTCTAGGCCTTTCGTTCATCTTTTAGAGAGTCAAGCACAAAGAACAACACTTCCCAATTCTGTAAGTAATATTACACATACATTGCCGTTTATTACTTTTGATACCTTTTTTGTATATGTATGAAGCTGCCAAATCATGGTAATGTTTTGCTTTTGAGATCAGTTTTCAGTAATTAATGGTCTAACCATAAGCAGTTTTTGGTGACTGATAATATTTTTTTCATATATACAATATAAGGGGCCTCTTCCATAGACAGTTTTTGGTGACTAACAATATTTAGAGGGAGTTCTCTTAAATTCCTATTATTCTTTGTGTTCTTGTTGAAAAGCTGCCAACTAATAGTTTTCTAAATTCCTTGTAATTTTGTGTGGAAATTCAACAAGCTTGTGGAAAATGTTTAATCTGTGGTTTTTTTGTCACTCTTGCTCGCTTCATACATTATGGATATTTCTATTGATACTTGCCTTCATTTTCCTAATTAAGTCGGCAGGGTTCTACGGAAGTAACTAATAAGAAGAAATAAAATGTTGCTTTTATTTCCATTGTTCATGAATCTAAGGCTGTGTTTGTCTCTTAAGATTTTGATCCTCTCCATTTCAACTATGGAATGGATTGAGATATTGACACAACAGTTAATAGACTATTTACAGCCTCTTGATTCTCTTGTTAATGGATTTCTCATCCTCAAAAATAAAATAAACCTATTTACAGCCTCTTGATTCTCTTTTTAATGGATTTCACATCCTCAAAAATAAAATAAACCTATTTACAGCTTCTTGATTGCAATTGCTAATTGAGGATTGTGATTTGTGAATGCATTTCAAGTAGTTTTACACTACTACAGAACTGCGCGATTTGCCAGCGTTTCCAAACCACCGCCAAAAGTCCTAAAACTGCTGGTAAAAGGTATGCCGGCGTTTTTAGCAACACCTACAGGAAATGTCGACGATGTTGGTGTCGGCAAAAAAACGGCATTTTATAAATGTCGACATATTATACGGCATTTATTGCCTGCATTTGCAAGCGCCGACAAAAATACAAATTACCGGAAAAATATTATGGTTAATGAAAGGAAATGTGACGGCGTTTGTTCATAAAACCCCATGGCAAAGTTTTAACGACGTTGTTTTAACTGATGGTAATAGGTTATAAAGGTCGCTAAAAATAGTTCTTAAAAACATTTATCAATAACTACAGCGACGATTATAAAAACTCTGGTAAAAGGCTTTTCCTTTTAAAATAATTTTTTTATATTTAATATATATATATATTTAACCTGTTTTGTATAAAAGTGCTAAAGTCAACCTATTCACAATTACAAATCACATAAAACATTAAATATCCATTTGTTCCCACATATCTGCACCATATTTATACATCAAAACATAATATATCTACCATAAAATAGATCTAACTTTTAACAAAAACGCCATATATGTATATACATTTGAAACAAAACATTCATAATCCAACACATCCCAAATAGCATTCATAATCTAATACATCCCAAAAATAAAAACAAAAAAAAATTCATGATCCAATACATCCTAAAAAAGCATCCATATTATGCTATACCTCCAAAAAGCATCCATATTATGCTACACCTCCAAAAAAACATTCATAATATGCCCAATATAGATATATATCACAAAACCACCATAAAAATATATCCACCAATGAAAATTAGCACTGTTAGCTTACCCAAAAGTCACTGACAATAGTACCACTGCAACTACAAGATCTACGGCTTCTTCACAACCTGAAGATAGATAAAAATATTCATACATGAGCATCTATATAAACTTATAAATAAACTTCTACAAATTAACATAGTAAATAGACAATGAGTTCAATACATCATAACAAAACTAAGCAATATTTTCATCGACAGCATCTCCAATTGTTAGATAATGTTCAAAAGGCCTCATCAAACGTTCACTAGGCTTCAACGCCTCACAAACATGCACTTCAAGAAAATGTGGCCCCAATTGTATGCCTCCCACCAATTTTGTAGGGTCTCTACTGACAATATAGCCTCGAGCCACAACTTTTTTAGGTAATTTGTAACTAAGAAGATGAACAAGCTGGTCAACCTACACATATAATCATACATTTTAGGTATAAGAATAATGCAAGAAAACTATCACATGTTGCATGCATTGAAAAAATTTAATATATCTCGTATTTTCATTTTAGCTATATTTTTATTATTCTTACATATTTAGTAGAAGATAGAAAACCTGTACTTACATGACCACTTTTGCTAGTCTTGACCTTTTTCTTCTTCCTTGACTTTGCCTAAATTTATATGAACAAAAATTGTTAAGAAGTAAAAAAATTCATATAATGCAAATGATAAATCAATTGAGAAAAAAGATAAAGGCAAGTGGGCACTCGGGCAACAAATTCGCAATATTTTTATTTGTTTTGATACATGAAAATACAAGCAATTGGTGCAAAGAGAAAGTTCCATCAAGCACGCAAGTTACTAAGGTTCAAGGGTTTATATGGAAACTGAAGAGAGAGACAAAGTTATAGAGGTAGTTAACACGTATACCTCAACGGTGCAATAGCTTGAGTGCCTAAATATTACTCTTCAGTTTTCACATAAATCATGACCCGTAAACTTGACCAATATTATCTTTGGTTTTCTAGAGGTTGGAGTGCATTTGTGAAGGAAAATGGTCTTTGAGAAAGAGTTCTTTCTCTCTTTGAGTTGACCAAGAGGAGTGATCCGACCAAAAAGGGATATCTCACTCAATACTCATGAAGATTCTCTCGTTTTCCCTTTGTGCATACGAACAACCATGCAAGTACATTCAACTCTCACACTTGTACTCACCCTCTTGACAAATACACCACACACAAAGCACACATTTGTTGACTCATCCCAGCTTGCATAATCTAACAAATACAACAAATTTATGTAGACTAAGTTAATACAACTTAATAAGGATAAGGAAACTAGAAACAACATTTATGTAGACTTTAGAACAAAGACAATCAAAAGAAATTGGTTGGACCAAAGGTGTGAGAAAACTAAATTAAAGGTTGCTAAATTTTGGATTGTTTAGGCAGCTCTGACACATCTTAGAAAAAAAAATCATATCTTTCTCTACAGAACATCAAGTCATGCACCAATTTTTGTTTGAAAGTAAACTTATAGGCCTTTCCAACCATATATGGCGCAACTTCTGTTCCTCTCCCAATTAATTCAGATTTGACTGCAAATTTGTCTAAAACAAAGACTGCAGCAGTAATTTAAGAAGCTGAACAACCCCTCAATTTTTTGACAATATGACTTAATACAATCAGCCAGTTTTGAGGGTGGTGGGATAGGTTATATAGAGTTTATGTACTCTTCATCTACCAGTCATGGATAGAGAAGCCATTTTCCCTTTCCACTACTCATTTTTTTTCCACCTAAACAACCCTCCTCACACTTACTACTTGATAAAATTTCTATCAAACCAATTACATGATTCAATACTCCTAGAAAAAAATAAATTTATGCATACATATTATGTTATAACATAAACTTGGTTGACGGATTAAAAAAGAAAGAAAAAGAAAAGCAAGTGGCGTCGACGGATTTTGGATTGTGCAGGCAGCTCTGACACCTCTTAGAAAAAAAATCATATCTTCCTCTACAGAGCATCAAATCATGCACTGCTTTTTTTGTTTGAAAGTCGACTTATAGCCCTTGCCAACCATGTATGGAACGACTTCTGTTTCTCTCCCAATTAATTCAAATTTGACTGCAAATTTGTCTGAAAACAGAGACTGCAGCAGTAATTTAAGAAGCTTGACAGCCCCTTAATTTTTTGACAATATGACTTAATACAATTAGCCAGTTTTGAGGGTGGTAGGATAGGTTATATAGAGTTTATGTACTCTTCATCTACCATTCATTGATAGAGGAACCATTTTCTCTTTCCACTACTCATTTTTTTTTCCACCTAAACAACCCTTCTCACACTTACTACTTAATGAAATTTCTATCAGACCAATTGCATGATTCAATACTCAAAGAAAGGAATAAATTTATGCATACATATTATGTTATGACATAACATTGGTTGACGGATTAAAAAAGAAAGAAAAAGAAAAGCAAGTGGCGTTGACGGATTTTGGATTGTGCAGTCAGTTCTGACATGTCTTAGAAAAAAAATCATATCTTCCTCTATAGAACATCAAATCATGCACCACTTTTTTTGTTTGAAATTAGACTTATAAGCCTTTCCAACCATGTATGGCATGACTTCTGTTTCTCTCCTAATTAATTCAGATTTGACTGCAAAGTTGTCTAAAAACAAATATTGTAGCCATAAATTGAGAATCTGGACAGCCCCTCAATTTTTTGAGAATTTGACTTAATACAATCAACTATTTTTTAGCGTGGTGGGATAAGTTATATAGAGTTTATGTACTCTTCATCTACCATTCATAGATAGAGGAACCATTTTCCCTTTCCACTGCTCATTCTTTTTTCCACCTAAACAACCCTCCTCACACTTACTACTTAATGAAATTTCTATTAGACCAATTGCATGATTCAATACTCTTACAAAGGAATAAATTTATGTATACATATTATGTTATGACATAACCTTGGTTGACTAATTAAAAAAGAATGAAAAAGAAAAGCAAGTGGCATCGACGAATTTTAGATTGTGCAGGTAGCTCTGACACCTCTTAGAAAAAAAATCATGTCTTCCTCTACAGAGCATCAAATCATGCATCGCATTTTTTGTTTAAAAGTAGACTTATAGGCCTTTCCAACCATGTATTGCATGACATCTGTTTCTCTCCCAATTAATTCAAATTTAACTGCAAAGTTGTCTAAAAATAGAGACTGCAGTCATATTTTAAGAAGCTGGATAGCCCCTCAATGTTTTGACAATTTGACTTAATACAATCAACCAGTTTTGAGGGTGGTGGGATAGGTTATATAGAGTTTATGTACTCTTCATCTACCATTCATGGATAGAGGAACCATTTTCCCTTTCCACTGCTCATATTTTTTTTCCACCTAAACAACCCTTCTCACACTTACTACTTAATGAAATTTTTATCAGACCAATTGCATGATTCAATACTCCTAGAAAGGAATAAATTTATGCATACATATTATGTTAGGAGATAACCTTGGTTGACTGATGAAAAAAAAAAAGAATGAGAAAAAGAATAATAGAACTCCTCACTATATGCTTAAAACCCTAGCCCAAACCTCATAAAGAAAAGCAACCTTCTTTTGAACTTTGCCTAAATTTACTATGTCATGCAATCTTGAAATAAATAGTAATAGATGATCACCTCTTGAGCCGTTATGTGTTGGCTAGAAGAATGGATCATTTTCTGTGTTTCTGGTTACGGCTGCGACTGCGGCTGTGGTTGCGGCTGAGGCTGCGACTATGGGTATGGTTGTGGCTGTTGATGAGGTTGCCGCTGTTGGTGCGGTTGTGACTGATTCTGAGGCTGCAGTTTTGGCTCTGAGTCTGGCCGGCTATCTTGATGACTCCTTACAGACACACGATGATGGGCACTCGATGCATCTAGATGCTATACCATGCAAGAAAATATAATATATATAAATAAAACTTAGTTATGTGGCCCCCTACAACATGATCATATCCTAATTATACTAAAAATAACACACTACATGTGTAGTATCCATTTGCATATCTAGTAAATCAATTGGGGCTCCCATAGCAGTCGATGCCCTTGCCATCATTTGCATTGTTGCCTGCATTAACCTTAGTTGCTCCTCAATATGGGGTGACGGGGTGTATTGGTTTTGCGCTTGTGACCACCTATAGCTCTTCACCCCATATACCTGCATTGGGGTGGGTCCCATGCCATATCCTCGAACCCGTCCAGGTCACTCTGGTCCCAACACCTCTGTCAAAATCCTCACATCAGCTTCCAAAGACCCTTCTTGAGATGCCCTTAGCTCTTGCAGCTTTTCCTACATATTAGACCAAGTGTTAGAATACATATACAAATTGTACATTCATCAATACATGATCAATCATAAAATAACAAATGAATAATATAACCAACTCTACATACTATAACCTCAGCAATATATTCGTTAACCGGCTTGCCATCTTTCTTTATGTGCATGGAAATGAACAGTCCCAACTGAGATACAGGTGCACCTGTTCTTTGCTTTTCCTGCCATTACCATAATTGGTTAACAATTTAATTACACATGTAATATGTAATTAAAATTATTCATGGTAAGGAAATCAACCATTTTAATAAATAAAAATGAGCTTGTTTTTTAACCTTCTCCTCAACCACACAAAGTGGTGTTCGTCCAATCGTATGTAGCAATTTTAGTTTCTTCCGGCTTTCTTTGTTTTTTTGGCTCAAGTCCTATTCAAGTAATATCATTACATAAGAATTTTATATAATATGCACAAGAGTCTGCTACAATTGCTGAAATGAAGGGTGATGGAGGATTTTGTTCATTTCAATATAGACCAAAATCAGTAAGATCATACTGTAGTAAGCCTACCCTTTGTTTTTTTTATCAATAAATGTTGCCATTTCAAAAACAATATGCAGTAAATATTGATAGATTTGACATAATATCCAAGTAATAGAATCCTAACTACCATAATATTTGTATGCCTTTGATTCTCGAGTCCCCCAATTGTAAACCAAAATCCGCCATTGATATGCAATAACTCTTGAAGACCTATGAACTAGTCTCTCCGCATCAGAATCAAATGGCACATACCCCTCAGACTTTGCTTTACTCTTCCAATCCCACCATTTATGACCAGTAGACATCATTATAAAAGCCTTCATTGACTCATCAGCATCTGTCTTAGCCTACAACAAAATCAAATGTCCAGTAAAATACATATAAATGTACATCTGACTTATATGCTTCCAATATAAGAAGAGAATAAGCTATTTTAACTTGAATTTCATTTCAAATTCGATCCTTGTAGTGATCTAGTACCCATCTCCAGTCAGTGTAAATCAAGGGTGCAAAAGACCCATCTCGAGCTAGAACCCCTAAATACGAAGACAAAGCAGCTTGCTTTTCCATGATGGGCAGTCCCAAACTGTTAACCTCTACGTGTAATTTTCCACCATCAGCAATCAAAGAACTGTGCATATATGTTAGACCTCTCCCTATTTTCTCTACTGGGTAGTCACCTTTCTAGTATACACGCAATGTATGTTATTAGTTAAGATGCTACGATATATATACATACATGCATTTCAAATATACAAATAAATTCATTACCATCATGTGATGCCATCGAAGTAGTCCCAATCGGATACCATGCCGCTGGTGGGTCAGGCATCCTACCTGGCTAAAGTACATGGCCAGTGCTATTGTTGGTAGTAGTGCGTCGTGACATTTCCTATTGTAAATATAGAACAAGATAAATGAAAGTAACATATGCATCTACAATGCAGTATGCTGGTTGGATAGAGCACCAAGATAAAAGCAATAACAAAATAATGCTAACTGGATAGAGTACTAAGATAAATGCAATACCAAAATAAATGCAACACCAAAATAAGCTTAAAACTGTAATACCAAAATAATGCATTTTCACTAGGCTTCAATAAAGAAAATCATCTTACAAATGTGATGGAGATATCTATTACATTTCAAAATCAACTAATGTGCCAGGTTAATCCTCCCTAACCCAATCCTCATCACGAGTGTAAGTCATCACATCTAGCTCTTGTTCACCAATTCCATCAACTTCAATGTCGTGTACGGTTCCCTTATCAGTCTGTAGTGGTTGGCACAACAGTGATCAATCTATATGCAATACAATATAATCAAAAAAAGGAAAGAAAACAGAGCATAAGAAAGAACACACAAATTTACCAAGGTTCAACCATAACCCGTGGTCTACGTCCTCACCCCAAGACCTCCTTAAAGTCTTCTTCCACTATGTAATCACCTATTACAAATGTGCTATTGATTGACAAAGTGCTCAGCTCACTATACACAAGAATTCCTCACCGAGCTCTTCAATCTCCAAGTGGTTTTGTCCAAGCTCCACTTAAACGTACAAGGGTTTTGCTTTCATAAGAGAATTCTCAAACTCTCAATTACAAGTGTATAAAAGTATACAAGTAACTAACACACTCTCTAGCAAGAGTTGATTTTACAATCTGAGCTCAGTGGTTGAAGACAGGAAGAATATTAGAGTGTATCAGTGGATCAGTTAGTTTGATTTAATTTTTGTCTTCAATCTCTTGCATAAATGCAGCTGGAAGTTTGTATATATACCCCTATATTGATTTCATCCGTTAGAGGTTGTTAGGCATCATTAATGCACGTCTAGTCCGTTATAACGTTAAGAAAAATAGCCGTTATATCCAAGGAGTCGGCTCCAGGTTTGTGGAGTCGACACTTTCTGCTTCTGCATTTACCAAATGTTGCTCACTGACTTCATGACTCCGCTCTTCATATCAATGAGGCGACTCCTTGTTCATTCTGTCTTCGCGTCTTTGGCTTCTGCTGTCATGAGGTGACTCTTTATCTTCAGGAGTCCGCTCTTTGTTCATTCGATCTTCAGCCTTATACTTCTGTTGTCATGAGGCGACTCTTCGTCTTCATGTGTCCGCTCATTGATCAAGTCATCTTCAGGCCTTTGCATCTGTATCCATGAGGCAACTCTTCATTACAATGAGTCCACTCATTGTCTATTTTGTCTCCAGGCTTTTTGCTTCCGTGATCAAGAAGCGACTCTTCATTTGTCATGAGTCCACTCATTGTTCATTTGATCTTTAAGCCTTTTACTTCTGTAATCAAGAGGCGACTCCTCATTTCCATGAGTCCCCTCATTGTCCAGAAATCTGCTTTCTGACTTCTAATGATCTAGTTTATCTCAGCACTAATATAAGATCTTCAAGGAGTATTTCTTTGGGGTATGATGATCAATCAAATCTCTTTAACTCTTCTAACTTAACTTCTAATCAATTTGGATTGAATCAAATCATTGGATATTGATCTTCTCTTGACTCTCAAACAGTTAGAGCTTCAATTGATCAATATTGATCTTTTCTTCTTCATTTACAAAGCTTGTTCTTTCATTGTAGAACATCTCCTTCAATGCCAGACTTCCTCAACTGCATAGAGCTTCACAATGCTTTATTTTCGATTTCTTCTTTTTCATAGCAATTCTTCTTTCTTCTTTCTTCTTTCTTCTTTCTTCTTTCTTCTTTCTTTTTTACAGATCACTTCAATGAGACTTTTACAGGCTTGATGAAATCTCTTCATACATCTAGTCTTCATTGATTCTTTATATTGTAGAAGAATTCTTCACTTGGATTCTATGTAGAGATCAGACAATCATTGTGAGTCATCTTTCTCAACAACTTCAATCATATTACCTTGAATTGATCTTTGCATACTAAATGAAGTCTTCTCTTGAGCATTTTCAATCTCTTCGACAATCAATTCCTCTTCAAATGATCTTTGCACTTCTTCAACTAATCTTTGCATATTCTAATGAAGTCTTCAGTCTATCTTGAGTGCAAATCAATCTTCATTGAATCTATGCATACTTGATAGAAGCTTCATTTAAACACCTTCAATCTCTTCAAATGTAGAACATTTGTTTGAAGTAGAGATAGGCATCACTCCTCTGTTTGGTTCATTGTATAGCTTTTGAATTTGTTGTGCATTCTCTTTTACATGCATTAGACTTAAGATTGAACTTTAAGTCTTAATTATGAACTTTGTTAATCTGCACACTAAGTAGAGTCATTAGTAAAATAACACAAGATTTAGTTATCATCAAAATCAACATGGGAATCAACCTTGAGTCAACAAAGGTTAACTTTGAGTCAACAAATCCTAGAGAGGAGTTTTTAGAAAGTGAATTTTGAAGAGAGAGTTTTTGGAAAGGGATTTTTAGAAGGAGATTGTTGGAAAGAGTTTTTAGGAAAGAGATTTAGGGAGAGAGTTTTCTAGGAAGGAAACCTAGGGAGTGTTTTTAGGAAAGGAATTTTGAATGGAGCTTTTTGGAAAGGAGTTTAAAAAGAAGATTTGAAAAATAGATTTTTAGAGGGAGTTTTTGAAAACAATTTTGGAAAGGAGATTGGAAAGAGTTTTTAGAAAGTATGTTGGAAAAGAGATTTTTAGAGGGGGAGATTTGAAAAGAGAGTTTTTAGAAAGCTTATAAAAATATCTCACTTTCCTAAAGCGATTCTAACCATAAGAAGATTAGAACCACTTTAAGATAATGGTTTTGAAAACAACAATGTTTTGAAAATATGGACCATATTGGTCACTTTAAATGTAACACTTTCCTAAAGCAACCCTAACCATGAAAAGGCTAGAATCACCCTAGGATTGTGATTTTGAAAACAAGTTTTGAAAAAAAAAAAAAAGATTTTGATGCAAGTTTTGAAAATGAATTTTAGAAGAATGCAAGATCATGATATACACAATGCAAATTGGGGTCGTGAACATACAAGGTTAAAGGCTTCACCAAATAATCAAGGGGGCCGAACCCACGTGGTCTCCAGTTAGACTAAAAGAAAGCCCCCGACACGGTGACCTTCCAATAGCCTAATCCTACATATGGACCGAGAAGTCCCTTGTTTCAAGCATGCAAGAAAGGAGGGGAAGAAGATGGGGGATTAAAATAGAATAAAACCCAAGTGGGTGCAGAGAAAGAAGAGACGGGGGAAGATGCGTAAATGTAAATAGGAAGCCTACCTTATGTCTTCTTTATTTTGCTTTGCTTTGCGCGCTTTGCTTTGCTTTCTTCGCTTCAGTCTTCACTTAAGTCTTCAAGAGTTTGTCTTCAATCTTCAAAGCTTCGTAGTTGCAGCAATCCAAGTCTGAAATGGAGGGTTTAAGGCTAGTGTATGAGTATATGAGAGTGTATGTGAGTATATAGGAGGTTAGGGTTTGTGTATGAAGGCTAGGGTTTGGAAAACCTAAAGAAGCTAGGGTTTAGAGAGGTTACGAGCTCTGTATAATGAAGAGTAGGGTTTTTGGACTGAATTTGCGGACCTCTTTCACGCTAGAGGAGGCTCTGTATTTATAGAGAGAAGAATGACCTGGCACCTGTTGCAGTGGTGCTAGGCCAAAAAACCTTCAGGCGCCACTAGGAGTGGCGCCAGTCTAATATTTGGCTTGGCACCACTACTAGTGGCACCAACCACTTAGGAAAGTTTTAAGGTCGGCAAGCAACGTATCTTGAGAAGATTTGGGTGCCTATACTAGTGACTACCATGCAATTTTTAACCTAACTTCACTATGAGTGACTCTGGAAAGTCCAAGAAGGATTTAAGGGGCCGGGCACAACCCGAAAGGCCAAAAAAAGGGCAGGAACCCTTAGAATAGAGTCCTGGAGGTATTTGACTTGAAAACTGAGGACAAGAATTGTCAGAAGGGTTGACCGGACCATTAGGGGCAAAACAGACAATCGGATCGAAAAACTATCGGGATTGACTCGAAATGTCCCGGAAGAAGACTCGATGTTTGGAAACATTATTTAGAATGTCCTAGAAGGTTACCGGTTTGTTACCCAGAGCCGGTGTGGTCGGAAAAGACGACCGGTCCACCAGGGGCAAAACGGTCATTTTACACCGGGTTTGTCAGAATTGACTCGGAATGATCCGAAAAGATAAAGGAAGGTCGAGAATACTATAAAAATTATTCTCAGGAGGTTACCGGTTTGATACTCAGAGCTGGTGTGGTCCCCGGGGCATTCGGATGCCTAGGGGCAAAATGGTCATTTTGACCGGAAAGTCTCGAAATTGGCCCAAAACTAACCAGAACGCACCTAATCATGCCAGATTACTTTTAAGACAATCTTGGAAGGGTGGACATACCATTCTGGGGACTTAGGTATTTTCTCAAGAAACGTGTCGGAAAATGGCCCTAGGCGTAGTTTGGTCATTTTTCACCGGAGTGTGCTAGCAAGCACTGGTGTTGACCTGAGTTTTGAGTGTTTCCGTCACTCTGACGACAATCCCGTGATATAGGGGTTTGTTGGCAATTTCCTATATCGACCTATTTGCGAGTACTTCCGCTGCTCTGACGATTGCGATGTTTGCAAGTACTTTCGCTATTCTGACAGTTCGCAATCATTCCTAAGACTGCCTGATCTCGGGAAGCTGCTAAAGGGACTTAGTGCCTGAGAAATTGACTCTCTCGAAAGGCGTGCCGAAACGGACATTTTTGCTTTGGCGAGCTAGCAGGCGCCAAAGATGGACCGTTCTACCATCTAGGGGACTTAAGGTCGCATCCCAGTCGACAGGTTTGTAGGGACTTACCGTTCCGAAGAGACTTTCTTTGAAAACGTGCTGGACAGGATAGACTTACCATCTCAAGGAATCAACTTTTTCGAGAGAGGGATTGGAATTGGAATTGGAATTGGAATTGGAATTGGAATTGGAAAGAGGACTTACCGTCTTCGGAAAGACGTGCTTGTTGGAATTAGACCGAATAATGCCCCCCAAGGGCATTTTGGTTATTTTGCATCTATTTGGGCTTTACGGGCCTGCGAAGAGATGGATAGACGGGATTAGATTTGGAAAGTTGATTTGACTCCAAATATGTCCACATTGACTTGAATACAAGTTTGGACAGACTGTAGACTGCCGAGCGATCAAAAATGGGGTGCTTACAACAGCCAACTAACACGTTTCCTGTTTCTATATATAGGGCATCCGAAATTGAGTTCGAACTCATTTCAAACGTGTGACAGGTGAGAATTTGAGAGTTTTCAGAGTTTCTGAAATAGCGAGGCCTTGCTGGAGCTCGAGCACGGGTCTACGTTCGCACTTCATCATCCATTCCTATCCTAGGTATTACTCTTGATCCTTTTTTGTGCATTGTTCTACATTCTTAGAGTATTGTTATACTTTAGCTGTTTGCATTGTCATGGTTGGTCGAGTTGGCCAGGGCGATAGAGTTGGTAGGGGCAAAGGGCGAGGCGTGGCATTGCCGCCTCCCCCACCATATGATGTTGAGAGATTTATTAGTGAGGTTGCCTCGGATGCCTTTACTGAGATTTAGAGTGTAAGAGGCTACCCTAGAGAGCGGCAGTTTGCTCTCCATGCCTTTACGGGTGGTGTTTATCATTGGGAGGAGGAGTTTATTACTAGGCAATGGGTCCCATTGGCTCGCTTTCAGGGGTCTTGTGTGTTTATGTTGATCGCCAAGTTTATGGCAAACATTTGTAGGACTATTACCACTTCAGGGCAGGAGGTGATTGAGTTATAGGTCAGAGGGCATCAGATTAGGATTACTCTAAGCACTTTCGCTCAGATATATTAGCTACCCAGAGTTGCTGAGGCGCAGTTTAGTTACCCAGCTGAGGGGGCACCAGATTTTGATGTTGTATCCGAGGAGGTATGCATTGCTAGGACACAGTGGGTAAGTTGACGACAGTTGCCTATGAGAGTTCTTGCCCCCCGTTACTGGGCTTTGTTTTTATTCTTGTGTCATTCACTCCTTCCGATTACGCATCACACTGAGGTGAGTCGGTCGAGAACATCTCTTCTTTAGGCCATAGGTATGCATAGGTGTATCGATCTATTGAGATTTATGTTTATGGCGCTGTACACTGAGTATGCATATCCTAGAGCAGAGGGGGCCATTCCTTTTGGATGTCTTCTCACTCATGTGATAGAGGAGGCTGGGGTCGGTATTGTCCCAGGATTACTCGAGGTTCAGCAGTTGTCGATTATAGATGCGTCAAGTGTGAGACGTTCAGAGAGACATTTACCTCCTCCACCTGAGCAGCCACCTGAGCAGCAAGCAGAGGGAGCTCAGCCTGCACAACAGCTAAAGCAGCAGTCTGGTCAGATTTCGAGTATTCAGCTTCTGTAGGAGAGACTTAAGCAGCAATCTCAAACGTTGGCATCTCATGATGTTATATTAGAGCAGCAGAGTCAAGCCCTTATACAGTAGGGACTTGTGCTTGAAAGGATTGAGACTACCATGGTCAAGAGAGCAGTCATGCAGGAGCAGCATACGGATCATGTTACTATGTTAGAGGACCGGATCCGTGAATTGCTCCCAAAAGATGATGGACTTGAGCTTCCCCGCAAGAGAACGGGTGTCACGATCGAAGTAAAATTCTGACAAGTATCATTATCGTTCTCCTAAAGGATCAAACCCAATATAGGTAACACATAAGAGCAAAACAACCAACCAATTGAATCGAATTAGAATGTCACTTAATGAATTGAAATTAACTACAAATAAGACCGAAAATTGCTTTGATGGGGTGATTGTGTTGACTAGCAATTAAACTAATTACACTATGTATTTAAAACAACTCTAACTAAAGTTAAGAATGATTAATGAAAAGCTTAGATACAATTGATCTAATCTATCAATTCTCTACAAGTATCTCAATGGAGGGTTTGATTACTCAAATTAAGGAATCACTCTGCGGTCCTTGATTCTAAAGATTTAGACCATAAGAACGCGAATTCATACTCAATTGGATGAAAATTGGTGTTCAATTGTTAACAATCTTAGAAACAAATCATCATTTGTGCAATACCTATACTATTTAAGGAATTGTATATAGAAATTACCAATAGTGATTATAAATCCAAGTTTCCTATAGATTTACAACACAATTGATATGAATTTAAAGAATTCATGAGATAATTCATTGACATTAAAGTGTATATACCTCCATTGAAGACCTAGAAGATCCTTAGTAGATCTTCACAATTGCATCCAAGCAAGAGTTTAGCTATTTAATTCTATAAGAGAAAACATAAAGAATTACGAATTTCTCATTGATTGATGAAGGAATTGGTGTTTGATTACAAAGAAAGTGTAAGAAAATGAAGGAAAATACAATATAAACCCACTTTCTCTCTCTACAATATGTACTAACTAAAAATCTAGCCTAAAATGGAGATAGATACAAAAAAATCCTGTCAATTTCCAGAGATATAGTAGTGAAAATCAAACTGGGGGCGCCTGGACCATACGTACGGTCCAAAATACCATACGTACGATCAAAATACCGTACGTACGAACTTCATACGGTCCCGTATACATTGAATTGAAATTTTAATAGACCGTACGTATGGGTGGCTTTCACTGTACGTATGTTGAAAGCCAAGCGTACGTACGGTCAATTTATTTGAATAAATCTTAGAAAGTTATATGAAATCGATATATTATGAATTCCGGTAGCCTTTTTGGTTTGAGAGATATGACTCTCCAAAGTTTCAGCTCTATGTACTTCAGCTGGTTGTACCACAGCTTTAACAGCTTGTACATTGAAATGAGTCCGAAACGCTCCACATTAAACTCAAAACCTATACAAAGCATAATAACTTGAGTTAATACTAAAATCTAATTAAAGAAGCATATAAACTCCTAAACTAAAGCTAACAATTGGCAAATTAAGGTGTTATAATTGTACTTTTTAGAGTGCAATCACACCCCCCAACTTACTTTTTGCTAGTCCCTAGCAAAATACTAAAACTAAATCAAGTATGTACAAATGATAATCTCCATTTTCGTGGGAGTCCCGAATGTATTTAGCCTATGTATCAAGCCCTTAAACCCTTAGGTTGCCCTAGTGGACTAGTGGTGTCTCGTGAGAGTTTCTATTGATGATAGCCACAAACATCTCTTTATGAGTTGCAACATTTAGACGAGATTAAGGAACAAAAACTAATCAAGCCTCAATCAATGCATTCTACTCTCATTTCTTAACATTTACAAGATCATGCCACACGCCATGCAAAAGAGAGGTTTAAGTGAGTGTGTGAAATATCAGGATGAAAAGTTCAATTCGAAACATCTCTAAACATAAGTCCATCTTTTAAAGCTTTGATCCAAACCTTGCTAGGAATACACTCTCAATTAAAAGACCCACATGGTTCTCACAATGGTATGTTCAACAATAGAGTAAATGTAAAGAGACACATCAAGTGAACATACCAATTACAAAAACCGAAAAGATAGAAGTGTATTGATTTTACCATGACTCCATGAAAGAATATTCATAGTTATGTTTTGATTCAAAGATAATGACAAAATATAGCTTATTTTATATTAAAAACTTCAATCAAGTACAACTTGGATCACTAATCCATGTAAAGGTGGAAATAGTAATGTAGAAGAGGTGAAGAGTGAGGGTAAAGAAATAGTAAATAGTCATAGCATGTGTGATCAAGACATGAAATGATAAATGCAAAGCAACTACAACTCTTTCCCTTTTTAATCGTTTAATACACTCTTCTCTACTTCTTCCCCTTCCTCAAAATATTTTTACATTAATTTGTTTTTCTCTTTTTTTTTTCTTTTTTTTGAACTCCTTTTTCATTCTTTTCTTTCATCATCCCCTTTTTTTTTTCAACATCTACTTTTTTATACTTCAAGATGCACTTTTTGTGTTGAAATTTTCAAATTGATCTCTTTTTTTTTTCTTTTTTCAACTTTAATAATGAAGCAATACTCTCTTTTCTCACATAGGCATTCTTTTGTGATACAAGAGAATAAATTACTTTGCATTTTTCAAATGATAAAAGCAAAAGATCAACAAGGGTCAAGGGAAATATATGGTTTGGTAATGGAAAACTAATGGCTATCAAAAAGAATATGGTATAAGATCATTTCCAAAGTTGTACAACCGAAGCATTTCATAGAATACGAGTGTCAATATCAAGATCAATACTCAGCTCATAAACTAAATACAAACATAATGAAGCTATTGAATCAAATGAAGGTGAAGAATCTGTCCTTGAGTAAATGTAAACGCTTCAAAAGATGATAAATACTCTAAAGCTCACAAGGTAATAATCTCCACTAATGTAAAGATGAACATGCTAGAGGTAGTAAAGATTAATGCTCGTCATCATAATTGTGCACAATAAAGTGGTCCTCTTTACTTAAGCATGAATGAAGCACAATCTATAAAGAGATTAAGTACAAAGAGATATTGCATCAATCTTAGCAAAATAAAAGCACATGTTCCTCTCTTCTCATCTCAAATATCACTCTCTCAAGTCATGTCATGGTACTCGAAAACAAAGAGTCAACACATCCACCATGCAAACTAGACATCAATATAGAAGAATATGGAAATGATGTGCTAGACTATAAATGAAATGATACCAAGACCATAAGATACTCCAATGTCTTACCAAAGATTCCAAGTAATTGAAAGATCATTATTCAATATAATACCTGAGAAGAATCAATATACCACAAAGAGATCGAAGTGTAACAAAAGATATATATGCAATCTAAACTCTACCTCTAACTAAAGGATATCATAAATTTTATATATATATATATATAGAATAGGGAGCAACACAAATAAACAAAAACAAAAGTGCAAAATCAAATAAACAAAAACACAAATAGAGGTAAAACCTCTACTCTTCCCCCAACTAAAATGACATGAAGACAAGACATGAAATGACATGAAAAGATGAAGGAAGAGGCGTTAGGGTGCCGAATGCACCCCACCCCACCCCCACCCCCCCCCCCCCCCCCCCCCCAAGATAAAAAACAAACTAAGAAAACAAAGAAACAAAAATAACTACTCCTACTCCTATATGACTTGAAGGGAAGATCACCCAATACCACAAAGTAGAAATTTGTCAACATCCCACACATCGACACATGCAACTTGTAAAGAGTTCAAACACATATAAGAATAGACAATGGTAACCCCTTTGATTAACTCAATAATAAAACATGTAAGCACACAAGGGTAAAAAGGGTCATGATATGTAGAAAATGCAAAATGATTATGCACAAAAATGCAAATGAAGCTCATGCTATGAGGCAATTGACCATCCCCTTCTTTTTGTTGGTCGGCAATAGGAAGGATGATTGGCTCTAATGTTGGGGCATGGAGATCCAACTACTCTAGAGATATATGATTGGGTGCTATAGGTAGAAATGTATGGATCTCATTACCTATAGATATGATAGGAATGACCTCTAGACCAACATCATCCTCTTTGACATGCACATCCCTAACATTTGAGAGACCAAAATCCTCACTCTTCTCTTCTTGTTTGGAGTCCTCAATCTTGAACTCCTCTCTCTCTAATTGTTTGCCTAGGTGAAAGGTAGTTGGTTTGAAAAGAGGGGGTTCAAGCTTCAAAGGAGTTGGTGTACTAAGACTAAATTCTAGAGGTTTAAGGGTAGAGGCCATTTGACCCTCTGATATGGAGGACACATTCTCTAAAATAACAACATCCACATTCACTTGAACATCCCCAACATCAAAAGGTTCAAGACCTTCATCAAAGGCAATTGTTCTCTCTAGAGGGTCCTCAATATGCGCTTCATCATTTTTGACCTTCTTGGACTCCTCTTCTCTCTCACTAGCTCCTTTATCACTCTCTTCCTCACTCTTGTCTTGCTTGGAGGCCTTAGTCATAGACTCCTCTCTCTTGGGTTCCACATCACTAGTGAGATGTTCAACAACTTCTTCACTCACTATAAGAACTTCTTCCCTAGACTCACACTCTTGGGGCAAGGTGATGTGTTCAATGATGTTCTCACTCTTAAGGGTAAAGATGGGATGGATTTGCTCAATTGAATGAAAGGTGAGATTAGACTCACTTGCAACCTTATTTGGCTCCTTTTTTCTCTTATTATCTTCCTCTCCCCTAGGCTCACTCTCCTCTTTCTTAGGGTCCTCAATCTTGGACTCCTCTTCGTTCTCACTAGGTTCTTCATCCTTAGAGACATTTTCAATAATGTCCTCACTTACCTTAGGAATGTCTTCCTTGGACTCAAAGGCTTGAGGAAATGAGGTTTGATCAATGGTAATGCTCTCATTCCCAAGGTTAGTGATAGGGTGGATATGCTCAATTAGATGGACTTGCTCTTGGTGAAAAGTTAGATTGGACTCACTTCTAAGCATTTGTTCATAAGAATTAGGTTGAAATTTAGTGAAAATCTCTCCCCCCTCTTGAACACCTAAGGTTTGCATTAATAGGGCCAATTGACCCTTAATATCATCAAGAAGTTGACCTTTGTGTTCAAGGCCTTTGTCTATCCCAGAGTTTACACCATTTTGCATTTGCATGAATGGTTGTAAGGTGTCCTCTAGCGTATCATCGAGAATGAACTCTATTGTGCCATTGTGGGGAGAGGTCGGATGAACTTGTTCTTGGTAGGGGTGAGAATTAGGATGGGCTTCACTAAAGTTCTCCTAATAAGGATAAATTGGTGGTGAAGCTTGGGAATGGTTAAAGGGTTCTTGGTAGTGATAAAGTGCAGGTGATGCATGGTAATAGCCAAAGGGCTCTTGGTAGGATTGAGGTGAATTGAGATAATGATGTGAATATATGCTCTCATGTCCCCTACCAAGGTTGGATTGATTATACCACCCGAGATTGGAAGGTGGGCTAGGAGGCTCCCTTTGGCCATTGGCTCGAAGACACTCTCTAAGAGACATGTTTGATGGTTCTTGGTTTCTCATTGCATTAGCTTGAATATAGTCTCTAAGAGACCAACATGAAGGGCCGCTATACCACCATTCTCAATCCTTTGAGAAGAGTAGTCCATTGTGCCTATGCCAATGGGGTGAGATGGTGATGTGTGTGAAAATGAGCCACCAAACATAATGAAGTGCACAATAGAAGATAAATGCAATGTACAAACAAATTGGCAATTCGCGCATCAACAAATCAATTCACACTTTCCTTCCACCAATTTGCCTTCCGAAAACTCCAATCTCCACATAAATGTACCATCAATTCATAATTCAATTAAATTCAAACCAACCGAAACCTCCAATCTCCTTAGGCAATAGCAATACCACCAATAAACAAATAGCACACAAGTCTATCCACCAATTGAGTTCTTAATGCAATAAAAAATTCTACATTAATCAAACAAAAATAATTCTAAAATAAAAGAGAAAACCAAAAATCAAAATCTATCATGCTATCACACAAAAGGGTGGAATGAAGTTACCCATGGCCTTAGCCAAAGATTCCTTCGTCAAGGGTGAGTGATCAACTCTCACCCGTTTGTAATTTTTTTTGCTGCTCTGTTTAGTTTTCTTTTTCTCCTTTGTTCGTTTCCGTTTTTGTTTTTGTTTTTTTTTTTTATATATGCAATTCGCCAAGTGCTTCTCCAATCCGCAACTTGTTGGTATTTGCCTTATGGTTTTTATCCCTAGCAACGGCGCCAAAACTTGAATCGCTCCCAAAAGATGATGGACTTGAGCTTCCCCGCAAGAGAACGGGTGTCGCGATCGAAATAAAATTCTGGCAAGTACCGGTATCGTTCTCCCAAAGGATCAAACCTAATATAGGTAACACATAAGAGCAAAACAACCAACCAATTGAATCAAATTAGAATGTTACTTAGCGAATTGAAATTAACTACAAATAAAATCGAAAAATTGCTTTGATGGTATGATTGTGTTGACTACCAATTAAACTAATTACACTATGTATGTAAAATAACTCTAACTAAAGTTAAGAACGATTAATGAAAAGCTTAGATACAATTGATCTAATCTACCAATTCTCTACAAGTATCTCAATGGAGGGTTTGATTACTCAAATCAAGGAATCACTCTGCGGATCCTTGATTCGGAAGATTTAGACCATAAGAACGGCAATTCATACCCAATTGGATATAAATTGGTGTTCAATTGTTAACAATCTTAGAAACAAATCATCATTTGTGCAATACCTATACCAATTAAGGAATTGTGCATAGAAATTACCAAAAATGATTTTGAATCCAAGTTTCCTATAGATTTACAACACAATTGGTATGAATTTGAAGAATTCATGAGATAATTCATTGACATTGAAGTGTATATACCTCCATTGAAGACCTTAAACATTCTTGGTTGATCTTCAAAATAGCATCCAAGGAAGAGTTTAGCTAATTGATTCCATAAGAGAAAACATCCAGAATTGCGAATTTCTCATTGATTCATGAAGGAATTGGTGTTTCATTACAAAGAAAGTGTAAGAAAATGAAGGAAAATATAATATAAACCCACTTTCTCTCTCTACAATACGTACTAACTGAAAATCTAGCCTAAAATGGAGATTGATTAAAAAAAAATCCCGTCAATTTTCGGACATATAGCAGTGAAAACCAAATTGGGGGCGCCAAGACCGTACGTACGGTTAAAATACCGTACGTATGGACTTTCGTACAGTCCCATATACACTGAATTAAAATTTTGGTAGACTGTACGTACGATGAACAGTACCGTACGTACAGTTGGCCTTCACTGTGCGTACAGTAGGGCTTCACTGTATATACGATCATCTAATTTGAATAGATCTTTGAAAGTTATATGAAATCGATATATTATGGATTCCGGTAGCCTTTTTGGTTTGCGAAATATGACCCTCCAAAGTTTCAACTTTGCGGGCTTCAGCTGGTTCTACCACAACTTTAACAGCTTGTATATTGATAGCATCCTTTTGAAAAACACATTCTTCCTTCATCCGAAATGAGCCCAAAACCCTCCACATTAAGCTCAAAACCTATACAAAACAGAATAACTTTAGTTAATAATAAAATCTAATTAAAGAAGCATATAAACTCCTAAACTAAAGCTAACAATTGGCAAATTAAAGTGTTATAATTGCACTTTTTAGAGTGTAATCAATCCGTGCCCAGCAAAACACCCTTGATCAGATGATGGTTTTAGTTCATCTCATGGATCATCGGATGTAGCCACCGCCTGCTGAGGATGACGAGGACGATGAGGGGTAGAGTTTAGACATTGTGTTTTTTTTTTCCATGTTCATATCTAAAACTCAGGTGCAAATTAGTGGATATATGTTTTGTGTTATTTTGTTCATGTGCCCAATATTTTGTTATCCTTGTTTATTATACTTTAAATCTTGTCATGTTTTATGGATTAGTCCCAGGTGTGGCAGTATGTTGATTACTTTTTAGACATTTGAGTTCTTTGGTAAAGGTTTGAGTATCTTATAGTTTGGTTATCATGGTTTGTATCTTTAGCACATTTATTCGTGCTTACATTGATTAGTTCTTATCTATGATGAATGTGTTGAAGAGGATTTTTAGTGAGAACCATAGCTATATTCATGTTAATGCGATTACAATGTTGAGGATATTTGAAGTCATGTGTTGGACTGAATCTAAGTTGTTATCGATTTGCCTTTGTGTCTGTGATGCACTGCAAGTTTTTGGCATAAACCCGTTATAAGAGAGGGTTTACATTGTTATGCACTACTAATTGTATGATGTTTTGATATTTCTCTCTTGTGCACGCATGTCCTTATAAGGTGGAGATTTTATACCTTGTGAGCTTTAGAGCCTATTTATCGCCTTATGAGAGTAATTTATATTTACTCAAGGTTAAGTTATTGATCTTCATTCATTAAATAGCTTCATTATACTTGATTTTGATTTACATGTTGAGTATTAGTTGGAGTTATTGACGTCTTATACACTCTTGAAATTTTGATTTGATGTGGTTTTCGAATTATAAAAGTAGAGGTCATTTCATTCCATTGAGCCATTCACTCTTGAAGTTTGTATTACCTAATTCATATGGAATGAAGGGCTACATGTGTTGGGAACCTTCTTTTTTTGTTTTCCCTGTTGTGCTTGTGGAAGATCACCCGTTCATACGAACCATGTAAATTTTATACATTCTATGAATAATGGCTAGCATGCTTCACAAGGACCAGCTTGTTGCCCAAAAAAACCATGGAATTGTTATTCCATGCACGTCATTCTAAGTTAAGAGGTAAGTATGCCTTTATTTAGAGCTTGGATTTGTTTTAGATGGCACCACTATTGTAACTTCAGACATGGCCACTGAATTTTTTGATTAGAACAAATTACATTAGAGGGTGAATGGTGTTTTTTTTTTCAAATAATTTTTCATTCAAATTAGTATTCCTTATAGTAGATAATACATTTCAAGCAGTAAATTATAACCAGTAAAGGATAGTATTTTTGTCTCAATCTACCACTCTGCCGAAGGGATCTCTAAGCAATCACTTTCAAGGCCAAGGCTCCACGATATGAGCGTATGTACTCTCATCTTATATATGCCTCTGCAATTTTTAGGTAAGCAGTCATTACATTCGGCCTTGTGTAAAATTTACTTTGGGTTACATGTTATCCTTTTCGTCATAAATTTGAACTATGAATCTTTTGTCCTCTTTTCACCAAAAAAATGTATATGAAAAAGTGGAAGATTTTATTATTTGAAGGTCCAAAAATTGAAAGATAATGAATCCGACATGAACGAGCGTTTGCCAAGTTTTCAACTGGGAAGTAATTTTTTGTCTGAGAGTTACAAAAGAAGACAATTGAAGAGACCTAGGACAGAAAAATCTTCACATTTTTTATTTTGTTTTAGAAAACAGAAAGGCACTTTGTTGCCTCTTGGCTGACAATGACTGCTAAAAGCACCTTTCAGTTTATCAGTACAATGACTCATAAAAGGCAAGGAGTAGTCATCCCAATTAAATTTGATATTTAAGCTTTTATTAGGCCACCAACGTTAATTTGTTGCCAAAGAAAAGGTTTTTAAGGAAACAAAAAACACATAAGAAAATGTAAGAGGCATAAGTACCGAGTCTTACATAAGTATGGAAAATCCCGATAATACCTAAATTCAGTGTTTTTTCCTTGCAAATATGTTAAAGATATTTAGGCTGTGTATAATTACCTAATCAGCTGGTTTATGTGGTTTTGAAGACAACAAAATAACTATTTACATAACTAATTAACTACCCACAATAGTAATATTCTAGGCATTATCTTTTTGTTCATATCACCATTTGTAATATAAAACAATGTAATACTAAAATTTCAAGTTGCAATAATACGAATCAATGATAACATTTACACTAAAGCTAATTCAACTAAATATAAAGTCCCGTTCAGCTGACCATCACAATCATCACAAATTTAATATAAAAGTGAAATGCCTTATGAATTAGTGAGCAGCATCCTGCATCATCTTCTTGAATTCCTCGAAATCCAGCACTCCATCCAAGTTTGTATCATACACGTTAATCATGCTCTTGCAATCCTGGCCACCATGCTTGTTCCATAACCCTAATTGCGACAACACACTTTGAAGCTCCTCGCATGAAATGAAACCATCATCGTTCAAATCATACACCTTGAAAGCCTTCGTCAGATCACTGTCTAAGTTGTTATCCACCTCACCGGCTTTGCTTTGATCACCAATGTTTTTCTTAATAATAGTATCATAAAAGAAAAAGAAGTCAAGAAGGTCGAGGTTCTTCTTGCCCACTAGTGATTCGAGCTCATTTGGGCTAGCATGGACTCCAATTTTTTGGAGAAGCCACTTGTGTTCGTCGGGGCTCACAAAGCCATCACCATTTTTGTCTAGCTTCTCGGAAAATCCGGTGCAAATCATTGGTGTTTAGAGGAGACATGTTGTTGCAAAGCTATCAAAAAGCATAAGACAATATGTTTCTGATTGTTGTACTTGTACCCACACATTCTACATAGAGCTGCAATAAGGGTATATATATATAGCGAGAATTGGAGGAAATCTACATTATCCTTGACCTATACATATGGTTTAATTAACAAAATGACAAATACAGATTATTAGTGTGGTTGACCTTTATGTTATAAGCTAGTGGGAAGAGGAGTTGTGAAAGGCCCCTAGTTTTATAATTGTCTAACTTCTAACTATATTCTTTCACATTTGAAGTTTTTTCTTCAATTCTGCGCAAGGGGATAAAAATGTTTGTGCTTGTCCATAAACTCCAAAAATCTCTCTATGCCTTTCCCTCGTCTTTTAGAGAGTCAAGCACAAAGAACCTCACTTTCCAATTCTGTACGTAATATTACACATACATTGCCATTTATTACTTTTGATACCTTTTTTGTATATGTATGAAGCTGCCAAATCATGGTAATGTTTTGCTTTTGAGATCAGTTTTCAGTAATTACTGGTCTAACCATACGCAGTTTTTGGTGACTGATAATATATTTTTTCCTATATACAATATAAGGGGCCTCTGCCATATACAGTTTGTGGTGACTAACAATATTCAAAGGGAGTTCCCTTAAATTCCTATTATTCTCTGTGTTCTTGTTGAAAAATTGCCAACTAATATTTTTCTAAATTCCTTGTAATTTTCTGTGGAAATTCAATAGGCTTGTGGAAGATGTTTAATCTGTGGTTTTTTGTCACTCTTGGTTGCTTCATACATTATGGATATTTCTATTGATACTTGCCTTCATTTCCCTAATTAATTAGGTGGGGTTCTACGGAAGTAACTAGTAAGAAGAAAAAAATGTTGCTTTTATTTCCATTGTTCATAAACCTAAGGTTTTGTTTGTCTCCTAAGATTTGGATTCTCTACATTTCAACCATGGAATGGATTGAGGTATTGACATGTCAGTTAATGGACTATTTAGAGCCTCTTGATTCTCTTGTTAATGGATTTCTCATCCTCAAAAATAAAATAAACCTATTTACAGCCTCTTGATTGCAAATGCTAATTGAGGATTGTGATTTGTGAATGCATTTCAAGCAGTTTTAGGAGTTGGTTGCTTGTGCTATAAAGCATAATTATCAAAGGAATTAATTTACATTGCTCTGGAATATATCAAATAATTTTTTAAAATGTCGTATTTCCTTCTTTTTTTTTCAAGATAAAGACAAAAAGGATGCACAAAAAAACTGAAAATACAACAAACAAAAAGATATATCCAATTCTTGAGTTGAAGGATATAAATCAGTTTAAAAGAACAAAACAAATCCTCGTTGCACAAAGCAACCAACTTCTACAACATCGAAGCAGTCCAATCCAGAGTAAGAGTTAACGCTAGAATATTCCTGGCATTGTCTTCTTGATATTGACAATAGCAACAGTAACAAATTCTTCTAGCTGATTATACTGAATACACTTTCTTGGTGACCATCACAATCATAGTCATAAATTTAATGGAAATGTGAAACGTTTCACAAAAGAACTGTCTTAAGAATTGGTAAGCAACATCATGTTCTTGAATTCTTCAAAATCAAGCACCCCATCTGAATTTGTATCGTACGCATTAGTTATGCTCTTGGAATCCTGAGCGCAATGCTCGTTCCATAAGCCTAATTGCGACAACACATTCTGCTAGATCATTCTCAATGTTTTTATTCTCGTCACCCGCTTTACTTTGATCACCAACATTGTGCTTAGTGATGGTGTCATAAAAGAACAAGAACTGAAGAAGGTCGAGCCTCGTTTTGCCCACGAGTGACTCTATCTCATCTAGGCTAGCATGAACCCCAATTTTCTCAAGAAGAAATTTGAGCTCGTCAAGGTTCCCGGAGCCATCACCGTTTTGGCTTAGCTTCTCGAAATCCGGTGTAAATCATTGGCGTTGAGAGGAGACATGGTGGTGTAGAGTTATCAAAAAATATGAGCAATATGTTTTTGATTGTTGTACCTGCACATTATACATAGAGCAGAAATAAGGGTATATATAGAAATGGCTAGATGTTATCTATGTTGTCCTTGCCTTGTCTGTGGTGTTGAACCAACAAATATGATCAATTTGTAATGGAGAACTGGCTCATCTCCAATTCTGACGGGAATTGGAAATCTCCAGTTCAATTCATAAGGTTACAACACATCATAAAATCCTAACTAGGACAATGGTCTACAAACTGTCATATTGTTATGAGTTTAAAAACCTTAATGCATTGCCCCAAATATATCCAATCTATTTTTAGTTTAATCTAAAAATTGGTGAATGTGTCTTTTGTAGCTATAGATTACTTACTTCATTGAATTGTGAAACTATGAATCATAATAATAGATGTTCTGATCTAGAGTAAAATAACTACTAATAATCATATCAATATGCATGCAAATTCTATGCACAAGATTTGTTGTGTATAACAAGACCAATAGTTTATAAACTGCCATGTCATTATTAGATTAGAAACCTTTTTACATTGAAGAAAAATATATCCAATCTGTTTTTTTTATGTAATTTAAAATTTTGATGATGTGGTCTTTCACAACTATTGATCACCTATTTTTATTGAATCAAAGATCTTCAATCCTGCCAAGAGTGGATAGGAGTTGCGTTCGTGTAATGTTACGCCAGTAGAATTTTGTATAGTATTTGCATGGATACTGTATTTGTTTGTAGTCATTTCATTTTAAACCAGAACATCTATCATTATAACTCATAATTTAAAAAACACTCTTACACCATATCTTTCTGAATGAAGTTTACATATATAGAAATTATGTTCTTGTAATAACACATTGCTTGATCACTGCCCAAAACACAAGCAATGGCCATATGGTATTGCCCACACCATTCACACCCTTTTTGAATAACTGTCTGTGATCCATATTCTATCTCATTTGATGTTGAATGAGAGCTATGCTTTGTAATATAACTGAGTAATGGGTAAATTGAATAGATAATGAGGTTCTCTGTGATGAAATTTGTCACATTCCCAAGTCCCAACCTGCAATATTGGGACCACGGCAGTGGCCACATGCCCCTAGGGCTCAACCCGACGAGTATGCAATTCCTTCCCATACTAGCCTTGTAGAAATATCAATTTAAACAAAAAAAATGCTATCCACCACTAGCATGGATGTGGATCACTCACTAACTAATGGGTTTCACCTTAATTGGGACTCAATTCATCTTGTAAGACCCAATTGATGTGACACTCATCAACTGGTAAGTAAAGATGCTCTAATTTAAATCTCTAAATTTTGGTATTTGCATACACCAAATTATTATTTTACCTTAAAAATCTGATAATGTGAGGCCCAGCCAAAGAAGGTAGAATAAAAAGGAGCGAAAGGTTGGCCCAATGGACAGGCTTTTGTGTCCTTTGCTCATGGTCATGGGTTTGAGCCCCAATTCCAAATTCCAAATCCACTTAGAACAAGCAGATGAATGTTTGGAATCATGAGCCTTGGGTGTCAATATTTCATTATTCTGGGGATGGCTTCAAGCCAGCCCAAACTGCAAGAAAAGTAAATAAAATAAAAGAAGATTTTTGTTTTTTTTTTTTTACTTTTTTTCTTTTCCTTTTTCTTGATAAATTTAAGTTCCAAACATAGGATTAGGATGGGACATGGCATAAGCATAGTAGTAATATTGTTCAATTATGACTTGAATGTCATGGATTCAAAACATAAAACCAATGTATCCGCTTGTGAGCTAATACCATGAACAGACTATAGACATTTAACTCTTTCCAAATTCTACATGGCAGGAGTCTCATGCATTGGGCTATCTTTATTTTTTTTATTAAGCTATTTCTAATATTCCTTTTTTGCAATTGCTACCATCCATTTTGAAGAATCATTGAACACTCCAAAAGCATTAATTTTTAAATTACACATCTTCTAATCTCCCTTTTTTGCCACTAATACCATCCATTTTGAAGAATTATTGAACACTACGAAAGCAATAATTTAAATCTTAATATTAGTATTATTGACACTCCAAATAAATTAATTTAAATCTCTTTTTTGTACTATTGTTATTTGTTTTGTAAAATTCTATTTTTAGATTTGGTTAAATTAACATTTGGTCCGTCAAACTTTGTTTCACATTTGAATGTCGTTTTTAAATTTTTTATTTTTTTATTGAGCCCTCGAACTTTCACAAGTCAATTTATTTAATGCACTCATTAATGAAAGTGGGAAATTTTAAATGGAAGTAAAATAAATTAAAAAAAAAACATTCAGTGTCATTTAGCTTATGTGGAACGATGCATTAAGAAGTTGTTTGAGAAAAATAAATTAATGAAACAAATTGCCATCTATTACACAGTAAACTGAAATGAAACTTCACAGAAATCTATTATTGATTTCCTGTATGTATCTACCTGTTTTCTCATGAGGACTATTTTTTTCTTAGTTTAAAGCCTAAAGTAAGTTTTAAGTAGAAGCACATAATGTAACATGGACAATTTTTGTTTTACATCAATAGGTTGGACTGCATTGACTTATTTGTAAAAAAATTTAAGGGATGAATAAAAGAACTAAAAGTTAAAAGATCACATTAACAGTATGAACTAAGTTAGACGAACAAAATAAAAGTAATTACCCTCCTATATTTTTTACTAGAGGGAGAGTAGAGAGATTGCAGACCAATTAACAGTAAATAACCCTAGAATATCCCAGGCATTGTCTTCTTGATATTAACAATATCAACAGTTACAAATTTTTCTACCTGATTATCCAGAAATACAAATTCTTGCTGACCATCATAATCATAGTCGTAAATTTAACAGGAATCTTAAACTTTTCACAAAAGAAATGTCTTAAGAATTGGTAAGCGACATCATGTTCTTGAATTCCTCAAAATCAAGCACCCCATCTGAATTTGTATCGTACGTATTAATTATGCTCTTGCAATCCTGACCGCAATGCTCGCTCCATAAGCCTAATTGCGACAACACACTCTGAAGCTCCTCGCATGAAATGAAACCATCCCCATTCAAATCATAAATCTTGAAAGCCTGAGCAAGATCACTCTCCAAGTTTTTATTCTCGTCACCCGCTTTACTTTGATCACCAACATTTTGCTGAGTGATGGTATCATAAAAGAACAAGAATTCAAGAAGGTCGAGGCTCGTTTTGCCCACGAGTGACTCGATCTCATCTAGGCTAGCATGAACGCCAATTTTCTCAAGTAGACATTTGAGCTCGTCAAGGCTCAAGGAGCCATCACCATTTTGGTCCAGCTTCTTGAAAATTCGGTGCAAATCATTGGTGTTAAGAGGAGACATGTTGGTGTAGAGTTATCAAAGAATATAGGCGATATGTTTTTGAATGTTGTACCTGCACATTATATATGGAGCCGGAATAAGGGTATATATAGAAATGGCTAGATGATATCTATTTTGTCCCTGCCTAGCCTGTATGGTTGAAGCAACAAATTGAGATCAATTTGTAATGGAGACCTGGCTCATCTCCAATTCTGACAGGAATTTAAAATCTCCAGTTCAATTTATAAGGTTACAACACATCACAAAAACCTAGAACAATGGTCTACAAACTGTAATGTCATTATGAGTTTAAAAACCTTAATGGATTGCACTAAATATATCCAATCTATTTTTGGTTTTAATCTAAAAATTGGTGAATGTCTGTTTTACAGCTATTGATCACCTATTTTCGTCAAATTGTGCAATTATGAGTCATAATAATAGGTGTTTTGATCTAAAGGGAAATATCACAAATAACCATATCATTATACATGCAAATTCTATACAGAAATTCTGTTGTGTGACAAAAACATTCGGTTACAAACTGCCACGTCGTTATGAGACTAAAGACCTTAATACATTGAATAAAAGTATATCTAATATTTTTTTTAATTACTCTAAAAATTTGGTAATGTGGTCTTTCAGTACACCTATTGATTACCTACTTTCATCAAACTAGAGATCACCAATCCCGCCCAAAGAGTGGATAGGAGTACGTTGCGTTCGCATAATGTTAATATAGAAGTTGCCTGCACGGTTATATGATTATTTGTAGTCATTTCATTTTAAACCAGGACTTCCACCATTAAACTTCATATAATTTCAACACTCCTATGCCATATCTTTCTGAATGAAGTTTGCGCATATAGAAATTATGTTCTTGTAATAACACATTGCTTGATCACTTCCCAAGACACAAGCAATGGTCATGTGGTATGATCATGGGCGGCTCCACAAACATTTTGGTGGGGTCAAGTGACCCCATCAAGCTTTGGAAAATGAATGAAAAATTTTTTTCAATACTATATATTCATTAAAAATATATAATTTGACCCCATCTTCTAAATAATTGACCCCATCTTTTCCCAAATGACTCCTTTAAAACATCATTATCCACTTTTTTATTATATTTTTTTGCCTCATCTATTGCTTGCTAGATCAAAAAACTAAAAGTCTAAAAGAAAGAAAAACTAAAAGAAAATATTGTACTGCCATATTGTTTGTTGTACTATCCGATAGTATTTTTATTTCTTTTGAATTGTGAATTTTTTGAAACTTTTTGTTACCTTGTTAATTTAGTTGTTGCTGTCATCTTATACTACCTATTTTTGTCATCTTTGTGTTGTTTGTTACAATTTCTTTTCATTTTTTTTTTTTGTTTGCAATGAGTTGTCAAATTAAATGGTGTTTCCTACAATTGAGTTGTCCTCAAAGATAATATATTCTTGAAACTTCATCCAATCCAGTGAGGGATAAAAATATTAAGATGACTTACTTATTAAAAAAAAACATTAGGTTTTAAAATCAAATTATTATTATTTTATAATATTCTTGAATTATTGTGATAAATTTGTAGAATTCATTGGATTAGTATTACATTTGCACCAGCGCACATTTGTGATGCATTTTAAATAAATAATAAAATTGCTTTTTCAGCAACGAAATTCATAAAGAATTGATTCTGTGACCGAATAGAAAATCAATGGATGGATGATTGTTTGATGACATATATTGAGAAACGCCTATTTAATAGTCATGCTAATGAGTTTCTTAAGCGACGATTCCAAAATATGAAATCTCTTAGGGTACAAATGTAAAATTACATCTAGTTTGCATTTTTTTTTTTCCAAAATAATAGTACCGATGAATTAAGATTTTTTTATTCATATTATTGGAATTAATGTTTAAGGTTGTACATGACCCATCAAAAAACATTTCTGGAGCTGCCACCGTATGGACCACACCATACACACCCTTTTTGTATAACTGTGTATGATCCATTTTGTATCTCATTTCATGTTGAATGAGAGCTCATCATTTCAATACCCTATTAGTACAACAACTTTATGATGTTTTGCAATAGAGCTGAGGAATAATGGATACATTGAATAGATAATGAGGTTCTCTGTGATGAAATTTGTCACACTCCCAAGTCCCAGCCTGCAAGAGTAGGACCATGGCAATGGCCACATATCCTAAGGCTAAACCCGACAAGTATGCAATTCATTCCCAAATACTAACCTTGTACGTATTTTAATTTAAAGAAAAAATGCTATTCACAGCCATAGTTGTAGGCCACTCATGATGGGATCGACTCTCCTCTACATCTTAATATCTAGAATCCTCCAGACTCTTTAGTATCCAAATCTAACGGATAATATTATATTTTTTAAACTCACGATTTTGCTTAACGTTTAAAAAAACTAACAAAAAGAGAACGTGGGTTTGAATTAGATAACAACATTATCCGTTGAATCTGGGTGACAAACACGTGGCGTAGTGAGATAAGAAGTCTGGAGAATTCTTAATATTAAAGTCTGGAGGGGAGCCAAACCCACTCACGATGGGTGTCACGTCAATTGGGATCCAACTCATCGGATGACAACCAATTGAGGTTGGCACCTATTAGTTTGTGAGTGGCCCACAACCGCAACTATGTTAGAGATGTAATTTAAATGTCTAAATTTTGATATTTGTGTATGTTAAATTATGACTTTCCCTCAAAAATTTGATAATGGGAGGCCCAAAAAAAAGGTAGAATAAAGAGGAGCGAAAAGTTTGGCCCAATGAACAGGCTTTTGTGCCCATTGCTCATCGTCATATGTTTGAGGCCCGTTCCCACCTCTAGGAGGGTCAATCGCCCACATTTATGAAAAAAAAGTATTGTGTAGAGAGGATAATGGGTACGTTTGTGATGATAGCTTGAGCCTAACCCAAATCCACTTTAGAACAAGGAATGTAAGTTTGGATGAGCCTGGGGCGTCCATAAATTAAAATTGTAGAATAGTTTGGCCCTTTGGGGATGGCTTCAAGCCTGGCTTCAAGCCAGGCTTCAAGCCAGCCCAAGCCTTGCACACTATAGACCCAAGTGGTTGGCCTGGTGGTTAAGGCTTAGTGCTTGAAGGTCTGCTCCCTCCAAGGTCTCAGGTTCAAAATCTCCTAGATGCTATCAATTCTTTGGAGCTAAAAGGCTTTAGTAATTACCCAATTTGTGTGGGACAAACAAAGGGACTACATAAACTCCGAGATTAGTCAAGGTGTGCACAAGCTTGCCCAGACATTTGGTCAACACAAAAAAAAAAAAGGACTTGCACACTATTGTTCAAATCATACCCACCTATTCCAAGTTCACAAAGACCAAAAACAAAACACCAAAAATTACAAGTATATATATATATATATATTACTTTTGGACAATAGTCTTTGATCAATATGGTCTCATTATTATGTTTTTCTTCAGGGTGGAACATGTCGCTAGTGTAGCAGTAATTTTGTTCAATTATTACTTGAATATCATGGGTTCAAAACATGAAACCAACATCTTCACACTGATAGATTATAGACACCCAATTGAGGTTGGCACCTATCAATTTGTAGGTGACCCATATATAGCCACAATTGTGGGAAAGGTGTAATTTAAATCTTTAAATTTTGATATTTGCGTGTGCTAAATTATGACTTTCTCTAACAAAATCTGATAATTGGAGGCCCAACAAAAAAAAGTAGAATGACGAGGAATGAAAGGGTTGGCCCAGTGGACAGGCTTTTGTGTCCATTGCTCATCATCATATGTTCGAGCCCCATTCTCACCTCTACAAGGGTTCGATCACCTCACATTTATTGAAAAGAGTATTGTGTAGAGAGGCTAATGGGTACATTTGTGATGATAGTTTGAGCCTAACCCAAATCCACTTAGAACGAGGAATGTAAGTTTGGATGAACCTTGGGTATCCATAAATTAAAATTGTAGAATGGTTTGGCCCTTTGGGGATGACTTTAAGCTAACCCAAGCCTTGCACACTAAGCCTAAGTGGTTGGCCTGGTGGTCAAGGTTTGGCATTTGAAGGTCTGCTCCCTCCAAGGTCTCAGGTTCAAAGCCTCCTAGATGCTATCAATTCTTTAGAGCCATCCTAGGACCTTTGGCCTGGTAATTATCCCGTTTGTGTGGAATGGACAGGGAGACTATACAAACTTCGAGATTAGTCGAGGTGCTCGCAAGTTGTCCTGGACACCCGGTTAACACAAAAAAAAAGGTTTGCACACTATCATTCAAATCATACCCACCTATTTCAAGTTCACAAATACCAACAAAAAACACAAAAATTAAAAAAAAATATATATATATATATATATTACTTTTGGACAGTAGTCTTCGATCAATATGGTCTCATTATTATGTTTTTCTTTAGGGTGGAACATGTCGTAAGCATAGCAATAATTTTGTTCAATTATTACTTAAATATCATGGGTTCAAAACATGAAACTAACATCTTCACACTGATAGACTATAAACACCTAATCCTCTCCAAATACATCTCCACACTGATAGACTATAGACATGTAATCCTCTCCATATTCTACATAGCCAGTCTCATGCACTATGCTATTTTTATTTGTTTATTTAGCTATTTCTAATCTTCCTTTTTTGCCATTACTACCATCCATTTTGAAACATCATTCAACACTATGTTAGGAAAAATTGGCCATTAGGGGAGATTGTTAGGGAAAATTGGTCATTTGTGCATTGTAATAAAGTGTTTATTCTTCTTGTACTTAGTGAGTTTTGAGTGAGTTGAAATGTAATCTTGTGCAAAACAAACACCAAGCAAAGAACAGTGCAAGGACCAATCAAGGCTCAAAGGACCAAGTTAGCAAGCAACCTAGGAGCGCATTGGAGCCCCTAAGCACGCACTAGTGCCCTTTACTCTAGTGAAGTGTGCCATTAAGCGTAGCCTGGCACTCCACTCGCACACACCATCCAGAAGACCACGCCAGATAATGCCCCCTAGCCTCGCACTAGCGCACCATCAAGTGACCTCCAATTCCTCCAATAGCCAAGTGAAGCACACCTTCAAGCGCTCCTCTGCCGCCCTGCCTCGAGTGCACTGCGCCATTAGGCACACCTCTAGTGCACACTAGTGTTCTGCTTCTAGAGCATTGCGCCATAAGGTGCACTCCCACCACGCACTAGCGCGATATGGTGGCCCAACCCAAAATCTGCTTTCCAGACATTGCACTGCTAGCCAAATCTAACATAAAGTCATTTTTGCCCACCTTTGGAACTTAAGAGGGTCAATCCAAGGAGCTCATTTTCATGTGTCTAATATATTCCAAGTCAAGAAAATTTAAAAAAGGATTTCATGAATATTTTGGAAGATTTTCTTTTAAGACTTTTGATGTTTGAAGAAAAAGGAAAAAGGGAAAAGGACACTGGACATACTATGAGCATTCAAAAATGAGCAGGCTGGAAAACTTCTTTCCTTCATAACTTCAACATCTCTTTCCTTCTACACTCTAGAGTTGATAATCCAAACAATATTAAGTTCAATCTTTTCTCTTTAAAGGATAAGCACCACTCTCTCTTCATCTTTGAGTTTATTGGACAAGGCTTTACCAACTTAGAAAGAGAGGGCTTGAGTCTTCTTGATCATCCACCAAGTGTTTTCAAAAGTGCTTAAAAGACTCCACCTCAATTCATTCCTTCCATCTTGAAGAACCTATGGTGGCTTGAAGGAGTTCAAGTCATTGATGACTCATTGAGGATTCACTGAGATTCCAAGTGCTCGTGAACTTGTTCGTGGACTTGAATGAAGCATAAGTTGTAGATACAAGCCTAGTGTTAAGGATTCAACAAGTGTAAAGGGTTGTAAGATCTCTTGTACATTTGGTTCACATTATAGTGCTTGGTTGAAGCTGGACTAGGTCCTGTGGTTTTCACCCTGAAGGGTTTCCACGCTAAAAAGCTTTTGTGTGTTGATGCTTGCATGGTTTGATGTTTTGTTTATGATTGCTCTTAAGTTTTCTTTGTTTACACTTGGCCAAAAATGAGTAAAAACCTATTCACCCCCCCCCCCCTCTCTCTCGGTCTATTTTTGGTGGTTTAGTCTATATTATAAGAACATTTTGTTTGGTTTTTAGCATTGGCTAATTCCGTGGACAAAGACACTTTGCTTGAAATCTTATTTCGAGTTATATTTGGGTCGAGAAGTCTAAGATTCAAGTTCAAGTTGCTAGAGTACAAGCTATCCAAACTGCAGTACAACCCTTTAAAGCACACAGAGCTAAAACTTTGGAAGGTCATCTCTCTTTGCTTAGATGTCCGTTCAAGTTCCATAATATATGGATTCCATGTAACTTTTTGAGAGCAATCTGAATATATAGAGAAACATGGCTTTAGCAAAGTTTGCTCAAGTGATATGTGAAAATTCTGCAGCAGCAAAAATTCTAAGAGCATCGCTCAAAGTTCGCTCAAGCGATACAGCAAAATTATGTCCAAATTGAAATACTCTCTCATCTAAGTAAGTCAATTTTTTAGGACTCTTTAGCCAGATCTTTGCAGCCAATCAAGAGATAGTTCCAGCCTACCTTTTTGGTGATCCTAGAGATGCTATAAGAGTTAAGAGAATTAATTGTTAGAGGGGACTCTAAAGTTGTGAAAAAAGATACAAAAAAATATACAGAGAAGAGAAATAAAGAAGGTGAAGATCTTGATAATTATCTAAGCATACAGTGTTCTTCACCATTGATTCTAAACTGAAGCAAATCATATCGAGATCGTCTTAAAAGGATTCTGAAGACTGAGAACGCCATGGAGATTCAGTGTTGAAGTCGAAGCATGAAGAGCATAAACTCGAGGAGTCGAGCAAGTAGGCTTAGACTGGAGTTTGAGGGGATTTAGACAACAGTTGTGGAGTTCAATTGTCAAGAGTTGTAAGTTGCACTTGGGTAAACTGTTCAACTTAGTGCTTGGCTTGCTGGACATGGTTTTTTTTTTTTTTAGTTTAGATTTTCACTATATATTGTTGTGTCTTTTTATTATTGTGTGTTTGATTACTTGCATTGCATTTTGCACTCACATAGGTAAAAGTTAATTGTGAATCTAAGGAATAAAGAATTTTCAATTGGTATCAGAGTGGGTCACTTTGAGTTATTAATTGAGTGTGATCCTGTTTTTCATATTCTTGGATTTACCTAAAGAGGGACTGTTTACTGTTAAACCAACAATGTTAGATGGCTCTAATTACCCTTACTAGAAGGCTCGAATGAGAGCTTTCATCAAGTCCATAGATGATAGGGCTTGGCTAGCTGTTATGAATGGCTACAAAACTCCCATAACGACTATTAGTAGACAATGAAACCCCAAGATTAGGTTAGTTAAAAACTTATAAACAGAATGGGAGGACAATGTTGTGACTATATTTTATCAAGTTTTATTAATTCCCATTCACATGAAATTCGACCATTTTTCAAAAGATTTTATTATATTTTGTTCTTTTCAAATTTGACCAAATCAAATCCTATTTTAAATTTCATTCATTCAAAACCTATCAAATTCCATTTTAAAATCCAAATATTTCACCATTCCAACTGTTGAAACAGTTGGTCAGATCAACTCGTGAACAATTCAAATGGTTTGGCCGTTCAAATTTGAGCAAATCAAATCCTATTTTATATTTCATTCATTCAAAACCTATCAAATTCCATTTTAAAATCCAAATATTTCACCATTCCAACTGTTGAAACGGCTAGTCAGATCTACTAGGGAACAGTTCAAATAGTTTGGTCGTTTAACTATTTTTAGGCCCGTTCTTAAACTAGGTTGGTTCTATGGGTTTAACCATATTATTTCTAGAACAAGTTGATGGTACAACCAGCGTAACTAGTCCAATTTTCAAAACATTGTATAATGTAAAATAAAATAATTTGTTATTTACATAAAATAAAAAAAAGGGCGGACTAACTACATTTATTTCTTATTATTACTTTTCAGCATGTCAAAATATAACTATTACTCTATATGCTAGTGTATGTATATATATTCAAATAGGAGTAGTGATATACTGATATTTTTTAGAAATAATGTGTTAAATTTAGTCATGTAGTAGATCTATATTTGTATCACAAATAAATTTAGTCATATAGTAGATCTATATTCGTATAAATTCCTTCTAATTACTATCATTTTGTACAATTAGGGGATGGACATGGGACGGAGTCACTAATCCTAGTAGCTTGAGCCTGTTAGTAATCAAGTCTAAATTAGTTTCTCGATCGATAGCCCAAAAACCATTAAAATGCTCAAATTCATGCATTTAACCCATAATTAATATATTAAAAATTCAATATTTATGTAAGAACTAGTTATAAAGGATAAATAAGATGTTGGTTTGATTTGTGATTAAATAACCAACTCAATCCTACAAGGCCTAAGTTTTGATCCTAGGCATAGTAAATTATAGGCTAGCTTGAGCGGGCTTCATGACCTATTAGGCTTATTATCCTATTATCTTCCATTTTTTAAAAAAAAAATGACTTTTACGATAAATTACCTTCTTGTATGATTGCTTCTTTTAGCGAGGTATCCATAATTTTCATTTTCATCGCTATAACACAAATTTATTACTTCTTTTAGCAAGGAATATACGCTTTCCTCGCTAAAGAGGCACAATGTGCCTTGCGAAAGGTTTATCCATTTAGAATTTGCAATGAACACAAATTCAACGCTAAAAAGTATTAAATTTTTTTTGGCAACCAAATGCTTTTGTTGCAAAAAATCTTGTTTCAACCTTTAGTAATGAATCATTTGTCTCTTTGCTAATACTCTTTTGGGCCAATCACCATTAGTGAGGAATAGTACACTTCGTTGCAAATGCTCTCCCCCGCCACAGTTCTTGCCAAAAAATATTTACCGCCAAGGATTTTGCAACTAGTATTAGCGACGAATTTTGAGGTTTGTTGGTAAATGTGGTCATCTGAAGACTGTAGCAAGGAGTTATGGTTTTCCATGCTAAAAGGGCACCTTTAGCGAGAAAATTGGTTCCCTCACTAATACTTTCCTCGCCAAATGTCTGATTTCTTGTAGTTAAACCATCTCTCGATATCAGACAAGTGTTAATTTTATACTTGGTTATTTTATGTTTATTATTGGTTTGTCAATTTGTGACAAAAAGAGGGAAACATGTTGATTTATGTTACTAATGTTACCTTAAAGGGTTGATTTAAGGGGGAGAAAGCGATATTGCTTGTGGCTATAATTACTATTTTATATATGTATATATATATGTGTGTGTGTGTTTTTCACACTTGTTTTTCACATGGTTTGATTGTTTCTGAATGTGCAGTTACAGTTTCAACAACTTTGCATTATTTTTGTTGTTTTGATTGATATAAGTTCTTGGGATGGGGTTTGTAATGAGTTTGTTTGGATGTTTAAATTTTGTCACGGAATTGCCAAAGGGGGAGATTATTAGGTTTTTAGTATTGGCTAATTCCGTGAACAAAGATACTTTGCTTGTAATCTTATTTTAACTTGTATTTGGGTCGAAAAGTCCAATATTTAAGTTCAAGATGTCCAAACTACAGTACAACTATTTAAAGCATGCAGAACTGAAACTTTGAAAGGCCATATCTCTTTACTCAAGTGTCCGTTCAAGCTTCATAATATATGGATTCCATATAACTTTTCAAAAGCAATTTGAATATGCTGAGAAACATGGCTTGAGCGAAGTTTGCTCAAGTGATATGTGAAAATTCTATAGAAGTAAAAATCCTGAGAGCATTACTCGAAGTCCGCTCGAGCAATACAGCAAAATTGTGTCCGAATTGAAATACTCTTTCATCCAAGTTAGTCAATATTTTAGGACTCTTTAGCCAGATCTTTTTAGCCAATCAAGAGATAGTTCCAGCCTACCTTCTTGGTGATCCTAGGGATGCTGTAAGAGTCAATAGAATTAACTGTTAAAGGGGACTCTGAAGTTGTGAAAACGATACAAAAAATATACAGAAAAAAGAAACAAAAAAGGTGAAGATCTTAATGATTATCTAAGCATATAATGTTTCTTCACCATTGATTCTAAACTGAAGCAAATCATATCAAGATCGTCTTGAAAGGATTCTGAAGGCTGAGAACGCCATGAAAATTTGGTGTTGAAGTCGAAGTGTGGAGAGCAGAAACTTGAGAAGTCAAGCAAGTAGACTTAGACCGAAGTTCGAGGAGATTCGGACGGTAGTTATAGAGTTCAATTTTCAAGGGTTGTAAGTTGTACTTGTATAAACTGCTCAACTTAGTGCTTGGCTTGCTGGACGTGATTTTTTTTCCGAGTTTGGATTTTCAGGATATATTGATGTGTCTTTTTATTATTATGTGATTGATTACTTACATTGTGTTTTGCACTCACATAGGTGAAGGTTAGTCATGAATCTAAGGAATATGAAATTTTCACACTCGTTTTTTCAATTGGTATCTAAGCAAGACACTCTTAAAATTAGTTTTTCAAAACTATCTTTCTTGAGTGAGGTCTTGAAAATGGTCTTGTAACATGGATGGTCCTAAAGAGGGTGGTTCAACCATGCAACCTCCTTTGTTTGATGGCTTAAATTTTTTTATTTGGAAAGGTAAGATGTGTGCTTTTTGAAATCCATCAATGAAAGAGTTTGGGTTAGTGTATTACAAGGTAGGACTCCTCCAACCAAACTTGTTGAAAATGTTGAGTTTTCCAAACTTATTTTTGAATGGGATAGAACTGAGTTGGAAGAGAGTGGTTGGAATAGTGAGGCAATGAATGCCATATTTAACAATGTCACACTTGAAGAATTTCATCGCATTTCAAAGTGTGAAATTGCTAAAGAAGCTTGGGATATACTAGAGGTCACTCATGAAAGCACTAATGCCGTTAAAGTTTCAAAACTTCAAAGGTTGACAACTATGTTTGAAACTCTCCAAATGGAAGACAATGAAACCTTTGATGTTTTTTATATCAAACTGAGTGACATAGTAAATTCCAACTATAATCTTGGAGAGAAAATCCTCGACTCCAAAATTGTTAGAAAAATCTTTTGCAAAACGTGTGGATGAGAAAAAAAAAGCTTGATGCCATGCTTGGTAAAGAAAGTGTTCTCTTGACAAGGTTGGAATAGGCTACAATACTTTTAAAGATAAAAAGTTTTCAAAAATAAAAATTACATGCTTTTAATGTCAAAAGAAAGGCCATCCAGCTAGCAAATGTTATATTATGAAAAAATCTCATACTCCTAAGAATACTTGGATCCCAAAAAGATCATTGAAAACTAACTCCCATGGACCCAAAATGATTTGGGAACCAAAGGTGAAGAATTGAGCTAATGTTCTTGTAGGTTTGTTTTCAAGCAAAATCCAAAAAGGACCATTGGTACTTGAATAGTGGTTGTTCAAGGCATGTGACTAGAGATAAATCACAATTCACATTTCTCACACCAAGAGATGGAGACTTGGTCACTTTTGGAGACAATAGTAAAAGCAAGATTATTGGTATATGTAATATTGGTAAAAACTCCTCTACTTCAATTGAAAATATTTTCCTTGTTAAAGGTCTTAAGCACAACCTATTGAGCATTAGTTAATTGTGTGACAAAGGTTGTAAGGTAATATTTGAATCTCCTAAGTGCATTGTAGTAAACATAAATAACAATAAGGCCATATTGATTGGACATAGACAAGGCAATATTTACATTTTTAACTTAAATGATTTATCCTCTTACAAAATAAAATGCTTTGCTGCTATGAACAATGAAGATAGTTAGATGTGGCATAGAAGACTTGGTCATATTAGTATATGCACTATTTCAAAATTTTCAAAAAAAATGAACTAGTGAATGATCTTCTCAAACTCAAATTTGAAAAAGACAAAATCTGTGATGCATGTCAAATGGGGAAGCAAACCAAAATTTCTTTCAAATCTACTAATATGCTCTCTATCTCTAGGCCACTACAACTTTTGCATATGGATTTGTTTGGACCAACTAGAACCTTAAGTCTAGGTGGTAAGCAATATGCTCTTGTTATTATTGATGATTACTCAATATATACTTGGACATTCTTTCTAGCTCACAAGGATAAAACAATTATTTTCTTCACCAAGTTTTGCAAAAAGGTTCAAAATAAAAAAAGATTTATAATCATAGCAATTAGGACTGACCATAGTGGTGAGCTTGATTACAAATCTTTTAAAATGTTTTATAATGAAAATATTTTTGAACACAACTTTTCAGCACCTAGAACTCCTCAACAAAATAGAGTTGTTGAGAGGAAAAATAAGACTTTGGAAGAAATGGGAAGAACAATACTTTGTGCAAATAATTTGTCAAAATACTTTTGGGCTGAAACTGTTAACACAGCTTGCTATGTTTTAAATAGAGTTTTGGTGAGAAAATCTTTAAACAAAACCCCATATGAGCTTTGGAAAGACAAGAAACCTAATGTTTCATACTTTAAAGTTTTTGGATGCAAATGTTTTGTGTTAAATAACAATAAGGACAATCTTAGTAAGTTTGATGCAAAAGCAAATGAGGGTGTCTTCCTTGGCTATTCCATTCACAGCAAGGCCTATACAATTTTTAATAAAAGAACTTTAGTTGTTGAAGAATTAGTGCATGTTACCTTTGATGAATCAAATTCTTTGTCAAAGAATATTATGAGTGATGATGTAGATGATATAGAACAAAACTTGGATGAGTTGAACATCAATCCAACTCAAAGTAAAGCTCTACCACAAGAGAAAGAAAACCAAGACATTCTATCAAACCAACAAGATGTGAATGAAGGACTGCCAAAGGAATAAAAGTTTGTTCACAACCATCCAACAGAACAAATACTAGGTGATCCATCACAAGGGGTTAGAACAAGATCATCTCTTAGAAATATATATAACCATCTTGCTTTGCTATCACAAATTGAACCAAAATGTTTTCAAGAAACTGAAAATGATGAATTTTGGATTATGGCCTTGCAAGATGAATTAAATCAATTTGAAAAGAATGAGGTTTGGAATCTTATTCTTAAGCCTAAAGATCATTCTGTAATTGGAACCAAATGGGTGTTTAGAAACAAAATGGATCAATCTGGAACTATCGTGAGAAATAAGGTTAGACTTGTAGCTTAAGGCTATAGTCAAGAAGATGGAATTGATTTTGATAAGACCTATACACCAGTAGCTAGATTAGAGGCTATTAGAATTTTGCTTGTATTTTCATATTTCAAAATGTTCAAGCTTTATCAAATGGATGTAAAAAGTGCATTTTTTAATGGTTTTATTTCTGAAGATGTTTATGTTGAATAACCTCTTGGTTTTGAAAATTTAAAATTTTCAAAACATATTTTCAAACTTACAAAAGCACTTTATGGTTTAAAACAAGCCCCAAGGGCTTGGTATGAAAGGTTGAGCAAATTTTTTTTATTGAAAATGATTTCATGAGAGAAAAGGTTGATACCACACATTTCATAAATATTAGAGACCATAATATGCTAATTGTGCAAATTTATGTGGATGACATCATATTTGGCTCTACTAATGAAAAAATTTACAAGGAATGTGTTTAGTGTATGCAGGGTGAATTTGAAATGAGCATGATGGAAGAACTCAACTTCTTCCCTAGACTTTAAATCAAACAATCAAAGGAAGGCATCTTCATAAACCAAGCTAAGTACATCAAAGACTTACTCAAGAAATTTGATATGGAGGACGCAAGGCCATTGAGCACTCCCATAAATACTTTAAAAAAGTTTGACAAAGATGAGAAAGGTATCTAAATAGATACCAAATTATATAGAAGTATGATTGGCTCATTACTCTATCTAACCGCTAGTAGACCTGATATCATATTTAGTGTTTGTTTATGTGATAAATTTCAATCCAATCCTAAGAAATCACATGTTGTAGCTGTTAAAAGGATTTTTAGATATCTCAAGTACACACCTAACCTTAGATTATGGTATCCTAAGGGCACATCTTTAAACCTGATTGGCTATTCTAATATTGACTATGCTGGTAGTAAAGTTGATAGAAAGAGCACAAGTTGCTCTTCTCAATTTCTTGGTAATATGCTTGTTTCATGGTTTAGTAAGAAACAAAACTCAGTTGTAGTTTTTACAGCTGAGGCAGAGTACATTGCAGCTAGAAGCTATTATGCTCAAATCATTTGGATTAAACACTAATTAGAAGATTTTGGACTGACTTTTGAACACATTCACATTAGATATGATAACACAAGTGCTATAAATTTGACCAAGAATCCTATTCAGCACTCTCGCAGAAAACACATTAAAATTAGACATCATTTTATACGTGATCATGTGCAAAAAGTTGATATTAAACTTGACTTTCTATGCACTTGGAACCAACTTGCTGGTATATTCACAAAACCATTGAGAGAAGATAAATTTTGTATGATTAGGAGAGAATTCGAAATGAGAAATCCAATAGATTGATTGATTATGTTATTGTGTATACCTTATTATACATTTGAATAATTCGAAATTGACTTAGATGCTTATCTGGTGCATTGCATTGCATAAGTGATTTTCTGCATTTCATGAAGGAAGAGTTGACCCCTGTTTCCTGAGAATAGCTTATATTAGCTTCTATTGAAAGAGTCGACCCCTATAGTTCCAAGAGTTAACCCACTTTAACAGAGAGCTAAGAAGCAATTCTGCAAGAAAAAAACCTACCCCTCGAAGCCAAGAGTCAACCCTTTTGTGCAGTTGTTCAGTAACTTTAAATACCACTATTTATTCGATAAAATCAAAATTATCCCTCTCTCTCATTCTCTCTCAACAAAACTATTTCTTCAACTGCCGTACCCACCGAAAATCCCTCCTCCAACCTCTATAAATCCCTAATTCGAACTTCAAAATCATCATCCAACCACTCCTAACTCCCATTCCAACTTCCAATGGCTCCTAAAGCTGCTAAATTGAAAAAGGGCAAACAAGCCCTAGTGGAGTCAACCCCTAAATCCAAATAAGATAAAGAATAAAGGGGAGTTCTCTAAAGCTTCAAGGAAAAGGAAAGGAAAGCAGATTGTGGATGAAGAAAAAGAATAGGTTATCTTGGAAAACAACCTCTACTTCTACAAGCAATCAGACAAAGATAGGTATGTAAATGATTTTTCTTTAAGAATCGTTCTTAATGGTCGATGGATAGACTATGCATTCTTTACCAAGGAAAAGTTTACATTTGAAGAAAAATTGGAGAAACTTGAATGGAAATCAATGACATTGCTTAGAGATGATATGTACCCTGACTTAGTTGGGCATTTCTATGACCATGTTGAAAAAGAAAGGGATAGTGTAAGTGTGACAAGTTATGTCAGAGGAGTCCACATTTTACTCACTAAAGGAATTATTTGTAACATTTTGGGTATCAGTGGTGATGGCACAGTAGGGCAAAAACACATGGATAGATGTCCAACCCTATCACTTCTCTTAGGCACAGAAGTTACTGATGATAGTCTTCAACCAAACGCCAATGAACTACCATTAGAGTTGAGGCTTATGCATCACTTTGCATGCGATATTCTTATTGCCCAAAGGAGGAAAGTTTAAGTATATTTTTGATAAAGAACTCTTTTTCTTATGGGCTTACATGACTGAGACCAAAATTGACCCGGCTAATTATATTTTGACCCACATACTCAAGGCCAACAAAACCAAAATGAGTCTGCCCTATGGAATCTTTTTTACCAAGGTATATAAATATTTTAAGATCAACTTATCTGGGGAAAAGAAGAGAACCCCTAACCATAATTCTGATAAGTACAATCACAAAACTTTTTCTAGAATAAGGTATTACTTTGACAAATAAACCAAGCAATGGGTGAAAGAAAAGGGTAGTGGTGGTGGTGATAGTGCCACACCAAGGGCAAAATGTATGAAAAGAGGTCAATCATCTAGAACTCTAAGGGAATTCTTTCCTATGGACATTGTGCCTTGCAATTCTGTTTAAATGGCTATGATGATGGCAATGATCAAGGAGATGAAGAAATACCAAGATGAGATGTTTACTAAGATTGATAAGAAAGTGAAAAATGGTGCAACTAGGTTGCTCTTTGTTGAGAAAAAGGCAAGGGAGCTTAGCAAGGCATTTATGACTAACGGAAACAAATTAAAGCAAATGGGTAATGACATTATAATGTCTACTGAGCATCTACAAAAATTTATTAAGAAAATGACTGGAGATGCATACAATCCCCTCTATTCTGATGCAGCCAGATTTGCAAAAGAGACCTCCTCCACTGATGCCTCCATTGATGACGTGGATGAAGCACATTAGGGAATTGATCCCTTAACTGGCACAAAAGTTGACACCCCAACTCGAGCAAGAGCAAAACCTGATCAAAGCTTTCCACAATCACCAGTTGGCACCCACCTGTATGGACTAAGGCAGAGAAATCTAGCCAAGTTCACAAACACTACTGATGACCCTGTTGACCTCTCCCAAACTCCATCTCCCAAAGCTAAAAATTGAGCATTCTTGCATTTACACTTCATTTTTGCATTCTCACATGCTTATTTTTTGCTTATATTAGTTTTAAAAGGATGGTATGTCATCCTCAAGACATTTGATATGTAATATGATAATGTTTGGATGTTTTAACGACTATTGATGCCTAATATATATTATTGTTGTATCACATTTTCACTGTGAATGTTTGCAACTTGCTGATTAGTTGGTTGATTGATTTGCTCTGCTTGCTCACTTCTTTGTAACATTAATCTTGTTTTAAGATTTTTTTTGTTATTGTACCTATCATTTACTTGTATTTGTAGCTTCCTTTTGATTGATTGTCAAAAAGGGGGTGAGAAATAGCAGTATTGTTGTTGCTTGAAGTATTGTTACTGTTATTGCTTGATAAAAAGCACGAAGTGCTTGAACTCCTCAAAAGAAGGGGAAGAAGCATTATTATTGCTTGCTTTATACGAACTCAAAAGCACTAAGTGCTTGAACTCCTTAAGAAAGGAGGAGCTTAAATTTCTTAAGCAAGTGGGAGATATATATTCCTTAAAGAAGAGAAAGCAAATTCAGGTAGAAATTTATATACTCTTGCACCAGCACACACATACTTAAGCTTATTGTTCATGTTTTGAAAAGTTTTGTCAATCATCAAAAAGGGAAAGCTTGTTGACTTCACGCCTTAATTTTGATGATAGCAAAACTTTGTTTAATGTCTAATTACTTTACTTGGTGTGCAGATTATATCATGCATTAATTAGACTATGACTTGAAGCTTGAATATATTAAAGCATTTGATAAGCTTGTCAAAAAATTTGAATAGTATGCTAAAACCATGAAGAAGATAGAAGAGGTTATATGGATTAAAGAAGTTCTAGATACAATCAAATTTGAAATGATTTCATCTCAAAGAGATTGAAGATGGTAAAGATCAAGTGAAGTGAATATAACAACTTTTGCAAAATCTTTTGGAAGATTTGATGAAGTCCCAACAGACCAAGTGAAGCCATAAAATTATTGAAGAAGCTCTTGAAGAGCAACATGCATAGAAAGAGACATTTCAAACCTTAGAAGTCTAATCTGGAATATCAATGAAGTGCTTGAAGGATCAAAAGAAGATTGAAGAAGTCTTACAAAATGTAACCTATGGAATTGGCGAGAGTCAACATATGAAGACAGTGGCTTGAACCTGAGTATTTGAATTAGCAAGAGTTGACACATTCATTCCAGGAGTCGACACTTAACTTATCAGGTGTCGACACTTAGACCATCAGGAGTCGACATATGGAGATAGAGTGCATGACTTTGATAAATCCTTCAAAGAGTAGACACATGAGATTACAAAAGTCGACACATGAGCCTATAAGAGTTAACACATGGAGATAGAGTGCATGAATTTGATAATATCCTTAAAAGAGTCGACGCATGAGCCTACAAGAGTCAACACATCGAGATAGTGCCTTAGAGAAATATGCTAAAACTTAAAGGAGTCGACACTTAATTCCTCAAAAGTCGACACATGGAGGCAGATTGCTTGAAGAATAGCGTTCAGAACATGAAGGTGTCAATACTTACAGCCAAAGGGTCGACCCATGCCATTGTAACAGTAATGTTTTTAAACATCCTACAGCTGTGTTCTTGCATTTAATGTAATCTCAACTACCTCCAACGGCTAGAATTGAAGCTAAGGCATATATACAAGACCCCTACAGCATTTATACAAAGAGAGGACATACATACAACTACAACAATCAAATTTGAAGCATAAACCCTAGTTGTTACTATTGCTTTGTTGAGATATTGGGGATTTACTGATCTTACACTGATTACATCCACTCTTTGAGAGAGATACTTTGTGTAAACCTTATTTATTCTATTTGGGTGAGTTTATAAACCTGTGAGTTTGAGTGTTCTTATTAAAAACACTTGTAAGTTTGAGTGAATCTTGGACAAAAATCACTTGGAGAGATTTAAGAACTTGGGAAGAGCTCTTGTGAGAAGTGAGCTAGACACTAGACCAACTAGCACCTACTTTGTAATTCTTCATTGCATAGTGGAAGAGCTTTCAACGGGGGTCTTGAGAGTGAAGATTTAGGTCATGAGCTGTGGCTAAACCTTGGTAAATCATTGTATTCATTTTATGCTCTATTTTTCATTTCTTATTTAAGATTGCCTAAACACATTGCACACACACTTTGATTTTGCAATTAGATTGTTTAATCAGTTTTAAGGTAAAATTATTTGTGATTATTTTTAAAACCCAATTCACACCCCCCCCCCTTTCTTGGGTTGCACACTTAGGCCAGCACACTTCAAACCTATGAAGTGAATTTGAAACAAAACAAAAGGATAAACAAGAGCACGTCTCTCAAGTCCATTAAAGAAGACTCTGAGAACACCAATGAGGAAGAACATGAGTTTGACCAATCTGAGATGGCCTTATTTACAAAAAAAAATTTAAGAAGTTCCCTAAAAATAAGAAAAACAATGGCCTTAGGCTTGGTAAGAAAAACCAAGGTAAGATGAAAACCAAACCAAAGCCAATCCAAACCCATGATAAAAAGGCCTCCAAGTCTCAGCAGTCCAGATCTATTCAATGTTATGAATGTCAAGGCTTTGGTCACATTGCCCAAGAATGCCCAAATAAGAAAAAGAAAAAGAACGGAGTGATGACTATCACTTGGGATGAAACTATCTCAGACGAGTCTGAGGAATTTTTTTCTGAGGAAGAAACTTCTAATTTTACAGCTTTTATTTTATCTGTGCATGAATCTACTAACTCCTCTTCTTTCTCTCAGGTTTCAGTTGAAGATATTTTAGAAACTAACATTGAACAGGAAAGAGAGAAAGAATCAAGTGATTCTAAAAATAAAAACTCAGATATTCATCAACCATACGAGGAAATGTATGATGAATGTATATAGCTTAAAGACTACAAGTTTAAAGTGACAATTAAGTACAATACCATTCAAAAAGAGAAAGATATGCTCAAGCAAGAAGTAGCTAAAGTCTCCACCAAACTAAATCAGTTTCAAACTAAAAAGGAGAACATCTTAAACAAGCTATAGGAGACTAAAAAAAAGATGCAAGAAAACAATGATTCCAAAAAGCAATTGGAAGAAAAAGTGAGGTGTCTTGAGAAAGAGCTAGTTGACTGATTACACCCTAACAGTGTAATCATAAGCCCTTAATTCGCACCTTGTTAGATTTATATTAGTATTAATTTCCTTATTTTAGTTAGATATTTATTTTATTATGTTTCGTGTGTGCTTTGTAGATTATATAAGCTAATAAAGGCAAAAAAAAAAAAGCAAGAATAATCAAAGCGGCTTCAAGGTGAATAATTTGGTCATGAAAATTCTAAGCTATCTCGGTATTCTGGCCATATCTTCGATGTCCGATTGAGCTAATTTTTGTGCCATTGGAAAGAAGACTTCAAGGGCTACAATTTGTCCTCTAATGTGCATTGGCTAAATCAGCCTCTAAAGTGGTGAAAATCAAGTTTCAAGGTGGACGAGTGAATAGTAACCGATCGATCAGTCTGGCAAACTTCACAGAGGGCGTTTTACGATTCGATTGGTCGTTCGATCGGTGAACAGTGTCGATCGATCAATGAACAGTGTCGTAAATAGTGAACAGTGAACAGTGACCGATCAAACGCTACAATGGCCGTTCGATCGGTGAACAGTACCGATCGATCGGTCGATACAGATCTGGAGCTTAAAAGCTGTGTTGTTCGAAAAAAGAAAAAAAAAAAGATAGTTAGGGTTTGTAGCAACCAAGGGGGCGGCTGGAGAGCTCCTCCAAGGTTGGTTTTTTATGTTTTTGTGTATTTTTAGCTTAGATTTATGTTTGTAATGTTAATGTAGGAGTAGAAATTGTAACTTTCTTTCATTGTAATTTATTTTTCTTCACTTTCTTGCATTTTCCTTCACTTTCTTTGTAGCCAAATAGATTTATTGTTATAGTAAAATTTAGATTTAATTCTCGACATGCTTTCTTTACATTTCTACATGCTTTTATGATGAATTCAAGTAGTTAGATTTATCTTGGGTGTAATTGTGAAGATCCATCGAGGATCTTCAAGTATTTCAATGGGGATTGATGAACTTCAAAGTTTTATTCCTAGATTTGTATAGTTCTATTTGGTTGGGCGTTGGATTTATTCGAAAACTTAGATTCATAACCCATATGGTAATATTTATGCGCAATTCAACAATTGGTATAGATCTTGCACATTTCTAAAGTTTGCTTCTAGGGTTCTATTAATTGGTTTAATTCCTACACTCAACTAAATATGAACTCAAGGTTTTATGGTCAAAATATTCCAAATCAAAAATTCACGGTGTGATTCTTGATTTGAGTTATAAAAATCCTGTATTGAAATTCTTGTTATGAATTGGAGAATTGAATCAATCATATCCAAGTTTTAGTTTTAATTTGATTTTAATTTAATTGTCTAGTTATTTCTTTAATTTCCATTGCATTAGTTTAGTAAATCAAAACCCCTCTCAAAAACCAAAAGATTTTCGGTCTTTCTATTTTTCATTTTATTTTAGATCCAATTCCCCACATAATTGTAATTCAATCCTAGGTTAGGTTAGTATGAGTTGAGTGCTAAAGCCAATATTTGGCTAGGTCACTTGGGAGAGAACGATGCCAGATTACCGGTTTATACTTCATCGCGACCCCCGTACTCTTGCGGGGTACTAACTCTATTTTGTAGTTTTCAAAGCGAGTCACTGACGTAAATGCAACCTTCAAGCATCAAATAGGGGTGACTAGGAAGTTGAGGCATATGCTTAGCATCCGCAACAACTCACATGATAGAAATGGCATAGGATGCACCTTTGTCATCCATTGCAATCAAATAATCAAAGCCAACCTAAAACAAGAAGTTTTTGAAGAATCAACAAACACCAAAGCATTGACTGCAAAAGCGCAAGGTGAGTCAACCAAGGGTAGATGCAATGCCCTATAGAGTAAATACTCAACCTTTTCATGTTCCATTTGTACCTATATTTCATCATTGTGGTATTAGAGGACATATTAGGCCAAATTATTTTAAAAGGATTACTGCCTCGCGGATGAGAGTTCAATCTGAACCTATGTATCAAAATGGATTTTACAACAATCATTTTCAAGTTTTGGCTGATGATTATCACCAATCAAATCCAAATTTTTAAAATTCTTTTCAGAATTGTCGGCCAAGAACAAGATATTTCTCTAAAAGGAATTTCAGACAAAATCATTTTGATAATCAAGCTCAAAATTTTCAACCCAAGGTTTTTGAGAAAAATATTAAGTCAAGAACAAAACCTTTGTGCATTAGAAAACATGACTTGAATTGCTTTGTTGCGCACACAGTACTGAAAGCTCATGACTCTAATATGTGGTACCTTGATAGTGGTTCCTCAAGGCGTATGTGTGGCAACAAGTCCTTGTTTACTTCACTTGAGAATTTTGATGGTGGTATTGTCACTTTTGACAATGGGAGCACCTCTAAAGTCATTGAAAAAGGCAAAATTGTTTCTCCTGGCATTCCTCAGTTGAATGATGTATTATATGTAAATGGGATGTAAGCTAATATCATTAGCATAAGTCAAATGTGTGACAACAAATACCAGGTTTTGTTTTCAAAATCTAAATGTTCCATTTTAAATAAAAATAGGTATTTGTGTCATGTATGGTTTGCGTACTTTAGCTAATTGCTATGGGATTATGCCTTCAAATGACACTACTTGTCATTCAACAAAGTCTAATGAAGTAGAACTATGGCATGAAAGATTAGGCCATATCAATTTTAAAGACTTGTCAAGATTGGCAAAATCTGAGCTTGTAAGAGGCATTCTGAAATTGAAAAAACCTTTGAATATTGTGTGTGTGGACCATGTCAATTAGGTAAACAGATCCGAACCACTCATAAGAAATCTAAACGACTTGCAACCAAAAGTCCATTAGAACTTGTTCATATGGATCTTATGGGACCAACTCGTACCGAAAGCCTCGGAGGTAAGAAGTATATTTTTGTTGCAGTGGATGACTACTTTAGATTTACTTGGGTTAATTTTATTAGAGAGAAGTTTGAGACTTTCGATGTGTTTAAGTCTTTGCGCAATAGGCTTTAGACAAAAAAGAACACAATAATTGGGTGTATTGTTTGGATTAGAACTGATTATGGAAAGGAGTTTAAAAATTTTGAATATCCTAACTTTTTGATGAACAGGAAATTAGGCATGAATTTTCAACTCCTAAGACACCACAACAAAATGGACTCATCAAAGGAAAGAACTGTGTCATTCAAGAAATGGCATGTGTAATGTTACATAGCAAGTCAGTCCCATTCAAATTTTAGGCAAAAGCTGTCAATAGGGCTTGCAATGTGATTAACAGGGTCTATTTGAGGCCCAATTGAAGAAAAACTCCATATGAGATTTGGAACAATAAAAAGCCAAATGTGAAATATTTTTAAATTTTCGAGAGTAAATGTTACATCCCAAGGGATCATGAACATTTGGGAATATTTGACTCTCAAATCGATAAAGGAATATTTCTTGGCTATTCCATTTGCTTACCGTGTTTATAACTTGAATACCTTAACTATTATTAAATTTGCTAATGTTGTGGTGGATGATTCAGGTTCTCACAAGGGTAGAAACAATAATGAAGAACTAGATGTTACATGCAATCCATTAATAAACAAATTGAAGTGCACAAAGAAAGCATGAACAAAGAAAATGTTATGGAACAAGTTGAGGAACAACCTATTGAAACGACACCTACACGTGTTGAAACTCCAAGGGAAAAAGAGTCTTCAGCTCGTGCCAAGCTAAATCATCCAGTCACATAAGTCATAGGTGATGTGACAAGTGGAATGAAAACACGGCGTCAGGTAAGAAATAAGGTAAACTTCACTTGCTATACCTTAAACTTTGAGCCAAATAAGGTTAATGATGCCTTATGTGATGAAAATTGGGTGAATGCTATGCAACAAGAATTGGAACAGTTTGTTAGAAATGATATTTGGTTTCTTATTCTTACACCTAAAAATATAAATGTGATTTGAACCAAATGGATTTTTGAGAATAAAATAGATGAACATGGTACTGTGGCTAGGAATAAGGCAAGACATGTTGCTCAAGGGTACTCACAAATTGAAGGAATTGATTTTAATGAAACTTTTGCACTGGTAGCCAGCCTTTAATCTATTAGAATACTTTTTGTCTATTGCTTGCTTCTTGTAATTTAAATTATTTCAAATGGATGTGAAAAGTACTTTTGTGTATGGTGTCTTGCAAGAGAAAGTGTTTGTTGAACAACCAAAAGGATTTAAGGATCCAAATTTTTCAAATCATGTTTTCAAGTTGAAAAAGGCTCTTTATGGTTTGAAACAAGCTCCCCACGCATGGTATGAAAGACTAACTTCATTTCTTTGAAAAATGATTTTTCGTTAGGGGGAGTAGACAAAGCATTGTTTATCAAAAGGCAAGACAAACACATTTTGATTACTCAAATCTATGTTGATAACATTGTGTTTGGTTCTACATGTGATTCCATTTCTCAATATTTTGCTTCATGCATGAGTTCAGAATTTGAAATTAGCATGATTAGTGAGTTGAACTATTCTTTAGGCCTTTAGATCAAACAACTAAAGTCTGGTATTTTCATATCACAAGCTAAATATACTAAGGACCTAGTGAATAAGTTTGGCTTGTCTTCAACATAACTGCTAGGACTCCTATGAGTACTAGTACAAAATTGAGCAAAGATGAAAAAGATACAATAAAAAACAAGTTTATCATACCTTGTTTCGAAGCATGATTAGCAGCTTGTTATATTTGACTGCAAGTAGACCAGATATTACTTTTAGTGTTGGTGTTTGTGCTAGGATTCAATCATGTCCAAAAGAGTCATATTTGAATGCGGTTAAGAAAATCATTAAATATGTGAATGGAACTCTAGGATATGAAATTTGGCTTACATTAGACACTAATGCTAACCTTGTTAGTTTCTCAGATGCCGATTATGTAGGTTATGTGGATGATAGAAAAAGCACCTCAATTGGGTGTTTTTACGTAGAGAACAACTTGGTTGCTTGGCATAGCAAAAAGAAAAATGCCTTTTTCTTGCCCACCACTGAGGCAGAATATATTGTTGTTGGTAGTTATTGTACACTACTTTGGATTAAGCAAATTTTGATGGACTATGGTTTTGATCAAGGTACAATCACCTTGTTTTGTGATAACATGAGTGCGATTAACATTTCAAAGAATCTCGTTTAACATTCGCGTACTAAGCACATTGACATCCATCATCATTTCATTTGTAATCTTGTTGAGGATAAGGTCATTTCTCTAGAATATATTCACATGGATCATCAACGTGTCGATCTCTTCACCAAACCTCTAGATGCTCTTAGATTTGAAAATCTTAGAAAAGCCATAGGGGTTAGTCTTCTTGAGTGATTTCATTCGTCTTCATCTTGTATATATGTATATATTCTCATTTTTCTTATATATAAAAAAGGAGGGGGGAGGGGGGAGGGGGGAGAGCTTCTGCTGTCTTTGACTTGTACTCATACTTTTTGATATATCTGTATTTGTCTTCATGTGATATAATCAAACTGCATATTCTTGGAAAAAGTTCTTGACTCATGCAAAGTTTAAACTACTTATCTTGCATGTTTTAAGTGATGGTTTTCATGATTGATTTGACTTCCTTGTGCACACTCATCGAGAAGAAACATGTTGAGCCTAAAATTATTTTGATGTGTATTTGCCTCATTTGAGTTACTTGAGTACCATACTTGAATATGAACTATGATTGCATATTCCTTCTTGAGCCTATATCCTTTAATGCCTAGTCTCCTCTTATGCTTTCACAATTAAATAGATTATCAAAAAGTGAGCTACTTATTCAAAAGTACTTCTGCAAATTCAAAAGATAATGCTTATGCAGTTTATACCAAGGAAAATGCTACCTATAAGTATAGAGTGAAAGCTACTATAGACGTTCGCTAAAATGTGATAAGTGGTTTGAAGCGTCATAGAGAAGGCTACATTGCTCACTAGAGTGAAAGCTGCCTTTGGCCTCAAAAGAGTGAGATTTTGAGTGGTGTTGTGCATTTGAGAGGAAGCCTTTGCATTTTTGAATAATAAGCCTTGTTTGATTCTTAATTAGTTTAATGTTCATGCTAATGGTGTCTCTTATAATTCTTGTGTCAAGTATTCAAAAATGTGGCTTTTTTAAGGCTTGTTATTGCTATTCTTGATGCTCACACACACACACTATATTAATGGATCATTAACATCATTATCTTGTTGACATCTTGATATGATTTTCATCTTGGACATGTATATATGGCCTTAAAATACTTGATGTGGTTGATTGTCTCTTGATACATGAAATGCTTGTATAGATATTTCAAAAGGATCATGTTTAAGTGTTTTATTTTATATAAATATTGTGTTTATATACATTTTTCTTGTTGTCCAAAATTATGCTTCTCTTTATGTATTCTCTTTTGGAAGGGGCCATCGCGCCACTGCGCGGTGCTAGCGTGCACTGGCAAGCTCAGCCCAGTGGGCTTAAAACCCTTTTTAGGCCTCATTTTGGTTATTTGAAATTTCCTTACTCGCTTGGTCTTCTCTCTCTCTCTCTCTCTCTCTCATATGCGATTGCATCAAGGAGGAGTTCTTTGGTGTTCTTCCTCCACTCCAAGCATCCCTCTTTCTCCTTTATCTTGATCTTTGGTAAGGCTCTGTCACTGTCTGCTTTCGTTCATCTCTTTCTTGATATTCACCACCCAGAGTTTCCATCTTAGAATTTAAGGTTTCATCTAGTTAGGATTTTCTTTAGGTTTTTGTTTAGTCTCTTCATCTTCTGTTTGCTTGTGTGTGTCTTGCTCCCCATGGCCAAACCTTCTCGAAAACGTGTGTGAAATCGCATAAAGAGACCTCCGATCCTAGACTTTGATAGGTTTCACACCTTAGAATCCAAAAAACATTTTGAATGCTTATTTGCCACTCGCACTATCTTGGGTGAACGAGACATCTCTATTCACACCGTCCCAGCTCTGGCCAACACAACACCTTCCTTTCCACGGTATTTTATGACCCTGGCTGGGACATCATGCTCCCTGCTAAAGGCAACATTATCACTGATCTTGTCCGGGAGTTTTATATTTATCTTGTCCCTTCATCTGATGGTTCATTAGAGTTTTCCACCTATGTTCGAGGGGTAGAATTCACCATCTCTGTAGATGTCATTGCCATGATTTTTCACATTCCGCAGGTTCCAAACTATTGTATACCCCGATGATCCTCCAAATGATTTTTTTACCTATCATGACATTTAGCTTGACCTTACCAAAGGCATGTTTTTCCAAGGCCGAGGAAACACCCCCCATCCCATCTTAATCCAGAGCATATTTTTCTCAATCTTATCTTTTCAAAAACTTTATGCCTCGAAGTCATCACTCCATGCTTAATAACAATCGATCTACACTGATGTATGCCATTGCCCATAGTATCTCGATTAACCTTCCCACTTCATCTACAAGCATATCGTGCATGTTGCCAAGTCCAAACCTAACACCCTTGCTCTTCTGTATGGACTCATGCTTACTCGATACCTTCAGGCCTGAAGGTGTCCTCGTATCCCTAATGAGGCAGTTCAGCTGCTCGATCATCCACTTGATGCTGGCACTCTTAGTCATAGTGAGTTTTGTGCCCTTGGCCGTCCTCACCTTCCACTTATCCCGCACCCTCTGATTCCTGCTCCTCCTGATGTTGTTCCTGCACCTGCTCCAGGTGGCGTTGACTTTGGACCCGTACTAACAGTGATTACTAGCCTCCAGACATCGATTGACATCATCCATTCCAACATCGAGCATCTCGATGAGCGTCTTGATGAGCTGTCTGATTTGGTTATTGGGATGCGTCGATATCTTGATGCATCTCTCACCTATGCCCATCACTTTATTCCCCACCATCTTCAGAAGCAGCACCCATGATCATTTTGTGCCAAAAAGGGGGAGTGTGGTTTTAAGCGTATTTTAGTGATTTATTTTTATTTTAGTTGATGTTCTTGGTTGTAATGATGTCTTGTGCAATGACTTGTTTTGGCAATGTTAGTATAATGATGTTTTTGGCTTTTATATTATTGTATGAATGTCGTCTTTAGTTTATACTGATGTATGCTTTGGGTAATATTGAATGCCTTGTCTCTACCATGCTAATCTTGGTGCATATGTTGAGGGGAAGTGTTTTTTGATACTTGTGCTTGAATCTTTAGTTCACTTTTAGTCCTTCACTTGATCTTGTGTTGAGCTTTGGATGCAGTTGAATAGGTTGTGGTTTTTTGCTTGGAATTGAGTGCTTATCTCTTGTATCCTTGGGGTTTGTGAGACTTAATTGTATCTTTGGTTTTGACACAAAATGGCCAAAAGGAAAGATTGTTAGCAAAAATTCGTCATTTGTGCATTATAATGAAGTGTTTATTCTTCTTATACTTAGTGAGTTTTAAGTGAGTTAAAATGTAATCTAGGGCAAAACAAACTCCAAGCAAACATCAGTGCAAGAACCAACCAAGGCTTAAAGGACCAAGGCAGCAAGCAGCCCAGGCGCGCACTGGAGCCTGTTGCTCTAGTGAAGTGATTGCACTCCAAAAGTGTAATCTTAATCTCCTAATTAATGGTTTGTTAGCCTTAATATGTTTCTTAGAATATGTTTTTAGTAATAAATTGCTCTAAAAGGATTTTCTTTGTAAATTATAGGTTTTTCAGGCTAAAGGGGCAAAAATGGGCCAAAAGTGTAGAAAAATTGTTTGGACTGTGGTACAATCATTTGGATAGCCAATACACCATTCGGACACCCTTCAGACAAAACGGGATACTGTCTAGATGTAGCGTGAGACGGGGGACCTGTAGAGCCAAGTTTTTGCGTCTCAAACCATTCCAGAGTCATGTTTTTGCATCCGAAGACCATTTGAATGGTCTGGCCAACTGTCCGAACGGTTAAATTACCGTCCGGACCTACATTGGACACGCGCCAGATGCACTTCTGACGGTATGCGCAGATTTTGACTGTAAACCTAGCAGAGCCAATAAAAAAGGGGGTGGTTGTTTTTTTTATCAAGAGTTATGGCGGCTAAAAGGGAAATCCAAGAAGAACGTTTGATTTTGGTTGTATTTGTTTTGGATTTTGTAGTTAGGATTTTTAGAAGAATATTTGCGATAAAATCTTGCTATATTTTTGTCTCATTCTTTGTTATCTTCCCCATCATTTCCTTATCATCTAAACAGGAGTTTTTGTTCAATAAATTCTAGATTTATAGCTTTAGATGTTATTTGTTTGTTTTTGTAAACTTTCTTCTATGGATTTCTCTAGCTAAACCCATTGTTTCAGTGCAAAAGTGAAGATCTACCAAAGAAGGAATGGGACAAAAAAAAGGGGAAGCCTCTAAATCTCAATGAACATTTTGAGTGTATTTATTTTCTATTATTGGATTTGATTATTATAGAAAACTTAGAACTATAATCATAGTTTGATGAACTTGTAATTTATTTCAAAGAATCTCACAAAGATAATGAAATCTAATTCCAATTAAAAGAGAACCCTAGATTTTAAAGCTAAACATTCCGAAACAATGATCCATTGGAAGATCCTTGATTTGAGTTAACCTAAACTCCTCCTTTTAAATTCCATGCCAAAATCGGTAGGTTGGATCAATTGTATCCAAACCCCTTTTATTCCATTTTAAACCCTTACTCCTTTTACTTGAATCTCCATTGACTTAAACTAATTTAGTCTTAATTGCTTTAGTTTGGGGTAGAATTCACAACTCTATTGAATTGCTTTAGTTAGATTTTCAATTGTTCAGTATAGTAATTTAATTGTTATTTTTTATTAATTGCTTAGTTAATAGTACAAACCAACCTACAAACCCCTAAAGATTTTTGGTTTAATTTTAATTCTCATAAATTCAATTCCATCCTTGTCTTGTAATTTTTAATTTGAATAATTCTTAAAATGTGCTTGTTACTATTGATAGATTTGCACAAATCCCATAGGCGAACACGATAATGAGAATACCCCCATTTAAACTACAAAAGCCTCCAACGTGTGTCTAGGAAGGAGTGAACTAAGTTTTAATGCCGTTGCCGGTGATTTGAAGGATCGAACGAATTGCGAAAAAATTGAAATTAAAATCACAAAAACAAGGTGCGAATTGATCACCCACCTCTGAAGGAAGCATCTACAGCTTCGGGCCAAGTTAATTTCTATAACTTCATTGTGAAATCATGCTAGGATTTTTAGTTCTTTCTTTTTGATAGTTTATTTTATTTGTTAACTAGTTTGCATTGCATCCTGTTAGGATCATTAGAGGAGATAGAATAGTGTGTGCTTTACTTGCGAATTTGTGGTATAATTTGGCACTTGGAGTAGGAGTTTGGAGCTGAAAAGTCATTGTCCGGTACATTGAGAAAAAACCGTTGTCTGGCATTAATGTTGCTTGTGTATGATGTGTTAATTAGGATTGAGGCATATTGTTTTTGCATTGCATTTACATGTCCCATTGGGCACGAATTGACAATAGACGCTTGTTGTGAGCCGACCCAACATCACCGGTTAACCCTCCTTCTTTCAAAATCTCTTTAGACGTCGACCTAGGATCTATTCCAATGGAAGACATAAATCAGGAAGGTAGGTTACCTAATATGCTTCAACCCAATCTTGTGCCACCCAATCCTCCTCTAAATCCGACAAATGGCTTAGGGGGTGATAATATGGAAGGTGGGAGCATCCATAGAGACATCTGGGCTCCCCAATTTCGCACTTTGAGAGATTACATGAACCCACCATGGCAAGCGCCGAGTTCGTACGTTGTTTTTCCACCCCATTACGCCACCCTAAACATACATCCAGGTATGATGAAAATGTTTCCTCAATTCCATGGGGTGGATTCAGAGAGGCTTTGTGGCTTCATTAAGGAATTTGAGGATGCATGTTCACTAGTGATGGACAACTCTTGTCCAAACAAAATCTTCTTTCTTAAACTCTTTCCTTTTTGTTTAAAAGACATTGCTAAGACGTGGTTCAATTCCTTGAGACCACTTTCCATCCACTCTTGGAAAACTCTTCAAGGGAAGTTTTTAAAAAAGTTTTCTTCAGAAAATAGAATGGAGGCATTTCAACGCCAAATCTCACAATTTTCTCCCATGTTGGGGGAATCCTTTTTCCAATGTTGGGAGCGTTTGAAAGAGCTCCTAGTTTGTTGTCCACATCATGGTTTTGCGGAATGGCACACCATCAACATCTTCTATGCTTCTCTTACACCCCAACTAAAACAATTTGTTGAGACCATGTGCGCGGAAACTTTCATGGATAAGCAACGTCACAAAGCCCATTCTTATATTGACTATCTCGCCAATTTGGCTTGTGATTGGGCAATAACTAGGACCCAAAATCCCGAGGGTAGGCCCAACACACAAGAGATAAAATACCAGTTGAAAGGGGTTGATAATGTAAATGCTAGGCTTGCCACTATGGCAAGAAAATTAGAAACTTTGGAGTTTGAGAAGGTTAATTCGGTAGGGAGCGAAGAGCCTAAAGTAATGTGTTTGCATTATGTGAGACCAAAGATCACGGCACTATGTCGTGCACGGTCATCCCAGGTATTAAAGAGGCTTTGCATGGCTAGGTCAATGTTGTTGGCTACTACAATCGAGAGGGGGAAACCCCTATTCTAATACCTATAACTCGGGGTGGAGGGATCATCCTAATTTTAGATGGCGAAATGAGGGGACTTCCAATCCCCAAGCTTACCAAGGAGGGTTTCCCAACTCTGAATCATATCAAGCACCTCCTCGACCAACACAACCATAATAGTACCAAGCTCCGCAGGTTGTATCATTCCTAACCCAATCAAAGTCGTTCCAACATTCACCTCAAGCTCCATCTAATGCATATCAACCCCCACATAGAAGGCCGTTGGAGGATACCCTCCAACAACTTATTCAAACTCAAGGAGGGGTAAATTCTTAGGTTGATAAAACTTTGGATAACATTAAAAGTCAATTGGCTCTTCTCACACAGGCCTTGACCCTTAACGAGAAGGGCAAATTACCCACCACAAAACCTCAACCAAACCCATCTAGGCATATGTATTTCACTGAGGCTTTAACCCAACCATCTTCTAGCTATGAGCAAGTCCAGGTTATCACCACCTTGAGAAGTAGTAAGGGTATTATTAAGACCATTCTTCCATGTAAGCCTAAGGATTGGGGAGAATCCTCTAAGGTAGTTGAGGGTTCCGTTGAGAGCGAGAGACAGAATGAGCCTATTGAGAAGAGAGAAGGTAAGAAAGAGCCTCATAGGGAGGATAAGAAGAGTGAGAGAAGAGAAAAGAGTGAACCCATACCCAAGGGTGAGGAAACCTTGAGGGAGGAATATGAGATCTTAGCTCATGCCCCGTTTCCTCATCGTCTAGCCAAACCAAAGAACCATCTGTTAAGTTTTGAGATTTGTGAGAGTTTCAAGCAAGTCAAAATAAATCTACCTCTCTTGGAAGCCACAAAGCAACTGCCCTCTTATGCTAAATTTTTGAAAGATTTGTGCATTGTTAAGAGGAGGTTGAATATGAAAGAGAATGTCTTTCTTGCTAAGGATGTTCATTCCGTGGTCTAAGTCAAAACCCCTCTCAAGTATAAAGATCCGGGTTGTCCTACTGTAACTTGCATCATAGGACAGAGGGTTGCCTCTTGGACATTCTAGGTGTGAATCTATTGCCATACTAGGTGTATGAGCAATTGGGATTAGGTGAGCTTAAACCAACTAGGATCGTACTCCAACTAGTGAATCAATCTATCAAGGCCCCTAAGGGGATAATGGAGGATCGTTTAGTGTAAGTTGATAAGTTCTATTACCTAGCTGATTTTGTGGTTTTAAATACCCAACCGGTTGTGGATCCTAATGCCCAAAACCATATTCCGGTCATTTTAGGTAAACCTTTCCTTGCTAAATGTGATGCTATCATTTATGTGCGAGGGAACCTCTTGATGTTGTCATTTGGAAATATATCTATCAAGCTTAACATGTTTAATGCGGGGAGGCAACAAGGGGATGTGGAGGATGTCCGAAAAGTGAACCATATTGACTCTATAGTGCAGGAGCACTTTGAGAGGCATATTGTAGAGGACTCATTGGCTAGAATATTGATATTTAGTCAAGGTTTTGATTGCTTGGAAGGTGAGGAAGAAGGGGATGTTGTTAGTGAGGCTAGCGGCTTAGAGGTTTGTCCTATTATAGCGGTGGGTCAATAGACCCCCACTTTTGAACCTTTGACTCCTAATCCTATTAAGCCCCAACCATCAGAACTCAAGGCCCCTACACCCGATAGGAAGCCTTTACCTTCTACCCTCAAATATATATTTTTGGTTGAGGATGAATTTTATCCTGTAGTGATATCTTCATCACTAACGGAAGCTTAGGAGAAGAGCTTATTGAAGGTGCTCAAGAAGCACTGTAAGGCCATAGGTTAGACAATAGCCGATTTACATGGCATTAGCCCTCTTGTATACACTCATCGCATTTATTTGGAGGAAGAGACTAAGCCGGTGTGCCAAATACAAAGACAATTAAAGCTAACAATGAAAGAAGTTGTGAGGGGTGAAGTTCAAATGCTCCTTAATATGGGTATTATATATCCAATTGCCGACTCTAAATGGGTGAGTCCCACCCAAGTTTTTCCCAAGAAGTCTGGGGTAACGGTAGTGAGAAATGGGAACAATGAATTGATACCTACCTAAATACAAACCGGGTGGCAAATGTGTATTGACTACCATCACCCTAATGCCGTAACCACCAAGAATCATTTTTACCTTCCTTTTCTTAACCAAGTCTTAGAGAGGGTGGCAGGACGAGCCTATTATTGCTTATTGGATGGTTACTTCGGCAATAACCAATTGGAAATAGCCATAAAAAACTAAGATAAAACCATGTTCATATGCCCACTCGGCACATTTGCCTACAAGCAAATGCCCTTTGAGTTATGTAATGCTCCTGCCACATTTCAAAGATGCATGATTAGCATTTTTAGTGATATGGTGGAGCGAATTTTGGAGGTCTTTATGGATGAATTTTCGATGTATGGGGACACCTATGACCTGTTGGCCCAAAAGGCAACCCAAGAGGAGGGTGAATTAGGTTTTTCAAAAATTAATACAATTAAGATTAATTAAAAACTAATCTAATCAATAGAACAATGATTCAAGATGGATGAAATGCAATGTAATCAATAAAGAAATGAAAACAAAATAATAAAAGGCACACCGAGAATTACCGAGATTCAACCACAATTCGTGGTCTACGTCCTCACCCCAAGATCCCCCTGAAGTCTTCTTCCACTATGCAATCTCCAATTATAAAGTAGGTGCTGATTTACCAAGTGCTCAGCTCACTTTTACACAAGAACTTCTTCACAAGTTCTTCCAGCTACCAAGTAGTTTTGTCTAAGATCCACTTAAACTTTCAAGAGTTTTTCTTTTACAAGAGAACTCACAAACTCTCACTTACAAGTGTATGAAGTTTATACAAACAAAATACAAACTCTCTATCAAGAGTGGATAGGAAAATACTAGCTCACTTAATGCCAAAATGACGACAAAAGGAATGTTCAGATTTTTCTCAATTTGATTAGTTAGTAGATGTTATTTTTCTTGTCTCTCTTATATATAGATACAGTTGAAAGCTTGTATATAAACTCCTGTATTGATTTCATCTGTTGGTGGTTGTTGGGGGCTCATTTAAAGCAAGTCCAGTCCGTTATAACGTTAGAAAAACTAGCCATTATTTCCCAAGTGTCGACACTTGATCTTATGTGTTGACACATCCAGCCTGCATTTTTTAGATGTTGTTCATTGTCTCTATCTGTCGACACATCAACTCCATGTGTCAACACTTGATCATGTTGTCTTCAAACTTTGGCCTCTGTCCTCATATGTCGACTCTCTATTTTCATGTGTCGACACATTACTCAGAAATCTTCATTCATCCTTCTATTGATCTAGTTCAACTTCAACAATACTATAAGATCTTCAATGAGTCTTGTCTTTGGGATATGACAATAGATTGAGATCTTTAATCCATCAAAGTTGTCTTCCATTCAATTTGGATTGAATTTCCTTGTTGATAGTTATATCTTCTTTGTTTCCAAGCTGCCAGAACTTCTCTCCATTAATGCCAAGCTCTTCTTCTTTATTGTCGAGTTCTTTCCATCTACTACTAATGACTTTTTTATTGATGTAGAGCTTCATATTCATGATGCCTCATTGTCGAGTTCTTTCTTTTTGCTACTAATCTTTCTTTTTTCTTTAGGATTACTTCAATGAGTCTTTTATAAGCTTGATGAACTCTACTCTTGAGCATCTTTAATTTCTTCGAACACATATCATCTTCATTGACTCTTCACATCCCGGATGAATTCTTCACTTGGATTCTTTGTAGTAATTTTGTAATTATGATAAATTCCCTTTTCGAACACCTTTAATCTCTTCAAATGCAAGTCATTCTCATTAAGTCTATGCACACTCAATGAAATCTTCTTTTGAACACCTTCAATCTCTTCGAATGCAAATCATTTGTTTAAAGTTGGAATAGGTGTCATTGCTCTATTTGGTGCACGGCATGGCTTTTGGTGTATTGTTTGACTTGGCTTGCTGTGCATCTTGAGTCAACAATCTACTTTGACATATATTAGACTTTAAGTCAAAACCTTTAAGTCTAAATTATAATCTTTATTAATCTGCACACTAAGTAATCTATTAGTAAAATAACACAAGGTTTAGTTATCATCAAAATTAATATGCAGATCAACCTTGAGTCAACATGACCAATGTCTTACAAATCTTGAATCGGTACTTAAGAGATGTGAAGAAAGCAATCTTGTGTTGAATTAGGAGAAGTGTCAATTCATGGTGACACATGGTATCACGCCCCATAATTCGTCCTACACGGATTTAGGGTACATGACCGACCAGTAGCAAGGCTCCTAAGGACGCATTACATAAACTAGTTGATCACTTGTGCATAATCATTTAGAATGATGTATAATGGCAAAAAATAGAACTTTTGATAACTTGAAAACATAATCCGTGTTATACATGGTAAAGTTGTGCCTAATCCAAAACATAACATACATAAAGACCAAATCAAGGTCCACCAAAGTTATAGCATTATATCATTACAAAACATTTGGTCCAGCCCTCAAATATTACACAAAACATAGGCCCATGGGCAGTAGCTCAAAATCCACATATGGCCTCGCTCTAGGGTTGTAGTACCCTAAACCCATTAATTTCCCTATTTGTATGTTTCTTTAAATTTTATATCATTCTAATGTGCATTTGGGTCAAGTTGACAAATTAGAAGCCATGTTGTAACTTAAGCATATAGGGTGAGACACATGGGATTATTTCCCATGTGTATCATCTTATATACACAAACCCATACACCCATACACACACACACACACACACCCAATCGTTTGGGAAAAGAAGAGAGGGAGAAGAGGAGAAGAGAAAGAGGATGGAGGAGATTAAAGGAAGAGAGAGAACTTAGAGAGCCTCCACCCAAGCCAAGAGAAGCCATGGGAGGCTTGAGCAAGCTTGAAGAGAGGTAAGTTTCATTTCTTTTTACAAATTGTATATGTAGATGCATGTATCTTGATGGGTTATGATATTAGGATGTTCTAAGGGACTCATTTGAGTCCCAAGTAGATTGAATCTTGAGCATTGTAAACCCCATTATAGGATTTGAGAGTTTGGGATTGAAATCTCCAATTTATACAAGTTAGGGCTTAGGTTTCTAAAACCTTAAATCCCTTTGATTTAATTGTTCTTTCTTCCCCATTTTGAGTTATTGTCATCCTTGTGGGCTAATCTTTTGAGTCCTAAGAGTGTTGGGAAGGTTTGGTTGTGTTTGGAGGGGTTTTGGGAGAGTTTTGGGTTAAGAATCGTTACTGCGCAGAAGGAGGCGTTCGAACGCCCAACAGGGCCATTCGAACGGCCCGAGAGCAGAGTTTTCCATTTGGCCTGCCGTTCAAATGGTACTTCCGGGCGTTCGAACGGCCCGAGAGGGTGTTTTTCCATTTTTGACTGGATTTTGAACGGCCATTTTGAGTGTTCGAACGGTTAGGTTATTTTGGTCTCACGTTCGAACGGCCTGGTTGGGCGTTCGAACCGTCTGCCAGTTTCGGCACTGTTTAGTAAAATGGGCATAACTTTCTCTACAAAATTTGGATTGATGCACCGTTTAAAGCATTAAAAACTGAACTCATAGAATTTTGTACCCATATAAAGTTTGTTCTCTAATTCCTTATATTTTGAGAGTTATGGAAGTTTAAAGTTAACCCAAAACTATGCCAGAAACCTTATCTTTCCAAAGTGTTACCCCATTCTTCGTGAGACCTAAGTTCTTCACCCAAAATGTGTTTTTAAGCCATGCCCTATCAAATTAAAGGTCTTTAAGCCTATTTTCATATAGAACTAGCCTTGTGTGAGAATCCTTCGTTCGGCGTGGTTGGGACACGATGAAAGGATAGATGTTTCGAGCTTCGTACTTCACCCTCAACCTTATGTTCTCGCTTTACATTGGAGTCTTGCCCCAGAGTTAGTCTCACTCTTCCATGGTGAGAGTGAGGTTTTGGTGAATCGGAGTCGAGGGATTTATGTGCTTAGTCTCAGTTTATGCATTATTGTCTTGCCTTAGCATCGTGTATTGATGTTCCATGTTTCCATGTGAATTATGTGTAGAAGCACCTTGCTTAACACCCGTTCAGTTGGATAGAGGTGAGTAACGATATGCCATGAGTAAAACTCTATTATTTTTCATATGTTTTAAGCTCACTTCTATATCATGAATGTGTTCTATACATTTCAATGCATCAATGATTACGTTCAAGTATAACTGTCATGTTTTGAATTACATACGAACCTTAACTATGATATGAATCACAACCTACAGACTAGAACGTTCACATAAAGTAGATGTAAGATTCCTAAAGTACAATTCTAACTCAAAGTCTTTTCGTAGCGAGACTTTAATCTAGCCTGATAGTCCTAGGATGAGGGACGTGAAATAAACCATCGACCTATAAGGTCTTTTGTGGCAAGACCCTAAACTAGCAACGATGGTCCTACAGTAGGGGACACGAAATAATCTATCGCCATGTTAGGAGACGTCCCTTGGCTTAAAAGTCTATATGTGACCTTTATGGTTACTATAACTAAGCATAGCTCTTATGATTGACTTAAAAAGCCTATATGTGACCTTTACAGTTACTATAACTGAGCCTAGCTCTTATGATTAGCCTAATGCACCTTGCGTGCTAATGACTGAGCATAGCTCTTAATGACTAAGCCTCATCTCACGATTGAGCCCTGCTCTTATGAATGGCTTAAAGTACTCTATGTTGCTAATGACTAAGCGTAGCTCTTAATAACTAAGTCTAGCTCTCATGTTTGGCCTAAAGAGCCTAAGTGTGACCTTTATAGCTACTATGTTGGCCTAAAGAGCCTAAGCGTGACCTTTATGGTTACTATGTTGGCCTAAAGAGCCTATGTGTGACCTTTATGGTTACTATGTTGGTCTAAAGAGCCTATGTGTGACCTTTATGGTTACTATATTGGCCTAAAGAGCCTAAGCGTGACCTTTATGGTTACAATGTTGGCCTAAAGAGCCTATGCGTGACCTTTATAGTTACTATGTTGGCCTAAAGAGCCTCACGCGTGACCCTTATGGTTACTATGATCTTCAATACCAGAAAAACCTCTTAAGTGGGGTGAAGTGAGGGATATGATTGCCTAATGTAAAGACATGACACACTCATGTTCTCGAATGAGTAATGTGATTTGTTCAAATGCTTCATGACAAGTTACGTGTGTTTTCACAAGTACTAATGTCATGATATATCTCTTATTTCTATGACATTATGATATGCCCTTACAATATCATGCCATAGCATGCTTATGACAACTATGTTATGCCTTACGAAATCATGTTATGTGTTATGCCTCACTCCTATATTACAATATTTGAAATACTATAGTTTCTCAATGTGATACTTATGTTACCTACGTTTCCAAAGCTACACTTTACAAACTACTAAGAATGGTAATATGTGATGTATCCTATATTATACGGCGAGTCAAGATGTATGCTTACAAGATATGGTATGTTATGCTCATGATAAGTTATGTCACGCTCAGATAGTTCATGCTATAACACACCTGCCCCTCTTCTTCAACATTATGTTTCAGAAATGATGAAATATTTAAATACAAAAGTATATACTTCAAGTGTCTTTAAGATTATACTTATGCGATTCTAAGTTCATTCCAATTATGCATAAATGTACTTTTATTGTCATGTACACTAAATATAAATGTAGTTTATGGTATTTTATGCTCATGCATTATTGTTATTCACTAAGCATTAGCTTATGTTTTTCTAAAAATGTTTCAGGTGAACAAACTGGGAGGCCTTGAAGGAGGCCCATTACATGGACATTTGGATTGCGACCCACGGGCCTTATGTTATGTACTGATATAGGGGTTGGACCCTAATGTTTTGTACTATTATAATGTTATAACTGTGGTGGCTTTTGATAGGCCCACCTTATAGAATGATTATATTTTGGAGATTAGGCACAACTCTACTATGTATGACATACGTTTTACTTTACGTTTATAAAGTTTTAATTCCGCAATTATGTATCTTTTAAATGATAAATGCACAAGTGTTTAACCAGTTTATGTAATACGGCCTTGGATAGCCAAGCTACTGGCTGGTCAAGCACCCTAAATCCGCATAGGCCGGGTTTCGGGGCGTGACAAGGGCCTCTCGAATTGACTTCCTAAAAATCATTTGGAAAAACATAAGCTAATGCTTAATGAATAACAATAATGCATGAGCATGAAAATACCATGGACTAGCAGTTATGTCTAATGTATAAAACAATAGATAAACGTTTATGTATATAAAGCATGAACTTGAAACGTGTAAGCATAGGTTTGAAGTCATAGATAGCATAAGCATCATATTGAAGCATTCTATCACTTCAAAACATGGTATCATAAAAGAGAGATACGACATATCTTTGCTCGTGATAAAACTTAACATAACTTGTCATAAACATTTGAACATGTCATCATTCTCGTTCTAAAATATAAGTGTGCTACAACCCGACATCAAAGCTATGCTCCACATCAGTAACCTTAAAGGGCACAAATAGGGCTCTTTAGGCTGCGGGAAGTCTCCTGAACATGGCAATAGTTTATTTCACATCCCCTATTGTAGGACCATCATTGCTAGTTTAAGGTCTTGCCACGAAAGACCTCGAGTTGGCACCATACATTGAAAAAGGTCTTACATCTCTTTCTTATAAGTATTTTAGTCCATGGGTTTCAATTCATAACATAATATAATTTGCATGCTTTAAAAGTATGACATCTATAATTGAATATAACATTGATGCATTAAAAACATATGTAAAACATTATATGATATGGTTTGAACTTAAAAAAAATGGAAAGTAGTAGAATTTACTCATGGTATAATGTTACTTACCTTTCTCTGACTGGGCGGGTGATAAACAAGGTATTCCTACACAAATGCACGTAAAAGTAAAGAAATATCAATACAAAACTCTAAGGCAAAGCAATAACACATAAGTCGAGACTAAGCACACAAACTCCTCGACCCCGACTCAACAACACCTCATTCTCACAATAGAAGAGCGAGGCTAAACTCTAGGACAAAGCCCCAATGTAAAATAAGAACATAAAGCTGAGGTTTGAACATGAAACGCGAAATGTTGACTCCTTCATCGAGTCCCAACCAACTCTCAAAGATGAGTTCACACCCAAGGCTAGTTCCATTTGAAAATAGACTTAAAGGCCTTTATTTTGATAGGTCATGAGCCAAAAACACATTTCGAGTGAAGAAGTTGTGCCTCACGGAAGCTGGACTAAAAGTTTGGAAAACAATGTTGTTGGCATGGATTTTGGGTCACATTTTAGCTTTCATAACTCTCAATCTATAAGGAATTAGAGAACAAACTTTATATGGCTAAAAAGTTCTATGAGTCTACTTTTTAATGCTTCAAACAGTGCATCAATCCAAGTTTTGTAGAGAAAGTTATGCCCGTTTTACTAAACAGTACCGAAACTGGTGGACGGTTCGAATGCCAAACCGGGCCGTTCGAATGCCAGGCCAAAATAACCTAGCCGTTCGAACGCCCAAAATGGCCATTCGAACCCCAGGAAAAAATGGAAAAACACCCTCTCAGGCCGTTCGAACGCCTGGAAGGGCCGTTCGAACACCAGGCCAAATGGAAAACTCTGCTCTTAGGCCGTTCGAATGGACCTGCCGGGCGTTCGAACGCCCCCTTCTGCGCATCAACAATTCTCAACCCAAAACTCTCCCAAAATCCCTCCAAACACAACCAAACCTTCCCCAACACTCTTAGGGCTCAAAGATTAGCCCACAAGAATAGCAATAACTCAAAAATAGGGAAGAAAGAACAATTAAATCAAGGGGATCTAAAGAAGAAATCAAAACCCTAACATTTCACATATTTGAGGATTCTTCAAATCACCACTCCCAATCTTCAACAATGAGCTTCAAGCTCTCAAAATCATGCAAATGGGACCTAAGGGATCCCCCAAACTCAATGACCACACTCCAAGATGCATATATACAAATACCCAACAAAATCACACAAGATAGATACATATACATATATAATTGTAAAGAGAGAAATGGAACCTTACCTTCTTTAAGCTTGGTAAAGTCTTCAATGGCTTCAATCTCTTCCTTCAAGCCCTTCTTCCCTCAATCTCTCCTTCCTTCTTCCCCTTCTCTCTTTCTCCCTCTTTCAATCAGTTTTGGTGAGAGTTGTGTATGTGTGTGTGTATGTGTGTGTGGGTTTTGTGTTTTAAAAAGACACACATGGGAAATAATCACATGTGTCTCACACCTCCAACACAAGTTACAATACAAATTCTTATTGGTCAATTTTGACCCAAAAGAAGAAATAATTAATATTAAATATTGCATAAACTAGAAATTCTAATTAATATAATTAAATAAAGGTTTGAGATATCACACATGGTATAGTTCTTGGCCACATCATTTCTGGAAGGGGCATTGAGGTAGATCCCGCTAAGGTTGAGCTTATTCAAAAACTACTTGTCCCTAAAAACGTGAAAGATGTGCAGTCATTTCTTGGGCATGCCAATTTTTACAGGCATTTTATTCAATCTTTTAGTGCCATTTCTAGGCTTTTGTGTGCCTTTTTGGCAAAAGACGCTCCATTCGGATGGACTTCATCTTGTCAACTAGTATTTAATAAATTGAAAAAGCACTTGACTACAGCTCCCATAATCCAACCCCCGGATTGGAGCCTACCTTTTCAACTCTTGTGTCATGCTAGTGATTTCTCCATAAAAGTTGTTCTAGGCCAAAGAAATGATAAGAATCCTCATGTGCTTCACTATGCAAGCAAAACATTGAATAATGTCCAAGTGAATTATACCACCACTGAAAAAGAATTGTTGGCGATCGTTTTTGCTTTGGACAAATTTCAATCATACTTAGTGGAGTCTAAAGTGATAGTGTTCAGTGACCACGCTACTCTTAAGTACCTCTTATCCAAACAAGATGCTAAGCCCTGATTGATTAGGTGGATTCTCCTTCTTTAAGAATTAATCTTGAAATGAGGGACAAAAAGGGAGTAGAAAATGTTATTGCGGATCATCTATCTAGCCTCCCTTTTGTGCACCCTATAAAATATGACTCACTTATTTGTGAGACTTTCCCCGATGAATAACTTTTGTCTTGCAATACCATGAATCATGCACTGACTCTATGATACGTTGATGTGGCCAACTATTTGGCCATAAAAGCAATTCCTTCTCATTGGTCCGCATTGGACAAGAGACGATTTTTTTGGCTAGTGAGGCAATTCTTTTGGGACGAGCCTTATTTGTTTAAGTATTGCTCGGATCAAGTTATGAGGCGATATGTGTTAAATGTTGAATTCCAATGTGTAATGAGATTTCATCATTCTCATGCTTGTGGGGGCTATTTCTCATTTAAGAAAATTGTGGCAAAGATTTTACAAAGTGGACTTTATTGGCCTACAATGTTTAAAGATGTTCATTCTTTTTGTGTGGCTTGTAATAGATGCCAAAGGCTCTGTAGCCTTACTAGGAAACACATGATGCCCCTTCACCCTATCCTTGTCCTAGAAGTTTTTTATTGTTGGGGTATTGATTTTATGGGTCCATTTCCTAGTTCTTTTGGGTATCCTTACATTCTAGTGGCCATTGACTATGTTTCAAAGTGGGTAGAGGCTATTGCGGCATGGACCAATGACCATCACGAGGTGGTCAAAAGGATTGGTCTTTGAAAGGAATGGTCTTTGCGCTTAATTGATGCATTGTGGGCCTATCGAACGGTGTACGGTTTGGTGTATGGGAAAGTGAGTCACCTCTCGGTTGAGGTAGAACACAAGGCATATTGGCCAATTCAACAATATAATGAGTGATTGGGTGAAAGCAGTACCAATTACAAGCTATAATTGAATGAACTTGATGACATAAGAAATGATGCGTATGAGAACGCAAAAATTTTAAAGGCCAAGATGAAAGTCTGTGATGACTAACACATTTAATGATAAACTTTTTATGTTGGTCAAAAGGTACTTCTCTACAATTCTTGGTTACATTTCTTTCCGAGAAAGTTGAGAAGAAAGTGGTCCGGTCCTTATCAAATCAGGAACATTTTTCCCTCTAGAGCTATTAAGGTGCAAAATCTTAAGAATGGCACACCTTTCAAAGTCAATGGGCAAAGGTTAAAGCCCTATTTTGAGCCTTTTCGTGGCAAGGTAGATTTTGTAGATCTCATTGATCCACCAATCTTGGTTTGATTTTGGTTTGATGAAGGATTTGTTCCCCCTGTTTTGTCCTCGCTCTAATTCATGCTTTTTGCTTTAAGGACAATGCAAACTCTTAAGTGGGGGGTGGGCGAGCTTGATTTGAGCTCGTTCTTTTTGTAAATTTATTGTTTTTGTAGGCTTCATTTTGTAAATTCGTAGTCATTTTTTTAGTTCCAAGTCTTTGTTTTACAATTTTTTTGAGTTTTTTGGGTTTTTCTTTAATTTTTGTGATTTATCGTCCAGACGATTAATCACCGTTCGGATGCATAGTTCGAACGATACAAAGATCGTTCGAATGGATGACGTTGGCTGAGTGACGTCATCCTCAAAGCTGAAGATGGCCATTAATGGCGTCCGAACAGTGTTCAGACGCACGTCAAACACAACGTTCGGACTCATAATCACCGTCCAAACGCAAAATACCATTCGGATACATTTAGTAACCATCTAGACGCACGCCAGACAGTCTCCAAGTGCCTATAAATATGTGTTTGAAGTGAGTCTGAACTCACTACAAACGTTATACGAAGAGGATTTTGAGAGTTTTAAGAGCTTTGGACGCTAGCAAGGCCTTGCCAGACTATAAGCACGCGCCCTTGACTCTTACGCCCATTGCACACACTCCTCTAGGTATTCTTATGATGTTTCCTTGTACTTATTTCTTGCTATATATTTAGATTTGTTTCGAGTATAGCATGGCAAGCAGAGGGGTCCTAGTTGCCCTTTCAGCTGGCCCAACAACTACCCAGCCACCCCCAGCCTATGACTCGCATCGTTTTGTATCGGATGACTCTTTCGAGTCATTCACCCAGACTTGGCTTAGGAGGGGTTGTGTTTTAGAGCATAGGATGGACCTAGCTCAATTTAGAGACCCTGGGTTTTTATGGCTCGATATTTTTTAGGGCCGGGGTTGGGGCCCCTCTCACTATTCTCATGGGCATGAGCAGATCATATCCTGGGTTAGGGGGCATGATTTTGAGATCACCCCCAGTACTTTTGCTACCGTAATAGGACTGCCTAGAGTGGTAAATCCTCAGTAAAGTTTCCTGTCTGGGGGAGCCCCTGAAGATTTCGAGGATGTGTCCATTGAGGTCTGTTTCCTAAGAACTCGATGGACTGGTCGTCGGCAGCTGCCAGCTAGAGTGTTGTTCCCAGTACACTCTTACCCTTTTTATTTTTTGTTGTCATTCCATATTCCCCATTGCTAGACATTCTGACGTTAAGAGGGATAAGGCGAGTTTATTATAGGCCATAGGGACATGGCAGACCATAGATCTCCCATTATTTATATTTAGAGTGCTCAAAGAGGAGTGTTTGCAACAGCGTGCTCAGGGGTCTATTCCACTTGGGGTTATTCTGACCTGGGTAATAAAGGCCACGTTTGGGGGCCTAGTTCTAGGTTTGCCTCAACTTCAGTAAGCGAGGAAGCCAGTTGATAGGTCCACCATTCAGCGGGGGCTTAGGTCACGGAGACAGCTTCAGCAGCAGCAGGAACCACATATACTTGCTCAAGACCAACTCTAGCAGCAGTAACAGCCACAGATGCCTGCTTAGGAGTAGCCAAATCTAGCGGATCCAAACCAGTGCAATCTGTATAGTTAGTTTGAGCAGCTACAGGACTAGCCAAGACAGCAACATTTCTAGCCACAAATGTTAGACCAGTCACTATAGATGCTTGAGGGGATGCAGCAAACACTAGATACCTTAGGTGCAGCATGCCGTTCACATTGCTACACTTAAGGAACAGATCCAAGTTTAGACCAATCACGTTACTACACTTGAGGGTTAGGTCCAAGGCCAATCTAGGGTTATTGAGGAGCTATTTGTAGAGGTTCGGGCTCTGAGGATAGCTACAACACCACCTCCTAATGATGATGGTAATGATCTACACGAGTCTAGGGTTTAGATGCATCTTGTACATACATAGTATATCAATACCTTACATGTTGTATCTAAAACCCTGTTTTGATATAGTGGATTATGTTTTGAGTTTTCTATTGTACATCCTTTTCTGTATAACCTTTATCTCTATCTTGTATTTTTGGATTGTTTAGCCACAAGGGTGCTCAAACATTGGTATATATCATTCACTTGTACCGTTCTGATGGAGATTCTAATATTGTATGGTATCGGTATCAGTTTTCATTATGTTTACACATTTATCCCTGTCTTTCCTTATACATGCTTTTTCAGTTAATTGCGATGGATATGTTGACCCTTGCATTTCTGATGCACCATACCACTATTCATGACAATATAACCAAACTTAAGTTGGGATGCACTTGCTTCTTATTTCTAATTACATGAGGAGTGCTTAATTTATGCATTGGTAAAGGGTTGTACACTTTAAGCACAAGTTATGCTTTGTGACATCATTTGTTACTACCTTTGGCATTTTCATCCTTACCTAGTGGAGATTATTTCCTTGTGAGCTTCAAAGTATTGACCGCCTTTCTGAGCGCTTACATTTACTCATAGATAAATCTTTCGCCCTCAACTTTCTTGAATGACTTCATTATACTTGCAATTGGTTCACAAGATGAGTTTTGATCTTGGCATTAACACTTATACTCTATGGAATGTTATGATTTAGTACCTTAGACGTGATTTTAGGCTCATATTCTTCTTGATAGCCATCAACTCCCTTTTATATGAGCCATATGATCTCGTATTACTTCTTTTATCACCAATTTCACTTTTGATAGGTAGCATTCCCCTACCTATGTGGGAACACGAATTGAGTGGTATAGCTTTAAAAAAAAAGGAGAATAATAATAATAAAGAAGGAGATTGGTTGAGAAATTCAATAGAAAAGTGAGTATATGGTGGAGTTGAAAATATCAAAGTGAAAAGGAATTTCCAAGTGGATTAGCAACAAAGAAAAGAAAGAAGGAATTGTGAAAAGGGGAATTATGAAAGTTGAAAATGTTTATATACATGATAACTTGATTGTATACAAAGGAAGGAGTTGGAGATGATATTCATTCATCATCTCATACCCACATGATTTGACTTTTACTTACTTCTCTTCATCCCTACTGTATACCTCTTCTAAACCTTTTTCTTCACTGTTAAATCACTTAATTGATCCAATGATGCTTGATGGTAAGTTCCATTAGAGTGAAAGCTATATTTTGTCAATTCTTTGAATCATTACTCATCTATGAATGTTCCTTCATGAAGTTATGCTAAGGTCGATACACTTACATCTTGTTTTGGTTCTTATATTAGATATGTTCATTTGCATTGACTAATACAATAACTCCATTATTGAACATATCATTGTGAGAACCATGTGGGTCTTTAATTTCGAATGTATGACTGAAAAGGATTGAATTAAAGCTTTAAAGTTTGGATGTGCATATATGAGTTTCATATGTGTTACCTAGCATTAACTTATCACACACCCACACATGAACTTCTCTAATGGATGAATTTGTGCATACTCTTACATGTGTTTGAAGTTTAGAGTGTGTCCATCGATATATTGAGTGGTTAGTGCATATTTCCCTTAACCTTATCTTGAATTACAGTTTATGAAGAGATGTTTGTGGGTATCATCACTTAAAACCCTCACGAGACACCACTCGTCCACTAGGGGTTTAAAGGCTTGGTGCATATGCTCAGTGCACCCAGGATTCCTCTGAAAGAGGACTTTACTTTTTGTACATATCTCTTCTTTTATATAGTTTTGCTAGGGACTAGCAAAAGCTAAGTTGGGGGGTGTTGATTACATTCCAAAAGTGTAATCTTAATTCCCTAATTAGTGGTTTGTTAGCCCTAATATGTTTCTTAGAATAGGTTTTTAGTAATAAGTTGCTCTAAAAGAATTTTCTTTGTACATTGTAGGTTTTTTGGGCTAAAAAGGCAAAAATGGGCCAAAAATGCAGAAAAATCGTTCGGACGTTGGTACAGCTGTCCGAATGGTCAATTCACTATTCGGACCGAGTCACACAGTTCGCACAAGAGGGCTACCGCAACGCGCTCTAGTTTGCAGATTTAAGGCTTTGGCCACAATTCGCGACGAATTCGCGGATTCATTTTGGTGAACACATGAATTGCTTCTCGACTTGGCTTTTTTCAACAACTTAAGATCTCTACCATGCACAACACCACTCCAAATCATATTCTTATCGGTCAATCAACTATAAGACTACTGCAGCATTACATGTGGGTCACATGACCTGTATAAAATTTAAATAGATGGGGCTAATGGGGAGTCAAACCTCTAACTAACTACTTAGCAAGGGGATAAGACAGCCACTACAGTAGTTTTAATTTTGTATTATTCTGTTACTTTTATTCTTTTAGGGAGGTAAACTCTCTTCCAAATAATTAAAAAAAGACCTGAAACACATATTTAATGATAAATAATATTAAAATTAAAAATTAAAAATTTATTAACATAGATGCTCTTAAGGCACTCTCCTTCTCAATCCTTCTGACAAAAGACGCTTTTGCGCACCCGCACCAGCACCCGCGCCCCGCACTTGCACCCACTCGCACTTTATGTGACTTAGGTTCGGACACCCTTTGGACAGAACGAGATACCATCCGGACACTCCATCAAACTGGGGATCTCTAGAGTTCAATTTTTACGTCGAAAGCCATTCCAGAGTCATGTTTTTACATTCGAAGACCGTTTGAATAGTCAGGCCAACCATCAAGACAGTTAAATCACCATCCAGACTCACTGTCCGGACGCATATTAGACGCACTTCAGACGATATGCACAGATTTTGACTTTAAACCTAGTAAAGCCAAAAGAAAAGGGGGTGGTTGTTTTTTTTTAGCAAGAGTTGTAGCGGCTGAAAGCGAAATCCGAGAAGAATGTTTGATTTTGGTTGTAAATGTTTGGGATTTTGTAGTTAGGATTTTTAGAAGACTGTTTGGGATAAAAGCTAACTAGAGTTTTTGTCTCATTCTTTGTTATCTTCCCTATCATTTTCTTGTAATCTAAACAAGAGTTTTTGTCTAATAAATTCTAGATTTATAACTTTAGATATCAGTTGTTTATTTTTGTAAACTTTCTTCTATGGATTTATCTAGCTAAACCCATTGTTTGAGTGCAAAAGTGAAGATCTACTAAAGGAGGCATGGGACCAAAAAAGGTGAGCTTCTAAATCTCATTGAACATTTTGAGTGTATTTATTTTCTATTATTGGAATATATTATTGTAGAAAACTTAAACCTATAATCATGGTTTGATGAACTTGTAGTTTATTTCTAAGAATCTCACAAAGATAATGAAATCTAATTCCAAGTAAAAGAGAATCATAGATTTTAAAGCTAAACATTCCGAATCAAGGATCTATTGAAAGATCCGTGATTTGAGTTAACCTAAACTCCCCCTTTTAAATTCCATGCCAAAATCGATAGATTGCATCAATTGTACCCAAACTCCTTTTATTCCATTTTAAACCCTTACTCATTTTGCTTGAATCTTCATTGGCTTAAACTAATTTAGTTTTAATTACTTTAGTTTGTGGTAGAATTCACAAGTCTATTGAATTGCTTTAGTTAGATTTTCAATTGTTCAATTTAGTAATTTAATTGTTGCTTTCTATTAATTGCTTAGTTGATATTGCATACCAATCCACAAACCCCTAAAGATTTTTGGTTTAATTTTAATTCTCATAGATTCAATTCCATCCTTGTCTTATAATTTTAATTTGAATAATTCTTAAATTGTGCTTATTACTATTGCTAGATTTGCACAAATCCAATGGGT